>JAFJYJ010000073.1:1200000-2400000 GCA_019022615.1 Acacia melanoxylon | reverse complement strand
GTCAGCAAGATGTAAAGCCATGTGATAGGGTGATGTGGCATATTGCTCAATAAAAAAAAAGTGAGATGATATAAAGCCTTAAATTTAACTGCAGTTTTAACGGTAAAGTGGTTGGTGGTAAAAATGTGAAAGCTCATGGTCTTAAATTTAAACTTTTAAAGTTTAAGGAGGTCAAACGTAACACACTTAAAATTGACGGAGGTATTATTCATTTTAGCCTCAAGTGTGTGTTTGAATTAACTTTTGAAAAATAATTTTTACAATTCACGAAATAAGTATGTGAGAGAGATTTTGTCTCTACATTATAACATGCCTTATAATTAGAACACAAAAAGTTCTCATGTCTCTACATTATAAATGGAATCAAAGTGATAAATTTTATATTATATATAAAAAAGGTTAAAATTCAAATTTATTCTCAAAAGTTTTCGGCTACGGTTTGTGTGCCAGCCCACCTCAACCAATGGGCTAAACAGGATATGCTTGTGTGCAAGCTAGAAAAATGCCACCCCAAGCCCTCCTGCCAATTAATTTTTTTTAAAAGAAAAAAACTTGTCATACTCTTTTTCTTTTACTCTTTCATTTCCTTTCACCTACTTATATCACACTTCTTTTTTTGTATTTTGTGTCAATCAATCATTCTACTCTCATATCCCTTTCTTTTTATTCACTCACATCACAAAAACATATAAACACCTTTTGTAATTTAATGATAGTAGATTAAATAAATATAGTATAAAAATCAAAATGAAAAAAAGTGTCGCATAAAAAGAATAAGAAAGAAGTCAAACATGCTATCAAAAGAAAGAGAATGAGAGTATTTCGGTTTACTGTTTTAAGAAAAACATGAAAAAAAGAACAAAAAAGTTTTTTAAGTAGGCGAACCCGCCAACACGTAGGCTAGCCTGCAGCAACTTGTGGGTTGAACAGGACTGACCTATGTAGTCCACCTCTTGAATGCCAGCTTGAGCCCATCACTTTTGACAGGCTGGCGGGCCGGACCCACAGGATATAACCCGTTTTACCCGCTCTATCCATATTATATAATACTACTATTGATTGATCCCCTATATTAAATTATTTGAGTAAATATCATTTTGGTCCTGGAAAAAAACACAGACCCAATTTTGGTCCCACACATAAAAAAAATGCCCTTTTAGTCTCCGAAAAGGACGAATAAGGGTCAATTTGTGAACATTTTGGTCATTCGCAAATTTCAAAAAAACCCTTTTTAGTCCATAAAAAATCTCATTTTAGTCCCTAAGAACGAAAATGGATTCCATGTTTTTTGTCGACCAAAAGGTATTTACTCAAATTATTTTCATGTAACATAACTTTTTTTCTACTTACAATTTCGTCCCTGCATACCTGTCATAATCTAGGTAGTTACATTGGGCTTGACGTTATCTTTTTCCCAAATTCACAAGAAAATCTCCATAATAATACGACAAAACTTCAATTCGAGCGCTGTGCAATACGGATAGCCCATATATGGGATGGATCGAACCCAGTAAATGATGGATTGATTGCAGTTTGTGAGGGTTATTAAAGGAGATGCGCATGTTTAATCTTCACCTTTCACATTAATGCGGAATTAAGACATAAAACAATAACCCCTTGTCTTTGAGCTCAATTGGTAAAGGGGTCGGACATTCTTACCAAAAGGAGGGGGTTCGATCCTGGAGTTGGTCAAGGCGTTGGGGGAAGATCTTACTTCTGTGTGCTGGGTTAACACATGAAGGTAATAGATGGGCATTCCTCATTTAACATCGATATGGCCTTAGGAGGAAGGAAGATTTCCTTTTGCTTAGATAAGATAGTGAAACCCAACCTCTTTCCTAAAATTATTTTTATATATATATATATATATATATATATATATATAAAAGACATAAAACAATACACAATGTCAAGCAGTGATCATGGATCACCTAACATTGACTATCAAATAGTCTTTCTAGTCTATTTTATAAGATGTTTCTAACTAATTGATACATTTTAATAAGGGTTAATATCATCTTTAGTCCTAAGTTTACTCATATTTTCATTTTGGTCCTTCAAGTTTCTAACAATTGATTTTAGTCCCTTTAAGGATCCAGGTTTTTATTAAGTTGTAAAGATCAATGTTCTAAATGAAATGAAACTTGAGGAACCAAAACTTTTTGTTTAAAACTTGAGGAGCTAAAACTAAAATAAGGGTAAACTTGAGGAATAAAATATTATATTAACCCTTATAATAAAAATATTTTTTTACCTAAAAAATAAAATAGTTTAAAACATTAATTTAGTTATAAAATTCAAGGGATTTTCAATATTACCTTTATGAATCACAAAAAAACTCTAACATCATATTAATTTATACCCTCTCACATACTACCCTTAGCTTAAAATCATATCTTTTTCTGTCTTTTTCCCTAATTAATTTGGGTAGATTAAAAAAATAAGATAAATTACTTAATTCTAACAAATGTGACATGACATCTAAAAAATATATCTATATGATATTAGATTATTATCAAATTATGATTTAAGAATATTAATTTGAGTAAAAATGATAAATATTAGACAAAAAATGGATGAAAATATTATCTTTAAGATTAAGGCAAACACCCAAACAAGCTTTTATATTTGAGACTGAAGTATAAACCAGCTGATAAAATAATGTTGGTTAATCACACTTTACTGTTCATTGAATAATAGAATCGGTTTGTATGAATAATGCCGGTTTATTTTGGGCCTGCAAAATGATGAACGTCCCTGAGGGAGATGCAATCCAACACGAAACGAACTCATTCCACAATTATTTTATTTCTCCCTCATCTTCTTCGCTTTTTTTTTTTTTTTTTACCAATTTTGCAATTTCTCTCTTCTCTGCTTTGGTCTTAATCTTATAGAACTTCAAATTTGTGACCAGTGATCTGCATTCAGTTTGCTGTCAACATCTGTAGCTCTGTCTTTGTGTTTTTTTTTTTTTTTTGGGTGGCTAGAGAAAAAAAACTGCCATTCAATTATAACTCATAAGCAAAAAGTAGTAGAAACAATGGGAGAGGCATACACAAACAAACATCAGAAAGGAATTAGCCAAATCCTCATTGATCTTCCTCAATTTGCGAGAATCCTTAACAAGAATGAAATAAAGAGAGGATGGAGGGTTGAGAATCCAACCAAGGGAGTCCATCCCGTCAAAATCTCATCAACAAGTCCATGATATTGCTAGTTGCAATGGATTGGATTCTTTTGAGAGATAGAGTTAAAAGAGTTCAAGGCGATCAAGTTCAATAATAACTAACTAATCCTTCATTTTAGAGGCTAAAGAGAGAGTACACATGCATGCTAAGATTTCCACCATTAGGCTAGAAGAAGTAAAGACTTAAAAGCCTGTTTGGGATAATGGTTGTAGAAGTGACTTTTTTTTATACGAGATTTTTTCAGAAAAGTCAGATTGTAGATGTGATTTATGTTTAGGATAACGATCACAAAAGTGACTTTTTTTTTCATATGGGCTCTTGTTTTGATGATTATTTGAGATGGAAAATGACATGAATCTTATTGAATTATATATATATATATATATATATTAGTAGTTGTATATATTGTGATAATTGAATATAAAAAATTAAATTTAGATTTGATAAAAGAAAAATTATTATTAAAAAAATTACAAAACTCTAAAATACTTAATTAAATATATTATAATAGGTAAATTAGAATGCATACAAATGTATTTTAAATTGTATATTATATTGCTTATTAAATCACCTATCCTTGACATTTTTCTCTAGAAGCTGAAAAAAGTGACTTCTGGAAAAAGTCACTGTTTTTGGAGAAGCTCATCACCCACAGAAGCTATCCCAAACGCCTCTTTTTCCTCCGTTGGGCTTTTCTCTATGCCGTTGGGCTTTTTTCCCTCTTGCAGCTATGCCCAAACAGGCATTACTTGTTACAATCTTCAATAAATTGCATATGTAATCTCTGCATGTTACTCCAATGCCAACACTTCCTGTGCTTGGGATAAAAGAACCATCACAGTTAATTTTTAGGCGTCCTTGTTGTGGTGTAGTCCAATGTTGGGGAAAAGACACATCCTCAACAAAATTTTCAGCATAATTTGCAACTTAGAACTCTCGAACAGGTAGAAGTGGATTTAATTATAAGGTCACCTCATCTTCCAAATATTTCAGTAATGCATGGCAATGTAAGCTTTTTCAAAGCCATCAAAGGGGCTTTCATTAAGAAATATATTCTCACACCATTTCTCAGAAGAAGATATTGAAGCATGATGAAATTTTAGATAGAGTGGACAACCGTACCATACTCTTCGAACCCTATTTAAATGAGAATCAAGTGCTCTATCATTCCTGACGCCTCTTCACATATTGGGCATAAAGAAGTAGCAGGGCATCTCATGTTAAAGAGAGCTTGCTTTGTTAGCAGGAGACTAATTTAGAGATCTCCATAGAAAATGTTTGACCTTAGATGGGTAGGATTTTAAGATGCGATAGGCAACACCAGAAAGCTAGAGGGATAACACAGGATGAACTTGGAGTTTTATCACATGTAGGCTTGAAACTTATATATCAATTTCTGATAGCCAAGTTTAATAGAGTTTATGTCCATCATTATATTTGAGAGAAGAACTTAGATGGGTGGGATTTTTTAAGACCGGACCAATTTAGTGTTTCTTTGTGTATTGCCTTTTGAGCTCCAGGTACCAGTTGATTTTTGTTTGGACATGGAAAACAATTAGGAAAATAAATTTATGAGCAAGCTTAGTTTTTTCCATGGTTATTAAAATCGGACTGAATCGGCCAGTTTAACCACAAAACTGGCGAACCGGTCCGACCAACTAGTTTGACCGATTCATTGTTTATTCATAATTTTCTCACTTCAAAAATTCATATATAATTTTACATATTTCAAAAAATTTCAAATTAAGACTCTATAGAAAGTTTGAAATGTATACTTTCTAATGTTAAAAAAAAAAAAATCACTAAAAAATATTGTCATTTGATCTTTAAAAATTTTGAAATTCCAAAACTATTACAAAATATATTATTGTTCAAGTTCACTTTCTTATCGGTCAAACCCCGGTTAGCTTTGATTTGACTCCGATATGACCCACTGACCTTTGATTCACTACCTAAACCGGTTTAGTGGATGATCTGAGTTTAATAACCTTGATTTTTTCATTTGAGAAGAAAAGTCGCTTCTTCTTTAGTATATCTTCTTTCTAGAAAAATAGTCTCAGTTCTACTGATGTCAATTCTCAGTCTCAATTTATTATAACAACGAATGAATAGGGTAGGTGCTCTCCGTTAGTGGAGCCTCTTGGTGTGTAATATATGTGTTCTCTATTAGGGCCTTATAGTAAATAATAGTAGGGAATAGTGCTCATTAGCTCAGAATCTAGTTAGAAGAGAGAGAAATTTAGCAGTGACGTGGCATAGGCAGATGAATATATATAGTGTACTGTGAGCCTTGCCATTTTTGTGAATGAATTAGTGTATTTCCTCTCTTTCTGTTGCATCAGCGTGTCTGTCAAATTCACATCTTCTAATCCTAACCTCCAAATCTTATGATCCCGTTCTCTCTTTTCCACTCTTTCAGTCCTGTGAAGTTGTTATTCCTGGCACTCAACTAAATCTGGTTCTTTGCATCTTTGTATTTCTTAGCTATTTTGTGTAAGTTTTATTTACTGGGGTGTTACAAGATGGTTCAGTGATTCCAATTTGCAAGAGAGTTTAATTGGTCCGAAAGCAGCACATCTCAAGGAGAAAGTTTTAACAATGGTTCTAATACCGAGAATTCTCCAAGGGGTGGTTTTCAGGGTTTTAGGTTGCCTCATCAGGGTCCTGCTATATCTCTGGGAACAGACCATACTGAAAATAGACGTCACCTTCAACAAAAGTGTGCTTTTGGATTCATCGTTGGCAGCAAAGTATGGTCAAGGCATGAGCTACAGGAGGAGTTAGACCATGCATGGAAACTTCAAAATAGAGTTATTATCAGGGGGCGTTGCAAAAACAGGTTCCTTTTGCAGTTTGATAATGACCAAGATCTCAAGTATATGACTGAGATGGGCCCTCGGTCTATAAAAAAATACTGTTTTTCTTGTCTCACAATTCAAAGAGAATGTTGTCCGGGAGAAAGAGCCTCTTCCTAGAGTTCAAGTTTGGGTGCAAGTATGGGGGTTACCAATTGATTATCAAACCCTTTCAACACTAAAGTCATAGGGAAAGAAGCAAAGAAGTTGGAGATAAGAAGCAAATAAGTGTAAGAAAAGAGATGCAACGTGTAAGGTAAATCTTTTGCCGACACTGTTAAAAGTTGTAATAAAAAAAGCACAAAAGAGAAAGTCAAAGAAAGCATCTTGCTTTGTATCCTAGCATGTTTATAAACTTTAGTCATAAGCTTGTCATAGGCTTTCATAGGCCCTATCTTATGTAATCAATATGTCTTGTAAATTTGTCTTACGTGTAAAATTTAGAATAGGAAGAGTTGGTATGCCAAATCTATATAAAGCTCTGTAACTCTGCATTATAACACACACCGAGTTCGAATTATCACTCAGCTCACTGCTTTGCTTTCATACTCTCTTGCATTCAGTTTTCCGAGAAATAAAATTTCAGAAGTTAATTCTCAAGGCTTTCCCCATAATCCCATGAATCACACCAGCTACGTGACAACAGAACCTTATGGACACAATTACACTTCGGTGAATAATAATTTTAAAGATAATCATCCTCAAGACTATATGAAGCGTTAAATGGAGATAATAATGGTGTCTTCCACTTAATTGCTCCAGAATTTGATTTTCCTGACCAAGTGCAAAATCTGGTTTGGTTCATTCTCAACGATTTGGAACAAAATCAGGGCCTTTATTTAGTTTCTTCCAACCTCATTAAAACATATTGCCACGTCTTTTATGAACTGGACCCCATGAGGATCTGGAATATTTTAACACAATGGAAAATGGATAATATTTCCCACTTAGCTACAACAATAGTGGGGCAATTGAGTGTTATCGAGGCATTGGAGCATTATCGCTACTGGTCAGATTTTATGGTTCTTGAGGGCCCTTGGATTGAAATCTTTCCTTCTCTGGACTTTGACGAAGATCTTGGCTGGCTCAATGGGTTTTTCCAGGCCCTTTCTTATTTTGGTTTTAATGCGTCAAATGCTGCTCATGGACGTCTCTGTCCTCCAAATGAGGATATGACTAACGGACATCCTTGATCCTTTAGTTCGAGGTGTCTATCCTATAGACATGGGTGATCCGTTGATTATCCACAACTTCAGAGCCAAGTCTTACATTCGTATAATGCCTATGATTCAGGCGGTGGATAACAATGTTGTCACTTTGCAGCCTCAGATCAGAAGTATGGACTTAACTCAACAAGCTTCTATTGTTCCTGAATCCTCCTCTTCTTCTATCTTTCGCAAACGTTCTAGAATTAAGGAATCATCTGCATTAATACTCTCTCAATTAGATTGTGCGGCACCAGCAGCAGCTTTTTTTCAGGACAATAACTCCTCTTCATTGGGTTTAAACGGAGTTTGTGCCAAAAAACTCCGCTTGGCGACATAAGGACTTTGTCGTGGAACTTTCGTGGTCTTGGCAAAACCACGACATTCCATCTAAAGGTGGCTGGTTCACCTGGTCCGATAATCGGAAGGGCTCAAATTGTGTCATGGAAAAGCTTGATCGAGCGCTTTGCAACTCAGAATGGATCCAAAAGTTCCCGAGTACAATTCTTTAAATTTTGCCAATGGCTGGTTCACCTGGTTCAATACTTGAAAGAGCTCAGATTGTGTTATGGAAAACCTTGATCGAGCGCTTTACAACTCAGAATGGATCCAAAAGTTCCAGAGCACAATGCTTCAAATTTTGCCAATGGCAGCTTTTGACCATTCCCCTATTCTTTCGCAAACTAATTGTTTTTCGGTGTCTCAAAGGCTATTCATGTTTGAGAACTTTTGGTTTTCTTTTCCAAAATGTCATGATATTGTGCAGGAGTGGAGACGTAGCATCATAGCTCTTGGGCTTATCAAAATAATGTATGATTAAAATGCATTAGGAGTGCATTGTCTAGATGGAACAGAACAGAGGTTGGTGTATTTCTTCTAATATAACCTCTTTGGAGAAAGAATTACAATTTTGGCAAGATAAATCTTCCTTTTCTTCTGCAGACTTAGATGTTATGGCACGGTTAAAGTCATCTCTTGAATTTTGGTACGACTGTGAGGAGATTTTATGGTCTGAAAGGGCAAGACACAACTGGATGATTTAGGGAGTACTAAGTATTTTCATAGTTTTACTTCTAATAGACGAGTTAGGAAAAATTTAGCAAAGATTCAAAATGATGAAGGGGTGTGGCTGGATGATTCAGATGAAATCAGTAGGGAAGCGTCAAGATTTTTCAAAAGACTATATGAAGACTTTTCTGACATTGATGAGGCTAGTGCTGACCAGACATTAAACCATATAAATCTTCTAAAGCTATCATGTCACCATCTTGAGTGTCTTAACAAGTGCTTATTTGTAGAAGAGGTTGAGCAAGCCGTCTTTAAAGTGAAAGCCGGTAGTTCCCCAAGTCTAGACGAATTCCATGCACGATTTTTTCAGCAATTTTAGTCTATCACTGAGAGAAGATAATTGCTATGGTCTTCCAGATTTTTCAACAAAGGCTACCTACCTTCTCAAAGATTAATCGTTCTCTCATCATTCTGGTTGCGAAATGTAATGATCCCAATACTTTCAAGGATTTTAGACTGAGTAGCCTCTACAATGTTATTTATAAACTAATATCAAAGATCTTATGTAATTATGTAATTGGTTGAAGCATATTCTTGGGGATATAATCACGCCAAATCAGAATGCTTTTCTTAAAGGGAGATTAATTACAGATAAAATCATTCTAGAAAAAATTAAAGTTGGTTGGGTGTGCTATCAAGCTAGATATTGCCAAAGCCTATGATAAAGAATCATGGACTTTCGTTTGAAAGGTCATGGTGATAATGGGATTTCCCTCATGGTGGATACATCTCATCATGCAATGTGTTACTATGGTCTCCTATCAAGTAGTAGTAAATGGATATCTCGGTGTACCCTTCAAAACATTGCAAGGATTGAGACAAGGTAACCCTCTCTCATCTAGAGTCCTTTAATACAACGCTTTTGGCTAAACATATGTGGCGAACTGTTTCAAATCAGAATACCTTAGTGAGTAGAATTATGATGCAGAAATATCAGAATGATGATAAGAACTAAGTCTTCAGTGCCACTTACTAGTGCACCTATTTGGAAGCAGATTTTAAAAGCTAGATCGTTAATCACTGACCATGTCACTTGGCCGAGATGTACAACTATTTCTTTAAGTAGTAGGCTTTGATGGCCCTTGCACTGTCAGGACTGTCATATTCTTCTCTCAATGTGGCGGATCTTATATTGCGCTATCAATTAAGGTGGAATTGTCGTTTTCTTTCCTTTCTATACCCTAGGCAAGTGGCCAATCAATTTGATAAATTTCCAGTGCCATTGTTGGAAGTTCAAGATTTCATAAGGTGGTCAGGAAATCATTTAGGTACATAAACAGTTTGAGATGGGTACAAATCTCACTTGTCACAATTAATTTTATCAGTCAGAATGCAACCTCATCCTTCTACTGCTTTCCTTTTCTCGAGTGTTTGGAAGTTGAAGATTCCTCCAAGAATTCAAGTCATCATTTGGAAAATGCTTCAAGGTACACTGCCAACTTCCAATCTCTTAAGATGTAGGCATATCACAATCGTGGAGGTATGTTCCTTTTGCTTCTCAAATGATGAATCTTTGGATCACTGGTTTTTATACTGTCCTTTCTCTAAAGCCCGTTGGTTTGGAAGTTCTCTTGGTATAAGGATAAATGATTTTCAGTATAGAAATCTATCTAACTGGGGCTTTTCATTTGGATAGAAAATCACAATGATTCTAGAAATTCCATGTCATACTTACCTTTTCAAATGTTAGAATCCTTGTGGTTTGCAAGAAATTAGACTTGTCATGCAGGAACGAAGTTTACTCCTCAGCAGGTTATCCAAATGGCGCAGGCAAGAGCCATGGGTTTTACATTGCATATGCATCAGGTCAGGTGGAAGATCCGCAGACTGGTCGAAGGCATACTAATTACCACCTCTTGCCTAGAGACAACCTAAAATCCATTCAGCCTGATGCATGGTTGATTAAATTTCAAGTCAGAACGACGAGGCATTTACATACTCAAGTTCTACTAGGGACCGAGATCTTCAATGCTTGAACTGAATCCCCGAAAATAATGGTAGGTCCTTTGCATATGCAATTGGTGGCATTAAGAAACGCAAAGCTTTGTTTGTAAATTGGTCACAACATCCCATGAAAAGTTAATCTTGCAAAATAGATCTGTTACGTGGAACATAGCTAACATACTAGAAGACATATCCCATATGCTCCATATATAGCTTTGTAATGTGTAACTTTATTTCTTGAATGCGAAATTCTATATTTCATCCAAAAAAATTCTGTCTATTTTCTAGCTTCCGCTCTCGCTATTCTCAATCTCGCTCGTCGTCTCTGGTAAAATAAAATCCTTTGAGTCGTATAAAAAAAATGTTACAAATGTCTCACAGAAAATTTTAATATAAAATAAGTTCTAAACGATTGTTAAAACCTACAGGCGATTGAGTTCTAAAAATGTTGTCAATGAAAATTTTTTCACATGCCAATTTTTTGTAAAACTTTTTTTGACATTTTTTTTTTTATCCAAACCGGATTTTCCCGTAAAATTTCGGCATTCATCAATCTCTCACCATCGTTCTGATTTATTTACTTTAGTTGTCTTCCTCAAATTCCAGATTATGCGATACCAAAGGAATACTTCACAGTTCGCAAACCCGTGTGAAATTTCAATGAACCCAATTTCCATTAATCATTTGCAGTTTCTGTTGTGAAAAGTATACAGAAGCAGAAACCTCCCTACAAAACCTTCTCATTCCCAGTCGATCGAGCCAGTTTTTGATGTTGGATTCTTTATGTCATCTTATCAGCAAAAAAAAAAAAGAACGAAAAAAACAGCTTATTCTAATTGGAAAGCGAATCACATCTCGCAGAGAATCGAGAGATCACTTGAATGCCTTTCTAGAACCTAAAGACATCAATTTGTAGTATAACGGAAAGAATCTCAATCTCTTGGACGAATTGCCTTTGAAAACTCGTTCAATCATCTACTGGTTCCTACGATTTTGATGTCTGCTTTGAACATGGCTCGCACAGGCCTATGATCTGAAAGCCTTGACTCGCTTCGGTCGTATTTGGTTTGCTTCATTCCTTGTCCAAACCATATAATTCGATCACACCTGCATATTACCATTCTTGTAATTAGCCTACCACCTGTTTGATTTAATGTTTCATTCACATATGAAAGCATTTTAGATTTATGTTATTTCTTACCATGCCGGGGCACGCCTCTTTTTGCTCATATGGGGTTGATCACACCCAAAGTAATGTTCTGAATTTGGATGGTATTTGTAGGTGGGTGGAAATTCTATGGCTCCTTCTTGCCAACCTTTGAATACATTGCCCTCCGTGAGCTCCATCTTGAGCTATATTATGTTCTAGGGTTTTTAAATTTTTGAACATGAAAACTATGGTAACTGATAATGCTAGAGTAAGTAGTAAGATCATATGCTTTACCTGGTCATTTTTCAACAAGGTGGTCCACTCTCTTTTCTTGACTAATGATCGTGTTGCAGAGTCTGGCAGGCAGATCTTGTAATTCAGGTCACCGAGCCAGACCACTCGGCTGCAAGGAAACAGGTACACATTTTAGAAAGGGGTCTCCAAAAATATACAATTTTTAGTTAGTTTCGGATACTTTTGTTGAGCAATTTTTTTCTGGCAAAAGTGTCTAGCAATTTGATGCTATGGAAATGGATTACAACCCTCAATTAAGTGGTCTTCAACTAAAATATATTCAGTTGTTATCAACCAAAGGATCCAATTGGTTAGGAGCATTTTCTTTCCTTTTTTTAGGCATGGTTTTACTTTTCCTCTATCTAGATCTTAACATGTGAAGATAAGATGCGATTGGTAGTGACGAGGAAAAGATAGTTTCCTACTGTACTTATAAACTACGGGATACTTACTCATGGTCAAGAATTTTTTGGGGCAAATTTTGCTGGAGACCAGCAGGGAAGCTTGTCTGGGACAAAATATCAGTTGCGTTAGCGTTTCTTTGTCTTCGGTCTACTTCTGTCCCTCCAGAAGCTAGATGACTACACACAAAGCAGAAGCTTGTTTCATGCAAGCAAAATCTAATTGATATTGAACCCTGTGTTCCAAGATAGAGAAAGTATCTAATTAAGAGACCATTTTTAAGTTTCAAAAACTTTCATATGAATAGTTATCTACATCAATATTCTATACAACTTGAAAAGAAACAAATTCCATAGCTCTGTCTATCTCTTCAATGTGTTAAAACACACCTTGTTTCCCATGCAGCCCATGATTCCACAGCCAACCAAAGAGACACTCAGGTGCCTGATATGTTGATAGAGGTCACTTCGAACCCAAACAGTCATGGACATTCCCACCAGTTGCTTGCTTGTGATGCACAGAAAATCTTGACCATGTTCTTCCTCAGCACAAATAGGTTCCTTCATAGGATATATTTTTTGGTGTTCTGCTATTTTATTGTCTTGAACCTGCTTTCTTGGCGTTCTCTTGTTAAGGGCTGCCGCAATGAGAGAATTCCATTTCGTGGAAGCTTTTCTGTTTTGAGGGCCTAATACATTTGCTGCATTAAGAGGCACAATTTCTTGGAACCTGAAATAAAGCAGATGTTATCCGAGTTAGATTATTCTCAAATGCAAATTGAGTTATAGAAGAGTATAAGTAACAACCAGAAGAAAATTACCCAAGAACATAAATATCTGCAGAGTTGTTTTGAGTGTCAAGCCAATCTTTCATGTCCAAATCCTTGGGTGGAGCAATGCCTCCAACATTCCATGAACCAACAAAGATTCTGGAGAGAAATTATATCATTAGAGAAAATATGTACAGTATTAATGTGATGCAGAAGCAAGTGTTAAGAGAATGTTATTTGGTCTGTTTCCATACTTCTTTGTGTCATGGTGATGGCTCAGGCTTCTGTTTGAGTCAGCAGATGCTCGATTCAATCTTGAAGACTCCAGCTCTGCCTCTGGTGAGTGCTGATGATGATCTCCTCCATCAAAGTTATCATTGCTCAATATCCTTCTCAGGATCTTGCTCTTCTTCAACTTGAAGCCCTCCATCGTCTTTTTAATGCAATATACACTCATCAATCATATGAAAAAGAACCACAAAGAAAGTGTTAAGAGACAGATACCCAGAGACACTTACTTCTTGCTCTCTTTTCCTGCTCGCCAATGGTTTTCTGCAACAAATCTACCAAAGAATGGAAGTGACATGCCAGAGCAGGAAAAGAAAGCCAGAAACGGGGCTTTTTGCATCAGATATCAAGTGAAAGAGGCAGAGGAGTTAGAGAACTTATAGGCATGCAACTCTGTACTGTCCTAAATGGAATTGATTAAAAATTGGTTAAGGGAAACATGGGGCAAGACAACAGAGAGAATCTTTTCTTTTTTTGCCTCTATTTCTTGATATTTAATTTCAAAGTTTTGATCCAATTCTAATTCCCCTTTTCCTTCATTTGAAAATATTATAACTAAGAGATCCACATGTAAAATAATTTCTTTATTAAATTTATGTCATTTTCATGTTACCTCATTCCACCTTAAAGATCCGGGAAGGTCCCTTGAAATTACAATCAAGCACAGAAGGCGATAACCTTCTGCAAGGAGCCAGACCAATGGAATTACTCCCTTGACATGTCCCACTAAAACCCAATTCGTAAGCAAATTCATAGTCCATTCATCTTGTTTGCAAGCATAAATGTTTAACTAATAAAGCCCTCAAACGATAGGCGGAAAAATGAGCATATATCATTCTTTCTGGTGAAGCCAGTTTAGATTTTTACCTACTAGCATGACCAAGTTGCTGAAAAAGGTAGGTTCTTACAGAGTACAGACCACTTGGTTGCCATGATTATTAGCCTAAAACGAAGAGCTAGGAGGAGTTTTTGATGAGGCCTTGTCTATTTGCTTGCTCAGAGATTAGCCCAAATTTGACTTGATTTGGGTGTTTATATTAACTTAATGGTCATTTTCAAGGCACTTAGTTGAACTCTGCTCTGCTCCATGTGCAAGCATGAGCACCCTATCACAGGCTCTGAACTTGAAAGGGTTTATTTTAATTTTTAAGAAGGCAGCAATCTTGGTTGGAATTGCAGCCGGCATCGGCTAAAAGGCTATCCAAAAGCTATGATTGCGCTGAAAACTGAAAGCTAAATTACAATCACAGATTGATTATTTGCATCTTAAGTCGGTTGGATTTAGATGCTCTGTCCCATTTTTAATACCCTCTCCACTTCTTATTATAAGATTCAGATTAAGAGATTGGTTAAAAATAATAAATATAAAAAAATGTAACTTATTTTTCAAAAACTCCCTTTTTTTAGAGAGTAGGTGGGAGAATATATGAGTAGAATAATAGATGAGAGAAAATGAGTAAGAAAAATTGAGAGATATATGCATTTGATTAGTGATAAAAATTGAAAAAATAAAATAAACACCCAGGCATTTCTAAAACATAGCTTATAAAAAGGACCAAGCTCATTTAAAAAATCGAAGCTTACAATAAGGATGGGAGGGAGTATCATGGGTATTTCGGTTTTGTGTTCTCTCAATTTTTTTCCTCATTTTCTTTTCAGAATCACATCTCTACCCTTTAGATGAAGAAATCTAAGAAATGAATGGTTTAAAAATTACTAAATCTAAACCATTCACTTTTTAAATCTAATATTCAAGATGAGATTACGAGAAGAAACCGATAATTGGAAAATGGGGAGCATCTACTTCCTACTATCATATTCCTCGTTTCCACTTTTAAAAAGGGAAAATTTCACTCAGGTTCGAAAGGACCAGAAAAAATATGAAAAAAGTCCTAGTATAGATTCCTTTATATAAAAAAAGGTCTCAATGTAGATTCTTTTATCAAAAAAGTTTCTAGAGACCTCATTGACATAGATGAACTTGTCAATGACCATTGTATGACTTGTCAATATATTCACATATATTTTTTAACAGAATTTGGTTTAGTTAACATAGATAGACTTGTTGATAACCACTGTATCACTTGTCAATATAGTGACATACACTTATCAATTAGAGTTGATTTAGTTGATATAGATGGCCTTGTAAATGACTACTCTGTGACTTATCAATATAGTTACATATACTTGTTAATATGAGCTGTTTTAGTTAACATATAGGAGCTTGTTAATGACTACTCTATGACTTATTAATATAGTTACATATACTTGTCAATAAGGTAAGTCCACATTTGAAATATATCTCACTAAAGTCCCTAGAGACTTTTTTTTATAGAGAAATCGATTATGGTGATTTTTTTAAATATTTTTTCTGGTCTATGAGATTGTTCCTTTAAAATATCTATAATATTGTAATATTGTGTGTGTGTGTGTGTGTTAAGAAAATTACTAATGCAATAAAACATAGACCCTTTTTGCTAGAAAGTTTTTAAAATAAATAAGTTTTAAGATCTCATTCTCTTTATGCTAAGTTAAACCGGAGAATAAAACATGTTTAACTATCCTAATGTAGTATGTATTTTATAACATACATAGACATATTATATGTTTCAAACCGAGTGAGGATAATACAATTGGAGTCCAATTCCTTTGAATACATCTAACATGAATTCTAAATTGAAATATTAATTAAATAATCAGTACCTATATTAATATGTTGAATAAAAATCGGGTTAAGGTGTAAATTTGTCCTGAATTTTTTTTTGTTAAGGAGCAATGTCGCTCTAAACTATTAAAAAACTAATGTTGACCGTTAACTTTTTAACGAAAAAAGGAAATATTGCTCTATTTTAACACTTTCGGGCAATATTAAACCTAGAAAAATTTCCAAGATAACATTGTTCTTCAGTGAAAACATCCTGAGCAATTTGCACCTTAACTCAAGCATAACAAACTATATTTTATTATCAACACTAAATGTGAGCATATGCATGAATTAGATTTGTCATGTTATGAGACACTAATTTATTCTTCTAAACCAATTATATTGATAAATTGATTACTCCCCCTAGTTTCTAATATAATATCGAGTTATTAAGGATGTGAGGCACTAATATACTACTCCATTCGATCTTAATTATAAGGCACCTAGTTGACTTTTTTGGAAAGATTAAAGAAGCTAATTAAATTAACTTTGAGTATTTTTATTTTTATTTTTTTCTTCAAACTAAATAGTTTGACTAATAAACTAATATATAATCTAAAAAAATACAACATATGAAATGATTAAGTAACTTATTTAATTTTCTTAATCTCTCTAAAAAAGTCAACTAGATCTTATAATTAGACCGGAGGTAGTAATATATATATATATATATATATATATATATATATATATATATATTGTATTGTATTGGAGAATGTTGAACATTTTATAATTGCTTTGAAGTGGGAAGTGGGTTGGGGTGAATTATTGATGCCATTGAAAATTGAGAGGCCTAAGTCCTATGGTAATGGAAGGCCTGAACGCAAAAGTGTCAAAATATGGTCCTATATCACATATTTATATTAATAAATCCATGCTAGAATTGAACTATGAACGGATCATGTTCTTCTCCTCCATGCAAAGACAAATGGATTCAGTATTGGCGTTTTCTTTGAAAGCACAAGAAATTTAAGAAAGAGGCATAAAGGGTGAGGCATAAAGAGTGGTAGGCTCGCACGCATAACAATGGATCACCGAAAAACAAACATAGTGAAAATCCAGCGATTGCCCCCTACACACGAGTAAATACTTGATCGGCACTTTTGGTATTAAGAAAAACCATGATATTTAAGCATTTAAACTAAATATATTCATATTAAAAATGTAAATCTTAAGTGAAAACAGAGATAAATTCTTATTAAATATTACAAAGTTTAAATTACAATTCTTTAAATGATAACTCAAAATTACAACATTTGTACAAATGTCCCCAAATTTGATAATTCAAATTTAAATTTTAATCATTGTGTAAACAAAGGTAAAAAAAGATTAAAATGGAATTAAGAAATAATCATATAAAATCAATAAACCTTAATTTTTTAAGAAATGAATTACGCCCTAAACTACAAATTAATATAATGAATTTTAATAACTCAAGTTTTGAGTCCTACTTTTTATTTTAAAAATTAACTATTAATGCTCACTCCTTGAAAAAATTTGTGGGATAATCGAACTGGTCTTGTAGGCCTGACCCGTTGGGGAAAAAATAAAACTTGGCCTGCTCATTGTTGGGCAATCCAAATTACACAAATGTCCTTGTAATCCTTGATACCTCCGAGGGCAAGCTGGCCGATAGGCACGCTTTCTTTGTCACAACATTACAATTGATTTTTATATATATATATATATATATATATATATATATATATATATATATAAAACATTACAATTGATTCGTTTTATGGTTTATACGGGATATTGGTTTCGTAATGTGATGGGACACCTAAACTTTCATTTTTTCACATACTTTAAAAATGGATTCATCATGCAATAGATTGTAGACTAATGGCACAAGCGAAAGGCCATTAGTATCTGCCTTTTAATTTTTTTTTTTAAAAAAAATTGGATTCATAATTTATTTCCCTATTAAATACTTTAATATACTCTTATAATCCTTAATATAAGATATATTTACCTAATTTGATTAGATTAAGAAGTTGGTTGAGTTAGTTAATATGACATGTATTTTTTAAAACACTATAATTACTTTTCTTAATTCTCTCATTTCCTCTTTTTCTTGATTATTGTTAAGGGAGCATCAATATGGGTAAATTAAGAAAAAATTGACAAATATGAAAACTTTGTTATATATTTAGGACCATATAAAAACTCCTTAAATATGTCTTATATTAAGGTCCAGAGAGAATAATGTTTATTTACTCTCTCCGGTCCTAATTATAAGACATATTTAACCGATTTTTGAGGGATTAAGGATAGATGTTAAATTAGTTAATTTTACTCATTTTCCTAAAATACCCTTGTATAAATTTTGCACTTCAATTACCTTGTTGATTTTACATAATCCCTCTTTCATATCAATAGGGATATTTTAAGAAGAAATTGACAAAAAATAGAATGTTGTCCTATAATTAGGACCAAAACAAATTCTCAAATGTTGTCTTATAATTAAAATTGGAGGGAGTACTTAATTTGATTAAATTAATGAAGTTACTTAATGCAGCTAATGTGACATATTTTTTTTTCCTTAATTGAGTTAATTTGTTCAATCTCTCTTTTGTTTGATTGTGGTTGAAGGATCATCAATATGAATAAATTGGAAAAAGATTGACAAATATGAGCAATATATCTTATATTGATGATCAAGATTAACTTCACAATTATATTTTATATTAAGCACCGGAAGAAGTAATAAAATACCGAAAATTATATTAGTTTTAAGTTTAATTGAAAAAAATCTTAAATATATAAATTTAAATATCTAACTTTTATCTTTTTTAATAGTATAACTTACTATTACTCAAAGATAATGATTTGTTTATATATATATATATATATATATATATATACTAGTGTGTGTGTGTGTATTGAAAATGTTTGAATAATTGATCTTCACTCAATTCATCCTTAATACCAAAGCAACTTCATATGGTCTAATCACGATTATTATTAATGATAGTAATAAATAATATAATAATCCTTGAAAACACAACGATAACGATGCGAAATTAGCATTCAAGCAATGAACCTGCCCATACGGCCAATATTTGACAGTTAACATATAGAATTCTTTCAAGTTGGATTCCATAATTGAGTCAATTTTTCAAGCCTTGTGTGGTTCAAGAACGTAATGTACTGTCATAATAAACCATATATATATGTCAAATCACTTGGACTTTGTTCCAACCACATTTCCACGCTAAACCACTAACCCACTAATGCCACCTTTTTGAGATTATAGCACTTATGCAGCCAGTTATCCTCAACTTTACTACCATTGGCCATATAAGCTATATCTATGCTAGCCTCCTCCCCTTTACCAAAAAGTGATTTCCTTCTTAGAAAAACGCTTTCATGTTACCTTGTTCTTGTACTAAGAAAAGTATACACACACACATGTGACCTAATAATGTTAAGAGTATATTATTAGCTAGTATGTTGCTTACTCTTACCTAATATATAGCTGCAAGTATTATTATATCTTAGATTTACCTAATAATGTTAGAGTAGCCACCGGCCTAAAGATTAGCATACTAATCATTATACCTAAACACTCAACACCTTCCCAAAAATACAAGAGGAAGACCAAGCCCTTCATTTGGGAAGCTGACTTGCTTACCTCTGTAACTCAAAGGTCTGTACAACTCTATTCTTCATCATAACCGTGAAGCCAACCCATATGGGCAATATATATACACGAGTACCATATATACGCTTTTTTTTTTGGTTGATATATACAAGCATCATTGCTAAAGCTCATACCGATATATAAAGGCCAAAACATAATTTAACTATTTTTTTTAAAAAAAAAAGTGGACAGTCTAAGGAGTATTGGAGATCGAACCTCAAACCTGATGTCACAAAGGGCACATCTTATACCACTAGACTCAAGGGTCTTTGGCAAAGATAATTTAACTATATTAATCATAAGTACTAGTCTACTAGAATTGTATATACCAAGTTAGAGCATTTCAGAAACTAAGGTTTAGAGAGAATACATTACCTTATAAACAAATCAAAGTCACAATTACTATCATTAATATATAAATGCATGAACAGGGCTGAAGGGAGATAATTAAGGAGTTTGAACTCCAAGTTCAGGGGAAAAGTTTTCTCCATCTTCTAACTCCAGCATAGTTTTAATATTTAAGAGGAAAGAGTTTCAGGCTTCCTCACTGATACATTGTGCATGGGACATTGCTTTATTATATTGTTGCATTAAGGTATTAATTTCATTGGTACAATAAATAAAGAACCAATCGATAATTTAATTAATCAACTGCTCCATATGAGGAAATTTTTTCACATTATAATCTTTGTTGCCTCAAAGAGGAAAGAGATAAAGACATAATAAGCTAAAACAAGAAGGAAAAGATGAAGAAATATGACGAGAATTGACTTATTATTTGCCGATGACGCAGTCGCTTTCTGTGTTTTCCCCACCCATGAGTCTCATTTGTCATGTTGTACGTGTGGAGTTGTTTAATTAATCAACTGCTCCATATGAGTATTAAAAACTTCCTATAATGGTATCAGCAATGGCCAAAACTGATTCAATTTTTTTAAAGAGCATGAAAAACAAGAAGAAATAGTTACTTAATCAACCATTAATTAATTCATTCCATTCTCATTAAATATAAAGTGATGATGGACAAAAAAAAAAGGGAATGCACTATAAGACACACGATGATACATGGAAAACACCATAGGCAAAGCTAGCTAGGCTTGGAAAACACTACTACTATTGGTGCTTTTGTTGCATCATGTGCATTGCCATTTCGCATCAGGAAAGTTGAAATATGCCTATACATATATTTTAAGGCTTGTCTTTCAGAAAAGACAAGCTGTTTTACCGACCTATTGTGTTCTTCAAACACACACTAAAAGGTTGATTGGCTTTTGAAGAATAAGAATATAGTGCTAGCTTTAATTTATGGACGCTTAGATATGTGAAGGATCGGACTAGTCACACATGCACAAGCAAAAGGCCTAATTGTAGCGTGTAATATATATTACTGTTTTGGTTTGTTTGGTTCTGTTGTGATTGGGAAAGTGTTTCTAATGATTCAAGCACAGTGGGAAAAAGTTTGTTTGGTGTAACAATTCTGATAATGGCTCGTTAGCCAACTTCCCATCAATATTTAATTAGATAAGTGGATTTTAAGGAATTAACTTCTAAAATATTACTAACATATAGTAGTTCTAATTTTTGAGTCCCTTGATAAGTATGATGCTGCAAAAGGAATGAATGGGTACCTTGAAGTTTTGGTTTTTAACACTTGTTATTTTTCTATAATTTAGAGTATTAATCTTTGATCAGTCCAAAATGTAAACAAGAAGAGATATTCTGTCTTGATAATCCCTTTAGGGAGCATCATATCATGGACTAAATAAATACCGTTTAAACTTTAAAAACTCTAAAAAGTTTGTTGATACATAAAAATGACAAATAGGTTTTAAGGGGCTATTTTGACATTTTGAAATGTTGTGATTTTACCAAAATGCCCCTCAAGTTTTTTTTTATTTAAAAAAAGAAAGAAACCTCGCCGGCGCTGGAGCTCCGCCACTGGAGCTCTAGCGGCCGACACCGCCCTACCGGTGGGAGCCAAAGCTTCAGTAACAACTTGAGTAATGTGATTGACTACTTGAGCTCCATAAGCCCTATTCGTTGACAAGTTTAATAAATGTAATGACAACTTGAGTCTAGTAATTAACAACTTGTGCTTTCGAGGTTATTAATGGCTACAATCAAGTTGTCATTGCTTTCATTTAACTTGTTAACGATATTTGATAGGGTTTAAGGAAGTTGTCATCAAAGCTCAGTGAAGGTTCTTTCTTTTCTTTTAAAAAATAAATTAATTAATGGGTATTTTGGTAAAAGCACAACATTTCAAAATCCTATATTAGTTCCTTGATATCTATTTGTTATTTCCATGTATTAACAGACTTTTTAGAGTTTTGCAAGTTAAAACACAACATTTCAAAATCCTATATTAGTTCCTTGATATCTATTTGTCATTTCCATGTATTAACAGACTTTTTAGGGTTTTCCAAGTTCAAATAATATTTATTTGGAATGTTCCTTTTTTAAAAAAAAAATTAAGCCTCTTTTTTCTTATTTTCTATTAAGAGTTTTTCTTTCGAAGCTTAAAGCGCAAAATGTTTTTGTTTCCTCCAACAGTGTGCTTTTTGGGAATGATACTACTTACCACCTCAACCTACGAGTTATTATACAAAGAAAAAAAATACTTCCTCTTATCCTTATTTTAGAACCCCTTCTAGAAGTTTTTTTTAGTCTTAAATATAAGACCATATGCCAAAAGTTAATAACATTCTTTTCTGCAAACACCCTCATAATTAATTATGATGTAGGGAGATGTATTGTATAAGAAAGACATTAAAGGTAATTAAGATATGTTGATTTTAATTGGAGGATAATATTAGAAAGTAGTAATAATTTTTTACCATTTTAATGACACAAACTACTTATAAGGCACATTTTCATAAAGCTTTGTTGCAAAACATAACTTCCCCAAGTCATGCGGGGTGATTGAGGTATGAAGATGGAGAAAATTGTTCAGGCAATAAAGGTGCCTCATACCGTTGAAGAAAACGTTACGTTCTCCAAAGCATGATTTCTGATACTATTTATAAGGTTCATTAACTCTTCCATAAAATTCAACAACTTTTTAAATTTTACCCCTATCTAATATTTATTATATCTCATGAAAATAAAGTCAATACAATAATAAATGAAAAGTAAAACTATATATTTATATGAAAATTTTCTTTCTCTGCACTATAGCTAAGACCAAAAGTTTTCTTCTCTTTCTGTCCTCTAGAAGGGTCCTATATCATAGACAAGAGGGAGTATTATATATATAAACATTTGTGTTTTTTATTCATAATAAAATAAAAATGAAATGAGTTTTGGGTCAATTATATAAGGGGGTGTGAAAACGGGGCTTATGACCCATTCAGGCCTTTTGCGTTTACATAAAATTGAACTGGGCTTCCTTAATGGAGTCGAACTTCACATCTGCCCAACCCAATGATGAAGGGTTTTCGGGAATTTGAGTGATACCATAAATAATAAGGGTCGGGTTTTTGCGGGTCATTGTTTAAAATGGAGTCCTCTTCCGGTATTATTGTTGGCGGTTGGCCCTTTCATTTCACGAATGGTCTGCGAACTGAGGTTCCCTCTTGCTTGAGACCGTGATGGCGCGAAGGTCGAAGGAATTTAACAAAGGTAACATGTTTTCCACTCGTCTATTTCACTATATAAGTCTCCTTTCTTTTAGGTTTTTCTTCATGTGACTATCATTTCCTGCATTTTCTTGTGGTCATCGATAAACTCATTTTCTGTAAGGGAGTGGGTTTTGCGATTATGTTAGCATCTATTTAGATATCTTTTTCTCCTGTTTCGTGAGCGAATATGGGTTTTAACTTTCAAGGGATTGATAAATCCTATTCGAATGAGTTGATGTGATTTTCATGCTGATTTTGAGGGTTTTTTCTCTCTCTAAATCCTCTTGGCTTCCACTCGTTTTGTACTTTGACGAAATCAATTTTTTAAAAAAGAAATAAGGACACCAATTTTCCATTATCAGGGATTTTGGAGCCATTTTTTCTGAGCTCTCTGGTTTCGCATATCTTCACCCGCACTCTTGGTCCTGGACTTGGTTACATATATGTTTATACCTCTATTTTTTTTTTTATTTATTTATCTATTCTGGCAAAAAATTGTTTTCTTTATTCTAATTCAATCCCGCCCCAATAAAAAAGAAAAAACGATGTTCTCAACCTGGCAGTCTTTTACTTATTTGCATGTGTCACCTCTAGTTCAGGGGTTATATTCTGAAGACTCGTTTATTGTTTTTTTTAAAAAAAAAAAAAAAAAAAAAAAAAAAATCTTTGTTAAGGTCATATCTTAACTTGAACTTTTGTGAGATATGTGTGTGTGTGTGTGTAATCACACAGATCTCATTGTTTCAACTCTTACGGTCCCTTTTAGAGAATTTTGGGAGGTTCTCATCATCTCATGGTCCTATATACAAGAAATAATAACATATTTTTTTGAAGCATTTATTGCAAGTTTTTCCCCCTTATTAACAATGTGTATTTATTAACGATATCAATTATTAAAACTCAATAATCAATTGTTAAATGAGGGCATTTGTGACAATATTTTTACATTCAGAACATATTTATTGAATTCAACTACTTTAATTACGTTTTTTATCTTGACAATTAATTATCTGTTCCATTGTTGCAAACATAACTTCCAGAGATCATGCTTGGGTGGTTAAGGTCCGAACTCCAGACAGAATTACATGTTGCTGGAATGCGCAAGGCAAACAAAGAGCCTCCAAGTTCAATTTTGCCTGTGATCATTTATGTTGTTTTGCTAGATACATGACCATTTTTAGACCGAGAGGTGAATAAGAAACTTTTCTGGAGCAGATGCTTGTGTTGAAGGCAACATCAAAATTATAGATTGTTTTATCCAACCTGATTGTGGTGTGGAGGTTAGCTAACTGAGAATCAGATATGATGGTAAAGCAAAAGCTTCGCCAAGCTATAGATTTTTTGTACTCCTGTGGCTGTGCAACTTCTGAGGCATATACCCGTATTGTGATTGATTGTGTTCGATCCAATGACATCTATCAAGCCAAGAGATTGCAAGCTCACATGGAGTGTCACCTTTTCCAACCCATAGATGCCTTCATCCATAATCAACTCCTCCATCTATATGCAAAATTTGGAAGGCTTTCAGATGCTCAAAACCTGTTTGATAAGATGACCAGGAAAGATATTTATTCTTGGAATGCGATGCTTTCAGCCTATGCAAAGTTGGGGTTGGTTGAGGATTTGTGTGCACTCTTTGATCAAATGCCTCATCGTGATTCCGTTTCATATAACACAATAATAGCAAGTTTTACTAACAATGGGCGTTCAGGAAAAGCTTTGAGGGCTCTGTCACGGATGAAGGAAGAAAGGATAGAACCCACAGAGTACACCTATGTAAGTGCATTACAGGCATGTTCTCATTTATTGGATTTCAGGCGTGGGAGACAGATTCACGGTAGAGTTATTGTTAGTAATTCGGCGCAAAATGTTTATGTATGCAATTCTATGATTGATATGTATGCCAATTGTGGAGACATTGGTAGGGCAAGGTGGTTATTTGATAAAATGGTTGATAAAAATGTTGTTTCATGGAATTTGATAATTTCTATATATGTGAAGAAAGGGAATCCTGATGGGTGCATTCAGTTGTTTGATAAGATGCAGTTATCAGGTTTTAAACCCGATCAAATTACAGTTTCAAATGTCCTCAATGCTTACTTTCAGCGTGGATGTGTAGATGATGCAAAGACAATGTTTGGAAAAATAACAAAAAGAGACAAGATTTGTTGGACCACAATGATAGTTGGTTATGCACAAAATGGGAGAGAAGAGGATGCTTTGCTGTTATTCTGTGATATGCTACATGAAAATGTTCGGCCTGACAGTTTCACCATCTCAAGTGTGGTAAGCTCTTGTGCAAAACTAGCTTCATTGTACCATGGTCAGGTTGTTCATGGAAAATCCATTCTTATGGGTGTTGATGATAACATGCTTGTGTCAAGTGCTCTAGTAGATATGTACTGCAAATGTGGAGCAACTTCAGATGCTTGGGTCATTTTTGAAGCTATGCTTACTCGTAGTGTTGTTTCTTGGAATGCCATGATTAGGGGTTATGCACGAAACGGACAGGGTTCAGAAGCTGTAGCCCTGTATGAAAGGATGTTGAAGGAAAAGTTAAAACCTGATGATATTACTTTTATGGGTGTCTTATCTGCTTGTATCAATGCAGATATGGTTGAACTAGGACAAAGCTATTTTGATTCCATTATTGAACATGGCATGACACCCACTTTGGATCACTATGCATGCATGATTACTCTCCTTGGTCGGTCGGGTTATGTCAGCAAAGCTGTGGATTTGATTAAAGCTATGCCTCATAAACCAGATTACTTAATTTGGTCAACTTTATTATCGCTTTGTACTGCAAAGTGTGACGTAAAACATGCAGAGTTGGCTGCTAGGCATCTCTTTGAATTGGATCCACTTAATGCTGGACCTTATATCATGATCTCCAACATGTATGCTGCTTGTGGAAGATGGAAAGATGTAGCTGCCATTAGATCCCTAATGAAGAGAAATAATGCAAAGAAGTTTGCTGCATACAGTTGGATTGAGATTGAAAATGAAGTTCACAGATTTGTTTCTGAAGATCGAACTCATCCAGAAGTCGAAAAAATCTATAGTGAATTGACCGGCCTGATCACAAAATTGCAGGAATTCGGATATAAACCAGATACAAAGATTGTTCTGCATGACGTAGGGGAGGAGGAAAAGGTCAGATCCATCTCCTACCATAGCGAGAAACTAGCTCTTGCATTTGCGTTACTGAGGAAGCCCTGTGGTGTTGCGCCCATAAGGATCATAAAGAACATACGTGTTTGTGATGACTGCCATGCTTTCATGAAATCTGCATCCTTGATGATTGAACGGCCAATCATACTGAGAGATTCAAATAGATTTCATCATTTCATTGGTGGAAGCTGCTCCTGCAAGGACCATTGGTAAAGTCTTAGTGAAGATGGTGACCTGCTGAGCTATAATGGTATCTGAAATGAATATGGACAAATACAACACTCAAGTGTGTCCCCTCCGAAAATCTTTTATGCAAAGGAAGTGGCCAATGCCACTGTTCTTCTGGAGACTTGCTATAAGGATAGGGTCATGTTTTGTAGACTCTTTTTTTCCCCTTTTTGGAAACGGAAAGAGAGGAAGATTATGAAAATGAAGATCTGTTCTCAATCCGTGGGTTGTTTGGTAGGAAGGCAAAGGAAGAATAAAATGGTAAAATCACATATTTACCCTATAGAAAACAGATCACGGGTTCATAGTTTGAACCCTTGTTCTACCTTGACTCACTTCTGTTGTACTAGATTCGATCCATTCCCTTTCCGAGCCATAGAATTCAATTACGCCTGCATTACTCTTTTTTCAGTTGGCCTACCATCCGTTTGCTTTAACGTTTCATTCATATGAAATCATTTCGATGGATTTTATTGCTTACCATGCTGGGGCCCGCCTCTTTGAATTGGGATGGGGTTGATCACTCCCGACTAGGGGTGGAAAAAGGCCAGGGCGCACGTGGCTGGCTTTGCTTAAAAGCACGATTAGGCTGGCTGTCAGCTAACGAGGCTAGGCAAAGGCCTAATTTCAGCCTGTTTGCCTTAATGCGCCAGGCCGGCAGCCCGTGTGTGTAGGCCTGAAAAGCCTATCAGGCCGGCTTGTTTAAACAATTAGGCCTGTTTTCGGCCTGTAAACAGGAGGCCTGTTTACAAGAAGCCTATTTTCGGCCTGTAAACAAAGGAGGCCTGTTTTCGGCCTGTAAACGCAGGAGGCCTGTTTTCGTCCCCGTTTTTCCTTGGGGCTGTGGCTGTTAGCCTAGGTACAAGATTTTTGAAAATACGGCCGCTTAACAGCTGCCAAAAATAAGCATGAGCTCGCTCCTTCATACATAATGTGTCCGTACATGTTTCCACCCCTACTCCTGACATACTAGGTGAAATTGTAGGACGCGGCTTTGGTCCGATGCAGGATACCATCCGCTGCGTCCTTTGCAATAAACTGCGTCGTTTTAGGCGCCTAAAACTGTGTTGTTCCTCTCTCTCTCTCTCTTTTTTTTTTAAAGGCACGCACTCACTGATACTGTACTGAAAAGATATTTTAGGATACTCAGATATACTTTATGATCTTAAAATATCATTTAAGGATCTTAAAAAAATATTTCAGGATACTGATAGGCACTAAAAAGATATTTGAGGATACTAACGGATACTAAAAAAATATTTCATGATCTTGAAAAATTATTTTAAGATCTTGAAAAAATATCCTAAAGTATATTTTTGGTATTATTCAGTATCTAAAATAATTTTTTAAGATTATGAAGTATTTTTTCAGTATCAGTTAGTATCTTCAAGTATCTTTTTAGTACCAGTCAGTACCCTGAAATATTTTTTCAAGATCCTAAAATGATTTTTTAAGATCATGAAGTGTACCTGTGAGTATCCTAAAGTATCTTTTCAGTATATTTTAAGTACCAGCGAGTGAGTACATTTTTTTTAAAAAAGGAGGAACAACAGTTTTGGGCGCCTAAAACGACGCAGTTTACTGCAAAGGACGCAACGGATGGTATCCTGCATCGGACCAAAGCTGCGTCCGAAATTGTAGGCCTGAATTGTTTTTCTTTTATTTTTCTAAAACAAAATTCGCTATGGTTTGAAGCCATATACAGGAGCCAATAATAAAGGCGCCTTGGGATGTCCAAGGACCAGGTCAGACTGGGTTGGAGGTCAGTCTGAGGTTTGGCCGGATATGACCTCGGGCTGGAAAAATCAACCCGAGGTTTGGTCTGTCTAGTACCATCTTGAGCTCAGCCGACCGGATCGGGCCATGGGATCGGACTTGGACCACCCGTCAGCAGTCCCAAAAAAAAAAAATCCAATTTTTTTCTAGTTTTTTTTTTTTGCCTTCTTGGGATGCAATATTTTAGCTCTGGTTTCACCTGACTTCCCAAAAGTAATAAAAAGTGACATAGTAAAAAGTGATTCCTATAAATTAAAAAGCACATTATGATGTTCAGACTCCAGTGAGTGACTCAATGTAGTGGTGATTTACAAAAAAACAAAGGACCTCGGGTCAGATCAGACTAGTCCAACTCGAGCAGTTTGATCTAATCCGGTCCGGCCAAATCGTCTTGGACCAATTTTTTTTTACCCTAGATTGGGTCAGGTCAGACCAGACCAACCAGACCTCGGGTTTTTTGGACAACCCTAAAGGCGCCACATCACTCAATTTTTTGGATATCCATCACTCAATTGATATAACCAAATTACTAGAGCAGGAATCAGGGCTGGCCTGGTTCTACAGGGTTGGCCCTTGAAGGGTTAGCGCTTAAAAGAGCCAGCTCTTATATAGACCTAGGGTAAGAAAAACATTCATTTTTCAAAGTCCAGCCCTAGAGCACGGGTCGGAAGTTACTATTCCAAATTTTAACTATTTTTCCTCCGTTTTTTTTCCAAAGTATAATTAGTAAATTACAACAATTAAAGTTTTAATTTATCAAATAAATATTGCCAGCATTAATATTTAAACAACATGCATTATGCAACAAAAAAACACAAATAACTAATTTATAATTAAAAGCAAACTATTATCCACAAATAACTCACATAAAATATAAGAAACTTGCTATTAAAAGATATGAGTACGATGACTATTTTTTTGCCATTATCATCAATTTTAAATACATATGACTGTGCTTTGGGTAGTAGGGTTTGCTTCACAGGTATTTATATACGAATTTTTTCTCTCGCATCATGAATATTTCCGTAATCTTTATCTGTAACAAATGATAAATCAAATCATAATATTATAGTATAATTATTATGAATTTGTACTTAAATAAATAAATAACTCTATAACAAATACAAAATACATAAATTAGTAAATTACCATAATATGTAAATTTTTGGCTTGGGTTCCTTATCCCCCAACACTCTTAGTCTCGGTCAAATAAATGAAAAATAAAAATTAAAAGGCCTAAAGGTCTGCCCTTGACCTTGTAGGCCCAACTTTTTGGACCCTTAGCCTAGGGCCAACTTCATATAACAACTTTAATTTAACTCTAATTTATAAAGCCTTACAAATTCATTTAACAACTTTAATTTAACTCTAATTTATAAGGCCATAACAGCTAGGGGTGGGCGTGGCGGCGGGTCTCGAAGAATAAATGGGCTACATTTTGCAACCCGATGCTTGGCCTAAATAGATAATAAAAGTCCTAACAATTTTCTACGGGGCGCTTTCCTGCTCAAGTAGTAACACCTTATCCCGCTCTCCTAAGATTTTAGTTCACATAAATTTCAAAGCCTTTCAAGATAAATTAAGATAATATAATATATTTAGACATAATAATATAATATATTTTAAATAAAATAATATATATAGAAAAATATTTATTTAAATATATTTAATTTTCCTAAGAGGCCAAAATGGGCGGCGGGACCCCTGCCCGATGCCCAATTACTGGCCCAGTCCAAAACTACCCAAATTTTTTCTGGACCATTTTTTTAGAGCGGGCAATTTTTTACTTGGACGGGCGTATTGGACATTTAGGCACCATGCTCTTACATAATACAGAACTCATAAAACGCACCAGAAATACATTCTGAAGAGACAATAACAAATCCACTTCAAAATCTCTTCCAGAAGGGAGCTGGGCTAGAAAGATAAAAGCCCATTTCAGATTATTAGAAATATAAAAGCCCATTTTAGATTATATACATTTATGTTCAAAAACATTATACTAGATTGGTGGGTGCGCCAGGCCTATGCAGTAGTGCAACGCATGGGCGACGCTTGAGAGCCCCAGTAGCAAGCTACTGTGATGGACCCTCACCCTAAAAAATTAATTTAATATCATGTGGGCCGATGGCCCACGTATCAGATATTAAACTGATAAGAACAGATACTACACTTGATCTTAGCCAAAAGGCCGAGAAAGGTATGCTTTAGTCAGGTGGGGTTGCTTGGCTTTTATAGTCGCTCATTCTTTTGCTCACTGCTTCACTTTCCGATGTGGGACTAATTCTATACAGTGTAGAACCTGACCACGTCTTTATAAGACGAACTAAGTGAGTCCAATTGTTGATTTGTTGGTATTATATAATTATTTATATGCAGATTTTCGAATTCTTTTAAGTCTAAGAAAGATGCAGAAAGGAGAGTTAATAAAATCTTCACTAATCGTAACCCCATAATGCTGCTTTATTTGCCAGGGGCTTTTTCCTATCACTCCCTCGCGAACATTTGTTGTTTCTTTGGAAGTTAATAGCTGAGGCAATCCCTTGTTGTTGTGACATCCACAAGACAAAGCAAAGAAATATGACTCATTTCTTCTATCGCCAATGCTTTAGAGCTGTCCTCTGCTGGAGTATTCTCTGGAAGGAAAAACTGACTATCCTTTGTGTTGACAATCAATTCATCTTGTGGAAGGAAAAACCAATGTCATTTTTCACGATATCCTTGTCTTGCTGATAGATAACCTTTTTTTTTTCCCTATGTTGGAACTTCACAACCTTCACGTTTGCATGTTAAGCAATACGTGAACAAAGTGGATGTAAGGGTGAGTTTCTTCATTAATTGAATTTCATCTTATAATCATTTTCAACTTGCAGATTAGTATGGCACAAGTAATCTCATTGGCAAACTGCCAGCTTTATCCGCTCGATTCCTTTACGTAACATTCTACAATACTAACCTGCGTGGCCAGATATGCAATAAAAGCACATGTTCGCTTGCTAGATAACAATTTTATTTTTTTTTGTTTTTTTTTTAAAAAAAAAAACTGGATGCAACTTTCTCTGAAAAATTGCTAGGTACAGGGTTATACATGGTTGTCGCTAGTTACACACAGGAAAAAAAAAATGCCTTGGTATCACTTGGCTTCAATTTTCTCTGAAAAATTCCATGAAAATGCCACCAAACTTCACACTCTATTATTCAGCCACTGAATTATTTCCTGTGTGACAGCATGGCGTTCAGGTTCCAAAAGGAGGTCATGTAACAATCCTTTGTATAAACGGATGGTTTTGTCAGATGAAGAAGCCTCTTCATACAACTTCTTAGAAGCAGCAGGGTCAGTAATTGTATCGGCAGTGCCGTGGAGAACAAGGAATGGAACTTTGAATTTTCTAAAATTTTGCTGCAAGTAAGTTGTGATTCGGAGAATTTCATGGCCTGTTCGGACTCTAAGGGGTCCCGTACATACTAGGGGGTCAGAATATTTAGAAACTAATGCATCTGGATCTCGACAAACCATTGACCCCTTTTTATATGCAGCATTAAATTGATATTTAGGCAGCAACAATGAAACTACAGGGGCAAGTGCCTGCAACGAAGGTATGGAGATTAGACAACTTCCTGATTCTTCTAATTAGTGCATACATATGCCAGTACACCATGTTTTAAACTGGAAGCAAAAGAGAATATGTATTGCTGACCAAGAATATTGGATGAGAAGTCTGGACTCCAACTGCAGGTGAAGTCATTACTGCACCAGATACTAGAGCTTCGACCTTTGGTTCCAGCAATGCCTACGGTACAGATAGAAGAAAAATATTGACTCAATTCATGTTCTTGAACTTTTTCTTCCATTACCTGATAATTGCGAGAAATTTCTGTCATACTAGTTTTTTTTTTTTGGTGACAAGAGGGGTTCTTTCATACTAGTTATACCTTAAGAACAATGGCTGCACCTGTTGAGTGTCCAAAGCAAAAACAAGGAAGCCCAGGATTTTCAATAAGAATCTTCTCAAGAAAAGCTTTCTGTGCAAGGTCAGACAGAAACAACTCTTAATTAGAACACACAGAGAAGCATTGTTATGTGCAGATATTCTGGTCAAGAATTCTCATGATGCTGGTATGTTTCCCATGTATTTTGACTTTGTTGTTCCTGTTTGTGCAGTTCAATTTGCACGTGAAAGGAGATAAGACTCATATATCTAGTCTTCTGATTTATATCAAGCTTTTGCTTGCCTTTCCCAATTCAAGAAAAAAAAGAACAACAATTGTAAGAAGACAGAAGTAAAGCTTAAAACTCTCCGTTCTTCCAATCCACTTATGACAAAAACCATAGCACCATTCAATTAAACACGGTTCTACTTGTCACCAAAATAAAGATTCTACAAAATCCTATAGATTGGAGCACATACCATGTCAGAAACAGCATCATCAAGAGAATGCACATATGCATGCAGCCCATCACTTCCACCGTGGCCTGCAGTAAAGAATGGCATTAATTGGATTTTAACAAATACTGACAAGAGGAGAGGAGGGAAAAAGAATAAACATATTTGCAAGAGTAAAAGTAGAGCCCTGAAATTTTCTGGACAGATTTGAAGGAATCATAAGCCTCTTAAAGATATTTCTGAAACCTACACATGCTTTGCCTCCATATACCCAACGCTTGAAGCCTCATTATATTAACACTCACATTTTAGGTCAACATTAACACATGTAATGGAAGAATAAGTGAACAGTTAATTACTCCATTTAAACAAGAAATTTTAAAGAATTGCATAAGTAAAATGTTGATGAAATACTATTTATTAACTGAAGTCAAATTTTGATCTAGGAGGAGCACTTGAAAATGTGAGGAGCATGACATGATTGCCCACAGTTCTGTCCTCAGGCTCCTAGTGTTGTCAGTTGAACAGTTTATACATATTCTTTAAAAGCAGTAAGCAAAACGTTATCATGGATGGTTCTAACTTCTAAGGATGGTCAATCAAGAAGAATCTGATAATGCATAGGTTTCCATGTGCTTGTTCTCTTTACTATAAGCCAGATTTTAAATTTTTTTAATAGAGCATAACTCACAATACATGCTGAGAAAGAAAACTATCAAGGAATGCGATTTGTTCTGACTCACCCACCCAATCCATCCCATAAACCTTGAAGCCATTGACATTTAGTGTCTTTGCAAAATCATTATACCTGCCACTGTTACAGGAGACTGGGACTGGCTTCAGAAATCAGAATTGCATAAAGGATTATAAATTTATAAGTGAAAGGGTAGCCAAACTGAATTAGGCACAGACTGAAACCTGTGTTCATTAAGTCCATGCATAATAAGAACAAGCCCCCTGTACAAAGGAAGCAACAAATTATCAGTCAAAATTCTATTAAAAAAGAATATGGAGTTCTATATATCCCTACAAAGAAAATATCCTTTCAGTTGCGTCAAACATAATCAACTCTCAGTTACGTGCATAAAATAGCCAAGTTATAATTCCTAAACGAGACTTAACTAAGCGAGAATTACTACATTAAAATCATAAACTGATGATATTATTGATAAGGATTAACAACAATAATCAGACTCAACACTTCGACTACTAAGCTCAATCTTGCCAAATGTGTTCCAGAAACCAGTAGAGCAAGTAAATTTTCAGTATATTGGAGAATGCAAGCTATTGCCTACCTGATTTTAACAGAAACAGGCGTCCAAGATTGCGTGAAAATGGTATCACCCCTTTTCGTACCGATTAGGTAGTACTCTCTCACCGTACCTGGGTCTCTATCCTCAACAACTCTCCGAACTGCCAACGCTCTCCTTTCCTCCACAGCCTTCTCCGTCGCCGCCGCGATACAAATGCTACATGACACAAAAGCAGCCGGAACTCGCACCAGATGTTCGGTGAAGGAGACAGAGTTCATGACCTCATTCAAAGAAAATTCATTCTGGCTTTTGGAACGCTTGGGGCGAACACGAAGGTTGTTGCAATGAATAGAAATTCCAGTTCTAGCGTTATGGCGCAAGCTCGAATTCAATTGGATTTGTAGTAGCATCAGCTGAGGACTTCCCTTAGTGAGCTTATGAGTCTCGTGCGTTGACTTCCTTCTAGGGTTTAACTCCCTAACTCCACAGTTATGTGGAGCTTTTCTTGGTACACGAGAATCATATAGCCAGCAATTTGAAGACATGGTATATCCGCAAGGAGCATTCGACATTCGAGAGTCAGTGGATCGTAACTTCAAAAAGTTTTGGAATTATAGTTTTCAAGAAGGTAGACCTTTGATAACGTTGGAGGATCGAGATGATAGCGTAATCGACCGAGCATGGGCTGCACACGGCGGGTTATCAGCTGAGGACTTCGCCGACGGTGATGCGCGGGGACGGGGGGTGAAGAAGCAGAGGAGGAGACGCTGCCAAATCAGACGCTTTTTGGGAAAATTTCGGTCAACCCTGAGCAAATTAATTTCAGTCAGCTCTAAACCCATTGTTAAAATAAATTAATTTTTGTAATTAAATAGATAATGATGCCTTCTTTTATTTTGTTTTCAGAAGAATATTTATAAAACAAATGAGGAAATGTACAAGAAAAATAAAAAAATTTACAAGAATAATATGAGAATTTATAAAATAAATAAAGAGATTTAAAAGAACCTAGAAACTTAAAAATATTTTGACAATTTACAAGACAAATAAATAAACTTGAAAAAACTTAAGGAATTAAAAACATTTTAGCCATTTAATTATAAGACAAAAGTGAAAATTTACAAGAAAAATATGAATATTTATTCTATAAATATAGTAAGAGCATCATTGTATTTTCACATATAAAAATTAATTTCATTTTAATTATGAGTGCAGTGAAGTTTTAAAAAGTTCAAGGGTTGAATGAAAAAAAATTGTTTGGGGGATGACTGAAATTTTCCTTTGTTTTTTCCTTCAAATGTCTATCAAATGCATGAACTGAATTGGAAATCACAGTTGCAATTTTTATTTTATTATCCTTTTGACCAACAGTTGCAATTTTTAACCGGTGTCAAAGTACGGTAATATATCTTTAAATGCTGGGAAAATCCATCTTAAGGCCCAAATTAGCAAAAAAATGTTAAAAAAGCGCTCAGAAAAATCACACGCCGAAAAAGCTAACAGGTTTTTTTCGATATTATTTCATAAAACGTTAATAACTAAATCACCACATTAACAACTAAATCAATACCCGTTAACAACTAAATCAATCATTAACAACTAAATCATCTGCACTTAACAACTATATCGGCCATTAACGACTAACGTTTTATAAAATAATACCGAGAAAAATCTATGACCTTTTTTCGATACGCCCTTTTTTCTTAACTTTTCGACATTTTTTTGTTAATATGGGCCTTGAAATGGATTTTCCCTTAAATGCCACAAGACATCTCAAATTTGGGCAAGTTTTGAACCCATCCGGCCTAAGCGTTCTATCCTGAGGCTACATATTCGAACCTGCTCGTTTAGTTTTAATTTGTTTTATCCTATTTTTAGTCCAATATAATATAACCTTATTTATGAAATCCATCCAATTACAATCTCACATGATTCTATGCCTCAAATAACATGACGTAATTTCGTCACTCTAAACCTCAAATTATTCAATGAACTCACCAGTAAGTTCGATACGTTATTGATCCCTTTTATTATATTCAAAACTTCTATGATGTGGGTTAGAGGACATTTCATGCAGCTATCATTGGACAATAACAAGCTGTAGATCTAGTGCTTAAATAGAGTATCAATCTCCCTAGTCACTCTCAAATCAGATCACATTAATTAATGTGGCAATTTATAACATCTAACACTTGATCAAGGGTTTTAACTATTGCTTCTAGTTTCCTAAATAGGCTCAATTTGTTGTCTCTTAGTTTGCTTTCCTTAGATACACAGTAAAAAGCGTTGATGTTATTAATATCATTTTATACTTTATCAGGAACAAAAAAAATTGGGTGTTACATGTGGATTTTAGCCAACTTGGTCGAGTTTGTTAAGAAGTTTCTTGGTTTCGTACTCGTAAATTGGGAACTTGTGGCAAGTCAATGTCTACTTTCTTTCTCAGAAATGAAAAAGATAATAAAAAGAAGATTTATTTCCCAAAACAAAGTAAACTACAGGGGAAGATTAAAAAAGTTGATGTAAAGGTTAGACAAACTAGGCTTTTTGACCAATTTGCCCCTTATTAAATAAATGTTTACCAAAATGCCCATGTCTGGAAACTATTTCCCCATATGCCATGTTTAGTCGACTAAACCCTCATTTAGTCGACTAAAACGCGGAGCCAATTTTTTTTAAATGATCCCGTGATTTAGTCCGACTAAATCGGAGGCTTAGTTGACTAAATCGTGACGAGGGGTTTTTAAAAACCCCTTTTGCGGATTGGCCGCGCGTTTAATCGACTAAATGAGGGTTTAGTCGATTAAACGAGGGCAAGATACGGTAAATAGTTTCCAGACAGAGACATTTTGGTAAATAGTTATTTAATAAGGGGTAAATTATTCAAAAAGCCAGACAAAGACAAACTAGGGGTGTACATAGGACATGATGAAACCAGATAGCCATGCCTTGCGTCCATATAGTAAAAGAGAACAAGTCGGAATTTTTAAGGAAGAATTTTATAATGTCACAAAGAAACAATTAATTATTACAAAGTCTCAATGACGACCGAGGACGAAGAACATGCAATGACAAGTTTTAGAATAAGAAATGACAACAACTCATTTATTATTAAGACTTTTTAATAATTAAGTCATTTCTTTAGAACCTCATAGTAACATATTGTGAGTCTCCTCTCATTCAAGATTGGAACGAGACGAGATCAAGCTGGAAATCCCTATAAAAAGACAGTGAAAGAAGAGATGGAGAGAATACGAAATACTCCCTCCGATCCTAATCATAGGACAACATTTGGGAGTTGGTTTTGGTCCTAATTATAAGATAACATTCTAATTTTTGTCAATTTCTTTCTAAAATACCTCTATTTTATTCTCTCAAGTGTGTTTGGTTTTTTTGGTGAGTATATGTATGTAGATGCGTAGACTCAACCAATCAGTGAAACTTTTTTATATATATGTGTGTGTGTGTGTCTGTGTATGTATGTATGTATATATGTGTGTCTGCACACAAATATATAGACGCACGCACATATATATGTGTGTGTAGACATATATGTATAACTGTGTGTGTCTGTCAATATGTGTGTGTGTACATATATAAAAGGGCATTTTAGGAAAATGAGTAAAATTAACTAATTTAACTTCTTTTCTTAATCTCCACAAAATCGGTTAAATATATCCCATAATTAGGACCGAAGGGAGTAAAAGGATATCTATTTATCAAAGCCACTATTTTTCTCTGAAGAATTAAGAAATAAGCAAGAGGGGAGAGGTTATCAAGAAGCAATTGTTGTGCGTTGTGAGCTAGGGGCGACGCGAGTTTAGAGGCAGAAGAGGGAAAGGGAAGAACTGAAGGTTAGTATTAATTATACTTAAAACATAAAAAATGAAATAATAAAATTAGTTTTATATGGAAAGTAATAAAATTAAACTCATCCGTTTCTTAATATAAGAAAAAATTAACTAATTTGATAATATTAAGAAATGTAATCAAGTTACCCAATCACGTTTTGCCATCCACACAGGACAAAAAAGATCGTCCCATGAACACCAGGACAAACTACAGCCAAAAGCCCAAAACCAAGACATGCCCTAGACTATAAGCTCTTGAATACACTCTTTTTAGAACTAGTTTTCCTTTGACGTGGCAAAGTGTGGATCCACATGAGGTGTGCTTATAGCTTACATACTTATTACATGCTAATACCTCAAATTGAGGTATAAGCATGTAATTTTTTATTTTTTTATATTGTATTTATTTATATTTAAATTATATCTTTAACTTTCTGAAAAAAAAATTGCACGTATCTCAAATTAATTATTTTTCAGTCTTGCATTCAAAAAAATATGTCTGTAACACCAAAGATCATAGGCCAATTAATTTGAGATATTGGGTGAAATTTTTTTTTCAGAAAGCAGCACATAATTTAAATATAATATATAAAAAAATAAAATAAAAAAATGCTTATACCTCAATTTGAGGTATAAGCATGTTAGCTATAAGCACCTTATGTGGATTAGCAAAGTGTCATTGTTCCTTCAGAAAGAAAACCACCACCTTTCAAAATTTATAAGCAAACATGAGAACACTGAAAAGTCAGTCAATAATTTCAACATGCCAATCATTATAAAGTAATAAATTTATTACAAGTTGTATCATTCACAAGCTATGTATAATACAATTTCATTTCTCAAACTCCATACAACGTTAAACTCACTTGATTAATTAATAGGAGAGGGTAAACAAAAGTATGAGAATCATAGTTAATATCATCATATAGGTTGCAAAATTGTTTGCCGCATCAGACTACTGCTCCAAACAAAAATGCAGTTATCCAAGAAAGGAAATATTTATATTATAGGATCAAAACCCTAATCAAATCAATTTAATAAAAAGTCGCATCTGTGTAATGTATATAAATGCGTGTGTGTGTGTGTAATAGAAGCATTTGAATGAAACTAGAAGATAAGTTGGGGAATGCTACTCTAGAGGCCATTAATCTGTCTGTAATTGCTGTGGAACAACACCAAGGATTGAGATGCTACAAACAATCAGCTGTCTTCAACAGATGCAAACAGTAGCGATGCATTTGTTCCTCCAAAACCAAAAGAATTTGACATTGCTACTCTTATTGGCATCTCCTTTGAAGAGGCCAAAGGCATGAAATTATTGTCGAATACAGGATCGGGCTTAGTTAGATTAAGAGTTAATGGAGCAATTCCCTGCAAGGATACATCACAGGAACCACTCTAGTAGATTAAGCATACATGAATGGGCTTTAGAAAGTGCACAAGAAACACTGTCAAGAAAACTTACATGGTGTACAGCCAAAACTGAAAAAATTGCTTCAACAGCTCCGGCAGCACCTAGCAGATGACCAATAGCCCCCTGAAATTAGATTTATCAAGACCTTTATGGGCTTTTTGGAAGAAAGATGACTCAATAATATTCGTTCTAACATTATCATAAAAGAGTGTACAAATTAGCATCACCACCCTCAGCTATGGGAAAGCGTTTGTCTAAGTTGTTGGCACTCTGATTACTTGGTCAATCAAATAAGGTATGCACATAACTTGTTGGTCATATGGCTTGAAATCTCATGAACAGTACCTTTGTGGACGAGAAGGCCAAAGCACCTGAGGTTGCGTGATCAGAGAATATGGTTTTAATAGCCTTTGCTTCTATCGCATCACCTGCATAACAGAATATAGTGATATTATTAAAAGCATCAACATCCCACAGAACTATTCCAAAATCCAAAGGTTCAAGATCAAGATGATTTGCAGCAATATGTAAAAATTCAATTAACTTGCCCAGAAGCGTAGATGTGGCATGTGCATTTATGTAATCCACTTCAGAGGAATGAAGACCTGACTGCAATTCAATAGTTCAGTTTTAAGAAACAATTTTACATTATAAACTATGTCAGGCCACCAATTCAGAGTAAACAACACATTTAAGCACAAAAATTTAGCTCTGAATCATCATGGCAATATTCTATACTAAGTAAACACCTCAAATATTCTCAAATAAGAAATACACCCAAAATTATCAAAAAACCCACTTTGATCACCAATTTTAACAACTATTTTCTCATCCTATATACAAACAAGAATATGAAAAAGTTCCCATTAACGTAGCATAAAATGTCGCCTGAACTTAAATTATCCCTACTAATATTAAAGAAACAAAGGTATTTACTTCGTATCTATGCACCACAACCTATTCATGGAGAAGTGAGATGAGAACAACAGGGCTCAGCCTGATGGGAATGCAGTGCATCCAGGTGGCCCATATAATCACGAAAAGTGAGACAGCGCAACCAACAAACAAATAAAAATTACTCGTATATAATAACCATAAATTATTATAGGACTAAAGGAGACCTGTTTCAAAGCACGTGTCATTGCCAAAATGGCACCTCTCCCATCACCAGAAGGTTGAGTAATATGATATGCATCACCTGAACATACCATTAAATAGGGAACTCAAAATCTTAGGCTCAGAACAAAAGACTTGTGAAAATTATACCATGGTGTAATTTCTATATATCATGTAAGAAACTACCTGACATCCCATAGCCACGAACCTCTGCATAAACTTTTGCCCCACGACATTTTGCATGCTCAAATTCCTTTTCATTAGGGGAAACATGCAAATCAAACAATAAAGATCAAGATTATATAATTTAAAAATGATACAGATGAGGGTAAAGGATGCATGAACTTTTGTTTTTAACCAACCTCCAAGACCAAGACACCAGCACCTTCACCTATCCTGAAGAAGAGTAGGACTTTAGATCATGATGACAAACAAGGCAAACAAAAAAGCCCCGTTCAATAATATTGAGGTAAAAATACATGCATAAAATAAATGAATAAAAAGAAACAGCTTTACAGGGTATTTATACATACACAAAACCATCTCGGCCACTATCAAAGGGCCGTGAAGCTTCTTGTGGAACTGAGTTATACTTTGTAGTCAAAGCCCGAGATCTAAAATTCTTGCCAGACATCAGATACAAAAAAAATGAGTGTGAAGAAAACAATAGAAAAGGCAGTTGAAAGAGGAAACAAGGTACCACTCAAAAGGCAGTACAATTATAACCTGCAAAATCCTGCTATTGACAAAGCATCAATGCTGGCTTCAGTGCCTCCAGCAACCATAACATCTGCGTCACCAAATTGAATCATCCGCAATGCATCACCAATAGAATGTGCCCCAGTAGCACATGCAGTAACTGATGCATGATTTGGTCCCTACATCCACAAAGAAGCAGCTTTCTCTATTTACTATTGGGATTAATGATCTGAAAGGTTGCGATGTAAACATGACATTAACAGGCCTAGAACAATAGTAATCTCTTTTGCATCATTCTGCCCAAAACTTTAGTTACCATACTTTATAATTGTCCAACCAAGAGAAACAATGCGTATGTCAGTACCCAAATATTAAACCTCATTTATATACAATTTACCCATTTACAAATTAACCATTCGTATAAGATAGTTTTGTCCAGAACTATAAATCATAAAGGCAACCTACAGTCATCATGACTCTCTGATTGTGAATTATCAAAAGGCTGAATTGTAATTTTTGCTGTCAAAAAGAATGTTCTACAAAATCTATTACACTGTCACTCACTGACACAATTAAATATGACTAAACAAGGAGATATATAGTGTTACATCATATGGTTCTAGATTTACAATATCTTTATATTTATGCTACACGAATCTTATGTTGTGAGCGTCCCCTTCAATGAACTCAAACAGAGACATAAGAAGCAGCATTATCATTATCATCCTGTGTAAAAAGCACCTTGAACTATAATCAACCGAAGCCTGTCCTTGAAGAAGAAAACGCCATTAGACTATCCCATTCAAAGCATTCAGGCATAAGTGGTCAACAATCTAGAAAGTAAGAACCTCTTTTATACTCATGAACATGAGGTTTCTGATCTCAGTTTTCATCATTTTTAGGTGTTCCTTTTTCTTTGCTCTCATCAGCAGTGTCTAGTGTGTGCCTGAGCCCAAAGATAATGTTAGTCTGATAAAAATCATGAATTATCATTGTTCATGGAAGCATCTCTTTTGACATGTGTTTAACAGGCCTAGATAGGCATGTAATGCTCCATAGAACAGGAATCATGGAAGTGGAAAAAAATATTTTCAATTCAATTCAACAGATGGTCGTGTACATAATACATAATTAAGAATCTTCCTTTATTCCAGATATACATGGCTTAAAAATATAGCAAATGAAGCAAATTAAAAACTATGATTCAATTATGAAAATAAGCACACCTGGAACCCATATTTCATGCTCACATGACCTGATGCCATGTTGATCAGTATCCGTGGAATGAAAAATGGACTAAGCCGACGAATGCGCTGTATAAGGAACAGGAAAAAAATTGTTAATATTTACGGGGCTTTGTTTTTATTCACAATATTGACTTTATGTTGATTCACAATATTGACTCTCACAACAGGAAGCACTTGGAGACAAATGAAATAAGGAAATAGTCTAAACAAACTGACCTGCTCACAAATCATCTGTGCAGCATCCAAGATGTCACTGATGCTTCCAATTCCTCCACCAATAGAGACCCCCTAATATTATGTTAAAGAAATAATACTGACGATATTAGTGACTAATATGACAGGGAATTGTTACACATATATAAAAAATGCTTACTGTTCTTTCTTTTTGTTTCTGTTCAATGGGGAACCAATTGGAATCTTTCAGGGCTTCATCAGCAGCACATAGTGCATAGGCTATAAACCTCGCAATTGATCTACGCTCCTAAGATAAGTATCAATACTACAATGACATCAATATGCATAATAGAAATTAAGGTCCAGCAAGTAGCAGCAAAAACATGGCAACACCACATAGCATAGAAGAAACCTTGTGACATCAAAAACAAGTTTCCTCAATTTCTTTTTGGAAATGCAGATTACTTTTCAAGTTATGAAAGGAACTTTCTCGTTCCAACAATAAGGGTCTGTTTGGTTTGAGGGGATTGGAGGGGAGGGGGGGAGGATGGAGGGATTTTAAACTCCTCCCCTCGTTTGACTGATGATATTTTTTAGGAGGAGGGAATTTTTTAAAATTTTCCCTCCTCTCCCCTCAAAGACGTCACCCCCCAAATCGGACGGATTTGGAGGGATTATTAGAATAGGTGTGTCAGTGGACTAAGATGTCCCGATCTTTTTCTATTATTCCAAAAATACCAATGCCTTTCAACCATTCTCTTCATCTCGGACGTCTTACCTTTGAATCCGCCGTTGTGAATTCGTTCTAACCGTCCCTCGTGCTGTGTCCCACCACTTACCCCCGACCTAAAAGGCAGCGCCCAGGTTTTCCGCCCTCCCTTGTGCTGCCCCTCCATGTGTTAGTACCCCGCTGGCGCTAGATAGTATGCTGCATCAACTGCTGGTGGTGGTGATGGGGGCTAACAAAAACGATGAAAATTGGGATCCAGCGAGCAAAAACGATGAGTTTTTATCTAACATAGGCAGCTCCTCGAGTAAGCACCAGCAAAAAATGTTGAAGATGGCCATTAAGGCAGACTAGAAGATAAACCGCGAGGCTAAGAAAATCGTCCAATAGGCTAAGCAGGCACCGGTGAGGATGAGCGCTCCGGCCATCGATGATGATCTAAGTGATGTTTAGGGTACAAACAGATAAGTATATCATCGGTCCTTTGTGTTCTTCCTTCTTTATCTGTCCTCAAATATATTTTTGATAGTTTGAATTATCGTTAGTTGCCATAATACTTGTCAAGAGTTGGATATTTATAAAGCATATCGTGTGATTCATGTAATTAAACCTCAGAGGGACAAGTCTTGTTATTGTTGATAGCCTTAGATTTTTCTATTGTCATTAGACTCCCCACCCCCCCCCCAATGATTCGTTCTTGATCAGGTTCCTCCAACAGCAGTTTTTTTTTTTAATCATTTTTATCATTCTTTGGCATTTGTAGATGTCGTTTCAACTTGAGATGAGATGCTTGGAAAGCAAAAGAGATTGAGACTGATGTGTAAGATCACTTGTTATTGATTGCTTGAGCCAAATGAAGCACATATATGGAGCAAATTTTTGGGGAGGGGTGTTATGAAGGACAACTTGATCATCTGAAATAGCATAAACAATTTGCATAGATCTTAAAAGTTGTGACAAGTCTTCTCCACCTCGCGAATTGTCTGACCAAAATTCTCTGCTGTTTCTTGATGCAAGTCTTCTTGTTTCAGGATTTCTCATTCTCATATCTACTCAAGAAAGCCTTTCCTTCAATCTTCTACTCCATTACTTCCTCAATATTTCCTTTTTTATAACTGGATTATATGTTATGGATCCTATATACCATACTCTAACAAGATCCATTAGTTCGGATTCTATTTGGGCGGTAACTGTGTCACTACTACTGCTTCATTTATTTCTGCATGATTACTCAGGATCCACGGTAAAAAAAAAACCCTGTTGCTCCGGCCATCGATGACGATCCGAATGCTCTCTTTGTTTAAGTAAGAAGTATGTCTCATAGGAAGTTTGAGCATTGAAGGCATACTTCCTATATAAAATATATGTGTTAAACATGTAACATTATTCTCTTATAACATAAGGGTAAAGTTGTCAATGTGAAAAAAATTTCCCTCCCCTCCCCTCTTGAAACAAACAATGTAACATTAAAATAATCCCTCCCTTCCCATATATTCATTCATAATCTTATAGAAAGAGAATACAATATATTTATAGATTAATCCAAAACTTCCCTAAGGTAATATTAAAATCAAACAGATTCCCTCCTAAGAACTCCCTAACTCCTTAACATGTGTCTCCATTAAAATCTCCCCCTTCCCCTTCCCCAAACAAGATAATATTAAAATCTCCCTATCCCCTCCCCTCCATTAAAATCAAATCAAACAGACCCTAAGAGAATAATACCAAGGGGTTCACCAGATTTTAAAATGCCATAAAAAATAAGATACTACCTAGGATGTTTTTATTAAAAGAAAAATAGCTATACAACATTTAAGTCCTATCATAGGAAACATATATTATAGTGGCTTGCATTCTAGCACTCCCAATTTAGGATGTGGGAGACAAAAAATTGAACAATCCCATTTCACAAACATCATCCTGTCAAGAGGAAAACCAGTGTGACAGGTTGAAACATATTGCTTCATGTATAGACATCCCAGCCTCTACATGTGTATATGAGCAAGCTCGTTATTCGTCTTTAAATATTTATTGTTAAACCTTTAGTACAGCAGTGACTTCAGATCAGGAGAAATACTAGACTAAATTTTCTTCCTGTATCCAGATCTGACAGATGTAATTAAGCATTTAAGGACGTATTAGAATTACCCATTGCCTGAATGAGTTCCTCAAATTCAATAATTCTACTCTCCAAGTTGTTAGCCATCAACAAAAGAACATCTCAAATGCAAGTTGGTCAAAACAATTTAAAACTCATAATATATATATATATATATATATATAAAAAAAAAAAAACATAGTACATCAAATCGAACATGACAAACACATGAAAACCAAGCCCAGGCCTTCCATTTACCTTAGAATTGAGCCATATTTCCTCATTAAATTCGCCTGGGTTGGTTCCTGATGGCACAACTGCAGCAACTTTTGATGTCAACTGATCAAATGTATTCAGCTGGGTTTCTTTATTGAAAACATTCATCTTGAGATCTTCTAAAGTTAATGCCCTTATCCCACTTCTTCCTTCAAGTAGGTTATTCCATGTTGCTTTAACTCCAGAACCAAGTGGAGTCACCAGGCCCAAACCTAAAAACCCAGGAAATTTTAGCACTGCACTGCCGCAACAGCAAAAGACCAATTCATTTGAATTTTTATTTCCCCGAATTAGCGGTTTGTTCAACATGAAGTGAACTAGATTGAATGACACAATGAAATTGAGTGTTTAACAAAAGGAGAAATGAAGCAAACAAACTGTAAAGTTAAAAGAATTTCTTCAAAGTTACAATCCTTAATTTCCAGTACCAATATCCAACTATTAAAGCTTGAGCTAGTAAACTTATCATTACTTCAAATCCAAGCATGTATGATAAATACAGATACATTGATGGCCTACTACAATAACATCATTCCCATCACCATTTGAACCAAAATTCATGTATGAATTTGGTGTCCTTGAGCCTTCAAATAAAGAAGCACAGCATAAGCAGTAAAGAATGTAACTACACATGAAAAAGAAATTGATAAAGATAAATTAAAAGACATACCAGTGACAACAACTCTTCGAGAAGAAACAATAGGAGGAGGGCCAAAAACTCTACTACTGCCAGCTGGCAAGGAAAAGCTTCGACAAAACTGGGTGCCAGATGACATGAAAGATCTACGTGAAACAAGGAACGCCATGTTCAACCACAATGGCGAGACTAGGCTTCCCCAGTTATGTCCACCATACTGCATATAATACTAAGTTCATAACAGGAAACACTATAGAAGCCTATATAACAATAATGAAATACAATAATAAATCTGACTAACAAAAAGCCAGAGCACAAAATCCATTAAAATGAGAGAACCCTAAGATGAAAGCCAAGTGTGTGACAAGAAGAAAGAGAGAGAGAAAATCAAGCAACAACAGTGCAATAGCAAAGCATTACGGGTGGCTAGGTGGTTCCACTCAGGGTGTGTTAGGTACAATGAAGAGGAGGGGAAGTTCTGGGTGGGTTTGTTTGGAAGGGACGGGAGGTATTTAAATAATTCTTGTTTGGTTTAGGAGGGAAGGGGAGTGGAGATAATTGGAAGTTGGCAAACATACCCCTACCATTTTATTTAGAGTTCTTCCTTCCTTTATAATATTTATATCAGAATTATTATTTCCTAGTGTTTGAATCTCAAAAACTTGTTACAGTGATTGAGCACCAAAATCTATATTAGATGAGCAATGGACGCATACATTTATTTCTCTGCAATAAAATGCAAGAATCTTCAGAAGAGCACTATGCAAATAAGCTCTGATCAGGTCACCAAGCCAAACTGTTAATTTTATTAAGGCCACTTCTAGATACTTCTGCAAAATTCTGAGACATATCCCCCCACTTCTTCCACAGGAAAATGTTTTCACACTTTACCGATCTATGACAGATATACAGCCATATGAAATATGACTGGGACAATAAATTAAAATCACAATTGCAGGATAACCTAATACTATTTACAAAATAGAATGAGAAATTTATCCAAAAGTAAAAAAAATAGACAGTGCAAGGCCAGGAAATTTGAGCAAAGGACAAAAATGGTCTTCAAGCAATGAGACATTTGATATCTAAGGAGAGAAAGTTGCTCGACAGACAGGACAAAAAAGTTAGCTCATTCTGCATTTTTTGAAACCTCATTTGATTCCATAAGAATTATTCATGGATGATCAATCACAACAGATTCTGCAGTCGAGAATAACCCAAACGGAAACCCAAAAAAAAAATCAGATTAGCATACAAAACGACATCCAAAAGCCAATATTAGCTCATGCCTACTTAAAGTTATTAGACAACTAATCAAACGAAAAAAAAAAAATTGTAAAGGAACTCTCTTTTAGTTCTTTAAGCAAATGTGTATCATGAATGCATAAAATCAAATGATCAGAGGTCTTGTTTTTCAAATTCTCGCTCCTGCTGATGCAAAATCAATGGTGTGCATGCATGAAGAAATATCAAGTCAAGAACATTATGAAGATATTTTCGCCGTGGCCCCAAGTGAAGACAATCATCGTTTTGGCATTTTTCATCATAATTAAAGATTAATTTGCATCAGATTTCCCTTAGACAGTTCAAGCTAAGCAGATAAGAGACATGATAATTCTAAAATAGCACTGTACTGGAATATCTCTTATGTACTTTATGGGAGGAAAAAATCTATAGCCATTTGAAATATGACTGGGAGTGATATAAATTAATATCACAATTGTAGGATAACCTAACACGGTTTACAAAAATAGAATGAGAAGTTTATCCAAAAGTACAAAATAGACACGGCAAGGCAAGAAATTGCATCTATCCAATAAAAATGCAACCTAAGCCAAGGAAATGCATCTATCCAGTTAAAATGTAACCATGGAGCACGAGCTCAGACACTCACCAGAATGAAGGACCGAATCAGCAAAATGCTAATCAAAGGTGGAGTAACGAACTCAGGGCCGATAAAATTATGAAAACAAACGTGACAACTAGAGAGAGGCGGCGGCGGCTTCTGCTGGAAGAGCAGATGGCAGCTGACTGTCTACCTCTCACTCAGGTTCAAGAAGAGAGGCGTGATGAACCTCGGACTCCTCAGCTGTCACAAGTCACAACGACACGCCAAATCGAACACTTAAACTTAAAAAGGTGACCAAATCGAACCAGCAGAAGCAAATACTTACCAATTTGTCGGTGAGAGCGAGGTCTGGCCGAACACTGAACGAAGAAGAGGCACTGAACCAGCAGAAGCAACGAAGGTAAGGTTTATCGGTGAGAGCGAGGTCCGGTCGAACACTGAACCAGCAGAAGCGACGAAGGTGAGGCACCGTGAGAGGGTGAGAGTAAGAGCGAGAGCGAGGCGCGGCCGAATGGACTGTCACTGCACGGAGGATTTGGCTTTGGTCCGCTGCGGACTTTCGTCTGCTGCGCACCGCTCCCTTAAACTGCCCCGTTTTGGCGCATTTTCACCTCCTTTTTTATATTAAAAAAAAAAAAAACTCCCTTTTGTTATAAAACTGAATGAAATATGCAAAGAAAGTATAAAGAAAGAGAGAAATTGCAGAGATGGAGGAATTCTCATTTTGCCAGTGTATATCGAATGTTTACATAAGACATCTATTTATAGACTTTTCAAGGGTTCTTATCTGATGACATCCACATAATAAATATATTCATAACACTCCCCTGGATGTCCATTATGAATGTCTTCTTAAAAACTTTAACTAGGAAAACCCGAGTGGGATAAAACATAGCTAAAGAAAAGAAAGTACATCATCCATCGATACACTTTCTTATGTTGCCTCATTAAAAACCTTTCTAGGAAAACCCAATGGACAAAAAACCTAGATAAAGGAAAAAGAGTACAACGTGTCGTTAAGTTCCCCTCTTAATTACATCGATATTCTAATCTTTGCCTCATTAAAAACCTTTATAGGAAAACCCCGGTGGGACAAAACCTAGATAAGGGAAAAAGAAGACAAAGAAAGTACAACGAGTATGGACTCCATCTTGATGACATCGCTTTATTCCTCCCCGATGATTCCTCCGATGACATATCAATATTGCTTCTTCTAATGCCAAAATTGCTTCCAATGTCTTTGTGTTGAAGAAAAACTATATCTTGCTAATAAGCATTATGCAATAGTACTCTAATAGCACTAAGATATGGTACTTACCGGACCAATTAGTTCTTCAACAATTATTTGTCTTTTGAAGCTCTTCAGAGTTACGGTGATGTTGATATTATCAACATAAACGGCAATTAGTGCAAATTCATTTGGATATTTTCATGCAGATGCATGGGTATATTGGGTTATTTTTGTACCCTTCTTTTCATCGATATTCTTTGAGACGATTATACCACATGCGCGATAATAGCTTCAAGCTAAGGGACTTATATAACTTAATTAAATATTGTTCTAGAGAACTTGAATTAGATGCTTCTAACATCTTGAATTCTTCTCGGGATTTGTACTTGGCACATTAAGTCTTTTTGGGGACATATGCTTCCGCACCTTGAGTCCTTCGAGGGATATGTCTTCTCGCACCTTGAGTCCTTCAGACTTTTCATATAAATATCACTATTAAGTGAATCATGTAAACATGTAGTTATAATATCTTCTAGATGCGGACCAAGCCCTTCATTTATCGCTAGGCTTTATCAAATAACAAAAGTATTTGCATCCACATATGTTTCTTCAAAAATCAATGTCGGTCTTTGTTTAAAACCTTGAACTACATGCGTACCTTATATCTTGTGATTTCACCCTTTTCATATCTTCTCGTACAAAAACTTATTTGTATCCAACCGGTTTTGTATCACCGGCCTTTCATCATCGGTTGTATGGACCGCAGTCCAAATACTTTTCGTTTGCCAATATTTTAATTCTCGCAATAATGACATCTTTCCATAGGGGCCAATACTTTCACCGTTGGCACTCACTAATGGATTGTGGCTCATGATCCTCATATCATTCATTACATCATATGCTATATTATAAGCAAAGATGTCGTCAACGTTGACTTCATTTCACCCCATCGGATTCTATTCATAACAATTTATTGAGATCTCATAATTTTCGCATATTTCGGTACACGGGTCTCTTCTGGGACTACAACATTCTCTTCTGGAGATATCTCTTCTGGAGATATCTCTACTGGAGATAATTTCTCTTCGGGAGATGGCTCTTCCGAAGCTACTAATTTTCCTTGATTATTCTCAACTTGATCATCTATATTCTTAGCTCCTTTTCTCTTTCGAGGGTTTTTATCTTTGGAACCGATGGACCTTTCACGTTTCAGGCGCGCTATATATATTTATTCATAATAGGTTATCCTTCAGGGACATTAATTCGAATAGGAGCATTAACAGCGGGGGCATGTGACTTTGTCACTTTCTTTGGGTCAGTAAATGCTTCTGGCATTTTATTAGCTAAACTCTGTAAATGAATTATCTTTTGAATTTCCAGTTCGCATTATTTTGTACGAGGATCAAAATGAGCCAATAATAATTCATTCCAGCTAATCTCTTTACCCAACTGCCTATTTTCTCCCCTCATGTTGGGAAAACAATGTCAAATCACAATTGACAAATCATGCAATGTAAGTCTCCTAAATCCATTTGTTACCATTAGAAACATCATTCTGTTCCATTTAGAGACAAACAAGAAGAAGGAGGTCCTTACATAACATTTATCCCAACTTTCTTTCCATATCCATCTATGTGCATTATGGTGGATTTATAAGCATTGCACATTCAAAAACTTTCCAGATGGAATTGTCTGGTTTATGACCAAAAACCAATTTACAGGGAGAATTTTGTTGGCTTATATAAATCTTTGCAATATATATATATCAAATATATCAACATAGTATTATGTTCTCATAAGCATTAATCCATCTTTTTATGGATGCTTTAATACATGATTTACGGATCGTATAATCTGGAAATAGCGCGCTTAATTTATTCAAACATTATTGCAACTTCAGGTTGCGTTCTTACAAACTTCTGGTTTGCAATGGGCCCATATAGATCTGTTTGATATATTTCCAGAGATCCATTACCATTTACCAATCATGACCTATGATATTTACATAGTTATTTTTATTTGAGAACAAGCAGGACATAATCATTCTCGAACAATATGTTGGTTATTTATGACTCGGATGATCAAACAAGTCATGCCAACAATAAATTTCTTTTAAATCGAAGAACTTCTGGTTTACTATAACATATATATCTCAACCAATCATAAACTTTTTTAGACTCTGTGTGAGAAGTATAAAACTTTTCAACTTTTCAAAAATTAGCTCACACTTGTATTATATAACTCACACTTGTTTTCCCCGACAATCTCCCCCTCAGTGTAAGTTATATAAACATTCTTTCTTTATATTTGTATTTCAAAATCACTTTCAAATTCTTTAAACTTTGAAAGGAAAATTTATGTTAATTCTTCGAAATAAACATATAATATTATATCACTAGATAATTTCATGATTCATGATTAATATACTTCAATTAATATCTATATGTATAAAATATATGCGAGTCTATCATATGTGAAGATATTCATGTTAAAATAACTTAGAATTACACAAATTTAGAGTCATACATATGATAATTTTCTAGTAGAAATTTTCATGGCAATAAATTTATGATATGTAATCATAATAAATTTAAATAATAATAACAACAAATTTAAACGTCATATTACCTTGTAGGCTTATTCTTTATTTTGAGCCTTGGCTTCAATAAATCTCTCAGAGCTCATTTCCTCTTGAATGTTTCATTGGAAGTAAACTTCTAGTTTACATTGGTAAAAATTTGATTTGTATTAGCAACCTTTTGATTTGCTATATTTGTAAACTTCGGTTTACAATTACAATCTCTTCATTATCTCAGAAACTTCTAGTTTCTCGTAAACTTCCAATTTGCATTATTATCTAAACTTCTGGTTTACAATACAAGAACATGTATTTTATACACGATATCTACTTCTATAATATCTTTAAAACTCAATAAGTTTTTTTTTATATATACTTGATAAAATAATCAATGAATAATTTTGTTCCTTCAAGTAACAAAATATTAATTCTTCCGCAACCTTGAAATTTATCTTTGTCATATAGATTATGTAGTCTAAACATTAGTTCTGCAAAATATGCTAATTAGTCTCCAGGACTATTAGCATTTATACACATTATAACATAAACCTTTGCAATTTATTGTCTTCTGGACAATACTTTTCCAAAACTATTAAAATATGTATCATACAATATTTGAAACATAAGCCTTCAAGGCCTTAATATTAAGGAATAAATACTAATTTTGCCACAAAAGTTTTGGTTAAAGCACCTAGCACGGATAAAAAGTATTCATAAAAATACTTATTTATGAATAGTAATAATAATATTATATAAAACACATGGGGTCCATATGATTTTTTTTTTTAAAAAAAACATGTGTTTTCTGTCAGAGCAAATAATGATTTGTAAATAATAATATAATATGAAATATGTCGGACCCATACGAAAATTTTTCAAACTTCACACGTTTTTAAATCGGCCATGAGATTATTAGCTTCTAAATAATCATGGAGTTCGGTTAAACATTTTAATCTCTAACCAAATAAAAAGGTCAAACAAGGATAGAATATGTTCTTCTAATATTCATTCGTAATTCATAACAAAAATTTCTCCAGTGGGAATTTAAATCAATTATGATCATAACAATGACCATACCCAGTCATATTTACACACATGTCCATGGCTATAATTAAATTCATTCACTTCTAAAAATGGAATTAAACCAGTACAATATTTATAATCTCATTGTTTTGTTTTGCTATATGAGGTAAATGAAACTAATTCAAAATTATTTCTTTAAAACCTCTCTCACATATATTGCTACTACAGGAGCAAATTAGATATACCAATTTAAAAATAAACCTTTAGAAGAACAACCATCTTCTGGTGGTTACACAATCCCTTTAATTTAATCAAGGGGATCTTTTAATTTAATGTCAAATATTCAATTTCATATATCTGACTTCACTCCAATTTGCCTTGTGGCTTCTGGCCAAATTTATCTCCTGCTCGTGGCTTCAGGCCATTCTTGTCTCATGGCTTCAGGCCATTAAATTTATATGGCTTCTATCCATTTTCTTTCAACATATGATCAGAATCTAGTACTAGACATAAAATAAAAGCACATATATATGAGAAACCAACAATTTTTGTCAGAGGGGTATAAATAATATCTCCAAACTTAGACTATAAATGGCATGAATTGTGGTTACGATATGTCCAGCTAATTCTTTTATATGATATTATCACTGCCCCATGTAAATATATATACTAATATAAATGGAGCCCATCACATAAATACCAATTAAATAATGCATGTGCAAACAAATCAATCAATATATGTCCTCGTAAAATGATTCGGTGCCAACATCCACTCACAAACAATCTAATTAAATAATGAATCCAATCTATAGATAATATAATATAAGCACGTAGGCTCTACCCATATACAATAATGTCATGAAAAGTTGTGTTCCTCCCGTGACATCTTATTTAATCAAATGGGTCCTACATTATGAACTAAAATTGCTGAAAAATGAGCATAGCAGTATGTGCGCATGGTCTTCATTATTGAAAACTTATTCAAGTCAAATATATTGGCTACTTTTGAATATCATGTGCTGCCACCTTTTTTTTCCCTTTTTTAAAGTCAAGCTAGAATACCGATAAAACCATTCACACAGATAGAAAAGTACCTGAGGCCGCAACTTATCACCACGCAAAGGTGTCAAGAACAAAACGACAAAATCCACTCGCCACCAAGGAAAATTAGTGGAACGGATCTGCACTTTCTTTGGTTCATCGATTCAACCGTGTCGGCATTCTAATAGCGTGGTGAAGCTCCTTCGGCGATGGGAAGAAAGTTACGGCAAAGGGGAAGAAGACGGTCGAAGGTTCGATCTAAAACTCAAGCTCGGTTCTCGTTAATCGCTTGTTTCAAATCGGTTTTCGTGATGCTCTCTTTTTCTCGGATCGTCGGTGATGTGAAGGACGGTGGTGGAAGTATGGTCTCTTTCCGTTCTCGGCCTCTCTCCCCGGGTTACGCCAAGGAAGAAGCTCTTGTCGATCCGGGACTTTCACCGTCGGTGGAAACTCAACGTGCTCAAACCATAATAACTTGAGGGTGGAAACGATAGACCGGGAAGAAAAACGAACCACCCAAAAATTCATCGGTGAGTTCGAGTGAAGCCGAGTTCCGGAAGCCATGGATCTACTCTTTCTCGTTCTTTCACCGGAGGAGGAGAAAACGCAATCGTGCGATAACGTGTTATAAACCGAAGGAAATATGCAAAGAAAGTAGAGAGAAGTCGGAGAGAAATTCTAGAGAGATGGAGGAATTCTCATTTCAAGTGTATATCGAATGTTTACACAAGACATCTATTTATAGACTTTTCGGGGGTTACTATGTAATGGACATCCACATAATAAATATATTCATAACACCTTTTTCTATATATAAAAAAAAAATTTAGGCACGGCCGGTAATAAAAATATAATTCAGAATAGTACTGAAATTTTTTTCATGATGTTAAAAAATTATTTTAAGATCGTAAAAAAATATTTAAGGGTAGTGAAAAAAAATTTGAGGGTAGTAACTAGTACTAAAAGGATACTTACTCATACTCAAAAAAAAAATTATGATCTCAAAAAAAAAAATTAGGATCTTGAAAAAATATTTCGGGATACGAACCTAAGACTTAAGAATATTTTAGGCTATTGAATGATACTTGAAAAAATAATTCATGATATTAAAAAATTATTTTAGTATCGTGAAAAAATATCCTTAAGCATATTTTTAGTAAAATAGTTAGTAGTAGTTAATACTGAATTATTTTTTCAAGATCCAAAAATAATTTTTTTAGGATCATGAATTATTTTTCCAAAGATCCTAAAGTATCTTTTTAAGACCTGTCAGTACCCTCAAATATTTTTTCACAATCTTAAAATAATTTTTTAATATCATGAAGAATTTTTTCAATATTCTGAATTATCTTTTTACTACTAGGCGTCTCCTGAAATTTTTAATTTTTTTTTATAGAAAAAGGGATGTGAAACTGTGCCAAAATGGCACAGTTTAAAGCAGCGGTCCGTAGCATACCAAAGCCAGGTCCCTGCACGAAGTCGAAGAAGCAAGAAGGTTAGGGCTATTTTGGTACACGGACTCGGTGGGAAGGGAAGGAAGATTAGCAAGTTCCTTGTTTGGTAAGAAGGGAAGGAAGATTAGCAAGTTCCTTGTTTGGTATGCTTTTGTGTCAAATTTTCTCGAAACTCAAGTTCCCCGGGCCCATGCCTACCTACCAATCTTCTCTTATATGTAGGAAGATAAAATCCCACCAAAATTTGTAGAATCTCAAGTTCTTACGTAAACAGTGACACTTTTGGACATATTTACCCTTCATAAACTATTTTTTCCATAATGCAAAAAAATATGATTAAATTCACATTTATGCGATAAATCCGAACTTATGCAATAATTTTGAACTTTGCCAGAGAATATTTTAGTCAAAGTCAAACTTGGCGGGAAATTTTTTTATACAAAATTCGAATTTGGTGGGAGAATATATTAGACAAATTCAAACTTGATAAGAGGATTTTTTTAAAAATAAATATTTTAGCGAAAAAATTATTTTTCCTTTTCATTTTGAATTAATTACTTTTGAAGGTAAAATAGGTATTTCATGATTCTTTATTAACTACTACCCTTTCATTTTCTTCCTACCAAATAAATCATCTTCCCTCAAGTCATCTTCCCTTATCCCTAAAAATCCTCCCTTCCCTTCCTTTCCCTTGTATAAGTTCCTTTCTCTTCTCTAATCTTCCTCATATCAAACGGGGCCTTAGGGTTATTTTGAAAGAAGCATGGAAGATCAACGTCAACGTGTCAAAATCTTAAGGGAGGACAAGGAGAGTAATTACAAATTTACAATTTTATCCTTATAACAAGACGGCCTGGCCTAAAAGGCTCATTGGGAGGCCTAGGTCTGGCATGTTAAGAAAAATAGGCTTTGAAATAGGTCTTGGCCTGATTTTTTAGCCTGACCAGGCTCAAACAGGCCAGGCCGCCTAACCTATTTCCACCTTTACACGCAACCTACCTCAACCTTCAATTTTGGGCAGGTCATTTTTTTTAGGGAAAATCCTTTAATGACAATTTATAGATTGGCGAGTGTATGTGCCTATTTTAATAAGTTTATGTATCTATTTTGACAAGTTTATGTACGTATTTTGACAAGTTATACATTTGCAAGTGTACGTACATATTTTAACAAGTTTATATGCCTATTTTGGCAAGTTTATGTGTCCATAATAACATTTATACATTGGCAAATGTATGTGTCTATTTTGACAAGTTTTAAGCCTATAATGACAAGTCAAAGAGTGGTCATTGACAATATTGTCACTTTCAAATACAATTTAAAACAACTCCTATTGACAAGTGGACGTAATTATATTGGCAAGTCATAAAGTGACTATCAACAAGCTTATCTATGTTAATTAAAACAGTTCTTATTGATAAGTGGATATGTTATATGGACAAGTCCTAGAGCTGACTGACAAGTACTTGAACTTGTTCATATAACTTAATATTATAAAATATCTAAAAATCAATTACTAAGGGCAAAAAAGTAATTTCACACTCTAAATTTATATCACTGAGGTCCCTAAGGACTATTTTGATAGGGGAATCTATAATAGAACTTTTTGTTAACTTTTCTGGTCCTTGGGACTAAGTGCGATTTTCCCAATAATTAATGTGTATCCAAAAAAAATTATTAATTAATAATAATATATTTTAAAGAGTATATTATTACAATAATAAACAAGTAATTATTTTAAATCATATAATTATTATTAAATTAGGCTAAAGTATACATTTGGTCATTTATATTTGCATCAAGTACAATTTCAGTTTTTTTAGTTTATAAAGTAAATTTTTAGTCTTTCAATTTTAACACCTTAGTTTTATTTAACGAAAAATGACGACTCATTAAATTTAAGTGATTAGTGTGCCATCGATCATCTAATTTTTGTCATACTTGACTGATAATTCATCTGAAATATTTCAAATTTTGTATTTTTAAAAATAAACCTTTTTATATTGAAGTAACAAAAACACTTGTCAACAAAAAGGAAACCCCAATCCACTATAGAGAAGTGTGCCTCAACCCCTGCATCTTCGCCGGCAAAGGGTTTACAGCGTCGCCATCCTTTCATACTCCTATAGATTTTGATATTGGACTCTCTCCAATCTCTTTTCTTACTTGAAAGCAATGATGAAGGCAGAAGCTTCTTGTTTCGCTATTTTTTATACATACAACAACACCAACTGTAAAGATGGAAAGTGATCAACCTTGAAACAATCTTGATGGGGATGTTTATATAGCTAAAATTATTCAAAAAGAAAAAAGAAACCTCTAGCATTCTGTTATAAGTCCCGCATCAAAAAGTTTTACAAGTATAGTGTGGTTTATAAATTAAAGGGTTCTCCTCTTAATAGGCTAGTCTTTTAGAATGAGCTTTCCTTTTAAACTTATGATGATCATATTGGTTCTTTCATTAAGAGAATCCATATCAAAAAAATTCATCGGGAAAGGAGGTTTCATGGTAGTCTTCCTTTCATCTCTTCCTTTACTTTTTCCGATACTAAAGAACTGACCTTCAATATGGGTTCAAATGTTAGAGAAGATAAACAAATATTATTGATTTCAAGTTTGGTGACCCACTCTTTTAGATATTAACCATGATAGAAAACGATAAACATTCATGCAGTCTATCATGGTTGATTAAAAAGGTTCATACACACATGCAAGATATATACGAGGATAACACATCCTGTACAATTATCTCAATCAAGGATCTCTACTCCAGCCTCACGCACACCGAATATCAAGATTAATTAATTATCATAAGGAAAATGTCTTATCATAAGTAAAAATTAAAGTAATCCATATAAATATCTCAAAGATAAATAACCACCTATGCTTCTGGCTGTCTACCACGAAAATCTCAATAATCCTGAAAGGAAAACAATAAAATTCTGGTCCTCCAACCACCTATTAAGAAAGTTCAACCAACCTTCTTCAAGCATCTCGCTTTGTCCGAAGCAACAAGGGGAAAATAACAGCCCAAATACCAGAGACAATTGTACACTAGCAATTAGATACTACTAAAGGATATATTTGGTCATTTATACTAATATCATCTTTCACTTTAGTATCTTAAATTTATAAAGTGTATTTTTTATCTTCAACCTTTACATGGTTAATTTTATCTAAGAAAAAAAATGTTAATTCATAAATTTAAATCTGTGCAATTAAAGCTAATAAAAGCATTAACAAAGATAGAGTTGTTTCCATTTTTTTAATAAATTTACACGACTTAAAATATAAAAATATTATATTTAAAAAGTACTTCCTCCGGTCTTAATTATAAGAGCTAGTTGACTTTTTTGAAAAGATTAAGGAAGTTAATTAAATTAGCTTAAAGTATTTTTATTTTTTTCTTCAAACTAAATAGTTTGACCAATAAACTAATATATAATCTAAGAAAACACAACATATGAAATGATTAAATAACTTATTTATTTTCTTAATCTCTCCAAAAAAAAGTCAATTAAAAATTAGGACCGGAGGTAGTAAAACATAAGCATGATTACTAACCAAAAAAATATAAACATGATATGTTAATATTTAATTGCATAATCATCATTTAAATTTAATGAATCTGATATTTTTTTATTATATAAAACTAATAGTGTTAATATTAAAAGACTAAAACCATACTTTATATAAACCTATATGATTAAAATAAAACTTGGGCCATAGCTTGACGGTCCATGCCACTCCTGTCAGTCTAGACTTTGACCATTATTAAATGTGGAAAGATGGATGAGGGTAGCATGAAAATATCCACATGGAAAAAGAAAATGTGACATTTTTTCGGGAGAGCAAATTCCGGGTATTATAAATTTTCCCTCATGGCCGGAAAATTTCCATGTGACCCCGAATAAGATCAATGGTCAACACAAGATTACCAAATCAAATTTGAAAATGTTGTGATAATTAATTAATGCCAATCCAACATTGGACATTTGAGTACGCTTCCTCCAATCTCAAAACCAGTAAGCAACCATGGGAGATCTAAATTGAGAGAGTTCCACTTCTTTGCTAGGCACATTAATAAGTAATGAGTGAAGAAATCACATAAGTAGAGAGCAGGAGTCACAAGACTTCTCAATTCAAGACATTGATGTTTTTTTATTAAATGTAAACTTGGAAAATTAAAATAACTGATTCTCCTTATAGTCCTTACAGTACAGTCTATCACATCACATATTAATCACCTCCACATAAAAACAGGAAGGTGACAAATTGAGAATAATACTCAACAGTTCCCTGTCTACTTCTCGAGTAAATATGGAGTTATACATGTCACTAGTTACGCACAGGAAAAAATGCCTCAATATCACTGGGCTGCGTTTTCTTTTCTCTCACATGGACTCACCTTGCAGAAATCTAAGGAGAGGAAAACCAGAGGCATTTTCTCCACCTAACCTCACACTCTATCATTCAGCCACTGAATTATTTCCTGTGTGATAACATGACGTTCGGGTTCAAGAAGGAGGTCATGTAACAATCCTTCATATAAACGGATGGATTTGTCAGATGAAGAAGCCTCTTCATAGAACTTCATAGAAGCGGCAGGGTCAGTGACTGTATCGGCTGTGCCGTGGAGAACCAGGAACGGAACTTTGAATTTTCTCAAATTTTGCTGCAAGCAGGTCGTGATACGGACAATCTCATAGCCCGTTCGGACTCTGAGGGCTCCATTACATACTAGGGGGTCAGAATATTTAGATACTAGTGCATCTGGATCTCGACAAACCATTGAACCCTTCTTATATGCAGCATTAAGTTGATATTTAGGCAGCAACAATGAAACTACAGGGGCAAGTGCCTGCAACAAAGATATGAAAAATGAGATGTTAGAACTTGTGGTCAGATACCATGTTTTACACTTTTTTATGTGAAATGAGATGTTGGCACTTGTAGTCAGATAAACTGGAAGCAAACAACAGAATATGTGTTGCTCACCAAGAATATGGGATGAGAAGCCTGGACTCCAACTGCAGGTGAAGTCACTACTGCACCGGAAACGTGAGCTTCTACCTTTGGGTCCAGCAATGCCTACAGTACAGATAGCGGGAAAAAAGTGACTCAATTTGTGTGCTTGAACATTGTCTTCCATAAATTGATAATTGCAAAAATTTTATTTTATACTAGCTATACCTTAAAAACAATGGCTGCACCTGTTGAGTGCCCAAAGCAAAAACAAGGTAGTCCAGGACTGTCAATAAGAACCTTCTCAAGAAAAGCTTTCTGTGCAAGGTCAGAGAGAAATAACTCTTAACTAGAACAAGAACTGTAAAAGGACGGAAAAAAGCTTGAAACTCTCTGGTTCTTCCAACCCACTTACGGAAAAAAAAAACAATAGCACCATTTAATTATAAGGTAGTTTTAAAAATCCTTGTAGATTGGAACACATACCATGTCAGAAACAGCATCATCAAGGGAATGCACGTATGCATGCAGCCCATCACTTCCACCGTGGCCTGGAGTAAAGAGAATAGTTAGTTGAATTTTAACAAATACTGACGAGGAGGAAAAAAGAATAAACATATCCTGCAAGAGTGAAAATAAAGCGCTAATATTTGCTGGACACATTTGAAAGAATCATACGGCCTCTTAAAGATATTAACTTGTACATGATCTGCCTCCATATACCCCACGCTTGAAGCCTCATCACATTAACATTCACATTTTTGGATTATTTTTTGGAATGATCACACATATAATGGAAGACTAATTGAACAGTTCATTATCCCATTTAACCAACAAAATTATCATGTTTCTATATGCCTGTTCTCTTTACCAAAAGCCAAAATATAAAATTATTTAGTTGAGTATAACTCACAATATATGCTGAGAAAGAAAACTATCATGGAATGCGATTTGTACTGACTTACCAACCCAATCCATCCCATAAACCTTGAAGCCATTGGCATTCAGCTGCTTTGCAAGATCACTGTACCTGCCACTGTTATAGGAGAATGGGATTGGCTTCAGAAATCAGAATTGCATAAAGGATTATAAATTTATAAGAACTGAAAGGGCAGCCAACTAGAATTAAGCACAAACTGCTAACCTGTGTTCATTGAGTCCATGCATAATTAGAACAAGTCCCCTGTACAAAGGAAGCAACAAATTCTCAGTCCAAATTCTAATAAAAAGACTATGAATTTGTGTATATCTAAACAAAGACAAGAAGATATGGGTGAACACCTAGCATCATAATTGGAATGATAAAATTCGAAAGTCCTTAAGAAAAGTATCATTTAATAGAAGGGTAAACACATACAGTAGACACTATGATTAAATTATTTGTTCCAGAAAAGGGAAATACAAATCTAAAGAGCAAGATGAAAATTCAATATGAAACAGCTAGCACAACATTGATCACAACTATAATATCTAATAAAAAGTATCAACTCATCAAGTGTCTCCAGAGTGCAGTGAATTAGTAACAAGTCAAGTGGTTATCAAGAGTACTTTAGGAAATACATCCTCAAGGGACAAGGAAACAGAACAATCAGTTTTACCACTCACGTATTCTTTATATAAGAGCTAAAAGCATAGCATACTGATGAAGAAAGTTGAGACACCTATAATATTATGAAGTAACAAAAATTTGAATAGTCTGATCTAAATATTTCCTCACCCCCACAGGATATTATGGCCAGGGTTTTTTTAATAAAAATAAGCCGACTTCACAAAATTAAATAGTAGAAACTCCGAACATTAATTAGTTGTTATCCACATAATTCAAACTTCAGAACATTAATAGTACTAAGTGCAACAGGGAAGGGCAGGGGACCACAGGGAATAAAAATGGTTTCAGAAAAGGACATAAAGATAAGATGCCGCTTCCTAATTGGGGAATGCAACATTTGGGCTACGTGACTTTATGATCCAGAAATTAATGCAGACTGGATTATTCCTTCGAAAACATAAACCATGCCCAGTTATTCAGAGTAGGTGACAGAATATATTCTTTCTAAATGTCAAACAAAATCCAGATGCAACCAACCACGCCTAATTCTCTCAGTAGCGTACTAGCGTGCATAAAACAGCCAAGTTTTTAATTTCTACTCGAGACTTAAACTAAGCGAGAATTACTATGTTAAAAAAATCAACTGATGTTATTGTAAGTAAGGATTCAAAGCAAGAATCAAACTCAATACTATGACTACTAAGCTCAATCTTGCCAAACGCGTCACAGAAACCAGTAGAGCAAGTAATTTTTTCACTATATTGGAGAATGCAAGCTATTGCCTACCTGATTTTAGCCGAAACTGGCGTCCAAGATTGCGTGAAAATGGTATCACCCCTTTTCGTACCGATTAGGGAGTACTCTCTCACCGTCCTTGGGTCTCTATCCTCAACAACTCTCTGTATAGCCAGCGTTCTCCTTTCTTCCACAGCCTCATCCACCGCCTTCACCGTCGCTGCCGCCGTGCTACAACTGCTAGAGCCGACGGTTAAATAACTCTTCCACGGCACAAAAGAAGTCGGAACTCGCACCACCACCCCTTACGGTGATAATCGATTTGTTTCTCGTCCTTACCAGGTTTATCAACCGGCGAGACCCGCCTCGGTCCACGGAAAGGTAAAAGCAACAGAAAAATTATGGAGTTTATCATCATTAGCAGGCTCTTCAGCAATTGCATAGAAAACAAGGCGCTTATGCGGCCGGTCGCGCCGGACGTTAAAAAAAGCGACGACGATCCGTCTTGTGCCCTCAAAACCAAAGTTTCGGTCGCCATCGTTTCCTTGTTTCTACGAACGAGAGTTTCTTCTTCCTCCTCTTGATACCCTGCTTATATATATGCTCCTGCTTATATATATATATATATACTCCTGCTTCTGCTTCTGCTTCTGTTTCTGCTTCGTCGATGAGTTTCAATTTGAGAATTTAATAAAGGTCTGTTTCTTTGCACAGATAAAACCGTCGTGGTATTAAATGTCTCTATCTATGTGCCTCCGAAAATTCAAATCCAAATATAGCTGAAGGGCCTCCAGCCAAATATAGAAGAACCTAAAACTGAATGATTCCTTCTCACAGAATTGGATTCAACACCAAATTAAATTACGCTTTCGGTGAGCTGGATTTATACGGAACCAAAGACGAAAACGGAATCGGGTCTTCCAAATAGGCACTGTGACTTGGACAGCTTTGTTTGCTCTTTGAACATCGAGAAACTGCGGATACATTTAACAGAATCAGAATTCCTCTTTCTCTACGTCTAAATTTGTTGGTGGGGGCGTGGGGCTATCAGGATCGTGACTCTTTTTCAAGTTGATGGTGATGTGTGTGGAAAACGAACAAGCTAGCAGTTTAGGATAGGACGTAGAAAAAGATTTGAGACGCATTGAATAATCGGGAAAAAAATTATTAATAAAAAGTTAAAAAGGATTCGAGAAGGGTCGTTTGGTTTTGTACTCGATGAAAACTGAAGTAAGAGGTCACAAAAATGACACGTGGAATGGAAATCAAAGAAACCAATAATGAGGAGACAAGTGTACCAGCTAGATGGGCCCAACATATGCGGCGAATAGATAACTTTGAGGGTAAAGCGTGGTCCGCTTCCACTCCACTTAATTCTTTCGGCGCTGGATTGATTTTTAATGAGGAGACTTAGGAATGTAAAATAATTATTATTACATCTTTATAAGACATTAATTATAAATTTCTACAAAGTAATAAAAACAGTTAAAAATTACTATAAAATTCATATAATTTTTAATATTATCTTATTAATTACATTAAATTTAAATATCATATTAATTATTACTTTATCATATTACTCTTATTAAATATATGTAGATATAGAAAATAAATTAAATGTTTCATTGAAAACTTATAAATGCCTTATAAAAATAATAAAGAATATTTTTTTTTAATGTTTTATAATAAGGATGAGAAAGAGTATTTAATACTACAATAATATTTTTAATAAATAAAATCTTAATCACTAAAAGTTAATCCCATTATAGAGGAATTAAGTGGAAAGAACGTAGAGAGATAAGTTAGTAGAAATACTTATTTCTCAATTTATTCAAGACACGCGTCCGAGACTTTATAGGGAAAGGGATATTTTTACTAACTCTTCTCTCTACCTAATTTCTCTATCATTGAATCGATTTTTAAATATGAAGATTTGGTATTATATTAAAAATATTATTGTAACATTAAATATTAAATTATGATAATATTTTTAAAAATAAATATTACTCCATCCGGTCACAATTATTATAAGGCGTAACTATCAAAGATTTGATCATTTTTATAAAGACTTCATTTTCTTTCAAATGAAATTTTCATTAATTATTTTTTTTTCACGTATTCATTCATCATAATTAATAAGGGTATTTTAGGTGAAAGTAATAATTAATATGATATTAGAGTTTAGTGTAATTATTAGGGGTAATATTAGAAATCTTGTTATAACAAATTTATTGATTTTGAGTGGAAAAATTGGTTTATAAAAAAGTTAGTTGTTTTTATAATAAGGAGATATGATGGGATGGAATATTACTTTTGAAAAGTCAATTAGTTGAACAGGGGAGAAATCGGATAAAGAGAAAATTGAGGTGTTTGGTTTGAGGGGAGGAGATGGGATGGGAAGGGAAAAGAATATTGACTAAATTAATATTAATGAAAAAAATGTTTTTTTTTAAGAATATATTTTTAAAATATTAAAAATTCTTTATGAATAATTTGCTTAATATAAAATTCTCCTTCCTCAAACCAAACATACCAAACATCCTGTAGGTGGTTATCGAGGGAGGCTTTCCCCTACTTTGCAACACCTATTTTCTTCCGGGTGGCGCGCTTGTAGATGACGTGGATAGAAATTGTAAAAGCAATGCAACAAAAGTCCCAAAACTTTCAAATATTTCAATATGATCCCAATTTCTCTGCCACTGCCAGGTACGCATTCCCGGGTAATTTTGTTTTTATCCAAAATGAAAAGATCACAATTCTAGTTTGGAAAAGTAACCTCTCCTAATTTTTTTTCCTCATTTTCTCTTATCAGTCCATCTGGGCCGTTAATTGGAAAGAGGAGAGAAAGATTGAAGTGGTGTTATGATAGAATGAACGGATATGATTTAGAGATTATAAAGAATAATGAGAAAATGATTATGAGAAAAACCTAACCCTTCTTGTTTTGGGCTGGAAGAAGAAAGATATAAGGTCTTTTGGGTTAGCGGTAGAAGTAGTGGCTTATTTTTTATCTGAATTTTTTAGAAGTCCGGTAAAAAAAATTAGGATGTAAATATAATTTATGTTTGGATTGATGGTGTAGAAGTGGCGAGGCTCACGTCAAAAAATTGAGAGCTTTTTAGAAAAAAAAATATTCCATTGAGCTTTTTCTTGACTACTTTTAGAAGTTTTTTTTTTTAAAAAAAATAAAAAAAGTCTTACCCCAAACATTTCACTTCTAACTTTTTTTTCTATTGTTACTTTTAAATTCCGTCGCAAACCCAGTGAGGTTTTGCGACGGGATCATAATTCTGTCGCAAAACCCAATCGAGGTTTTGCGACGGAATTAGGTTCCCGTCGCAAAAACCCCACCGACGGTTTGCGATGGAAGCCAAATTCTGTCGCAAAACCGTCGGTTTTGCGACGGACATCTTAGTCCGTCGCTGTTGGACCGAAGGTTTGCAACGTAGACTTATTTGTCCGTCGCAAACTTTGCCCTTTTGTGACAGAATTTAAATTCTGTTGCAAATTTCGTCACTAATCTACCGTTTTCTAGCTAGTAGTATAGATACATAGATAAGTTTAACATATTTCTAAAAATGAAGTCGTTGCAGTGATTGGTAAAAGAGAAAAGCTGAATTGTGAACGAGCTGAAGCTAGCAGAGATCCCATATATCCATGAATACACACTTCATGTTTCTTCTCCAGGTCCAGATTTGAAGTGCATCCAATTCATTTACAAATAAAGAAGATCTGCAAATCCACAATAGTGTTGCCCTTAATGCTTTCATGATAAAACAATCGTCTCCCCTTTATGCTCTGAAAAAATGAAGACAAATAAGAGATTGCCCTTGATAACAGACCCACGCTTCATAGTTTATGGGCTTTCCAGATTTATGCATAATAATCGTCCATCCTCGATTACTGACTAATACAAGCTGCAGAGATTCCTTCAGTTGCTCCTTTTGATCCTGAGACGTTTCGACGTGAAAAGCCGTTTGACAAAATTTTGTTATTGACCAGATATCATTGGAAGATTTTTGAGGGTCAATCACTTTCCCCTTCATGTAAAGCTTGATTTCGCCACATCCACAATGAATTTATTAGAATGATGATTCTGTGGATGTCCTCTTCCCTGTCTTCCTTATGCAGCTTTGGTAAAGAGTGCTTGATCCATTGTTAAAAGGTTTAAAAGTCAGAAAAGTCTGTGTTTACACCACAGTTTAGAAACCATACTGCCCGAGCAAAATGACAGGAACAGAAAATATGAAGTAGTGCCTTATCTTGATGATCACATCCAAACTGGCAGTTGCCATATACTTGAAGATGATGAAAATCTTAAGATATCCACTGATGGAATCGCATTATTCAAGAGCTCCAAATAAACAGCACAAATGGCGACGTGTCAGTCAACCGATGATGTGGCATAATCCCATTAGCTAGTCAACTGATAACGTTGCCCAGCGTTGACCGATGACATGGCTGCTTTGGGGGCAAATGAATGCTTACGTGGCACCTACTTATTGGTCCCACATATTTTGTTTGACTGATGACGTGGTTGAAGACTGCCACATCTTTGTCTCCAATTAACCTTTAGCCAAGTCTTCTTGACCCGGTTGGAGCTCCAAAAATGCCATTTTCAAGGAGCAAATCTCGAGTTAATTGGAGGCGGTGAGAAGGCAACCCGCCAACTTTTGCCCTTTGTATATCTCCCTCATGCGAACTCCATTTGACACATTCTAAGTATAGTTGGATCGGAATCGTCCTTTCGAGTTCTACACATCCATGGCCTCAGCTCATGTAAAAGCACTCAGTTTCAGAGAAGGATAATAGAAAAATGTATTTCTGTAACAGTGGCGTTAATGAGCTAGCTGAGATGTATTACTATTTATAGTAGGGTTTGCTAACCCTAAAGCGTACAAGAATATTACATCTGTCTAATATTTACAAGGTTCATATATTACAGATATGGACTCATTGCTTTAGCATCTTGGGCCTGTCACAATATAACCTAGGCCCATTGTAACTTGTATTCACAGTCCCCCTCAAACTTGGAATGGGAGATCTGATAATTCCAAGTTTGTCTCTAAAGGCCCAAAACTTAGAGTGTGATAGAGCCTTTGTAAACACATCAGCGATCTGCTCCGATGAGGGAACGTATTTGACTTCCATTTGCTTTGCAAGTACTCTGTCCCTAATAAAGTGGATGTCTAGTTCAATGTGCTTCGTACGAGCGTGAAACACGGGATTGGACGCTAGGGCAGAGGTACTCAGATTGTCACACCAGGCGATCGGAGGTTGCTTGAGATGGAGACCGATTTCAGAAAGTAGTGACTGAATCCATGCGAGCTCCGACGAGAGATCAGAGAGAGAACGATACTCCGATTCGGTGCTAGACTTCGAGACGCCTTGCTGTTTCCTCGCAAACCATGAGATCAAGGAATCTCCAAAGTAAACACAGTAGCCGCCCATGGACCTCCGATCTTCTGGACACACCGCCCAGTCAGCATCCGAGAATCCCTGCAAGGTAAGGTGTGAGCTCGGTTTTATGTGTAAAGTGAGATCCATGGTGCCCTTTAAGTATCTGAGTAGTCTTTTTAGGGCTTGCCAGTGAATATTTGTCGGGCAACTTAGAAATTGGCTCAGTTTATTGACTGCGAACATGATGTCTGGTCGAGGATCGGTAACTGGGACTCCTTCAGCCTTTGAGAAATGTCTATTCACTACCATGGGTGTAGGTACTGGGGATGAATTTTGCATACCACACTTCAATAGAATACTTTGTATGTAGGCTTCTTGTTTCAAGTAAAGTCCAGTCTCATCTCTGTACGTTTCAATGCCCAGAAAATGACGCAGTTGACCTAGATCTTTTAGAGCAAATTGATTGTTAAGTCTCTGAACAAACAGATTTATCATTTGCACCGAGTTTCCGTGACAATTATATCATCTACGTACACTAGGACAAACATGACATATTGTTTGAATTTGAGGAAAAAACAGAAAGAATCGGACTTTGAGTGTAGAAAGCCCCAACCTTGCAAAGTAGATTTTAGCTTCTCAAACCAAGCTCGGGTGCTTGTTTGAGACCATATAAGGCCTTGGTCAAAAGGCGAGACATGATTAGGAGCCCTTTAGTCAATGAAGCCTTCAGGTTGTTTCATAAGAATTTTTTCTTCTAAGTCACCATTTAGGAATGCATTATTTATGTCCATCTGTCGGAGTTGCCAATTGAATGTCACAGCAAGGTTGAGTATGAACCTCAGTGTTGAGGCTTTCAGTACTGGGCTGAAAGTTTCTTCGAAGTCAATACCTGGACTTTGCTGAAAGCCTTTAGCTACAAGTCTGGCTTTATATTTCTGAAGTGTACCATCAGCGTTAAACTTCTTCTTTAGCACCCACTTACAGTCAACCAAGTTATCTTGGCTATTGTAGGGAACCAATTGCCACGTTCTATTTTTGGTCAGAGCCTCAAATTCTTCTTGCATGGCTTTTCGCCAATCAGTATCCCTTAGTGCATCTGTTATGGTAAGAGGCACATCTTTTTCAAAGAACCTCGGTGGTAGTTAAGCCAATGTAAGGAGTCTTGTTTTTAGAGATGCCAGCTTTGCCTCTGGTCACCATTGGATGTTGATTTTGAGTGTGATTTCTTGATTTTGAATTTCTATGCTTGTTTCCGCTGGTTGAGTAATATATACATGTGGAGACTGATCTGCTGATTCTATATCATGCACAGGACTATTGTTGTGGATAGAAGATGAGCTTGAACAAGGAGATTGAACAGCGTTTGAAGTATTATCTTCTTGAGGAGTTAGAGAGTCTGAACTAGTGAGGGAGGTGTCAGCAGTAGACAAAGGAGCAGCACAGACATTGGAAAGAATGGGCTGGAAGAATTCTCTAGAGACAATGTGCTCCTCAGGTATGTGTTTTCTGTTGATGAAGCCTGTGGTGAAAGGAAACTCAAATTCATTAAAAGTAACATGTCTAGACATATAAATTCGTCCTGTTGAGCTTAGGCATTTATATCCCTTGTGAGAGTTACTGTACCCTAGGAAAACACATTTTGTAGTGCGAAACTGAAGCTTGTGCTGATTGTAGGGTCTTAAACATGGAAAGCAGGCTGAACCAAATACCTTAAGTTGATCATAATCAGGAGTCTTGTTAAATAGCTTAGAATAAGGGGAAATTCCATGTAATACAGTAGATGGTAGTTGATTTATCAATGTTGTAGCTGTATGAAAGGCCTCCCACCAATAATGAAGATGCATTTTAGCCTGAGCCAGTAGGGTTAAACCCATCTCAACTATGTGTCTGTGTTTCCTTTCAGCCCTGCCATTTTGAGATGATGTGTGAGGACATGAGTGTCTAAAATGAATCCCAGCTTCTTGCAAGAATCTTGTGAAACTTCTACATTCACCTCCCCAATCACTTTGCACAATCTTTATTTTGCTATCAAATTGATTTTCAGCAAACTTTTTGAACTGAATGAACATACTAAGAGCTTCATCTTTAGTTTTCAAAGGAAAAATCCATGAAAATCGACTATAGTCATCGAGAAATAGTATGTAATAGCGAAAGCCATTTTGAGAGGCTATGGGAGAAGGTCCCCACAAATCTGTGTGAATTAACTCAAGTGGTTTAGAGGCATGAGAGTTAGAGACAGGAAATGGGAGAGAGTGAGATTTGCCAAACTTGCAAGAATCACAAAAAAAAACTTCATTCTTACTGATTTTCAGTTTACAATCACTAATAATTTGATTTAGCACCCTATCACTAGGATGTCCAAGCCTACAATGTAATAGAAATCTATTTGACAATTTAGGTGCTGAAACAACTTCTTGAGTGGTAAAGACTAACTCTGTACTTCTTCTGCTACTTTCTTGATCTTTAGAAACTTTAAACATGCCTCCTTCAGTTGGTGTTCCTGTTAGCATTGTCTCCCCTGTTTCCTGTTCCTTCACACAAAATCCATGTTGATTAAATACAACATTTGCATTGTTGTCACTGGCTATTTTGTACACACTCAATAGATTCTTTTGAATACCAGGTGAATAAAGAATATTATCCAACTGAACTGTTTTAGCAGGAACATTAGATATTGTGGATGAACCGATTTTCTCAACATTAATTCGATTTCCATTTCCAACAATAACATTCATCTTACCCTTGGGACTGTTTGGATTATCAATGCGAGTGAGATCATTAGTCACATGACTTGTTGCTCCACTGTCCAGGTACCAGGCATCATCATTCACAGATTCTGGTGAGGCCCAATAAGCATATCCAGAGTCTGAAACAGAGGAGTTATTTTCTTTCTTCTTGCTGGATTTCACAAAGGACTTGTCAAACCTGTGGAAACACGTTTCAACAGTGTGCCCAACTCGATCACACAAACGACACCGAGGTGCTTGAACCATCATTATACCTGCCACGACCACCAGAATTTCTCCCACGACGGCCACGTCCACGATAACCACTGGAGCCCCTACTGCCACGCTAGGGATTACGTGGGTAAGATTGCTCGGTTTTAGCATAGGTGGCAAAATTATCTTTAACAGACAGCTGTGAAATCTGACTTAGTTGTTCCATGCGATTTTCATAGGTAAGGAGACTGGATTGAAACTCAATCCAACTCAAATCATCAACCTCTTTGCCAAGTTGCACAACAATAGGATTATAATCAGCATCTAATCCTGCAAGTACCTGAATAAACAAATCAGGTAAAGAAACAACACTTCCAGCAAGATTTAATTGCTCAGAAATATTTTTCATCTTAGTTAGAAATTCAGCCATTTTCATAGTGCCCTTTCTGGTTCGTTGGAACTCAGATTTCAGCATTAACACTCTTGATTTTTTGTGTGCTCCAGCATGTTGCCGAGCTGCCTCCCAAAGTCCAGCAGCTGTTGAAATAGAAACCATTTGAGAGGAAACTTCAGGTTGCATTGTGTTGAGAAGCCAGCCAAAGAGTAACTGATCTGCAGCTACCCAATCTTCAAATGTTGGGTTAATGCTGGTTTTATCCTGTTCAGTAATAAACTGTGTTGGGCAAGGTTTGGTTCCATGGAGGAATCCCTCAAGCTTGTTCCCTTTGATGATAGGTAGAACATGAAATTGCCACACTAGGTAGTTGGTTCCATCCAGCTTGATGGAGCATGCCTGGTTGATGGTGCTGCCCAAGGTGCCTTTAGACAGAGTTGCAGCAGCAGTCAAAAGCGAAGAGGTTTCAGAGGATGCAGAGGAAGGTGGTGTCTGATCTTCCATGGCTTTTGCCTTTCGTTGCTCTGATACCAAGAGAAGGATAATAGAAAAATGTATTTCTGTAACAGTGGCGTTAATGAGCCAGCTGAGATGTATTACTATTTATAGTAGGGTTTGCTAACCCTAAAGTGTACAAGAATATTACATCTGTCTAATATTTACAAGGCTCATATATTACAGATATGGACTCATTGCTTTAGTATCTTGGGCCTGTCACAATATAACCTAGGCCCATTGTAACTTGTATTCACAGTTTCGGAAACCCAATTTTTTTGAGCTTCTTTGGTCAACATTGACGGCACTCCGTAATGTGATTTGGATTTGTATTCTTTATGTCTTATGAGCTCTTCTACCTTTTGGGGGTTTAAGTCTCTTGTTTTTTATTCCACATAGGTTCCAAAAAAACTCAACTCTAATCATATCGAATAAGTGAGGAGAAGAGGAATAATGAAATTGATATATAACACATGAAAAACAAGAACCTAGCTAGCATCAATATCCATTCTCATGCGAACCAGAGATCATGCATATAAGAAACACACAAGGACCAAAGTTATTCGACTAACATGCATTCAATATTTATGAAAAGGTGGGAGGCAAAACACATTCAAAAAGTATGATACTGTATCTACATGACCTCAAAAGAGAATGCACGAGCGACTAAAACAATAAGCATATATTTGTTTTTTTTTAAAAAAAAAAAAATGTTCGCGTGTGAAGGAAAAAAAATGCATGGCCACTGCATGCAAACATTAGGTAAAAAAACGAGGCAGAGAGAAGGTCATGCATGTGCACTAAAAACACAGCAGAACGTCATATATATGCATACACATATGAATGAGAGAGGAGAAGAATTAAGCAGCATGCAAATAATAATTAAAAAAATATGTATATTCACATGTATATGATAAGCACAAAGGAAATAGATGGGGATATAATCAAAATATATCACATGCTTATTCACAAAGAATAATCATAGGTCCAGGATCATCCGACTCTGATGCCAATGAAGGAAAATTAGGATAGAAAAGAGACTTGTATACAGGGACGAATCCAAGTTCGGAATGCTCACGCAATTATTAGACTATTAGAGTCTAAATAAGATTCACACAACATATCACTAGAATAAGAAAGATGGTATGAGAGAAGAGAGATTGTCAAATAGTTCAATGGTAGAGGTGGAGTTCATCCTATTTTATAGAGGTATAGGGAGACTACTAATTAGGAAATTATATTACACTCCCTACTTAACCTTTAAGTAATAGTCAAGAAATTAATTCTTGATTAATTTTTTAATATACAAGGACTCGTTTCTTAATTAACAAATCCATAATTAATGCTGATTTGTTTCTTATTTGATAAGGTTACTTGTTTCTTAATCAAATAGTCCGGCCCATTAAAGATAGACCTGGACCCTAAGTCTAACCGAACGAGACAAGAGTCTCTTCTGATTCATTAGAAGCGCTAAGAGATAATGGGGAAAATCACCCCTTTAGACAAATCATATAAGATAACCGGCAGCTAATTTATGCAAAGTTGACTGTGAAAATTGCTCGTGCAGACAAAGAAATATTGATGTGTGATGATATACTTGCATATATAAGAGGCATATGCAAAAAGCTCACAAATTGTATTGTTGCAGGATTTTCCTACGTATTGTAGGGTAAAATACAAGCGATGCACGTCATGCTGAGGAGGAAGCTTATCTGCCTCTTTAGTCTTGTTGCAGTTTTTGTTTCCTAATTCAAGCTTTAAGCTTGTCCTCAAAAAATGCTTATCCAAACCATGCCATAAAATAATATGATGATGACGTTTGTTATGCTATCAAAGAATTTCTTAAATGAAATTTATATTTTATCTAGAGCAACATAAAAATAGAAGAAATACTCTCCATTAAAAAATTTATTGACGAGACAGACTTGAATCAAGAAATACAAGATGCTATACTGGTATTTAATATCATTGCATGCTCCAGGTAACCCATTTTAACTTCTCTTTCTAGGATAGCCATTTTTTACTTTTGATGGAATAAATCAAGGGCGATTATTTTCCTTTTTAATACTACACTATAGAATAAAAATACTCCTCTGTGTGTTTAACATGCACTGTTGTTGACTCTCTGTGTTGTGGCATATTTGGTTTGCTGTTCGTGAAACCAATTCTGTTTAGGATCACCTTTTTTTTTTTCTTTTTCTTTTTTATCTTAAGAAATTGTGATTGCTACTTAGGGGTCATCTTTATCCTTGCTCGAGCATAAAAAATCGACATATTGTTATTTAAAAAAGGGTTAAGGAGAGCCGCTTCAAAGACCACGAAGTTCTTTTTGAAATAGCGTCCAAGTCTGCTAGTTTTTTGGCGTCATCTGACGAAGTTACGTTTTAGGAGCGCCGAAGACCCTACTGCCGTTAGTTGATTTGTTAGTTGACCGTCAACTTAGATGGAATGCTGACGTGGCGATGATGTGGACCGACACGCTGACATGGACGATGACGTGGAATAAAAAAAATTTAAAAAATAGGAAAAAAACAAAAAAAAAAAAAAAAAATCGAAAACAATTTCAAATAATTAGAAAAAAATTCAAATAATTAGAAAAAAAATTCAAAAAATTAGGAAAAAAAATCAAATAATTTGAAAAAAAAATCAAATAATTAGAAAAAAAAATTCAAAAAATTAAAGGGAAAATTCCAAATAAATACTATTTGAATTTGTACAGCCCCCAGTGACACGCGACGTGGAATAAAAAAATTAAAAAAAATAGAAAAAAATTAAAAAGTTGAAATAATTAAGAAAAAATTAAAAAAAAATCGAAAAAAATTCAACTAATTAGAAAAAAAAATTCAACTATTTGTCCTTAATTTTTACGGGAAAATATGCCTTTACTTCCAAATATTGACATTTTAATTTATCCGGGCTAAATTTCCTATAATTGATTCCTTATAATATTTTTAATATCCTAAACTCAAAATTTAGGATGTTTCAATTTATTTTTTATTTATTTAACACTAAAGGGTAATTTGACTCGAATTTTCATATTCCTCAAATAGTATTTACAAATTCGACAGACTTAAAAATTGTACAAATTCAAATAGTATTTATTTGGAATTTTCCTCAAATAGTATTTACAAATTCAGACTTAAAAAAATGTACAAATTCAAATAGTATTTATTTGGAATTTTCCCTTTAATTTGTTCCTAATTTTTTGAATTTTTTTTTCTAATTATTTGATTTTTTTTTTCAAATTATTTTAATTATTTGGAATTTTTCCTTTAATTTGTTCCTAATTTTTTGAATTTTTTTCTAATTATTTGATTATTTTTTTCAAATTATTTTAATTATTTGGAATTTTTCCTTTAATTTGTTCCTAATTTTTTTTCTAATTATTTGATTTTTTTTCAAATTATTTTAATTTGTTTCCTAATTTTTTGATTTTTTTTCAAATTATTTTAATTTTTTTTTCAAATTATTTTAATTTTTTCCTAATTATTTGAATTTTTTTCTAATTATTTGAATTTTTTATTTTTTTTCGATTTTTTTTTTTAAAAATTTATTCCACGTCATCGTCCATGTCGGGCGTGTCGGTGCCACGTCATCGCCACGTCGACATTCCATCCAAGTTGACGGTCAACTAATCGATTAGGTGATGACTTGGGCGCTCCCAAAACGTAACTTCGTGGTACTGGGCGCTCCCAAAAAAACTTTGTGGTACTGGACGCTCCTTGGGGCAAACTTAGTGGTCTTGAAATTTCCCTAACCCTTTAAAAAATTTCTGGAAAAAATATGTTTCATAATATGTGAAATTTTAAGTGAAGGGTGTCATTGCTCATTTTTCCATATTCAGCCGGTTTGGGTTAACATGTGAGAACGGTCTATCTAACTTTTGCAGAAGTAATATATGAAAAAAGTCAGATTGTAAATGTGATATGCGTTTGAATTAACGGTGGCAAAAATGACTTTTTTTTCAAACGGAAACGTGTTTGGGTTAGCAGTTGAAAAGTCTGTTGAGATGAAAAATGATTTAAAAAAAATACATGAATCTTATTAAATACTATATATATTAATATTAGTTGTATATATTACGATAACTGAAGATAAAAATTTAAAGTTATATTTAAAATTGAAAAAAGGAAAAATAAATGTATTTATTATTTGAAAATATATTTAATTTTATATTTACATATATTAATTCAGTATAAAACTTTACATAGCAGGATTTGAATTTTGGAGGTATAATCCAGAATTATATTTTTAGAAGAAAGAGAGAGAATAAATATAGAAATTGTAAAAAAGAAAACCAAGGAAAACAAAAGAAAAGAATTAAAGGGGGAAAAAATGAAATCATTCATGGCTTTTTCTCATCTTCAGTGCATTATCCAACTTTTTCGACTTTCGTGCATTATCCAACTCTACCCAACCGCTTGGTTTCACAGCTTTTTATTTAATGAGTTTATTTTTTCAAAAGCCCAGTAGTAAAAAAAACTACCTCAAGCACCTCCGTGTGGACTTTTTCCTATTGTTACTGGGCGCTTTGTTTTTTTCCCCTTAAAGCTCTCTCTAGGCTCATATTGTACGGGAGGGTGGCTGGGTGGGACCCAAGGAAACCGCGTGATAGTAGTCGTACAATTAAAACGTGTAATCTGCCTTCAACACACATTTATCGGATCCGGCTCCCCACCTCTTCTCTTCCCCTCCTCTTCCATCATTTTCTTCATCTGAATCGTCAGATGAAAATCTAAATGGTTCAGATTTTTTAAAAAAATTTAACAAAAACCGCGCGCGATTTTTGGGGTACCAATTTATTAGGCAAAAGAGGACAACGGACGGTCCACTACAGTAGATCTAACCGCTCCCACATTTATCATATTGGGATTAAATTAACTTGTTTTGGTTGAGACTTGAGACAGACTTTAATTCAGGTCCACTTGCAAGTCAAGTCTACTAGAATACCACTCAACATTTATCACAAGACTTTGGATTATCTGTGAAGAAACACAGTATCTGCCTTCTGCCCAAACCTCTTTACTCACTGCCCTTCTTTTGGGTACTTGTATCTTACAGGACTTGCCTCACAACTGCTACAATGCAATGCAATTATGGGAATGTGGTCCTTTAGTTCTTCATTTATTTGTTTCGTTTCTCAGTCTCTTTACATTCACCAGTAGTTTTGCTTCCATTGAAAGCATCCGTGAGAAGAGTTTTCACAGTAAAGTTTGGGGAAAAAAAACATTTGAAATCCGGAGAGAAAGATGTCCACACTGGTTGTGCCCCCAGTCCCTCCTTCCCCAAGAGATGATGCTATCCAGCTTTACCGTGCTTTTAAGGGTACCCTCTCTCTCTCTCTCTCTAAGTTTTTTTTGGCGTTTAAATTTGCTGGTCTTATGACCTAAGTGATCATTCTCAGGTGGGTTTCAGCTTCTGTTTCTGTTTGCCATGAAATTTTGTGGCTAATTCTGGGAGAGTCGTGGTCTTGGACTTAGAGGCTGAGCTTTTTTTTTTTTTTTTATTTTTTGGCGGGAAATAAATCATAATACTGCTTTTATGTCAAAGATCGGTCCTTGTAAATGTCTCAAAAAGTCAACCAATATTGTTGGCTCTAACAATGGAGTTTGTGATTTAGACACATGGCTGGCCAGAAAAACATGTGATATTTTCCATATTGCATGCTGATAAGTAAACCAGACACCTGTCGAGATTTCAATTTCTTCTTTTGGTTTCTATATGTGAACTTGTCTTGTTTTGTAATGTTCTTAATTATCCCAGCAAAATGATATTTTAACTTGTGTAAGGCCTTGTTCATCATGATCCATATCTTCTATTTCATTCATGTTGAAACAGGATTTGGATGCGATACTAGTGTTGTTATCAATATACTTGCTCATCGAGATGCCACTCAGCGTGCTTACATCCAACAAGAATACAGAGCTATGTATTCTGAGGACCTTCTTAAACGCTTAACTTCTGAGCTCAGTGGCAAGTTAGAGGTGAAGATAATGAGTCAATAACTCATGTTGTTTATGATGAATCTCTTTTCTTCTGTAGTGTTTTAATAGTTATTTTTCTGGTTTTTCAGGATGCAGTTCTGCTTTGGATGCATGACCCTGCAGGACGTGATGCAGAAATCATAAGGCAAACACTAATGACAGATAGGAGAGTTAGAAGCCTTGAAGCTGTTACGGAAGTGATATGTTCACGGACTCCTTCTCAGCTGCAACATCTAAAACAGATATATCATTCTAAGTTTGGAGTTTTTCTTGAACATGACATTGACAGGAACACTTCTTCTGGAGATCATAAAAAGGTGAGGCTTCCCTTTGTCCTTCTTTTGTGTGTGTTTGGCTCTGTCATGAGTCCCACATTAAAGTCTTCATAAGGTTCATGACTCTCCAACTCTAACAGCTAGTTTTTGGGGTGTGGTTTTTGTCAAGACTTGTATTTGTCACATGCAATTGCTTATACTTGTTTGTGTGAACATTGAGTCAGATGTTGCTTGCATATATAAGCACTCCGCGTCACGAAGGGCCTGAGGTTAGCAGAGAGATAGCTGAGAAAGATGCAAAGGTTCTGTACAAAGCAGGGGAGAAGAAATTAGGAACCGATGAGAAGACTTTTATACAAATATTCAGTGAAAGAAGTGCAGCACAACTGAATGCTATAAGTTCATATTACCATGATATGTATGGACACTCAATCAAGAAGGTACTATCATTTTAATTACACCTCATCTTCCCCTTTTAGGATTCAAAATCTAGTTCTGCTGCTTAATTAACCACATTGTGTGTGTGTGTGTGTCAGGCAGTCAAGAACGAAACATCGGGGAATTTCGGTTTTGCGCTTTTGACAATCATCCGATGCGCTCAGAATCCAGCCAAGTATTTTGCAAAGGTATAATCAACTACTTAAAAGATTCTTTTGCAGTACAAGCTAGATCTTCTATTAAGGATCAAAGATACTGTAGTACTTATCTTCTGAAATCAACGTGTGTGTTCGATGATTTGAAGAAATGGTGGCAGTTTGAGGTATTTGAAACTGTTGGTTGTTGGTGTAAAGCAGGTACTGCACAATGCAATGAAAGGTTTGGGGACTAATGATTCAACACTAATAAGGGTGATAGTAACAAGGAGTGAGATGGATCTGCAGTATATAAAAGCTGAATATTTGAAGAAATACCACAAGACCCTCAATGATGCGGTTCACTCTGAAACATCTGGCCACTATAGAGCTTTTCTTCTTGCACTTTTGGGTCCCAACCCGTAAATATGGTTACCATGATTATCTAAATCTTGCTGCTTGGTGTCCATTAACTTCACTCTACAATTATGCAGCATAGTAATTGTATTATGAGTTTGTGTGTTTATTTCAAGTGCTTGGTACTTTCATGCGTCAGTGTGTGATACATGAGAATTGAGGTGATGTATATTGAAATGCTGTTTTGTGTCATGATTTCGTGCCCCCTAGATGGTTGTTTCCATTTCGATCAAGCAATAAAAACCTCTGTATGCACCTCTTGTTTTGTAATGAAGATTCTTCACCGCACTCCCTTTCTTGAACTCCGTCGCTGATCTCGCGTTCGTTAGATCACTCGGTCTAAGTCCATGGCATTTTGGTTTCCCTTGTCTTGATTTCTCCCTTTGATTTATTATATTTTCCCCAAGTTCATTTTAATTTATATTATATTTCTCCTTTTTATTCATATGTAATTTCTCTTGCATAGTCAACAAATTATTGGATCCAGATCCCTTCACCGGCAAGATTTCTCATGGTTACGTTCCTCATTGTCTTTTAATTATAGCCCTCAATATTGATCCAACGGCTTAAAAAAGACAAATCATTTGCTTTTCAAAATTCCATCTCCACCGCATGAGGTATTTTTTACCGTGTGAGTTGATTGAAATAGATTATGCGTCTCTTCTTGAACGCTTAGAGCAAATAGTGAACATATAGGATTTAAAGCTAATGAAAGACAATAAAAAATGAGACCACGAGAAGATCCGGATCCCAAATTATTATTCCAAGTTGTTTCTTAATTATTCTCGTCATCCTTTGTGTCACCATTTTCAGTCAAAATTTTTAAACAAACGGTCAATATTTATTTTTGCACATATTTTAGAAGTTCATAATTGCATTTGTCCATTAAAAAAAACATTTGGTGTTGGACACACCTCTAGGATAATCTCATATTATTTTTGCACCTTAACTTTTTTTTTTTTGGTGTAAGACTTAATAATGTTGCTCATATCATATTGTTTTTTTTTTTTAAAAAAAAAAAAACATGAAACACAAAATGGTGTTGCTGCAAAAGTAGTCCAATATGGCTTTTAAGATATTTTAATGAGGGGTGTATTGGTTAGGGCAGGGCAAAATATTACCTCTCCTCTTTGGATTCTCCCAATTTGGGAGGAGGTTCCCCTCCTACAAATTTTCAGCAGCCCTCTCTGAAGTGATGGCATCAGGTAATACATATAATTAATTATGAGTAATTATAGAAAAAATGTGTTAAAATGTAACTTGTAAAAAACCAGACCCATAACAAAAAAATTATAAATTATGAAAACAACAGGTGAGATTACATAATCTAAATAATAATCTAAAACTCGGCTAGGAGAACAAAAGCCATTTCACTTATAAGCTCATTCAAACCAAGAAAAAAGATATGCTTAACCTACATTGAGCCTCCAAGCCTAGTTTTGAGGCATCAAGACTCTAATTCAAACTGTTTAGATCAACCTACATTGTTCGTATTCTTTAAGTGTACGTTCTTTCAAGCATCTCAAGAAATGACTTTACGCTAAATGATGGCATGATAATATTCCACGTCATTTTATTATATTACTCATTATTTTCAGTCTCAGACTCCATGCAATAAAAGCATAACCAGGAGTATATTTTATAGGGAAAATCCATATGGGGCCTAAATAACAAAAAAAAAATCTAAAAAATACCCAAAGATTCTACAAATTCTAAAAAAGGCCTCAGGGTCTTTTTTGGTATAATTTCATTAAAACGTTAGTTGTTAACGGGGCTGATATACTAAAAATCCCATAGCCTTTTTTGGTATAATTTCATTAAAACGTTAGTTGTTAACGTCAATTTGATATAGTTGTTAGTTGTTAACAACTATATCAGCCCCGTTAACAACTCACGTTTTAATGAATTTATATCAAAAAAGGTTATGGGATTTTTAGAAACTGTGGGCCTTTTTGGATTTTTCTTTATTATTTGGGCCCCATATGGATTTTCCAATTTTATATTGAGAACCTTAGGAATCCGTGTCCATAATAATCTAATATTAATTCGCCATTCCAGTCATACAAAACGCGTAATCTGATTCCGATTCAAGTTTTTTGTTTATTTATTCCTCTTTTAGGACAAAACACAAAAACCTGAAAATCTTTTGTTTATTGATGCCGTTTCTCTTTTGTCTGATTTGGGGCTGATTTTAGCACTTGACTGGTGGAAAAGGTCAATCTTAGATTCCCAAGTATTTTGTTATGCTTATAATTTAGGCCATCAATATCTACCCATCTGTAACAACAATTTCTAAGTCTTGTCCTACTAGTGGAGTTAGCTATATGGATGTATGATACCGTTGTCTTTTTTTTTTTTTTTTTGATAATAAGAAAAGTTTTGGAGGGTTCGACATCGCCCCCACACTGGCAAGACGCGGCCGAAAATGTTTAGTTAGATTGTTAACGGAGGATCGGACGACTTACACGACCCAAGGGCCTAATCCGATCCTTCTCTACCATAATTGCATCGAGTCTTTTATTAACAGCCAAATGTTTAGTTAGATTGTTAACCAAGAGACTCCTCTCCATAATTGCATCGAGGGTGTAACATCCCAATTTTTTTAATCCTATAACTAAGTAATATTTTAGGAGAGATTAATTTATGGTGATTAAAATTTATCAGGTAATTACTCATGGAAGTAAATTTTTTAAAGTAAGAGTTAAAGAAAATATTTTAAGTTATTCTTAGAAAATACCATAACTTGTTAAGCATTGAAGAAATTTTATTTAGACAGAATATATAAATTAGATTAGATTGGGGTATTAATAATACCACAACCACTTCCCTCTCCCCCAATTGAATAAAGGGAAAATCCTTTTAAAGTTCCAAAGAACCAAAAAAATGTCAAAAAAGTCCTAGAGAAAATTTTGATGTAAAAAATGTCTCATTAACAACTTCTTCAAGAGGGCATTGAGAACTCCATCTATGAGTTTTAACAACTCCTTTAGAATTTTTTGACATCATAACATTCTTTGGGACTTTTTTGATATTTTTTTTTATCCTTTGGGACCTTAAAGGGATTTTCCCTTGAATAAAATGCACTAGAGGTGTGGCTTCAGTGTTGGGGGGGGGAAGAGAGAGAGGGCCAGAGTGAGAAGAATGGTGGAGATCATTTGGGTTTGCTAAGGTAGGTGATTTAACTCCTCATCTTTTCCTCTTGGTTTCAAAGATAATTGATGAAGAAAAAATTATAGGGTTTATAAGATTTCAAATATTTGGGTGTTTCAATGTATTATTTATCTCATAATGGCCATAATAGTGTTAGAATACTAATGGGTATGATTTATTGTTAGACAGATGGTTGATTTGAGGAACTTAAAGTCAATATTTGATTGGCAAATTAAAATTTGTGACAATAGGTCTCTTATATCCGAATTTATATAATTCATTTTAGTTTATTGGAGGTCATATTGAGAATTAAATTGATTGGATTTGAGTTTTATAAATGTGAATTTTTGGAATTTTTGGGTGAAACTTTGATTGTAGGGGATTGGGTGTTTTGGATAAATTGACGATATGGTTGTATTTTGATAGTTATAATAAAATAATTTATAAAAGAAGGGAATGTGATTGTAATGATGATTTGAGAAAGAGTTCATTTATGGGATTTGTTCTAAGGATTAAAATGGGCAATTTTGAGGATTTTATTTATTGGTTCTCAGAGTTTTGATGATAACAAGACTTAGTTGATTAAAGCCTTTTATTGAAAATAAATTGTGTTTTTGAATCAATAAATATTAATTATGTTGATAATATAATTACTCGAGTAAGTTGTTTTAGTTACTCAAGTAATTATCATCTAATAAACTATTGAGTGTTGACAGAAATGCAAGATATAGTTTGGGGAATCAATAGAAAATTACTAGAGTAATTCTTGATATTACTCAAAGTAATGTCGATTTCAAAAATAAGTTCAGAGTTTGTCAAATATCGTTATTCGAGCAAATTTAATTTATTACTCAAGTAATGTCGCCAATGGAACAGTTCTTTTACCAAACGCAAAATTACTCAAGTAACATAAAACGTTACTCAAGTAATTTTGATATAGTCTCTCATTTTCTAAGAAATATTCGATATTACTTTCAAGCGTTACTCAAGTAATGAGTATTTGCTCCGCAAGTAATTTAGCTAATTTGATATTACTTTCAAACGTTACTCAAGTAATGAGTATTTTCTCCGCAAGTAATTTAGCTAATTCGATATTACTTTCAGGCGTTACTCAAGTAATGTATATTTGCTCCGCAAGTAATTTCGCTAAAACACTACAGGTGGTTCTATCTTTTGAACACCATCGATATTACTCAAGTAACATATATATTGTTACAAAAGTAATATCTTTCCGGTGTGATTTTATTTTAAAAATGTGCGATATTACTCAAGTAATTTATTAAACTACCCGAGTAAGTTTCTTTCAAATTTCAGAAACCATCACTATGTTGTTAATCTCTGTTCTAATCATAATGGGCCATTATCTAACTACTCTTAATCTCACTTAAACTCATTTCTATTATTTCTAATAATCTTTTTGAGTGGATTTCAGTTGATTAACCTTGTTTAAATTGAGATTAGCCAAAAAGCTATCCGACGTGTCAGAAGCATTAAATGCATCTCAGAAAATAGAGGATACAAATGGAACAAACGCTCTGAGCAGACGAATATATTCCTTCGAGGCATACTTATTCCGGCTATTATTCTGTGCCTAACGGAATTACGAAGAGACACAACGGCTACTTTCAAAGCTTCACAATGACATTAATGGACAATTGCTATATATGCTCACCATATTCAATTCCGTCATCTATCGAAACTCTGCGCATTCAATTCTGCATTATTGCGATCAACTGTTTCATTAGCTTCATTTAATATCTTCGGATATTGGATATTGTCTATACTTCAGAGTTTATTACTTATTTACTCAATGAGGAGTTAAACACTTATTTGATTACTTATTTAGTTGTTAAATTTTAAGGTTGTGGAACCTTAAGGCTTTGTTTGGTTTGGGGGGAAGGGAGGGGAGGGGAGGGGAGTGAAAATAGAGGGAAAAAATTTAAAGGAGAGGAAAATTCTTGTGGGCCCCACTACAAATAACTTTTCTCTCCCTCCCTTTTCTCTCCCCTCCCCCCAAACCATGCATAGCCTAAGTGAGGGTGTACAATTACAACTTATAAGGGGGAGTGAGTCCTAGTGTGATAAGATCATCTCGAGTACAAAGTGTGTAATTGTTACCGTTTGTGGATTAGTGAAATACCCAGAGCGTCTGGGGACTGGACGTAGGTCGAGGAGTTAGACCGAACCAGTATAAATTGTCTGTGTCGTTTTCTCTCTGTCTCTGTTTTTTGTGTTCGTATTTATTATCCAAAAAGAATTTCGAAATCCCCTATTCACCCCACCCCTCTAGGTGATATTCTATCTTCATTATTAAGGTGATTGGAGGGAAGTATTATTGTTACAAATTTTAATTGAGTGAAATAGAGTTGGGAAAAGTTAGGATCTATGATTTGAAAAGTGTTAGTTCCCAGATTATGGTTTGATGATAAAAAAACATTGGAAAACAATGAGAACTTGATGATTCAAGTAATGTGTTTTAAGATACTTACATGATAGAACTATATGAATCAACAAGAAAACTCACTTTAAGTGAATTGAGATTATCACTCGAGTAGAAGGTAATGCACTCAAGTGATGATTCTTAACTTCCAGTGATTTTGCAAGTCACTCGTTGAAATTTGAAGAGTAATGCAAGATTGCTCAAGTGGCTAAGTTAGCACTCGAGTGATCCCCTTCACTTGCAATAAGTTAGCAAGCCACTCGCAGGATTTTTGAAAGTTATGGCATATCACTCGAGTGAATAAGTGACCACTCAAGTAATGGTGATCATTCATTGAGATTTTGCAAGTCACTCATGTATTCTCTAAAAGATTTATGAAGATCACTCGAGTGAATGAATTTCCACACGAGTAATGGTATTCACTCGCAGACATTCTACAAGTCACTCGCCCATTTTTGAAAGTTGAGTGAAGCTCACCCGAGTAAGGAAGTTGTCACTCGAGTGATGATGGGCAACTCGTGAGTTTATTGCAAGTCACTCGCTGATGGACCAAGAGTGCAGTGATTATTACTTATACTAGTTCTCAATATTAATAATCTTGTTTGTGTATGAGTTTTAGATGTTTAAAATCATGGATTAACTCCAAAATCACAGAAGCAATTTCCTATGTTAGAACATTAAATACATAGCAGGACACAAAGCATACAAAAACAATCTCAAAGCAGACCAAAGGGATTTCATCTGAAGTATTAATTGCAGCGAAGATGAAAGTGACTGAACCTTGAATTGTTCTATCAACTCCAATCTGTCTCTAATGAGAAGTTTGAATACTCTCAACGGTCATGAATGGAGTTCGTCTATAAATAGCCAAACATTTAATATAGAGCAACCAACTAAGCCAACAACCAATCTTTCGATTCATTTATTGCTTAGTTCATTTTTTGTAATATCTTTTGATATTCACTTTACTCATCAACGATCATATATTTACTTTGTGAGAGAGTCTTTACAAATAGTTTTCAAACTCTGTAAAATCTTAAGGAAGTGAGTCCTTGAGTATGGTTGTAGGATTACAATTTATAAGGGAGAATGAGTCCTGTTGAGGATTTCTCTTTATACTATGGTGCCAAAAACCCGTGGATTCTTGGAAGAATAGTGAAAATCTCAGAGACACTTTGGGGACTGGATGCAGGTCAGAAAGTTAAGGCTGAACCAATATAATTCATTGTGCATACGTTAATGATATTCTTATAACTCTTGTTCTTTGTTTTAATTATTAAATACTTTCGTTTTAAATTTTAATATTACTCAATTCACCCCCTTGGGTGAAATATTGACACTAACAAAAAGATTATTTGAGGAATAGATAAATTTTTTGTCATTTTTCTAAGAACTAAAGTGAGCCAATCGTGAGAGTTTAATTACTTATTAATTTTTATTGTATTAGTTAGTATTATTGTTAATATTATTAACCTATAATTATATATTGTAGACTGCACTTGAATTTGACTTGTTGGACTTAAATTCTCCCAAGTTTAGTTCTTCTGTTAAGTACTTGAGGTAACCATTTTCTAATTTATTTTGTATACTTGTTGAGGTGATTATAAGTGTATGTTCATATTTACAAATGATATAAGTATATGTTATAATATTTTACATATGAAAAATCTATATAAATGAAATGTGTGTTTGTGAGTAAACTTTTTAGTTAAGTGAACTTAAATAGTTTATCTTGTGATTGTGATGTTGATTTTATATGGCATTGAATATTGAATATGAGGATAAATCATTGATGTGGAAGTTTGTGATGTTACACTACATATTGAAGTGTACGTGATTGTGATGAAATGGGATTGTTGGAGATTGATTCTTTTATACCATGTTATATAGCCGTCACTGTGCACACAGTAGATAACTTTAACATTCTTAGGATCCTTGGTATCACCTTCCTTTGGTCGGGTTAAGAGTAAGCTCAAGGGACATGACACCGTTCCATATTTGAGAGAAAGGGAACCCATGGTTTGGTATGAGTTATGTAGCCTTTGGCCAGATTAAACCTCATCATTAGAGAGCTTTGTGGAGTTTTATCAAAGAGACTAATCCTATTATTTGTAACACATGGGTTATGTTAGCAGTTATAAGGAGGTTATAAGGATGATTAAGAGAGTTTTATACATATTGAATGGTTCTTTTGAACTACTAATGTTTTTGGAAAACTATTTAGTGAAGAAAGGTGTTACGTCCCTTGAATTGAAAGCCTTAACCCGACCAAAGGAAGGGTGATACCAAAGGCCCTCCAAATGTCAAAGTTATCCAATGTATGCACATTGGTGACTATACTACATGGTATAAAAGAATCAATCTCCCACAATCACATCCTATCACAATCTCATATGCTTTAATTTGTAGTGTAACATCACAAACTTCCACATTAATGATTTATCCTTATATTCAATATTCATTGCGATGCATAATCAACATCACAATCACAAGATAAACTATTTAAGCCCCCATTAACTAAAAAGTTTACTCACAAACACACATTTCATATATATATATATATACATATATATATATATATATATATATATATATATATATATATTTTCATATATAAAATACTATAACATATACTTATATCATTTGTAAATATGAACATATACTTATAATAATCTCAACAAGTATACAAGGTAAATTAGAAAGTGGTTACCTCAAATTCTTTACACAAGAACTAAACTTGAGAGAATTCAAGTTCAGTCTACAATATATAATTATAGGTTAATAATATTAACAAGAATACTAACTAATACAATAACAAATAATAAGTAATTAAACTCCCACGATTGGCTCACTTTAATTCTTAGAAAAATGACAACAATTTATCTATTCATCAAATCATCTTTTCAAATCACAAAGCCTAACTTTTCTCAACTCTATTTCACTCAATTAAATTTTTTAACAATAATACTTCCCTTAAATCACCTTAAAATCCCCAAAATTGCTCACTTTAATCCTTAGTGAAAATCTCATAAATTAAATCTTTCTCAAATTATCATTATAATCACATTTTCTTCTTTTATAATTTTTTTTTCACTTATTAGAACCATCAAAATACAACCATATCCTCAATTTGTCCAAAACACATAATTCCTTACAATCAAAGTTTCACCCAAAAATTTCAAATATTCACATTCCCTTATAAAACTCAAATTCAATCTATTTAATCCTCAATATAACATCCAATAAACTAAAATGAATTATTTAAATTCGGATATAAGAAACATATTGTCACAAATCTCAATTTTTCAATCAAGTAAGTACTAACTTTAATTAAAGTTCCTCAAATCAACCATCTAGCTAAAAATAAATCATAACCATTATTATTCTAACACTATTATGGCCATTATAAGCTAAATAATACATTGGAACACTCAAATATTTGAAATTCTACAAAACCCTATAATTTTTTCCACCATTGATCATCTTTGAAACCAAGAGGAAATGATGAGAAGAGGGAGTTAAATCACCTAACTTAGCACACCAAAATGATCTCTACAACTTCTTCTCACTTTGGTCCTACCTCTCTTTTCTCACTAGCCCTCGCTCTCACTCTCCACTGCATTTTATCCATTGGGGGAGAGGGAAGTGGTGGGTCTGTTCTCTCACTTTCTCCAAATTTTGATCGACGCATCTTTAAAAAAAAAAAAAAATTCCTGCAAAAAGATTTAGATCCATTTGACGGCGGGGAAAATGAGAGATAGGGAAGAGGAGAAAATCCTCTCCCGGGAAGTGGTTGAGGGTATGGTTAATACCCCCATCTAGTATAATATAATGGTGGGCAGCACACCACCCACGTTGTTGTCTACTATTAAATTTAATATTATATATATATATATTTTTTTTTTCTACAATTTAACAATTGGGTCAAGTTTATATATCCTTTAATTCTTACTTTAGAAAATTTACTCTTATACTGAGTAGTTACATGGTAAATATAAATTAATATTTCCTAAAACATTACTTAGTTCTAGAATTAAAAAAATTGGGATGTTATAGGGACTCATTTTGATCTTCCTCTACCTATTTTCAAAAAACTTCATATAGCTTGATTTAATCCTTTAATTTAAAAAATTAAGGCACTTGTTAAAATTATCTTATTTATTTGGTTGGAAAAATTATATAAAAGTCAAACAAAACTATTGTTGATAAATTTTATGATTAACTTTCAAATTCTATCAGGGATATCATTTCTGCCAGAAAAAGTTTTCTGCAGCAACTCAAAACGGCATCGTTTTATTCTTTTTTTTTTTATTATTAATTAATGTGGAAACCGAGACGTACAGATGACTTGACAAAAAAAAAAAGAATTGGGGACCTACCATGAAATAATTATGTCCACACACAGTTTCTCCGGCCACCGACGCTCTCATCTTCTCCAACACCTCATCTGGCAATGTCTCCGCCATCCTGTACAAAACACCTTCAACCATACTTCCACCCCATCCACACCCTTCTTCATCCTCCGAGCCAATCCCTTTGAAAAGTCAAAAAATTGGAGAACAAGAAAATAGAAGAAACAAGACAGTTATAGAAATGTCCTGATGGTTTTTAATGAATGAAAAACCAAATAGTCAAGGCGGCTACATGACGAAAGGAAAAGAATGAAGTTGTGAATTGTATATTAAATGAATAAAACAAGTATTCCGGCAACCTCCAAGTGCTTTTCAACTGATATGAGCCAAGCTAACCTCAAACTTAGTTTTTTTTTTTTTTTGGTATGAAAGCGTGGCATTAGCCCATTCCTTCTATTATATCAGTATGTATCGTGGGTAAACAAATGCTTCCTGGAGGTGAATCAAAGCAAACAAATGCTTCCTCCTGTGCAAAACTTAAATTGGCTAGAGAATCAGCACAACTATTCCCCTCTCGATATACATGGCTACACTAGTAAACATCTGTAATATACAGTAAATTTCAGACAGCAGCGTTGGATCAGCATCAGAAAGACCCTCAGCTTGCAGCTTAGACAACAACTGAACCACAGCCTTTGAATCACATTCAACTATGATACAGTCCAGATTACTCCTCTTCGCTACCTGTAAACCAGTTAGCACGCCCCACACCTCAAACTTAGTTTATGACAACAAATGATTCCACTGTGGGTTCTTCCTCGGTCTTCCTACCTTCCGTCCACTAGATCTCGCCCCTGAAGTGAGCCCATTACAAACTTTGCAGCCGCCACGGGTGCTGCTTTATTCCAGCCATTCTCCGGCTGCCTCCAGATTCCGGCACCGTGGGCATCCAATTTGAAAATCTTGAAGGATTCGCAGCTTCTGTTGAGGGATCGAAACCCCATGGAACGATCTCTCCCAATTCTGTTGAGGGATTGGCTCGGAGGATGAAGAAGGGTGTGGATGGGGTGGAAGTATGGTTGAAGGTGTTTTGTACAGGATGGCGGAGACATTGCCAGATGAGGTGTTGGAGAAGATGAGAGCGTCGGTGGCCGGAGAAACTGTGTGTGGACATAATCATTTCATGGTAGGTCCCTATTTTTTTTTTTTTTGTCAAGTCATCTGTACGTCTCAGTTTCTACATTAATTAATAATAATAAAAAGATTAAAACGATGCCATTTTGAGTTGCTGCAGAAGACTTTTTCTGCAGCAACTGCAGAAATGATATCCCCATTCTATCAACCACTCCATCTGAAACTCATTACAAATGGCTCATTTTAAACGAAAAATGTTTTTTTTTCCCAGACTAGATGGAGTGGTTGAGCTTCCTCGCCGTCTATTAGGTGAAACAGAAACTTGCCAAAAGTAAATTGTATTTAAATAATAAAAAAATTGTATTTAAATACTGATAAGAAGGAAGTTCTTCTGGAAAAAAGAAGAAGTCTACAGATTTTTTTACAAAATATGATAACCTGATAAGCATACTCTAGACCAAGAACAATACGATGAGCATATCATTTTCATGACAGTATTATAATATAATTTTTGAATATTCTATTTTTTTTTTTGTAAATTTTTCAAAAATAAAGTAATAGCGCTTATAAAATTATCTATAGGTATTTACGTATGCATGTGTATATTTATTAATTATGGTACTTAATTTTTTTATTTGTCACTTTTATAAAAAAAAAATTATTAGTAGTAATATTTATATGTCACCTTAAAAGCTCAAAACAATATTAATTACTTTTTAAATTACATCCTTATTTTTGTGGGTACACATCTGAATAAAAAATAGGGTTGGAGTGCATTAAGCACTTTGGAGTTTTTTTTTTTCCTTGGTGTATTTAACACCTTTAAGTATTTTTTCAATGTTTTTAGAACCATAACTGTCATACCCCATTGGTATACCGTCATTTATCAGAGTATTTACATGCAGTTCAGTAGGCATAACAGAAATAGTACAATGTACTAATATAAATCTCTTGATTACATTACAGGAATACTCACAAGGTTATACATATTATTGTATACACATTCTAAAATTACTGTTACACAATTATAGATAACCCATAACAGGTCTTGAACTAGACCGGAACCACTAGTTGCCGGTATCGGCCGCCTTGTCCTTTGAGCCGCATCCAGTACATTGTTCATTTCACAATTATTAACAAGAGCTAGAATTCCGAAGAATCCCAAAGTAACAGTTAATCTCATATACACTATATAAACAGTACATGGTAGTTAACCACACACAGAACAGTCCACAACAGCAAGTACAACATTTAGGGATCAAATATCACAAATCACAAATCACATGCAGCATTAACTGCAAACAATCATCACATGATCCACTACCACAACGCTGAGTACTTAATTGGGTAATAACCCATAACAACTGAATGTCATTAGGTTCGTCGCCTCAGGACTACCGGTCCAATAGGCCTACACCTAGCCACTGGGAAGGTTATCCTATGGTTGGCCCTTTCGCTCAATCAAGCCTCAAGTGGTGTTGGCCCCATACAAGACTTTCTCAAACATGCATATACAATCATACAGAGTATATAAGATTAGAGTTACCACCTGTACGCTTTACCACTTCTCGAATTGACTCCCAATTCCTTCGTCGTCCCGGGCAACGGTTGAATCCTATAAATACATATTCACAGACAATGGGTTATTATTTATCCAACCTTTTTATAAAGCTAAACAACCCATATTAAACTCTAAGGGTTTAAGCTTAACCTTTAGAAGTTAACTTAATTACCATTTGCGCTTACATTTCTCATTTCCACACAAGTTAAAATTGGCAGAATTTTCAACCACATTTGAAAATTCATATCTTTATATACAAGTGTCCAATTGCAGTGTTTATAAAGGTTATATGACTCTTATTAAGTTTAGTTTCAGGTAAAACTATTATACTTAGACAATTGGACGCACATAATTCTAGAATTATAATTCATTGGACACTGTCACAGAATCTTGCCAATTTTACATTACCAACTTCAAAATTCATAACTACCAATTTACATATCCAATCGGCCTATAATATATATCAAATTAAAGCCTAGGATGTCTACTATAATCTTTAAAAGTTTCAGGGCCATTAGATACCATTTACTTAGCCAAAAACAGGTCAAAAGTAAATTGTCACGCAGGTAATCAAAACTGGCAGTTTAGGGTTTTTGTCCAATTCAATTCTAATTCTTTCAAAATCACTTCTTAACCTTTACACTACACATTTTTCCATTTCAAACACATTGGAAATATCCAAATGGACAAAATCTCATTCCTTATGTATGTCCTATTCTGACCAAAACATGAGCTAGGGAAAGGCAAAGGTAATTTTCCAAGTTTCATTCCATAATCACCATAGTTTAGCCTCCTTTCATTTCCTAGCTCATAGTTTGAGCCTTAATCATACTTTAACCATCTTTTATCAAATTGGACAGAAACTCCCCTCAGTCTTTAAGACTTCCAAAATCACAAGAAGTCAATAAGAAGTTTGTTTCAAGCACCACAACACCAAGAACAACAATAAGAAGACTAGAATCACCACTTACATTGGCATTTCTTGCAATTTCTGCCCTCCCTTTGGCCTCTAGGGTTGGCCAATAGGGTTTCAGCCACCTTGAAGAAACACCATACCAAGAATTTGTTAGGGCTTGGAATTGCCACAAGAAGAGGATTAGAAGAGATGGAGGACATATGATTTCATACTCACCTTGTTCCTCTTGAGTTTGTCCTTCCTCTTCCTCTTTGGTGTTTCCTTGCTTAGCCAATTTTTGAGAGTATGAGACAAGAGATTAAAGCGCTCTTGAATTGCTTGGAGGTCAAGTCTATGGGCCCCACAATGCCTCATGATTGACTTCCCCTTATCTCTTTGTCTGTCTTTTAAATTTCACATGTGCTAAAAGTCATTTGATATCATGCTCTTCCCTTGTGTCCACTTGGTCGAAATCTAAGGCATGCATGAGAGGCTTGTAGATCACACTTCAACATGTGCCGAGATCAAATGAACTCATTCTCTCTTTCCCCTTTGTCCATGTGGCCGATTTTGTACATGGGTATGGGGCTTATGGTTTACACCTCTTGACCACATGGCCAAAATTTTACACCTCTTGACCACTTGGCCAAAATTTAGGGCATGAGTAGGAAGCTTGTGATTCACACTTATTGACTAATGAGGCATGATCACATGTGTATTTAATTCTCTCCTTGTTGGCCAAGCATACATGTGACAAAATATTTATACACTTTCTTCTCTCTCTTGGTCGAAAATGGGATGTGGTGTGAAGCTTGAAGTTCACACTTAATGACCTTTAATACATTATCACATGTTCTTTTAATATCCCTTCTTATGATCCATGGAGCATGCATCACGGTCAAGAGCAAGGAGGATGGAAAATTATGATATTTTGACAATTATACATAAAAATTCCCATTCGGCCACACTTCTTTTCCCCTTTCTTGGCTGAAATTATTGGCCAATTTTTCATAATAAAATTTCATATAAAATTTCTAATATTCAAATCTCAAAATTCGAGATGTCATACTTCCTAAATTGAGTTTAGTCATTCACGTAATACATGCTTATCCTCAAGTTTCTAAGTTCAAAGTTCATGTTATTACAATAACCCTAAAAAATACAATCTATAAAGATTAACATATCAATTATATTTCTAATTTTTAAAACTATAATTAAATTTCTTAATTTAATTTATAAACCTTCCATTAAACAACATATTGTCAGAAGAGAGAAGAAAATAAAGATACCGTGTGGATCTGATGCTTTCATTTCTTTGGTAAGAGAAGTAAATCTTAATCATCAATTACTTTTAATAATTAACTTGCATGGCTTATTTATTTATTTTGGCTCTAACTTCTGACAAATAGCTGCTCTATTTCTTTATGGCCGCTTGCCAACATAAAAATATATATTTTTGTTTGGATCAACAGTAACACCAACAAAAATAATAATAATTCTATATAAGTATTAAATACACCGCTTTAGATTAGGTAGAACCTTCCGCGTGAAGAAATGGAAAGGAAAGTCAGAAATATAATTGAAATAGTACTCCAAGAAATTGGTTTTTGAGAGAAAGATGTCTACGCTGAGTGTACCTCCAGCTCCTCCTTCCCCGAGAGATGATGGTATACAGCTTTATCGCGCTTTCAAAGGTATCTTCTCTCTTTGTCTCGACTTTTCTCCACTTTTTTTAAAGTTAAATTTGTTTGTGACTGTGTAATGTAATGAGGAACGATTCTCCATTTTCGTCTTCAACTTTGTTGGTCTTGCATGTTAACTGATCATTCTCAAGTGAGTTTCAATTTCTTTTTGCCATTAAGTTGGGTCGGTAATTGTGGAAGAGACCTGGTTCTGGATGCCTAGGATTTTATGGAAAAATGTAGGTCAACTATTAAGCTGTTGATCTGAGCTTTTTGAAATGATTCATACTGCTATTAATCCTGTTTAACGATTCTAGCGGACATTTCGAAGCATAATATGGTTGGTATAAAGTCTCAGAATCAAACATGGATTTCTGGGGATACTTGTTCTATAATGAGGGCTTGTTGATGTATTCTTAATCCCTTTCCTATTTTTCATACTTGGGATCATTATTAGGTGATTGGGTAACAAGCCATACCACTAGGGTCTGTGATTGGAACTCACAGCAGGCATGAAAACATTCCTGACATTTTTTTTTGGCTTCGAATCGCAAGTTAATGCTTGTAGGAGGGCTGCAGGATCGAACTTACTACCACCTACCAGTCACCACAAGGGTGATACCTATCCCACTAAGCCAACAAAGCTTTGACATTTTCAAAACTAGAATTTGGAAGCTACTAGACAGCTTCATATATTTGAATTTCCTTTGAGAGCGTATTCAATATGTTTTCCTCTAAAGAGTGTATTCCTCCGGTCCTTAATATGCGATATATTTACTTAATTTGATTACATTAAGGAGGTTGATTAAGTTAGTTAATATGACATATATTTTCTAAAACACCCTGGTTGCCTTCCTTAATCCCCTCATCTCCTCTTCTCCCTGATTATTGCTGAGGAAGCATTAATAGAGGAAAATTAGGAAATGATTGACAAATATGAAAATTTTGTCTAATATTTAGGACTAAGATAAACTCTCAAAATATGTCTTGTATTAAAAACTGGAGGAGTACTATAGTTTCTACGTTGAACCTGTCTTCACAATACACATTTTGGAGCTGCTCTTTAAGAGTAAGTACTATACTCTAGACTAGCTTTATTTTGTTGATGGTTTAAATATCCTTTTGGTCCTTTAACTTATTCCAAAATGATCTTTTAATGTTATTTTGCATTCCAAATCGTCTTTAATGGATGTCACAAAAAGGATTAATTTGACCCAATTTGAAAGTTAACGGATCAAATTGAATTAAAAATAAAAATAAATAAAAATTAAGGGACTATATTAAAACATAAAAACAATAAGGGACCAAAATATTAATAAAACTAATATTAATGTGTTGTGCCTATTTTGTTTATTACTTTGAGAGGGTTTAAAGCATGTCTACCAACTCTGCCACTTGAGCTTGCCTCCAATGCGTTATTCATTTTTTTTTTTTTTTCTATTTCATAAATTCTTTGCATTTACACAGGATTCGGATGTGATACTAGTGCTGTCATTAATATACTTGCTCACCGTGATGCTACACAACGTTCCTACATCCAACATGAATACAGAGCTATGTATTCTGAGGACCTTCTTAAACGCTTATCTTCTGAACTTAGTGGCAAGTTAGAGGTATTAATTAATATTTACTTTGAAATCTATTGTGATGTGTTCATATTGTTTATAACAATCTTTTCTTTTGTATCTTCTACTTAATGACTATTTATTTGTGTATTTTGTTTTCATTTTTCTGATTTTCAGAATGCAGTTCTACTGTGGATGCATGACCCTGCAGGACGTGATGTTGTGATCCTTAGGCAGACACTAGTTTTAGAAAAAAACCATGAAGCTGCTACTGAAGTGATATGTTCACGAACTCCATCCCAGCTACAATATTTAAAACAGATATATCATTCTAAGTTTGGAGTTTTTCTTGAACATGACATTGAAAGGAATACATCTGGAGATCATAAAAAGGTGAGGTTTATCTTTGTCCTTGTGTGTGTGTGTGGCTCTTAGGAAAGCTGCCTTGGCGATTCCAAAATAGTCACACTGAATGTGCTCCTTTGGCCAAAAGTTTCACAATTTTCCTTGCTTCCTAATATCCCAGTTATTGTGAACTGTGAGTTGAACAGTTCTGGTTGATTTGTCTCTTGGGGGTTGAAATTCACTGTCATTTCAGATGGCTTTGAAATTATATTTTTGCATGTGAGTAGGAATGATGATGGGTTTAAAAATTCCTTTCAAGTATTATATTGTTTTGCCTCTTCTAGGATAGTTCTATTTTGCCATTTTTTTAATTGGCTCATTTGCAGTTGAAATTTTTTGAAGTTACATCCCGTGTGGTCATCATATTCTGCTCAACAAAATCCTATTGGATTGTTTTATGCAATGACAAAGTCATTTGAATAATCTCTCCATGTGATCCTTCCAACTGTAGAGTTATAAAACAAAACCTGGAATTTTTATTTTGAAGATATAGGAATGATGAAGCTGCTATTGCTGATACTTTTTTGTTTAAAAATTGAGTCAGATATCTTGATTGCATATATAAGCTCTCCTTGTTGCTATTGCTGATGCGTTTGTCTTTTTTTTTTAAAAAAAAAAAAAATTGACTCAGATCTTGCTTGCATATATAAGCTCTCCTCGTCATGAAGGTCCTGAGGTTAATAGAGAGATGGCTGCGAATGATACAAAGGTTCTGTACAAGGCAGGGGAGAAGAAATTAGGAACTGATGAGAAGACTTTTATCGAAATTTTCAGTCAACGAAGTGCAGCACAGTTGAATGCCATAAGTTCTTATTACCATGATATGTATGGACACTCACTGAAGAAGGTATCTTTTACTGTTTTACCTGATTTCCCCTTTCAAATACCTATTCTTCTTGGAAAAATCTTGTTCTTGTGCTTATCTACTTTGCACCCCATATCAGGTAGTGAAAAAAGAAACATCAGGGAATTTCGGTTACGCACTTTTGACAATAGCCCAATGTGCACAGAATCCAGCCAAGTATTTTGCAAAGGTATTTCCCTCCACTTCAATTAGGTATTTGCTTCACATAGCAGTATCATTTATTTTTTGAATTACCAAAGATGGGGTAGTGACCACGACTTAGCTATGCTTTACAAAGGAAATAGGCTGCATATGGTCCTTCATGGCTAGTTCAACAAGTATCATTTAATTACGTTGAAGCAACAATTTTTCTCATTCAATCTCAAGTTTTTGTGTCATAAAACTAAAGATGGAGGTTGCAATAAGTGGTGCAAGTTTTAATGTGTGGTCATTTTCTGCATCTTGTTATCTGGAAAGGACGGAAATGCCAATAATTTGCTGTACTAATTCAAAGAAGTTTACTTCAGAAGTATGAAGGAAACTTTCAAAAACTCTTCTTTGTCAAGAGATGGATATATGTGTGTGTATATATTTTTATTTTCTTTCCAACGCAGGTTTTACACAAAGCAATGAAAGGTCTGGGGACTAACGATTCCGCCCTTGTAAGGGTGATCGTAACAAGGACTGAGATTGATATGCAGTATATAAAAATTGAATATCAGAAGAAATTCAAGAAGACACTGAATGATGCAGTTCACTCAGAAACATTTGGCCACTACAGGGCTTTTCTTCTGGCACTTTTGGGTCCCAACCAGTAAAATAGTCAAGATGATCATGATGTTGGTGTTTTGTGTGGAATAAATAACTTCAAACTCTCCTCCTTTACAATATGGTAACATTGTTAGTAAGATGAGTTGTATTTGATGTTTGGTACATAGAAGTTTCAGTTTGAGTCTTGAGAGATGAAATAATGTAGTGTAATTATATTCGTGCCATGTGGATCCTTATTTTACACTATGATGGGATTTAAGTTGTATAGTGTAAACTCCATGCACATATTTCTTGCATAACAGTGCCTTTCAGAAAAATTTGGAGATTCTTTTATGGGTCAAGTACCAATTTTGCCCACGAAGATGCTGTGGCCAGGAACGATTTTTGCGCCCCTTAAGTTTTGAATGAAGATGTTGCTTCGAAGATATCAAAACGAACAATGTTTACCCTCCGTTAGAAACCCTAACGGTCAACTAACGGTCCACTAACGTTGACCGTTAGGGTTTTCTTCTAACTGAGGGCAACATTGCTCCGTTTTGATACTTCAGGGGCAACATTGCTCCACCGAAACGTAGCAATGTTGCCCCTAAAGTATCAAAACGGAGCAATGTTGCCCTCCGTTAAAACCCTAACGGTCAACTAACGGTCGACTAACGTTGACCGTTAGGGTTTCTAATGTAAGCGGCAACATTGCTCCGTTTTGATACTTCGCGTAAATATCGTCATTCGAAAACTTAAGGCAAAATTGCTTCCCGAAAGACGTCTTTAAAAAGAAAATTGGTACTCAACCATTCTTTTATCATTCAAGAGATTTGAGATTGAGTGCTTTTATTGAATCTGCAATGACAATTTGGTTGCTCTTGCGTAAATATGATTCATTCGCCTTGAAAAAGCTCTCTTCCTCCATGTGAGTTTGTTTATTAAGGTATGTGGACAGCCTAGCAAATAGACATCCATAGGAATTAATTTATCCACGCCCTCGATGAACATCCCCTATAAAATTGTACAAGCTCTAGAGCAATAACATATTTTGGTTCAGGCATTTGCTCATATAATCTCATTAAAGAAGGAGTCATCTTCATTGTTACTGTGCTTCAAGATAATAATAGATGTCTTCAATCAAACGTGTGACATAGACAAGTTTGTATTGAGGATCCAAGATTACTAATGGCATCAACCATAGGTTCAAATGGCATCAACCATGGGTTCAATATATTTTATTTCCCAAATTTACAGTTTTTTGGTCTAAGCATCTCTATTGATTATACGCATAAAAAATATTTTATCCAAGGTGACATTATGAAATATGGTGTTTTAGGAAAATTAATTTATATTTGTTACAAAGAACTAACATAACTAATTTTCTCAGTCTATCTAAATCAGTCAACTAGCTATTATATTAAAGATCTGAGTTAGTTCGGTATATTAATTGGCATTTCTATAAGAATACCATTCAAAACACTCCTCAAGAACATGGTTCGAACATAACCCATTCAATAGAAACACGGTATAATGTCAAATGGAGCAAATTGGAAAATCTAAATATAATTTCATAAAATGCCTTAAAAAAGCATATGTGATCTGTTAAGTCTTAATTTATGGAATTGTTTATTGAAACTCAAGTACATAATTTAATTAATTATAAAAATTCATAGAATGCAAACCAGACACTTGTATGTAAAAGAAAGTAAAAGAGACGAATAGATCACAAAAGCCATCTAAATGTTGAGGACATAACTTGCACATGTCTTGCTGCTTATTTTATTTATTTTATTTTTTATTTTTTGAGATTTTGAGAGAGGCATAGAAAAACGCAGAAAATTGTGTTTGGAATAGGAAAATGTCAACGCTAAGCTTACCCCCAGTTCCTCCTTCCCCCAGGGAAGATGCCATACAGCTTCACCATGCTTTCAAAGGTACTACTCTTTCTTTAAATTTGTTGTTCGTAATGTAATTACATAATAGGTTTCAATATCTGGGAAAGACCTGGTTTTAGACGCTGAGCACTTTTATTAAAAGAGGCTGCCAATTTTCATTCTGAGATGAATTTTGCTGCATTGAATCATGTATGCCAGTATCTATGTAAATTTTTATGGGAGGAAATTATTTTAAAATAAGGATTTGTAGATGTATTCATAATCTCTGTTATATTTTACGTTGGATGATATTGAGTTGATTGGGTAGCAAGCCCTGGATTCTGTGATTGGAAACTCATTGTTGGCCAGAGAACTTTTTTTCTTCTTCTGTCATTTTCATTTTTTAGATTTTGGCAGCCACCAGATGGTTAGCTAGATTTCAATTCCTTTTTACAATATATTCAATATGTTATATTTAAGGGTTAAGGTGCATTTTCGCCAACAAACTATTACGAAAAGAAAGATCCAAAGAAAATATTAATTAAAGTACATTTTAAATACTAACAAACAATTAAAAATGTCAGACGATTAGTAACTGAACTTTTAAAAAGGTGCGAAGCTAAGACAATGTCGTTAAAAAAAGATAACGTCCGTTATATAAGGTGCAGATTAGCCAACAAACTTTTACTTTAGAAAGACTTAAGACAAAAAAGTTTTACTTTCGGGAGAGCTTTCAACACAAAATTTTAATTTCACTAAATTAAATATATATATTTCAATTGTCATTATTCAAAACTACTTGTATAGATATCTATGGACAAAAATTACTTATTTGCTAAAATAAACAAATTTTTTAATTAAAAATATAATTATATGATTTAAATAAAACTCAAGGTGTTTTATAATTTATTATATATGTTAAACAAAAAGAAATATATGATTTATTTTTATTTTAGAAGAATTTATATGAGTTAAGAAATTCATTTAATGTTAATAAAATTTAAAAATCTAAAAAAATTTATTATATCCGAAAAGAAATGAAATGAGTTTAATTTTTATTTTTATAAAAAGAGCTTAATGGATATCAACATTGACACTTAATAATATAAATCTGGCAATTTGATGATATTTATGTTAATTAAATGAACTATTGATTATATGAATATGAGACTTGTTGAATTTTTTTTTTAAAAAGTCCCATAAATAATTTGCTCAGACTATTCCAAGATACTTAATTAATGACAAATTTTTTTCCAACAAGTCCCATATTGATATAATCAATAGATAATTTAATTAACAAAAATATCATCAAGTTGCAGATTTATATTATTAAATGTCAACGTTAATATCCATTAAACGCTTTTTATAAAAAAAAAATCATTTATTTTCTTTTCCGGATATAATAGATTTTTTAAATTTTATTAACATTAAATGAATTTTTTAACTCACATAAATTTCTTCTAAAATAAAAATAAATCATATAATTTTTTGTTTTGTTTAACATATATAATAAATTATAAAACATCTTGAATTTTATTTAAATCATATAATTATATTTTTATTTTTATTTTTATTTTAGCAAATGAGTAATTTTTGTCCATAGATATCATTATAAGTAGTTTTGAATAATGACAATTGAGAAAAAAATTTATTTAATTTAGTGAAATTAAGAATTTTGTGTTGGGAGCTCATGAGTAAAACTTTTTTGTCTTTAGTTTTAATAAAAGTTCGTTGGCTAATCTGCACCTTAGATAACGGACATTATCTTTTTTCTAACGGCGTTGTGCTAATTGCACCTTTTTAAAAGTTTGTTGGCCAATTTGCACATTTTTAATTGTTTGTTGGTATTTAAGATACTCTTACTTAATATTTGTGTTGGATGCTCTTTTTGTAATTGTTTGTTGGCAAAAATGCACCTTAACCCTATATTTAAAGTTGTAACCTCTTCAAAAGCATGTATTTTGGTTTCTACATGAATTTGGCTTGTCTTCTTATTAATATGACATATTTTTTAAAACATCTGATCCTAATCATTTTCCTTAATTCTTTAAATATATCCTGTATTAAGTACATGAGGGAGTATATTAATAGCATAACTATCCTTTTGGTACTTAGGTTATTTATTTATTTAGCTTGGTACATAACTTTCACTTTTCATCATGCTTGGCCATCAGCTTCATATGACATTCCAAAATGATCCCTGAATTCTATGTGTTCCCAAATGATCTCTTATGGATGTAGTGAAAAGGACGAATATGGCGTACATTGAAAACACAAGGAGCTGGGTTTTTTTTTTTTGGCGTGGGGGGTGGGGGAGGTTAAGATACCAAAATGATTGTCAGGCCATTAGCACTCCTTCCGGTCCTAAATATAGGACATAGTTTATAGTGAAAATTGCAATACAAAGTCTTGTCCATTTTTCATTTATTTATTTTTTCTTAATTCTTTGCATTCACAGGATTTGGATGTGATACTAAAGCTGTTATTGACATCCTTGCTCATCGAGATGCTACACAACGTGCCTACATCCAACATGAATACAGAACTTTGTATTCTTCAGAGCTTCTCAAACGCTTATCTTCTGAGCTTACCGGCAGGTTAGAGGTACTGATATAATAATCATTAGTTAAATCATCAGACTATATATTATTTTACCTGAGAAACAAACTCCTCTCTTTTTTGGCACTCAGTAACTTTTTTTCTTATAAAGGAAAAAAAAAAGTAAATGTATCGTGTGGCATTTTGTGTGAATTTCAGGATGCAGTATTGCTTTGGATGCATGACCCTGCAGGGCGTGATGCAGAAGTGATTAGGAAGAAACTAGTTGTGGACCAAAACCTGGAAGCTGCAACAGAAGTGATATGTTCACGAACACCGTCTCAGTTACAATACTTAAGACAGGTCTACTATTCTAAGTTTGGAATTCCTCTTGAGCACGACATTGAAATGATGACATCTGGAGATCATAAGCAGGTGATGAGCTTCCTCTTTGTCCCTTGTTTCTGATAGGAGCCCGCCATTATTTGTATTTTATGTTTTATTATTTGTCTTGTGTTAAATGTTAAAAGTGTCTAATGTTGGTTTTGACAATTTTATATAGATAGGATAAAGTAGTTATTTTTGATTTATATGGGAAGAAGATACTCTAAAAAATCATTTTTCTCATTTTCTTCTCAGAATCTCATCTTCACCCTTAGATTAAAAAATGAATGGTTCAGATTTAATATTTTTTCAAACTATTATTATAATATTTTAAAATTTTTATTTGTGTTGTAGTTATGAATTGTATTGATCAGATTTTAATAGTTTCAATTGATTTATTTATGTTTAAAATAATAGTTTTATAAAATATGGAATTTGAACTATCTATTTTTTTTAAAATATAACTTGAGGGTGGAGATGAGATTTTGAAAAGAAAAGGAGACAAAAGATTCTCAGAGAACCCAAACTCATTTATTCATCTCCTCCCTATTTTTTTTCTCTTCTAACTCCTTATTCATCTAGACAAAAGATTCCAGTTGTAGATTTCCTCTTCTTCACTATTCTTCCTCTTCTCTCTCCTATTTCTACTTCTATTTTTCAGGTCCTAACAGTTTCTGGTTTTTCCAAAAGAACAAATCTCACGCCTTCCAAAATAACAAATGGTTTTGAAGTTGTTTATGAGTAGGGTCTTACAATGGGCTCCAAAATTCTTCCAAGTGCATATTGGTTTGCCTCTTCCAGGACAACTCTACATTTTGGTTGCTTTTAATTAAAAAGGGTAGAGGAAAACCGAAGAAAATACTCAATGAAGTTATTGAGCGAGATCTTCTAGTTAACAATCTATTCATGTAGCTTGATTCCACCTAATGAGATAAAGATTTGTTGTTGCAGCTGTTTTTACCTTAAAAAGCACTTTTACATCTACAAGCATACTTTCCTTGTGGTCCTGATGTTTTTTTTGGTAAACATTGAGTCAGATGTTGCTTGCATATGTAAGCATTCCTCGTTATGAAGGGCCTGAGGTGAGCAGAGAGATAGCTGAGAAGGATGCGAAGGTTCTGTACAAAGCAGGAGAGAAGAAATTTGGAACTGATGAGAAGACCTTTATCCAAACTTTCAGTGAAAGAAGCAGGCCCCAATTGAATGCCACTAATTCTTGTTACCATGAACTTTATGGCCACTCACTGAAAAAGGTACCTCTTAACATATTTTCCCCTTTTAAAATACACTAGAATTACTAACCCATTCATTACACAAGAAGAAACTAGTGCATAAATAAAGATTATACTATCTCTGTGTCCTATATATAAGAGCTAGACAAGAGAATTATTTTTGTCCTATTTCTCCCCCTCTAAATTTATAATTTTCTCCCCTAAAGTATCCCTAATAATTACACATAGAAAGGAGGTTTCCATCAAGCGTAGTTATAATGTACAAGATTAAAAGGGGTATTCTAGGAAAAACTAATATATATTTGTTACAAATAACTAACTAAACTAATTTTCTTAATATCTACATATTAGTTATCTATTTCTTATATTGAGCACATGAGGGAGAACCATGTTTTTACACTCATTATCTGTCTGTCACAATTACAATGACATGTATTATCCAATGGCATTCAAACAAGTAAGCATAACTAGAACAAGAAAAATCAGGCAGCTTAAAAGGCACAAGTCAAACCACATAATTTGGCTTCCTACAGAGTAGAGTATATTCTTGGAAATTTGATTCCGGTGCTTACTTGTTCACATCCAATATATCAGGCAATAAAGAAAGAAACATCTGGGAATTTCCGTTATGCTCTTTTGACAATAGTACAATGTGCAGAGAATCCAGGAAAGTTTTTTGCTAAGGTATTCCCCTGTACTTGGAAGCCAGTTATTTTCTTGTTGCAGATATATCATTTGACTGCAGTTATATCCTTCTGATGTGATTCCTTGCGTTTAGTCTCTAGTTTTCAATAGAACCAACCTTATCTGATAGGACTTGTAGAAATTGAGGTTAAGAAAAGATAATCTAGAGTTAGAATCTGTACTCTAGCCAAGAGGAAGTAACACTTGAATAATATTCTTCATTCCTCTTTGATAAAACACACAATACAAATATATAAGGATCAGCCATGATAACTGCCCTTGCTTGTTCCTAATAACTACTTTACAACAGATAAGATAAACAAACTACTGCAAACAGATAATAACTTCTCCTAAACAAAATAACTAAACATAATAACTCCTTCTAAAGATAATAACTAGACATGTGGCCTTTTCCTTCTAGAGTAAACCAAGAGAGGGCCACGTGTGTCTCTATCAATACCCTCCCCTTGAAAAGAAGCTTTGTCCTCAAGGCTGAATGTAGGGAATTGAGAGACGATAAAGTCATAGGACTCCCAACTTGATTCTTCAAGTGGTCTAGCATGCCATTGAATTAAAAGTTTAACAGTAGGCAGACCATTAGTAGTGATAACCCGAGAATCCAGGACCTTGGCTGATTCAACGTTTAGTTCCCATTTTTCTGTTATTGGAAGAGGCTAGGCAGGCAGCTGAGAATCACAACCATGTGCTGGTTTGAGCAAAGAAACATGGAAAACTGGATGAACACGTGAATTTGGAGGAAGCTGAAGTTCATAAGCCATTTTACCAACGTGTTTAATCACAGAATATGGTCCAAAATAGCGAGCTGAAAGCTTCTGAAATTTCTGGGATGATAGTGATTGCTGACGATAAGGCTGGATTTTCAAGAAAACCATGTTGCCTGCTTGAAATTCTAAATTGCGGCAGTGTAAGTTAGCATGTTGTTTCATGTGTGTCTGGGCAGCCTTGAGATTAGATTTAATTAAGTCCAAAAGAGCATCCCTTTCAGTAAATAAGTCTTCTAACTCAGCAATAGGAGTAGTGCCATGCACATAAGGAACCAGAACAAGGGGATCTTTACCATAAACAATTCTAAAAGGAGTAAAACCTGTGGAAGTATGATATCCAGTGTTATATGAAAATTCTGCCCAATGCAGAAAATTAAACCAGGTTTTTTGATGATCTTGGCAGAAGCAACGAAGATAAGTTTCCAAGCATTTGTTCACAACCTTAGTTTAACCGTCTGTTTGGGGATGATAGGAAGTACTCATGTTGAGTTTAGTCCCCGACAGTTGAAACAATTGCTGCCAGAAAGAGCTTAAGAAGACCGGATCCCAGTCAGAAATAAGGGATTTAGGGGTACCATGGAGGCGAATAATTTCCTTGCAGAAAAGGGCAGCCACTGACTTAGTGGTAAAAGGGCGTGTAAGACCAAGGAAATGAGCATATTTACTGAAACGGTCAACCACAACCAAAATTACCTCAAAACCATTTAATTTTGGTAAACCTGTGATGAAATCAAGGGAAAGATCTTCCCAAATGTGGTTTGGAATTGGTAGAGGTTGCAATAAACCGGCGTATGATTGAGGTAAATATTTACCACGTTGGCAATTTAGGCATTGCTGAATAAAATTTTTCACCTCTTCCTTCATATGTTTCCAAAAATAATAAGTGTGCAGGTGTTTGAGGGTTTTGAGTAGGCCACCATGTCCTCCTACCAAGGAAGTATGAGCTTCAGAAATTAACTTTTGAGATAGTGAGGATTTTGTAGGAATTACCAATCTGTATTTGTAATATAATTTTCCTGAAACTAGAGAATAATGTGGAACAGAATGAGGGTCTGCTTGTAGAGATTGGCAGATCTGATGTGTAAAAGGATCTTGCGCAATAATTGTGGTAGATGCTCAAAATCAGAAGCTTGAGGTATTGCCAATTGGAAAAATGCAGCAGAATGTGGACATCTTGACAAAGCATCAGCACCTTGATTGGTGATACCAGGCTTGTAAATGATAGTAAAATCAAAGGGAAGCAGTTTTAATAGAAGGCGCTGCTGTGATGGTGTGGTTACCCGCTGTTGCAGTAGATATTTCAGGCTAAAGTGGTCTGTATGGACAAAAAATGGGCGGCCAAATAAATAATGACACCATTTTTCTAAAGCCTGAACCAAAGCACATAATTCTCTATCATAAACAGATTTCTATTGGTGAGATCTTGATAAGCCTTTGTTGTAATAAGCAATAGGGTGACCGCCTTGTTGCAAAATGGCACCAATACTAGTTGATGAAGTATCACATTCCACAATGAAATGTTCATGGAAATTTGGGAGTTGTAAAATAGGGACTTGTGTAAGTGCTGTTTTCAGATTCTCAAAAGCAGATAAGGAAGTACTATCCCAATGAAAGGAATCCTTTTTTGTCATGTTCACTAGAGACTTAGCAATCTACCCATATTGAAAAATAAACCTTCTCCCCTCGAAGTTCAGAAATATTTTGTGGTAAAGGCCAATCAGTAATTGCAGCAATCTTGTCAGGATCAACTGAGACGCCCTTAGCAGAAATTATATGCCCCAAAAATGAAATATCTAATTGAAGGAAATCACATTTCTTGGGGTTAGCATAAAAGTCATTTTGTTGCAAAATTTGAAAGATGGTATCCAGATGTGTTAAATGGTCTTCAAAATTCTGACTATACACCAATATGTCATCAAAGAAGACCAAAATGAATTTCCTTAAAAATGGCCTAAACAAATCATTCATTGTTGCCTGAAAAGTGGCTGGGGCATTTGTAAGACCAAAAGACATGACAATGAATTCATAATGACCAGAATGTGTTTTGAAGGCTGTCTTAAAAACATCAGAAGGTAGGACTCTAATTTGATGGTAGCCGGATCGAAGATCAATCTTAGAGAAGAATTTAGCTCCATACAATTCATCAATTAATTCATCAATGGTAGGAATAGGGTACTTATCTAGAATTGTCAAGCAATTTAACTCCCTGTAATCCACAAAAAATCGCCAAGTGGAATCCTTTTTTGGAACTAGCAGTACAGGGCTAGCAAATGGGCTCATACTAGGTTGTATAAATCCTTTTTGTAATAAGTCAGCCACTTGCTTTTCGATTTCATCCTTTTGAACAAAAGGATATCTATAAGGGTGAATGTTAGGAGGTATTGCAGTAGGATAAAGAGGTATGGTGTGACTATTCTGTCTGAAAGGGGGTAAGGAATGAGGCTCTTGAAAAATAGAAGAATAAGAAGTTAACAATTCTTCTAATGTATCAAATCTGTCAACTAGTTCTTCACAAACATAACTGCGTAATGAGGCTGAAGTAACCTATTTAGGAATTCCTTGCAATTTGTACCTCTTACCATTAACCCAAAATATCATAAACAACTTTTGCCAATTTGCCTCCATTGTATTCAAAGACGCCAGCCATTTAATTCCAAGTACCATGTCTACACTGCCCAAATTGAATGGAAAAAAAAATCCTCTTGAATGGTCAACTTTTGAATTTTAATCTCCAAACTACGGCAGATTGACTTACAAGCGATCATTCAGTCATCACCTACTTGAACACCGAAAGGAGGGAGAGAGGTGGTCTGCAACTGTATTGCCTCGACAAGTTTGTTGGATATAAAATTATGGGTAGACCCATTGTCAATCAGAATTAAAATCGTTTTTGATTTTTAATATACCTTTCACTTTCATGGTAGAAGATGAATGATTGCCTAAAATTGCATGTAGTGAAATCTCTGCCATGGTCGGACCAGCATCTTGTTCATCGTCGAGGAATTCTGATTCTTCAGGATCGTCCGATATCTCCATAATTTTCAGAGTAGAGGATTTGCAGCGATGACCAGGCATAAATCAATCCCCACTTTTGAAGCAGAGTTCTTTGTCTATTCAGTATTGGCGTTCAGCGTCGACTTGAAATTGGTGGTTAGGCGTCGATGAGATGCCGCAATTTTGGTATGCCAAAGGTGTGATGGTGGAAGGCGATGTAAATTGTCGATTCGGATAGGACCCAGTTGAAATAGCACCTCTGACCGACAATTCATTTGGCTGACGTGGCGTGATGAATTTAGGATTACGCCAATTTGACGATGAATCAGAACCACGTGCATACGAGTCCGTTGAGCGTGAAAAATGGGATCGTGGCGCATAATGTGGAGTTGGTTGGGATTGGAGTTTTGCCTCAAATTCGAGTGCCAAACTAACTGCTTTATACATGGTGCATGGTTTCTAGATCTTCACGTTAGCTTGATATATTTCTTTTAATCCATTAATAAATACCCCCAAAAGGCAATGTTCAGGCCAGTTTTGAACTTGAGATTGTCGCCGAACAAATTTCAATTTATATTCTCCTACAGTGCCAAGTTGTTTAATTCCACAGAGATGCACGTCAGGATTTTGGAATTCTGTAGGACCAAATTGTTCCTGAAAAATTTGCACTAAGTCTTCCCAGTGTCTTATTGTTCGTCCCGATGAAACCCATGTAAAGGTGTCTAATGCATCTCCTTCCAGATTTATTGCCGCTACATCCACCTTTAAATCTTCAGGAGTCTGGTAATAACGGAAATATTTCTTAGCTTTTAATACCCATCCTCTTGGATCACCCCCCCCCTCAAACTTTGGAAATTCAACCTTAGAGAAAGGTCATCTGGAAAAATTATTTATATTCCATGAGAGGTTATCCATATCCATCTCCTCATGTTCATTGAAAGGATCCCTATAACTATGACTTGTTTCACCTTGACCAACGGCTGGCCCTTTTGCTTTCTTCAAGGTATTAATCTCTGAATTCATGAAGTGTAATTGAGCAAGAATGGTTGCTAATTGAGTTTGGTTGGGGTCTAGTTGTGGTGGGGGTGGTGGTTGAATTAAAATTACAGCGGGATCATCTTGGGGATTGGGGTTGGGTGGGTTTACTGGATTCAGGTTTGGATTTATTGGTGAATCATCCTCATACGAAGAATTTCTTGTGTTCACCATGATAGCAAAGAGGCTCAAAGATATACCGCTCTGATACCAAATTGATAAGACTTGTAGAAATTAAGGTTAATAAAAGATAATCTAGAGTCAAAATTTATACTCTAGCCAAGAGGAAGTAACACTTGAATAATATTCTTCATTCCTCTTTGATAAAACACACAATACAAATATATAAGGATCAGCCATGATAACTGCCATTGCTTGTTCCTAATAACTACTTTACAACAGATAAGATAAACCAACTACTGCAAACAGATAATAACTTCTCCTAAATAAAATAACTAAACATAATAACTCCTCCTAAAGATAATAACTAGACATGTGGCCTTTTCCTTCTAGAGTAAACCAAGAGAGGGCCACGTGTGTCTCTATCATTATCCTTCATGATTTGAAAAAAATGGGGAAATAATTTGGTAACTTTTCTGTGAGAAAACCTGCATTCAAGGCTTAGTCCCTTATTATAGTTTCAATTAAAATAATGTTGTCCCTTTAATTTACTTCTCAAAGAAATTTGGTTTGTCTCTCTAGTTTCATTTAGAGCAACATTTTCTTTGAAGAGAAGGGCAGTTTTAGGCAGTTTGAAATTCTTTCTTCTTCCTCAATAGAAATTTGTTGTTTCCCCTTTATTCTTGTTTTGAATCTCTTAAATATTAAGAAAAAGACTGAGTCTTGAAGTGACATGCTCTCTTGAAACATGTTTGTTTCAAAAGATTCGTTATTGCCAAATATATATCGAAAAAATTCTAAATAAATACCATTTGAATTTGGAAAGTTGCAAAAAATTTGTTAATACACGGAAAAGACAAATAGGTTTTAAGAGACTAATTTGGGATTTTGAAATGTTGTGCTTTTACTAAAATACCCCTCAAGTTTTTATAAAAATGAGAAACCCTTGCCAGCGCCGAAGCTTTGCCAGTCGGGACCACCCCACTAACAGGCCTCCAGTGGCTGGCGGCCGGGGCTCTGGTGACAACTTAAGTAATGAGATTAGCCACTTGAGCTCTATAAGCCCTATCAAGCGTTGTTAACAAGTTGAATAAAGGCAATAACAACTTGAGTGTAACTATTAATAACCTTGGGAGCGCAATTTATCAGTCGCTATACTCAAATTGCATTGCCTTTATTTAACTTATTAACGACGCCGGATAAGGTTCATGGAGCTCAAGTAGTCAATCCCTATCCTAAAGTAGTCAATCTCATTACGCTGCCGGCGATGGTTCTTTCTTTAAAAACAAAAAAAAAACAAAAACTTGAGGGACATTTTGGTAAAAGCACGATACTTTAAATTCCAAAATAGTCATTAAGACCTATTTGTCATTTCCATGTGTTAACATACTTTTTGGGGTTTTCCAAGTACAAATGGTATTTTTTTTGAAAATTTTCCATATATATATATATATATATATATATATATATAATGAATGTATCGTGTCTTGTTTTCTTTTGAATGCAGGTGTTATACAAGGCTATGAAAGGTTTTGGGACGGATGATTCTGCGCTTATAAGGGTGATTGTAACAAGGACTGAGATTGATATGCAGTATATAAAAGCTGAATATGTTAAAAAATACAACAAGTCCCTGAACGATTCAGTTCACTCAGAAACATCTGGCAACTACAAGGCTTTTCTTCTGTCACTTTTGGGTCCCAATCAGTAGATTTGTCTTCATGATCCCTCATTTCTATGTTTTCAAGTGGAATAAACTCATTAAAGTGATTTGAGGATTGAAAACACTTAAGCGAGTTGATCCTTTGCTTTGCTTTGTATATCTTGCTACCTGTTGTGGATATGTGAAGGTTGAAGTTGTTTCTATCAAAATGACTCAAGATTCATCGGAAATATATACCTTTGATTTAATGCCTAACTATTCAATGTGGGGTATATTTTAATATTTTTCCTACTTTTTTTCATTAATTTTTTTCTCTTTTTCCTAAGGGTGTATTATTTTATTTTGAGTCTCCGAGGTTTTTATTTTGCTTGGGCTTGTTCTTTTTTTAGTCTCAGAAACCTCTTGTCCACAATTTTTTTTTTCTTTGTTGTCCATAGATCAAATGACTTTGATATAAATTATAATATTGAATTTTAGGTATATATATGTAGATGAAGGTTATCTTTATATCAATATGATTTAAGCCATACGTGTACTTATTGGAATCAGCTTCTCTACTATACCTTTACTCTCCGCTCCCCTCCTTTTCTTCGGAATGGCGCTGTTTTGGCACAAAAACAATAGCTAGTCCTCCTTATATATATATATATATATATAAAAAATTCGGATATCTAAAAAAATACTTCATGATCTTGAAAAATTATTTTAGGATCTTAAAAAAAAGTATTTCAAGGTCTTGACGGCTATTAAAGGGATACTTCAAGATACTGATTGGTATTTGTTAATTGGGAAAATCCATCTTGGGGCCCTTTTTAGGAAAAAAAATCCCAAAAATGGCCCCAAGATTCGGAAAACCCGAGAAAGGGCCCTAGGGCCCTTTTTGAGATTTTCATTAACTGTTTTAGTTGTTAACGGTGATATTGTTGTAAATATGATTGTTTTAGTTGTAAAAATATTGTTGCAAATGTATTGTTTTTAGTTGTAAACGGGGAGCCGATATTGTTGTAAATATGACCGTTTTAGTTGTAAAAATTTCATGAATTTATCCCAAAAAGGGCCCCAAGGGCCCTTTCTCGGGTTTTTTCAGAATCTTGGGGCCTTTTTGGGATTTTTTTCCCAAAAAGGGCCCCAAGATAGATTTTCCCTTGTTAATTATGTAATGTCTCACACAACTAAATAAGATGCTTTTCGGATCGGGCTCACTCTAATTTGATTATGCGGAGTTTCTAGGTATATGCCTATCCTAGGCGCAAATTAGATTAAAATCTAATTCCACATTATTTAATCCCAAGGTCAATTTAAGATTCTCTCTTCCAAGTTCAATCCTAAATCCCCAACACATGCTTAATAGTGGCCAATTACCAAGCAATAACAATAAAACTATAAAAGCAAGATTAAATAAACCGAAGTAAAATTAAGTAAAACTACAACTAATCCGTAGGAATAATATCTAGAACCCAAACAAGTTTATAGGTTCTGTAGGTTGAAAAGAAAATTAGCCACACACATGACTATAATAAAACCATGACAAAAAAACAAGAAATTCAGATTCAAGAATAAAGAGAAGAAGAAGGGAAAAAAAAAATAGTAAAACTGTGGAGTCTTCTCCTTGTTGCTACGCATACTGCATCTCTTCTTCAATTCCTCTAATCTGCGCCTCTCCTCTCTGGTTCTAATTGTTCCCAAATCGTTCTTGTAGTTATCTCCTTCTTGATTTCGTCCCTAATCTCCTGTGTGTACCGATGTAGCCTCTTTTTTTCTTTTTCTTTTTTCTCTCGCTGCGTCTTTCTTCCTAATATATATTAAAGAAGTAAGCAACTTGGGCTTTTTTCTCGTGTAGGGCCGTGTTCCTTTATCTTTCTAATAATCAAGAAAATCTGATAGATCAATATCCTTTTAATATATCCTTGCCGCAAGTCACGCCTAATCCGTTAATTGCTGTAGGACCCACGCTATTAATTTCAAAAGATATATATATTGTTTCCTTTTATTTTATGTTTTTCTTTCTGCTAGATCACATAATATTCACTGTACAATAAAATATGATATTAATAGATTTTCTGTTATAATATCTCTTTATCCTATATTCAATTAAATGATAGATAAATATATAAAAGATAATTAACTATGTATAAAATATTAATAAATCCAACTCATCTTATAAAAGATAAATATTTCTATCATTTTCAAAAGTATCCTTACCCACCTTTATAGGTAGAGTTACTTCCATCTCATCTTATGAATGTTGAGCTTGCCTCCCTTTTCTCTCTCTGTCTTTTTGGACCGGACCTCTCCTCTTTCAAATCTGATAAGTTATTCCCCGCGATCTTTATCTTTTAACGTTGTCTTTGTTTCTACTCTAACTTGCTTACCTATCAAATATTTATGATTATGTCGTCTTTTATTAGTATATTATATATGATTAGATATTATGTTATATGATTAGATATTATGTTATATATATATATATATATATATATGATTTGCTTCGGTTACTGAGCTCAAGTTGATGTAGGGTGTTAGTGAGGATGTTGGGACTAGCCCCATATTTATTAATTCTGGTATCATTTGTAATATAAAAAAGTTTGACTATATATGGGATTTCATTTGCGAAAAAATCCACAATATGCCAAGTTTTTTTTTTTTTGTTCAAGACAATATGCCAAGTTTAATAATAAGTTCTTCCTAGAGAAGAAGGATATAAGGATGGTGAGAATTTGAGCTTAGAAGCTAGGCAAACATTAATTTAAATGCATCTCAAGGATTCTCAAGCAAAGTGATGATGGAGACAAATGTCCTCATATGATTGAGACATGTTTTTTATTTTTGAATGAAGGTGATTAGAACATGTGTTTTCAATTCATATATATATATATATATATATATATATATATATTATATATATATATATTGTAATTATACATCATAGGTGCTTTTAATAAATAAAATCTAAATATAAAAAAAATGCTCAAAATCACTTGTAAAAATAATATCCAAATAGAAACCACGATTAACCAACATTACTTTTAAAATGAGTTGTATGTTTTTCTTTTACTAGTTAATATATTTAAACTATAGATGAATCATATTTTATTTTATCAAATATTAATGTTTATATATATATATATATATATATATTTTCCCTCACTCCACCTTTGCCGGAAACGAAGAAGATGGCCATCCTCCTGTGACAACGCCGTTTTTCTCATCTCGATTTCGATATGTTCTCATCTCTATTTTGCATAAACGCAAGAACAAAGGCGGAAATTCGAAATGGAGATAAGAACATACCAAAATCGACGCAAATGACATTAGAATGAAGTTTCATTCGTTACCCACCAACAGATTCAACAATGAATTGGTGAAAAAAATAGATGGGAGAGGTTTGAGGAGCTTTAGTAGTCGATTAGGGTTTATTATGCCGCGATTGAGGTTTTTAAAAAACCACTCTATCGCGATGTAGTCGACTAAGCTAACTAAGCATTGAAATTATATTCGATTATATATATGCAGGTAAAATAACTAACATCAATGGTAAAACTCATAAACATAATATAATATTAATATTAGAAAGCAAGGGTCATGCAATCGAATAGCCCATAGCAATTTTAAACGAAAAATAAAATAAAGTATCTATACCAAATAAAAGTTAAAAAAAGCATTTTTTTTTTAAAAAAAATTGTTGATTATAGCTATTTCTTTATCTGACTATGTGGTTTCATTGTTTAATTCATTAAATATTAAATATTAAACAAGAATAAGATTAAACAAATTCTTTATGACTATGTGGTTTCATTATAGCTACTTCACAGCTCACACAAGTCCAGACTCCAACGAGAATAGGATTTCGTGGTTTAATTATTTTATTCATTAGATATTAAACAAATTCTTTTTCTTTATCTGACTATTTCTATAGACTTTATAGTTAGAGAGAATAGTGAGTTCACACTTTACAATCACACGAGTCCAGCGACAACGAGAAGCCGAGAATCAGAAATATAGCTCTCTACACACGCGACACACCTACCCAGAGTGTTATAGCAGAATAGCAGATAGCTCTCATCCAGTCCTTCTAATTCCTAAAGTCCTTGTTCTTACCAGAGAGTGGAACTGTGGAAGTTCCTCTTCCTTGAGCGGCGGAGGTGCGGGGAGGGAATCATCTCCGGCTGCGGCGGCGCTTCTAGAGTGAAGCAGAAAAAGCGTTGAAAGAGATACCAGCAACAGGTTCTGAAAGCACTGCGGCAACAGGGCTCGTTTCGTAAGTTCCAAAATTTGGGATTTAGGGTTCTAAACTTCTGATCTGAAATCTTTTTTAATCAATTTTGGGTCATGGCCTCATGGGTATCTATTTGGACTCTTTTTCTCTGATTTAGAAACCGCAACAGGATCGTTATTTCCAGTCGATCCTAGCAATTGCTACGATTTCCCGTCGATCTTAACGTTCCAACACAATCTGCAATTTTATATGGAAATCGCGATTTCGTGCGATCCCACGCGTTAAAACGCGATTTTCGTAACAGTGGATTACGGTTTAACTATTCTAACATCGTCTATTATTAATATATTATATATGATCAGATATTATGTTATATATATATATATATGATTTGCTTCGGATACTAAGCTAGGCATTTGAGGTCCTTTTAATCATTAATAATACTTAAATTGTGGCTGGGAAGTTACAATTGGTATATGTTAGAGCTGGGCTCATGTAGGCCAATGTGTTAGTCAGGACGTTGGGACTAAAAGTATTTCAGTTCACAAACGTATTTGTATTTATTTTGCGTTGTTGATGAATATTAATATAAGTAATATACTTTCTTCTGGGATATACTGTTTATGTTTCTTTTCTTCCCCTAGCGTCACTTACCTTTTGTGTTTCTGGTCAGAAACCGCTCAAATAAATCAAGGATAAATGGAAACATCAGCCAAAGCGGATAATCAAAACTTTGTGAAAGAAAAAAATGTAGAATCACTGACAAATCAAGAAGAATTGACGTGCAAAATGAAACAAATTATATCTGAACTTGAGATGTTTCAATTTTATCATAATTTTCGGGACGAGATACAAAGAAAACCAATTTCCAAAGGCATACGAAGAGTTTTAGGATCAGAGCGAAAGATGCAAATGGTAATTTATGGTATTGGCAGTATTAAATCAGATAAAGATGACACTCCGAAGTTGCAGCTTAGCCTTGCAATCCTAATTAAAAAAGATTTTGCTTGGATTGGTGAGATACAAGTATTTGATCCTATCCTCTCAACAATTGAAATCCAAGTTTTGGAATCTTTTGGTTGTACTGTTTTATCCATCAACGAACATGGAAGAAGACAAACCCAGAAACCAACTATATTCTTCATGCCACACTGTGATGTAGAGTTATACAACAACCTCTTAGAAGCAAATTGGGAACCAAATCTATTAAGTAATGTTATCATATTTGGTAACAGCTTTGATACGTATATCAAGGATTTAGACTTGTTAAACTTTTCAAGGCGCTTCTCTTCAAATGGTATAGAAAGGAGTTTAAGTCATACTTGGGAAACGATGGGGCATATTTTGGCTGCTCGAACATTTACAAATGAGCTTGAAATGACGACATTTTCTGATGACCCTGATCAATTTGCAAGTCGTCTCTATTGGTCTTCCTTTTTTGGTTTAACTTGGCATTTTTTTAGCTCTCTCACAGTGAGAACGATGCGGTTGACAAGAGAGATTACTATGAAGAAACACGGTGTGTTAACAAGACGAAATGCAAAATTACCTGAGAAGTAACAGAATTTGAATTTGAGTATCACCACCAACACATCTCCAAAGGATTTAATGGTCATTTGCTGCTGAGATGATTATTCTTCATTATTAATCTTCATTTGCTGTAAACATAATATCATTATTCTTGATCCTTGAAGATAGAGTTCAATGTAATTAAGTACATATATACTGGAATTGATTTAAATCTTTAATTTGTTCTTCTTTGTTCTTGTGATATCCAGTAACAAATTAACCAACACACACACACACTTCGATATATAGCAGCTCGTGTCTTTGAGCGTAATCAATTTTTTATATATGCGTCTAAATGATATTCTGATTTAATTTGTTCAAATTGGTGAATCCCAATAGAATTTTTCCTTAACAATTGCTTATGTATATTTTCTGCCGTAAAGAACATCCTTCATATGTTTCAAACCTTCTAAAATCAACATCATCAAGGGCCGTTAAAAAGACAAAAATAAACATCAACGTCATTGTTGTCAAATTCACAAGTTGACTATCTCATTTTAGTGATTTTATGTTTCTAATTTATAAAATCGAGTTGAGTCACGGTTAATCTCGTGACCACAATAAATTCGGTTAAACCCACGAATTTATATGTCGAGTTTACCATTTTTACGTTTTTAGCTTACAAAACTACGTTAACTCACCTTTAACTTGTATTAATTTTTTGATTCGATTATGCTTAGCGGCTTTATATAGAAATTTTATAGAAATTTCTTTGTTATATATATGATAAATTATGAATGTTGAAGGATTTAATTTCAATTATTTGGATTTAAATATATTTAAATCAAACTGTTATATTTTTTATATTTTAATTATTTAATTAAATACTATTAATACCGATTTAATGGTGAAAGTAAACTCTTACAAGTTTACAATACGAGTTTATGTTACTATAACTAGTTTACTTAAACTCGCGAGTTTGACACCATTGATCAACATCATTACTATTGATGTTATATATATATAGTTTGTTATGTCACTTGACATAAGGTTTTGTCAAGTCACCCAAAAACTACGTCGTTTTGGGAATTAAGGGAATTAATGAAGGGTGTTTGGATGTTTTTGTTTTTTTATTTATTATATGAATTTTACCAAAAGACCCTTCATTAATTCCCCTAACCCTAAAATTACGCCGTTTTGGGAGTTAGGAGAATTAACGAATGGTGTTTTAATACTTTTGTTTTTGTATTATTATATGAATTTTACCAAAACACCTTTCATTAATTCCTCTAATTCCCAAAACCACGTAGTTTTGGGGTGACTTTCATATAATAAATACAAAAACAAAAATACCAAAACACTCTTCATTAGCTCCCCTAACTTCCAAAACGACGTAGTTTTAGAATGACTTGACAAAACCTTACGTGCCGATATAACAAACTATAAACAAACTATATAATATATATATATATATATATATATATATATATAGAGGACATAACCAATCAGTTATATGTTTCGTTTTCCCCTTATCATCGCAACGTCACATACAACGAACCCAACACCTCCTCTACGTCAAAGCCTTTGCATCGATCTCCTTTTTTGTCAAACATACATCCTCCGGTCTATATATAGGTTTTGAAGAATGCATTGATATACAATATAAGTCATTTGGAGAGTAGTTAATGTTTATTTATCTATTTTGTCCATGTAATTAATGTTTAAATGTGACTTTTTGTATATTTTCTCTCATTTAAAACCTAATTTAATATGGGTAAAGTTAGAAAAAAATTCAATTTAAAACATATTTAATGGGTTAACTATCATTTATTTTTTCTAATGAATTAGTTGCAAAAACATTTCTGAAAAAAATACATTAAATTTAGGATCACTACAAATTTCTCCTATATATAGTGTAAACCAAAGAAAGTAGATTAACATAGAAATAAGAACTGATTTGGGTGATAGAGTTCCATTGCTAGCTTCTACAACTACCCAAATAATGATCAGAAAGTGACAACACTGCCAAATTATTGATGCATTTCAATAAGTTGGTCTTAAATTATAGTCAAATTATTATTAATGCATTTCAATAGTAATGGTTGTCATATTTGAGAAAAAGAAAGCTTGTAAGTGAAAAAAGGACAACAAGTAATACAAATTGGGAGCAAGAAATCTAATGAAATGTCTGCTGTTATGAAATCAACAGCTCTTCATTTTGTCCCCCCAATAGTTGCAGATCACTATGACAAAGGACCACTTTCACTCTCTTCTATTCTTATAATTAAAACCGATCTCATAAACAATGTAACCTACCTATTCTTCACGATTAATTCTCTTCTAACATCATATGGACACGTCTTCTATATATATGACTTTATTTTTGGTCCTTCAACTTATTCCAAAATGATATTTTAATGTTATTTTGCATTCCAAATGGTCTTTAATGGATGTCACAGAAAGGATTAATTTGACACAATTTGAAAGTTAACGGATCAAATTGAATTTAAAAAGATAAAATAAAATTTAAGGGACTATATTAAAACATAAAAACAATAAGGGACCAAAATATTAGTAAAACCATTATTAATATGTGTTGTGCTTTTTTTGGTTATTACTTTGAGAGGGTTTAAAGCATGTCTACCAACTCTGCCACTTGAGCTTGCCTCCAGTGCTTTATTCATTTTTTTTTTTTCTATTTCATAAATTCTTTGCATTTACACAGGATTCGGATGTGATACTAGTGCTGTCATTAATATACTTGCTCACCGTGATGCTACACAACGTTCCTACATCCAACATGAATACAGAGCTATGTATTCTGAGGACCTTCTTAAACGCTTATCTTCTGAACTTAGTGGCAAGTTAGAGGTATTAATTAAGATTTACTTAGAAATCCGTTGTGATGTGTTTCATACTGTTTGTAATAATATTTTCTTTTGTATCTTCTACTTAATGACTATTTATTTGTGTATTTTGTTTTCATTTTTCTGATTTTCAGAATGCAGTTCTACTTTGGATGCATGACCCTGCAGGACGTGATGTTGTAATCCTTAGACAGACACTAGTTCTAGAAAAAAACCATGAAGCTGCTACTGAAGTGATATGTTCACGAATTCCATCCCAGCTACAATATTTAAAACAGATATATCATTCTAAGTTTGGAGTTTTTCTTGAACATGACATTGAAAGGAATACATCTGGAGATCATAAAAAGGTGAGGTTTCTCTTTGTCCTTGTGTGTGTGTGGCTCTTAGGAAAGCTGCCTTGGCGATTCCAAAATATTCACACTGAATGTGCTCCTTTGGCCAAAAGTTTCACAGTTTTCCTTGCTTCCTAATATTCCAGTTATTGTGAACTGTGAGTTGAACAGTTCTGGTTGATTTGTCTCTTGGAGGTTGAAATTCACTATGTCATTTCAGATGGCTTTAAAATTATATTTTTGCATGTGAGTAGGAATGATGATGGTTTTGAAAATTCCTTTCAAGTATTATATTGTTTTGCCTCTTCCAGGATAGTTCTATTTTGCCATTTTTTTAATTGGCTCGTTTGCGGTTGAAATTTTTTGAAGTTACATCCCGTGTGGTCATCATGTTCTGCTCAACAAAATCCTATTGGATTGTTTTATGCAATGACAAAGTCATTTGAATAATCTCTCCATGTTATTCTTCCAACTGTAGAGTTATAAAGCAAAACCTGGAATTTTCATTTTGAAGATATAGGAACGATGAAGCTGCTATTGCTGATACTTTTTTGTTTAAAAATTGAGTCAGATATGTTGATTGCATATATAAGCTCTCCTTGTTGCTATTGCTGATGCGTTTGTCTTTTTTTTTAAAAAAAAAAAAAAAAATTGACTCAGATCTTGCTTGCATATATAAGCTCTTCTCGTCATGAAGGTCCTGAGGTTAATAGAGAGATGGCTGCGAATGATGCAAAGGTTCTGTACAAGGCAGGGGAGAAGAAATTAGGAACTGATGAGAAGACTTTTATCGAAATTTTCAGTCAACGAAGTGCAGCACAGTTGAATGCCATAAGTTCTTATTACCATGATATGTATGGACACTCACTGAAGAAGGTATCTTTTACTTTTTACCTGATTTCCCCTTTCAAATACCTTTTCTTCTTGAAAAAATCTTGTTCTTGTGCTTATCTACTTTGCACCCATATCAGGCAGTAAAAAAAGAAACATCAGGGAATTTCGGTTACGCACTTTTGACAATAGCCCAATGTGCACAGAATCCAGCCAAGTATTTTGCAAAGGTATTTCCCTGCACTTCAATTAGGTATTTGCTTCACATAGCAGTATCATTTATTTTTTGAATTCCGAAGACGGGGTAGTGACCACGACTTAGCTATGCTTTACAAAGGAAATAGGCTGCATATGGTCCTTCATGGCTAGTTCAACAGCAGTATCATTTAATTACATTGAAGCAACAATTTTTCTTATTCAATCTCAAGTTTGTGTCGTACAAGTGGTACAACTAAAGATGGAGGTTGCAATAAGTGGTGCAAGTTCTAATGTGTGGTCTATTTTCTGCATCTTGTTATCTGGAAATGGCGGAAATGCCAATAATTTGCTGTACTGATTCAAAGTTTACTTCAGAAGTATGAAGGAAACTTTCAAAAGCTCTTCTTTGTCAAGAGATGGATATATGTGTGTGTGTGTGTGTATTCTTATTTTCTTTCCAACGCAGGTTTTACACAAAGCAATGAAAGGTCTGGGGACCAACGATTCCGCCCTTATAAGGGTGGTCGTAACAAGGACTGAGATTGATATGCAGTATATAAAAATTGAATATCAGAAGAAATACAAGAAGACACTGAATGATGCAGTTCACTCAGAAACATCTGGCCACTACAGGGCTTTTCTTCTGGCACTTTTGGGTCCCAACCAGTAAAATGGTCAAGATGATGATGATGTTGGTGCTTTGTGTGGAATAAATAACTTCAAACTCTCCTCCTTTACAATATGGTAACATTGTTAGTAAGATGAGTTGTATTTGATGTTTGGTACATAAAAGTTTCAGTTTGAGTCTTGAGAGATGAAATGCTGTTGTGTAATTATATTCGTGCCATGTGGATCCTTATTTTCCATTATGATGGGATTTAAGTTGTATAGTTTAAACTCCATGCACATATTTCTTGCATAACAGTGCCTTGCAGAAAAATTTGGAGATTTTCTTTTATCACTCAAGAGATTTGAGATTGAGTGCTTTTATTGAAACTGCAATGACAATTTGGTTGCTCTTGCGTAAATATGATTCATTCGCCTTGAAAAAGCTCTCTTCCTCCATGTGCGTTTGTTTATTAAGGTATCTTTGGCCTTTATTTTCATGGACACAGAATTCAAGATCATAATAGATGTCTTCAATCAAACGGTTGACATAGACAGGTTTGTGTCGAGGATCCAAGATTACTAATGGCGTCAACCATAGGCTCAAATGGTCTAATATCACACTACCTTCTGTGATTAATATAAGAGTTAGTTAGTTGGAAATTGGATATGATCCTACTAAATATATAACTCCAATCTACTTTATTTCCCAAATTTACAGTTTTTTTTGTCTAAGCATCTCTATTGATTATACACATAAAAAAGTTTTTATCCAAGGTGACATTATGAAATATGGTGTTTTAGGAAAATTAACTTATATTTGTTACAAATAACTGATATAAATAATTTTCTCAGTCTATCTAAATCAGTCAACTAGTTATTATATTAAAGATCGGAGTTGCACTCGGTATATTAATTGGCATTTCTATAAGAACCACATTCAAAACACTCCTCAAGAACATGGTTCGAATCGTGACATATGTAGCAAATTGGAAAATCTAAATATAATTTCATAAAATGCGTTAAGAAAGCATCTGTAATGTGCTAAGTTTTCGATTATGAAATAATCGTATATTTAATTTTAGATGAGCTTTATATATGATATTTAGATTTGATACTTAATATGAAATTGTTTATTGAAACTCAAGTACATAATTTAATTAATTATAAAAATTCATAGAATACAGACCAGACACTTGTATGTAAAAAAGACGAATAGATCACAAAAGCCATCTAAATTTTGAGGACATTACTTGCTTAGTTTTTTGTTTTTGTTTTTGTTTTTTTGAGATTTTGAGTGAGGCATAGAAAAACGCAGAAAATTGTGTTTGAGAGAGGAAAATGTCAACGCTAAACTTACCCCCAGTTCCTCCTTCCCCCAGGGAAGATGCCATACAGCTTCACCGTGCTTTCAAAGGTACTACTCTTTCTTTAAATTTGTTGTTGATAATGTAATTATATAATAGGTTTCAATATCTGGGAAAGACCTGGTTTTAGACGCCGAGCATTTTTATTAAAAGAGGCAGCCAATTTTCATTTTGAGATGAATTTTGCTGCATTGAATCATGTATGCTAGTATCTCTAAATTTTTCTGGGAGGAAATTATTTTAAAATAAGGATTTGTAGATGTATTCATAATCTCTGTTATAATTTACGTTGGATATAATTAGTTGATTGGGTAGCAAGCCCTGGATTCTGTGATTGGAACTCATTGTTGGCCAGAGAACTTTTTTCTTCTTCTGTCATTTTCATTTTTTAGATTTTGGCAGCCACCAGATGGTTAACTAGATTTCAACTTCTTTTTGAAATATATTCAATATGTTATATTTAAAGTTGTAACCTCTTCAAAAACATGTATTTTGGTTTTTACATGAACTTAGCTTGTCTTCTCATTAATATGATATGGTTTCTAAAATATCCTAATCATCTTCCTTAATTCCCTAAATATATCCTATATTAAGGATATGAGGGAGTATATTAATAGCATAACTATCGTTTTGGTACTTAAGTTATTTATTTATTTTTAGCTTGGTCCATAACTTTCACTTTTCATCATGCTTGGCCATCAGCTTCATTAGACATTCCAAAACGATCCCTGTATTCTATGTGTTCCCAAATGATCTCTTATGGATGTAGTGAAAAGGACGAATATGGCATACAGTGAAAACACAAGGAGCTAATTTCACTTTTTTTTTTTTAAGTTTTTTTTTTGGGGGAGTGGGGGAGGTTAAGAGACTGAAATGATTGTCAGGCTTTTGAAAATTGCAATACAAACTAAACTATGTCTTATATTTAAGACCGGGTAATATTAACTTGTGCTGTCCTCAATCAATCCCTAATCCATTTTTCATTTGTTTCTTTTTTCTTAATTCTCTGCATTCACAGGATTCGGATGTGATACTAAAGCTGTTATTGACATCCTGGCTCATCGAGATGCTACACAACGTGCCTACATCCAACATGAATACAGAACTTTGTATTCTTCAGAGCTTCTCAAACGCTTATCTTCTGAGCTTACTGGCAGGTTAGAGGTACTGATATAATAATCATTAATTAAATCGTCAGACTATATATTATTTTACATGAGAAACAAACGCCTCTCTTTTTTGGCACTCAGTAACTTTTTTTCTTATAAAGGGAAAAAAAGTAAGTGTAAAGTGTGACATTTGTGAATTTCAGGATGCAGTATTGCTTTGGATGCATGACCCTGCAGGGCGTGATGCAGAAGTGATTAGGAAGAAACTAGTTGTGGACCAAAACCTGGAAGCTGCAACAGAAGTGATATGTTCACGAACACCGTCTCAGTTACAATACTTAAGACAGGTCTACTATTCTAAGTTTGGAATTCCTCTTGAGCACGACATTGAAATGATCACATCTGGAGATCATAAGCAGGTGATGAGCTTCCTCTTTGTCCCTTGTTTCTGATAGGAGCCCGCCATTATTTGTATTTTATGTATTATTATTTGTCTTGTGTTAAATGTTAAAAGTGTCTAGTGTTGGTTCCAACAGTTTTATATAGATAGGATAAAGCAGTTATTTTCAGTTTATATGGGAAGAAGATACTCTAAGAATCATTATTTGAACTATCTATTTTTTTTTAATTTGAGGGTAGAGATGAGATTTTGAAAAGAAAAGGAGACAAAAGATTCTAAGAGAATCCAAACCCGTTTATTTATCTTCTCCTTCTTCTTTTCTCTTCTAACTCCTTATTCATCTAGAATTACAGATTCTAGTTGTAAATTTCCTCTTCTTCACTATTCTTCCTCTTCTCTCTCCTATTTCTGCTTCCATTTTTCAGGTCCAAACAGTTTCTGGTTTTTCCAAAAGAAAACATCTCACGCCTTCCAAAATAACAAATTGTTTTGAAGTTATTTATGAGTAGGGTCTTACAATGGGCTTCAAAATTCTTCCAAGTGCATATTGGTTTGCCTCTTCCAGGACAACTCTACATTTTGGTTGCTTTTAGTTAAAAAGGGGTAGAGAAAACCGAAGAAAACACTCGATGAAGTTATTGAGCGAGATCTTCTAGTTAACAATCTATTCATGTGTAGCTTGACTCTACCTAGTGAAATAAGGATTTGTTGTTGCTGCTGCTTTACCTTTAAAAGCACTTTTACATGTAAAAGCTTACTTTCCTTGTGGTCCTGATGTTTTTTTTGGTGAACATTGAGTCAGATGTTGCTTGCATATGTAAGCATTCCTCGTTATGAAGGGCCTGAGGTGAGTAGAGACATAGCTGAGAAGGATGCGAAGGTTCTGTATAAAGCAGGAGAGAAGAAATTTGGAACTGATGAGAAGACCTTTATCCAAATTTTCAGTGAAAGAAGCAGGCCCCAATTGAATGCCACTAATTCTTGTTACCATGAACTGTATGGCCACTCACTGAAAAAGGTACATGGCAAGAAACAACTGCATAAATAAATATTATACTACTTTCCGTGTCCTAAATATAAGAGCTAGAGAAAAGATTTATTTTGATCCTAGATATAAGGTTTCAATCCACTTTGTCCCCCTGAATTTATAATTTTCTCCCCCAAAGTATCCCTAATAATTACACATAGGAAGGGGGTTTCCATCAAGGGTAGTTATAATGTACATGATCAAAAAGGGGTATTCTAGGAAAAATCAACACATATTTGTTACAAATAACTAACTTAACAAATTTTCTTAATATCCACAAATTAGTTATCTATCTTTTATATTGAGAACATAAGGGAGAACCATATTTTTACACTCATTATCTGTCTGTCACAATTACAATGACTTTTATTATCCAATGGCATTCAAGCAAGTAAGCATAACTAGAACTAGACAAATCAGGCAGCTCAAAAAGCACAAGTCAAACCACATAATTTGGCTTCCTACAAAGTAGAGTATATTTGAAGGCTGACGCTGACTCTGTGATGCGTCCGAATAGCGATAGATATTTCATTCACTAAAAGAGAATTATATACAGACGCACAGACGCGACTCTTGCAACAAATCAGCAACTAAACAGCGACTAAGTAGAGACGCGACTTTTCTGAGATTACAATCAGGAAATCTAATTACTAAATTCAAAAAGATACTCTACTAACTTAATTCCTAAAATATCTCAACAACTTAAATTAAATCAGCGACTAATTTGCTAAATAATTAAATTCGGACTTCCAACACTCCCCCTCAAGTTGGATCATAGATGTTGATCATGTCCAACTTGCTAACATGATGTTCGAACTTTTCTTTGGTTAACCCTTTGGTCAGCATATCTGCAGTCTGTTCTCTGGATGGGACATACTTGAGACTGATAATCTCACTATCAATCTTCTCTCTTATGAAATGTCGATCTATTTCAACATGTTTGGTGCGATCATGTTGTACTGGGTTGTGTGAGATGTTAATAGCTGCCATGTTGCCAGAATAGAGCCTAACTGGGAGACTTGTATTCATCCGTAATTCTTCAAGTACCCGTTTTACCCATATTCCTTCACAAATTCCCAGTGCTATTGCTCGAAATTCTGCTTCTGCACTGCTTCTTGCTACCACACTCTGATTCTTGCTTCTCCAAGTAACCAAATTACCCCATACAAACGTACAATAACCTGAGGTCGATTTTCTGTCCTCCTGGTCACCTGCCCAGTCTGCATCTGTGAACATTTCAATGATCCGTTGAGTGGATTTCTTAAAGAATAGTCCACGTCCTGGAGAGCCCTTCAAATATCCGAGAATTCGGTAGACTTCATTCGGATGCTTCGTTTGGGATCATGAGAGTGTTGACTCACCACGCCGGGTTTGCAAATGCTATATCGTGCCGTATGTGAGAGATATATTAACCTTCCTACCATACGCTGATATCTACCTATATCGACAGGTTTTCCCAACTCCTCATCATCCCCAATTTTGTCCGCCCATATAGGAATATCACTAGGTCTGCAACCCAACATACCTGTTTCCTTTAAGAGATCCAGAATATACTTTCTTTGAGAGATGTAAATGCCTGTTTTTTTATCTGGCTACCTCCATTCCAAGAAAGTATTTCATTTCTCCAAGGTTTTTGACTTGAAATTCCCAATTTAGGGCTAGTTTGATCTTATCAATTTCTTCTTCATCATCTCCTGTTAAGACAATATCATCTACATAGACTGCTAAAACAGCTATCTTCCCATTTGTATGCTTGAAGAACATAGTATGATCACTTTGTCCCTGACTGTATCCTTAATTTTTCAAGACTTTGGTAAATCTTTCAAACCAAGCTTGGGGAGATTGTTTTAGACCATAAAGTGACTTTTTGAGTTTGCATACCTAGTTTGCTTTCTTTCCTGGGAACCCTAGAGGAGGTTTCATGTACACTTCTTCCCTTAGTTCTCCATTAAGGAATGCATTCTTCACATCTAGTTGGTGTAGGCGCCAGTCTTAGTTTGTAGCCAAAGTTAACAAAATTTGGATTGTGTTTAACTTTGGAACAGGGGCAAATGTTTCGGTATAATCCATCCCATAGGTTTGAGAGAAACCTCTTGCTACAAGTCGTGCCTTATATTTATCAAGGCTTCCATCGGCTCTGTATTTTGGCGTGAAGACCCATTTGCAGCCAACTGTTTTCTTCCCTTTTGGTAGATCCACGAATTCCCATGTTTCATTCTGGATTAGTGCTTCCTCTCATCTAGTACCGCTTGTTTCCATTCAGGATCGCCTAGTGCTTCATCTACGTTTTTTGGTATTGTGACACCATCAAGTTGAGAGACAAAAGCATGGTATTTAGACGATAGAGCCTGATATGAAACAAACTTCTCTATAAGATGTTGTGTGCATGTTCTGGGTTGCTTTCTCATAGCAATTGGTAAATCCAGATTATCAACAATATCAGAGTTGACATCAGCTGCTATTTGTAAATCATGCTCTTCACCATGTTCATCTTCTGGACCTATCACTGGTTCCGACTCAGGACGTGTGCTATGAGCTTGAGGTACTTTATTACCACCTATTTTTGATAGCCTTCGTGTATAGGTGTTCTTCCTTTTCTTAGGGTTGTATGGAGGATGCTCAGGATGCTATGAAGGAGCAAATTGACACTTTCCTTGGACAGAATCAAGACTTGCAGAAGAAGGTAGATGAGCTTACCAACAAGAATGCTGAGCTGTCTGATCAGTTGATTGATCTTGATACCAGGATGTCCACTCAGTCTGTCACTACTAGCCTAATAAGCAACAACGTGGACAGGATACTAAAAAACCTTCACACTGGATCCACTTCAACCTTTGGCACCACAACTGACCCTATCAAACTTGAATCCCCACCTCCGTTTGCTTTTCATACCTCACCTATCACCATATCCCCAACTGAGGCCTCTACTCCTATTCCTGAACCTTCTTCTATACCTGCCTCCACTCCTACCACTGAGAATCTACCCTCTCCTACCACACGTACCACTGAGATCTTTGTGCCCTCTCAGACTCCCTCAACTGAGATCTTTGTCCCTATACCTATCTTAGCTCCATCTCCCATTGAAGATGACAAAGGGGGAGAGAAAGACAAAGAAATAGAGTAGAATTTGAGTATTGGATGATGTTTGCATTTCTGTAGGATTTGCAATTGTTAATTGTTAGGCTGCATTACATTTTGTATTCTGTTGCACTCTGTATTTTGTTATGCTATCAATGAAATATATAAATTCATGTGCTTCTGCTATCTCTGATCATCGGTCATCATCTTGCAGGAATATATCAGCGTCGTCGCACCTCAGCTCTGATACCATGAAGGCTGACGCTGGCTCTGTGATGCGTCCGAACAATGATAGATATTTCATTCACTAAAAGAGAATTATATACAGACGCACAGACGCGACTCTTGCGACAAATCAGCAACTAAACAGCGACTAAGTAGAGACGCGACTTTACTGAGATTACAATCAGGAAATCTAATTACTAAATTCAAAAAGATACTCTACTAACTTAATTCCTAAAATATCTCAACAACTTAATTAAATCAGGGACTAATCTGCTAAATAATTAAATTCGAACTTCCAACAATATTCTTGGAAATTTGATTCAGGTGCTTACTTGTTCACATCCAATATATCAAGCAATAAAGAAAGAAACATCTGGAAATTTCCGCTATGCTCTTTTGACAATAGTACGATGTGCAGAGAATCCAGGAAAGTTTTTTGCTAAGGTATTCCCCTGTACTTGGAAGCCAATTATTTTCTTGTTGCAGATATATCCTTCTGATGTGATTCCTTAAGTTTCAATAGAACCAACCTTATCCCTCATGATTTGAAAAAATGGGGAAATAATTTGGTTACTTTTCTGTGAGAAAACCTGCATTCAAGGCTTAGTCCCTTATTATAGTTTCCATTAAAACAATGTTGTCCCTTAAATTTACTTCTCAAAGCAATTTAGTTTGACTCTCTAGTTTCATTTAGAGCAACATTTGCTTTGAAGAGAAGGGCAGTTTTAGGCAGTTCAAAATTCTTTCTTCTTCCTCCGTAGAAATTTCTTGTTTCCACTTTATTCTTGTTTTGAGTCTCTTAAATATTAAGAAAAAGACTCAGTCTTTGAAGTGACATGCTCTCTTGAAACGTGCCTGTTTCACAACCATACTGGAAACTTTCAAGATTTGTTATTGCCAAATATATATCGGAAAATTTTTAAATAAATACCATTTGAATTTGTAAAGTTCCAAAAAATCTGTTAACACACGGAAGAGACAAATAGGTTTCAAGAGACTAATTTGGGATTTTGAAATGTTGTGTTTTTACCAAAATACCCCTCAAGTTTTTATAAAAATGGAAAATCGTTGCCTGTGCCGAAGCTATGCCTGCTGGGATCACCCCACCTGCAAGCCTCTAATGGCCGACGGCCGGAGCTCTGGTGACAACTTGAGTAATAAGATTGACCACTTGAGCTCTATAAACCCTATCAAGCGTTGTTGACAAGTTGAATAAAGGCAATAACAACTTGAGTGTAGCTATTAATAACCTTGGGAGCACAATTTATCAATCGTTATACTCAAGTTATCATTGCTTTTATTCAACTTATTAATGATGCCGGATTAGGTTTATGGAGCTCAAGTAGTCAATCCCATTGCTAAAGTAGTCAATCTCATTACGCTGGCGAGGGTTCTTTCTTTTAAAAAAACAACTTAAGGGACGTTTTGGTAAAAGCACGATATTTTAAAATTCTAAAATTGTCCCTGAGACTTATTTGTCATTTCCATGTGTTAACATACTCTTTGGGGTTTTCCAAATACAAATGGTATTTATTTGGATTTTATATATATATATATATATATATATATATATAATGAAGTGTGGTGTCTTGTTTTCTTCTGAATGCAGGTGTTATACAAGGCTATGAAAGGTTTTGGGACGGATGATTCTACGCTTATAAGGGTGATTGTAACAAGGACTGAGATTGATATGCAGTATATAAAAGCTGAATATGTTAAAAGATATTACAAGTCCCCGAACGATTCGGTTCACTCGAAACATCTCGCAACTACGGGGCTTTTCTTCTTGTCACTTTTGGGTCCCAATCAGCAGATTTGTCTTCATGATCCCTCATTTCTATGTTTTCAAGTGGAATGAACTCATTAAAGTGATTTTAGGATTGAAAACACTTAAGTGAGTTGATCCTTTGCTTTGCTTTGTATATGCTGCTACCTGTTGTGGTATGTGAAGGTTGAAGTTGTTTCTATCAAAATGACTCAAGATTCATCGGAAATATATACCTTTGATTTAATGCCTAACTATTCAATGTGGGGTATATTTTAATATTTTTCCTACTTTTTTTCATTAATTTTTTTCTCTTTTTCCTAGAGTTGTATTATTTTATTTTGAGTCTTCGAGGTTTTTATTTTGCTTGGGCTTGTTCTTTTTTTAGTCTCATAAACCTCTTGTCCACAATTTTTTTTTTCTTTGTTGTCCATAGATCAAATGACTTTGATATAATATTGAATTTTAGGTATATATGCAGATGAAGGTTATCTTTATATCAATATGATTTAAGCCATACGTGTACTTATTGGAATCAGTTTCTCTACTATACCTTTACTCTCCGCTCCCCTCCTTTTCTTCGGAATGGCACTATTTTGGAGCAAAAACAATAGCTAGTCGTCTTTATATATATATTAGGTTACTGACGGGTACTAAAAATATATTTCAGGATACTGAAAAAAATACTTCATGATCTTGAAAAATTATTTTAGGATCTTAAAAAAAAAATTAGGGTACTGACGGGAATAAAAGGGACACTTCAAGATACTAACTGGTATTTAAAAAAATATTTCATGATATTGACCGATACTAAAAAGATACTTTAAAATACTAACTGGTACTAAAAATATTTCATAATCTTGAAATTTATTTTTAGGGCCTTAAAAAAAATTTAGGGTACTGACAAAATACTTCAAATAATTTTTTGAAAATCCTAAAATAATTTTATAGATCATGAAGTATTTTTCTAGTACCGATCAATATCCTAAAGTATTTTTTTTAATACCCGTTTATATTATATATATATATATATATATATATAAATATATATATATATATATATATATATATATAAAAGAACCATATGCACTGTTTTTGCATCAAAACGACGCCCTTCTAAAGAAAAGGAGAGGAGCGGAGAGTAACGGCAAAAGAAAGAAGCCAGTTCCGTACTTATTTGGTGAAACACCCCAAATCCAACCCCCAAAAACTTGACCAAAATATTTGAAATATGTCTAACAAGGATGTTTAACGTCCAAATACATATTTACAATATGGCCAACGGTAAAAATCCATTTATACAGGACCAAATTAAATCCAAAATAATTTATCAGAGTTTCTAAAATGCGGAAGTCTTATGGTCATGGCAAATACAAATAACATAACAATGCAAAGAGCTTTCGCGACTCATTCCTTATGTGACTTCCCTGGTTTTCCTACTAAATTAATCACCTGAAAAAAAAATGAACATAGTAACGTAAGATCCAAAGATCCCCGTAAACATTGGTTATTCAAAAATATACACGCAAACTAAGATCGAGAACATATAGTTACAAATTACAATAATTAAAATAGAAGCATTTACATAAAACCTTTCACAAAATAGTTCTTGACTCGGTCACCAAAACTCCCTCCAAAAAGGGTTTCAAAATATCATAATTTATTTTTCCAACATTTTACAAGAGATCTCGTATATAAAATATACCAAACAATATTGATGCATAGGTCATCCTTATTACCCTGACCACTTCTTATAACCATTGACTGGAGCCATTTAACACAAAAACACATCCTCCAACACAAACATATCCATTTCACATAACTTCAATTTGGCTCCCCTCCTTGTAAAAAGAAACACAACCAAAGAGGTGTCAGACTTAACCCGGTTTAAAAAAAAGTGATACCAAGGGATCCAAGAATATCCAATTTCATAAAAAATAACATTATTAGATTTCAAATCAAGCCTTCCATAGGCACAACAAATCCCAAAACAGTTAATATATATAAATACATATATACATTTGACAAGTATATAAAAGAATAACCAATGTTACCTCAATTCCAAGCTTATTTTTACCAATACTCCAACACTCCCAGATCAGGATGTCCAAAAAACCCGGTAGTTCAGGTGATCCGGTCTGACTCGGTCCGGTCTCTGGAAAATTTTTTGGTCTGGGACCATATGAGGCGGACCGGACCAGATTGGTCTGCTCGGGTCAGACCGGACTTCGGTCCAGGGGCTAAGACCCCCTGGATTGGTCTGGTCCGGCCCGATATATATATATATATATATATATTTATTTATTTATTTAAAAAAATCACAACTTAACCTAACCATTTGTCCTTCTTTATTCTCTTCTTTATGATTCTTCATCACTCATTAGTGAGTCTTCTTCTTCGGCCAAAAAAATATCTGAGTCTTCTTCCCTTTCCAGTCTTCTTCTTCTTCCCTTCTTCTTCAGTCTGGCTCGATAGAATGTTGTTATTTTGTATTTTTGTTCAATGTTGTTGGAGATTCTTATATGTGTATGATTGGATTTAAGATGTTTACATGTTTGTATGTTTAATTATTGGTCCAAAGAAGTGGGGAAAAAAAATAATAATGAAATAGGTCATGTACTGCCTGGACCAGTCCAGGCAGTCCACTGGACCGGTCTGGTCTAGCCCGAGCTCGGGCTGGTGCCAAACCGGACCAGACTTGGGGCTGGCTTGTCTAGCCCGAGGTCCCTCTTAGACCAGACCTTGGGTTGACCCCCAACCCGGTCCAGTCTGGTCCATGGACATCCCTACGCCCAGATGACTAATATCAAATATTTTAACCTCAATTTACACCATCATTCTCCACGCCTCCTCTCTCTTTCCTTCTCTCCTCTCAGTCTCTCACTCCTCTCTGACGCTGGAACGGAAGTGTGCGTGGGTGTGTAAATATATATAATTGTGGAAAATGGGTCTTTAAGTGTAATTTTTACCTCTGGGTACTTTCTTGTATTTTCCCCTGACCAAATATTCAAAACTTCCCATGAATTTCGTTTCGGTGGAGTTGAAAATATAAAAGGTGTGGGTCCCACTTGATTTATTATAATATAATATATTTATTATAATTATATATATATTATATATATATATATATATATATATATATATATATAATATATATATATTAAACAAAACGTAGACGTTGCAGGCGGCGATTGGGGAAGAAAATATAAAGTGTTTTGACCTATGTTGAAATTATATATATATATATATATATATATATATATATATATATAATTCATTTATCTTATAATATAGACAAAAACTCTTAATTTTATACCTTTAAATCTCTTCTAAACCTCAAAATACTTAATAAATCACTCCTTAAAAATATCTAATTACTATTAGAAAAATTAGGATATTACATTGGGTTCAAGCCCGTGCCCTCCATGTCTACTCAATTAATTATTTATACGACTGGATCAGCTTTTAATGATTGAGATTTAATACATTAAAACAATATCATTATTATAAGATTAAACATAAAAAAATAAATAATACATATATATATATATATGGTAAAATTTAATTAAAATATTTTATTATTTTTATCCTCTTAAGCCAATACTGGAATGTGTCTGCGCATGTTAAATATTTCTATCCTTTTCAAAAGTATCCTTACCCACCTTTATATGGAGAGTTCCTTCCATCTCATCTTATAAATGTTAAGCTTACCTCCCTTTTCTCTCTCTCTTTTTGGACCGGACCTCTCCTCTTTCAAATCTGGTAAGTTATTCCCCGCGATCTTTATCTTTTAACGCTGTCTTTGCTTCTACTCTAACTTGCTTACATATCAAATATTTATTCGTCTTTTATTAATATATTATATATGATCAGATATTATGTTATATATATATATATATATATATATATATATATATATATATATATATATGATTTGCTTCGGATACTAAGCTAGGCATTTGAGGTCCTTTTAATTATTAATAATACTTAAATTGTGGCTGGGAAGTTACAATTGGTATATGTTATGTCTAGGCTGTAACAGTCCAAGCGCTCGCTTGTGGATATCGTCTATTTTAGCATAGGGTTCGAGTCGTTGTACCAGCGAGGAGGTTGGGCCCTAAGGGGATGGATTATGAAGTCTCACGTCGACTAGAAAGGCGAACAAAATATGCCTTATAAGAGTGTGGAGACCTTTCCCTTGTGGACGCATTTTGATGCGTCTAACGAAGCCCAACCGAAAACAAAACCATGAGTCCTTGTATGTGAACAATATCCACAAACGAGCATTTACTTGACTGTTACATGGGCGGGGTAGCAAAATATCAAGCGCCCGCTTGGGCTGTTACATAGGCAGGGTAGTAGAATATTCACAACGGAGCACTTAGGCGGTTACATGGGCAATGGGTGGGGTAGGGGTAATGGAATATCCACGGGCCTTACATAGGCGTGGTACGGTAACCCCAAACCGACGGTATTTCAGTACCCCTAAAATTGAGTGACGGTAACCCCAAACCGACGGTATTTCAGTTCACAAACGTATTTGTATTTATTCTGCGTTGTTGATGAATATTAATATAAGTAATATACTTTCTTCTGGGATATACTGTTTATGTTTCTTTTTTTCCCCTAGCGTCACTTACCTTTTGTGTTTCTGGTCAGAAACCGCTCAAATAAATCAAGGATAAATGGAAACATCAGCCAAAGCGGATAATCAAAACTTTGTGAAAGAAAAAAATGTAGAATCACTGACAAATCAAGAAGAATTGACGTACAAAATGAAACAAATTATATCTGAACTTCAGATATCTCAATTTTATCATAATTTTCGGGACGAGATACAAAGAAAACCAATTTCCAAAGGCATACGAAGAGTTTTAGGATCAGAGCGAAAGATGCAAATGGTAATTTATGGTATTGGTAGTATTAAATCAGATAAAGATGACACTCCACCTTGCAATCCTAATGAAAAAAGATTTTGCTTGGATTGGTGAGATACAAGTATTTAATCCTATCCTCTCAACAATTGAAATCCAAGTTTTGGAATCTTTGGGTTGTACTGTTTTATCCATCAACGAACATGGAAGAAGACAAACCCAGAAACCAACTATATTCTTCATGCCACACTGTCATGTAGAGTTATACAACAACCTCTTAGAAGCAAATTGGGAACCAAATCTATTAAGTAATGTTATCATATTTGGTGACAGCTTTGATACGTATATCAAGGATTTAGACTTGTTAAACTTTTCAAGGCGCTTCTCTTCAAATGGTATAGAAAGGAGTTTAAGTCATACTTGGGGACATTTTTTGATGACCCTGATCAATTTGCAAGTCGTCTCTATTGGTCTTCCTTTTTTGGTTTAACCTGGCATTTTTTTTAGCTCTCTCACAGTAAGAAAGATGCGGTTGATGAGAGCCATTACCATGAAGAAACAAGGTGTGTTAACAAGACGAAATGCAAAATTACCTGAGAAGTAACAGAATTTGGGTATCACCACCAACACATCTCCAAAGGATTTAATGGTCATTTGCTGCTGAGATGATTATTCTTCATTATTAATCTTCATTTGCTGTAAACATAATATCATTATTCTTGATCCTTGAGGATAGAGTTCAATGTAATTAAGTACATACATACTGGAATTGATTTAAATCTTTAATTTGTTCTTCTTTGTTCTTGTGATATCCAGTAACAAATTAACCAATACACACACAAACACATACTTCGATATATAGCAGCTCGTGTCTTTGCGCGTGATCAATTTTTTATATATGCGTCTAAATGATATTCTGATTTAATTTGTTCAAATTAGTGAATCCCAATAGAATTTTACCTTAACAATTGCGTATATGTATTTCCTGCCGTTAAGAACATCCTTCATATGTTTCAAACCTTCTAAAATCAACATCAAGGGCCGTTAAAAAGACAAAAATAAATATCAACATTATTATTGTCAAATTCACAAGTTGACTCTCCAATTTTACTGTCTTTACGTTTCTAGTTTATAAAATCAATTCGAGTCACTGTTAAACTCGTGACTACAATAAACTCGGTTAAACTCACAAGTTTATATGCTAAGTTTACCGTTTTTACATTTCTAGCTTACAAAACTACGTTAACTCACCTTTAACTTGTATTAATTTTTTGATTTGATTATGCTTAACAACTTTATATATAAATTTTATAGAAATTTATTTGTTATATATGATAAATTATGAATGTTGAGGGATTTAATTTCAATTATTTGGATTTAAATATATTTAAATCAAACTGTTATATTTTTTATATTTAAATTATTTAATTAAATACTATTAATACCGATTTAATGGTGAAAGTAAACTCTTACAAGTTTACGATATGAGTTTATGTTACTATAACTAGTTTACTTAAACTCGCGATTTTGAGACCATTGATCAACATCATTACTATTGAATATATATATATATATATATATATATGAGTTTATGGTTTGTTATGTCACTTGACATAAGGTTTTGTCAAGTCACCCAAAAATTACGTCGTTTTGGGAGTTAAGGGAATTAATGAAGGGTGTTTTAATATTTTGATATTTTTATTTATTATATGAATTTTACAAAAAATACCCTTCATTAATTCCCCTAACCCTAAAATTACGCCATTTTGGGAGTTAGGAGAATTAATGAATGATGTTTTGGTATTTTTATTTTTGTATTTATTATATGAATTTTACCAAAACACCATTCATTAATTCCCCTAACTCCCAAAACCACGTAGTTTTGTGGTGACTTTCATATAATAAATACAAAAACAAAAATACCAAAACACCATTCATTAACTCCCCTAACTTCCAAAACGACGTAGTTTTAGGATGACTTGACAAAACCTTATGTCAAGTGACATAACAAACGATAAACCATATATATATATATAGGACATAACCAATCAGTTATATGTGTGTGTATTATATTATCCTTCTATTTCATGTTATATGTTTCGTTTTCCCCTTATCATCGCAACGTCACATACAGCGAACCCAACACCTCCTCTACGTCAAAGCCTTTACATCGATCTCCTTTTTTGTCATACATACATACATCCTCCAGTCTATATATAGGTTTAGAAGAATGCATTGATCTACAATATAAGTCACTTGGAGAGTAGTTAATGCTTATTTATCCATTTTGTCCATGTAATTAATGTTTAAATGTGACTTTTTGTATATTTTCTCTCATTTAAGACCTAATTTAATATGGGTAAAGTTAGAAAAAATTCAATTTAAAACGTATTTAATGAGTTAACTATCATTTATTTTTTCTAATGAATCAATTGCAAAAGCATTTCTGGAAAAAATACATTAAATACATTAAATTTAGGATCACTACAAATTTCTCCTATATATAGTGTAAACCAAAGAAAGTAGATTAACATAGAAATAAGAACTGATTTGGGTGATAGAGTTCCATTGCTAGCTTCTACAACTACCCAAATAATGATCAGAAAGTGACAACACTGCGAAATTATTGATGCATTTCAATAAGTTGGCCTTAAATTATAGTCAAATTATTATTAATGCATTTCAATAGTAATGGTTGTCATATTTGAGAAAAAGAAAGCTTGTAAGTGAAAAAAGGACAACAAGTAATACAAATTGGGAGCAAGAAATCTAATGAAATGTCTGCTGTTATGAAATCAACAGCTCTTCATTTTGTCCCCCCAATAGTTGCACATCACTATGACAAAGGACCACTTTCACTCTCTTCTATTCTTATTATTAAAACCGATCTCATAAACAATGTAACCTACCTATTCTTCACGATTAATTCTCTTCTAACATCATATGGACACGTCTTCTATATATATGACTTTATTTTTTACAATTAATGTTGTTCCCAACCATAAACAACACCAGAGATTTTTGCCTATTACTATTTGTATTCTTTTTCATCCTTCTCACCATTATTATGATATAACGTTGTAGCTTAGTTTCATTCTGTATGCCTTTGTTTCTCGTTATTACTTTGTTTTTATTAAACTTCATATACAAATAATCTTTGTATTATCATTAGCTCAACATTATATTTTAATAACTATTAAAGGAAATTAAGTATTTTATCTAGATTCTTGTATAACCAGATGGTATATTTGTTTTTAGTTAGCTGCGATTAGAACGTGATCTTTCCTGAATTTTGATAGAGAGAAAAATGAGCAAGCTGACTTGCTAGCTAATCTTGCGCTAGAAAGAGCATATAGTTTGGAAATTATTGTTCAAATTTAGGAGAAAATCTCATAGGTTATGAATAAGAAGAATGATGGAAAAGAAGAGGAAAAATAAGAAGGAATGTGTGTGTGGATAAGAGTCCCACATTGCTTAGTTGGAGGGTATATAAGCCTCAACTTGGCTCCTACTAATTGGGCCCTTGGGCCAACCCACTTTTGTGGAGGGGTGAGGACTTAAGTGACCCTTAGTCCACCACACACACACACGCCAGTTCGATCGGGTCAGTGTGAAATAAAATATTAATTTTTTATTAAATTATTTTTTGGATAAAAAATAATTTTTTATTAAATAATTTTTTGAATTTCCGAACATTTAAATAATTCTATTGTGCCTCTCCGAGTTTTCCAACCAAATACGTGCATTTTGTGATCCGTTCGTATCGTTTGCTCCGTTCTGGTGTGAAAAAAAAATTGCAAAAATATTTCTTAAAAAAACAATAAATACCCAAAATACTTGTGTTAATTGAGATAACAAATTCCTTCTATAATGTGACCCAAAGAAAGCAACATGGAAACAAGGATCAGAACTTTGGCAATAGATCAGTTCATTTGCTTCCTTCTACAACTACCGCAATTAATGATGAGCAAATGATAACACTGCCTAATGAATGCATTTCAAGTTGGCCATAAATTGGCGTCAAATCGAGGAAGAAGATAACAAGGAAGCACAAGAATCGTTGTCATATTTGAGAAAAAGAAAGCTTGTAAGTGAAGAAAGGACGACAAGTTATACAAATTGGGACCAAGAAATCTAATGAAATGTCTGCTGTTATGAGATCAGCAGCTTTTCATTTTGTCCCCCAAGTTGCAATCTTGCACGTCGCTAACTATGCCCAATTTATGACAACGGACCACTTTCACTCTCTTTTCTCATAAGGCCTCATAAATGTAACCTCTCATAATTATATTAATTCTCTTCTAACATCATACCAAAATCATATATGGACAGGCCTTCTATCTTCACAATTAATGGTGTTCCATTTATATATTACTTTCATCATGTTTTAAACAAACTATGAAAAATCTTTAACCCGGCCCCATTACTTCTATCTTAAAATTGAATAACTTTTTAAGTTTATCCCTATTTAATATTCATAAAAACAAATTCAAGACAGTAATAAATGTAATGTATACTTATACATTCATATGAAAAAAATTAATAACATGACTTATAAATATGACCAAAATAAATATTCTTTCCTTGTCCTACAGATAGGATTAAAGGAGTACGAGTATTCCATAGTATCCTTGTTATAAGGCATATATAAAAAGAAATGGATAGTCTTATTACTTCCTCATTCATATAAGCAAGGTAAAAAGAATTGAATTATGTAAATCAATTCAAAAGTTGGTTGAAATTATTTAAAGGCACTAAATAGATAGGAAATGTAATTTATTTTCAAATATGCTCTTATTTATGATGAGAGTGATTAATATGAGAGAGAATTATTGGGGAAGAGAGATGAGAGAGACATGTGATTAATTAAAGGTAATAATGGGGAAAAATGTTTGGAAAAAATGAATAAAGTGAATGAAATTTTCATAAAATTAGGAAGTGTAACTTATAAAAAGGATTAGCCTTATTCAAAATATTATATTCCCTCCTTTCCATAATATAATTTAATTAAGTTTTACGCATATTAAATTAAGTTTGGAAGAAGAGAAAAAAATACAAGAAGTCACATTTAAACATTAATTATATGACAAAAAATTGATAAATTAAATAAGACTTAATTACTCACCAAGTGACTTGTATTCTTAACCAAGTCATTCTTTTAAAAGTGACTTATCTTTTATAGAGCAAAGGAATAATGTATTTGTTTCTAGAATAATTAGGTGCAATTTATTCCACTCACCAAGAGATGGGGAGCAGTGCCTGTGTTTGTATATTTTAGTTAATTAATTAGATAAAACTCAAATTTTGATATTTCTCTTTTCCAGAGTTGTTTGTGCTTGAATAAGCATGATAATCATCAAATACGTTGAACACAAAAAATAAAATTTTGATGACACTAATTAACTTCATTTTTTAGAAAACATAAGTTAAAAAAGAGATAGTGACATTTTTAAAATTTTGGCTTTACTTTCAACAACTGTTTGTAGATACTTTCAACGACTATTTTTTAACGACGATTATAAAAAAACAGTCGTTGAAAGTTAAGCTAAAATTTCAAAAATTATGAATATTTGCGGGTTTCTAAAAAAATTACAACGAATGATTTGAAAATATTGTCGTTGAAAGTAAATTAAAAAACAAAAGTTACAACAAGAAAGTTGAAAACATTCAAATTTTTCGATTTCATGCACCCGTGCCTCTGACATTTTGTTCAATTTTTTTTTTGGGTTAAGGTGCAAAAATACACATGTGTTTTTGTCAGAAGAGCGCCCAGTAGCAAGTGTTTTTTTAGGTGCAAAGGTGACTATGTGATTACAAATTAGGTGGAAAAATACTGTTTGACCGTTAAGTTTGACTTTTTTTGCTGACTGGACGATGGCGTGACATTTCAAAGGTGAAAAAATACACATGTGGTTTGTCAAAAAGAACGCCTAATACCAATTTTTTGCAAAAAAAAAACTTAAAATTAAAAAAAAAAAAAAATTCAAGGTAATCGACGGTACGAAAAAAAAGATACTTCAAAGCTAACTTGACGACCTACTAAAAAAATTACTTCATGATCTTGAAAAAATATTTTAGGATATTGACTCATATTAAAAATATACTTCAAGATACTGACTGGTGCTGAAAAAATACTTCATGATCTCGAAAAATTATTTTTCTGACTGGTACTCAAAATATACTTTAGGATAGTGAGTGGCATTTAAAAAATACTTCATAATCTTGAAAAATTATTTTAGGATCTTGAAAAAATATTTCAGGGTACTGAATGGTATTAAAAAAATATTCTAGGATACTGGCTGGTACTAAAAATATACTTCAGGATATTTTTTAAAGATCCTAAAATAATTTTTCAAGATCATGAAGCTGAAGTATCTTTTTAGTATCTTTCTGTACCCTAAATATATATATATATATATATTTAAATTTAAAAAGCAAAGTTCACTTAAAACTGCACCAAAATAGCACAATTTTAAGTATTGAATGGCGGGACACTAGCAAAATCCAAATAAGGAGAAAATTTAGCAGTTATTAATTAGAAATTTTAATAAGGATTTTAAAAAAATAATAATAATTTATGAAAATAATTTTTTTACCATTTTTACCCATTGAATAAATCTCATTTTCCAAAATGATAAATCAAAAGAAAAAATTTGGCCTCCAGGAAAAATACCTAGAGAAATAATAATTTTCCTTTAATTGAAGTAAATTTATGAAATTTAAAAAAAAAAGAATTTGGTGTTGGGTGCTCTTTTTGACAAACCACGTGCGTATTTTTGCACTTTTGAAATGCTACGTCATCGTCCAATCAGCAAAAAAAAGTCAAACTTAACGGTGAAATGGTATTTTTGCACCTAATTTGTAACCATATGTGTACTTTTGCACCTCAAAAAAGCATTTGCTACTGGACGCTCTTCTGACCAAAGCACATGTGTATTTTTACACGGGTTAAGGTGCAAAAATAGACATGTGCTTTTGTCAAAAGAGCGCCCGTGCAGTGCTTTTTTTTTTGGGCAAAAAGTGTACACGTGGTTACAAATTAGGTGCAAAAATATCGTTTGACCGTTAAGTTTGACTCTGACCGTTAAGTTTGACTTTTTTTGCTGACTGGACGATGACGTGGCATTTCAAAGGTGCAAAAATAGACATGTGCTTTGTCAAAAATTCACATGTGCAAAAAAGACTTGCTATTTCTCTGCGGCGCTCCTCCGACCAAAGCACATGTCTATTTTTGCAGCTTTGAAAATGTCACGTCATCGCGCAGTCAGCAAAAAAAAATCCAACTTAACGGTCAAAGTCAAACTTAACGGTCAAACGATATTTTTGTACCTAATTTGTAACCACGTGTACAGTTTTGCACCCAAAAAAAACATTTGTTACTGGGCGCTCCTCTGACAAAAGCACATGTCTATTTTTACACCTTAACCCTTTTTTTTCTTGGGTTTGGCCATAGAATGTAGTTGAAGGCTCTGCTCTCCAATGGAAGTACTTGAGTTCCTTCCTAACTCTAGGCACCTTGTTCATCCGTCTCTCTCTGTTCTCTTTTGAGCTCTCCTCGTTCTTACCTACATCTACTTCTACATCCTCTTCTCTCTGCCATAGGGGTATGCAATCATGCTTTTCACTTCCATTGCATCAGCCGTTGGCTTAAGACCCGTCAAGTTTGTCCTTTAGGTATGTGCCCGGTACTTCCACTTCTCTTTTATGTGTTGCCTAATATGATTTTATGGTTGGTTTTCTCACTTATTATTTGGTGTTTCTCTGTTACTGCAGATAATAGTGAATGGGAGTTTCAGAAATATGGCCACTAGAACTTTGTCAAGCTCCTTGGACCCTTGGATCATCTGTTGCCTTACTTTTACTTTAATATAATATAGTAGTGTCTAGGAAAGATTTTCGTTTTGTAGCTCTGAATAATATTTTCTGTCTTTTACTGGATTTATTATGATTCAGAAAAAAAAAAAAAAATTGACTTGTTTGACATTGAGGGAATTCTTTGCATGCAATAGGCATCCACGTGATGTCGTCCATTGTTATATACAACAACAACTATGCCAATCAGGTCTCCCTCTCGCTGTATTGTTCTTCCTTTTAAAAAAATATGTCACGGAAATGAAGAAACCCCGTAAAAAAAAAAAAAGGGGGGGGGGTTTTACAACAAATTTTTTTTTTTAAAAAAAAAAATGTTTTTGTAAAACAGTTATTATTGTAAGTAGACTTGCAACGACTGTTAAAAAGCATATGTCTATTTTAAAACTTTCAACGATACTCACATACACTATCCTCTGAAAAGGGTCGTCTTAGGATCTAAAAAATAAAAGCATATGTTAAAAAGGCTTTCTGTAGTAGTGTTTAATTTTTAAGAAAATTATATTGTTGACCAGGCGTTATATGGATGTACCCTCGATCGCTGGCTCTTGCACATTATGAAGATGTCTTAAAAATGTTCGCTTGTGTAATCTCAAAAGCGTGGGACCTACCTATTAACGTAATACCTGAGTCTATAAAATACACACACACACACACACATTTTATTAGCAAACAAAGCATGTATAATCCAAAACAAATCATATTCATCAGATTCTACTGTGCGATACTATTCATAAGCCATTAGCTTGCTACAAAAATTATACTCCCTCTGGGGTCTTTAATACAAGATCTATTTTAATAAATAAATTAAACTACAAATTAGATTTTGAACAAGAAAAGGTATAATAATTGAGATTTATTTTGGGTGGAGCATATCTTGGTGTAAATTAAAAGAATATATGGTTCAATGCCTGCAGCCTTCGAATATGAAGCACTGAAGGTTACAGCTGTTACATTTTCATCAAGCATCTCTAGTCATCAGTGGATATTATATATATATTTGATAAACTGATTTTTTGTATAAACGTATCAACTTAAAGGTGGTTATGATGAGTACTTAGTGGGGCATATAATGCAGCCCACAATGACGACATTAATTTTCTAATAGAGAGGTATCACGCAACGTGAAAATCATCCTCCAGTTGGAACCTATTTGTCTCCCATCTATCGCTCTCTCTATATTATATAGCATTGAAATGAATGATTGATGTCAAAAAGATGGCCTTTGCTTGTGAAAGAAAGCTTAATATTCTGCAAACTTGGCACCTTTCACAGCTTTTTAGCTTTCTCTTGTACAGAAAGTCAAGACGCAAATCAAAGAGGAAAAAGTAGAAATCATCTATATATCAACCTTTCACACACTGATCACTCAAATATATGTGTGTGTAGAATTGTATATGGACAGAATCTGTAGGAACCTAAGGAACAGGAGAGAAGAGACATGAAAAAGAAAGTGGTAAGAAAATAAAATACACCATTGATCTGATTCCTTCTTTTTCTTATCTCTTCAGCTTTTTCTTTATAATCATCCTAGTTCTGTAATAATGACTAACATACATCACGTTAAAAGTTAGAAACCAAGCGAAAAACCTAGCTATGGCTCAATAAAAGAATATACAAAGATGCTCTTAAGCTTGGCAGAAAGTGACATTGACAATATAATAGCAGTACCCTAAATATATATATTTATATCTGTGTGCATTAAATCTACATATATGTTCTTTTAATTTGCGTCTTTTGTAGAAGCATGACGTACCAAACTTTAACTAGGCATGTTCGTTTGATCTCCCTAGGGTAAACTCCAAGCTTAAATTCTCAGAGTCCTTTAAGCTTCTTGATTGCAAAAAAGCATTTCCCTGCACAAAGTAACCATCTTTATACATCAATTCAGGCCACTTTTACATATTCAAGAAGTCTGAAATCTCACACGCACACTAGTATTCGAATAAACAGGTTTAATTTAGATAATGACCTCGGACTGTTTCTCAGTTATGTGGTGATGAGAAGATGATAAATTATCAGGTGGTGGTCTGATTCCATCTATATCTATGGAACTTGCTTGAGTCCATGCTCGTCTACTGCCATCCACATTGGGAAAAAAAAAATCCAGTATGTTACTCTTAATTTTGTCCAGCATATATATACATATGTATATAGTAAATGAAAGCCAAATTATTATGTGTGTTTGAGAGTGAGTGTGAGTGTGCCTGTAAATTAAATGAATATAGATGATAATATACTGTATATGTAAAAGTCAAACGTTACATAAAGAACAAAAGGTTTCATGCTAGACAAGATGTGTGTGTGTGTGTGTGTGTAAAATTAAGTATTTGATTGATAAGAAACACTACTGTACAAAACTAAAAATATCGTCATAGATGCTTCTTTCAACTTGACCACAGCTAATCTATCATATATCAACAAATATATAAAGAACCACATGTAAGTTTTTGCCCTTAAATTTCCTGTAAATTAAGGACTTTGATGGCCAGCTGCTAGCTAGGTTCTCGTGTATATATATTAAATGATAATACTGGTTAGTGGTAAAAACTGAAAAACATATGACCTTACAGGGACGACAAACGACCAATGATGACGCAACATTTTATTTTATTTTTGCTCAAGGACGCAACATTGATTAATTATTAGGGCTAAAGCCTTGGCCGTTTGACCTATTTAAAAGTATATTTTCAAATAAGCTTGAAGACCGCTAGTGATCTTAAGCTCCAAACACGAAAAGGCCTACATTGTTTAACTTAAGCCAAAGTAATTAAATAATTTGATACAATTAATTAAGTTTTGTTATAAATATAAACAGGTCGTGGCTTGATGAGAGGTTTGCAGGCTATGATTCAAATAAATAGGTCTGATTTACTTGAATAAGCGCGACCATAAAGCCATATCAGGCCAGGCAGCAAGGCTTCTCATAGGTCATTGGCCAATTTTCATTCTTAATCAAAATGAGATAAAATCATTAATTCATGTAATAGAATTGTTACTCAAAACTAAAATCATAATCAAGCCCGGTTCATGAAATTTGAGTCCCTAGATAATGTTTTTCAACATCATATTTTATCTAACCAAATCTCCAATATCAAAATGTCAATTCCCTACTAAAATCATGAGGTTGTAATTTTGAAACACCTAGAAGAGCAATTAATTAATTAAGAAAATGCTAGCTAGGCACAACTAATAATCATCAAACTTTCAACACACTAAGAACCTAGTACCACAACACGAGAACCCTAAATTTTTCTTTTGAGTGAATTGATCACTAGCTATATTTGAATGTAGTATTATAGCTTGACTTTAAAATCTTACATTCCATCAAGTGCACAAATATTATTAATGACACAAAATAGAAATAATGAAAATTGGAGTGAAAATTGTGAAATGAAAAACTTATGACTCAAAAGAATAATATATATATATATATATATATATATATATATATATATAATATACACAAATATATAACCAGTACCTTTATGATATTACACACACATTGCAACATTAATTACATTTCCTTAAAATTATATCGGCTAATGAAGGTTCTTTATCAACTAGTACCGTTAATGTATATAAATCAACTTTTTGAAATCATATTCACATGGGCAAGCGATTTGAACTTTAGAAATTAGCCTACTCAAAAATTTTGCGTCGTAAAAATAATTAAGTCTTCATATAGGACACAGCATATTTGACCAATCAATATTTGATTCTTATTTAAGAAATCGAAATTCACGAAGTTCTAGTTGACCATTTTGTTTTCTTCTTCTTTTCAAGACAAAAAAGGAGTCATGTGAACACACTTATGATGTTATATATACTCTCTCCGGTTCCTTTCCTTATACAAGGTGTTTGAAACACATTTTGCATCCATATTAAGAAAAGTCATTAGATTGCTTTATTTGTTTAAAAACATTTCAATATTCCAATTGTACCATTATCAATTAAAGGAATATACTTCGTTCCTCGTATTTATAAATCAGTTTCAACATGTTTCACCATAATCAAGAAAAAAATTTTAATCTATTTTAACTATAGCTTAAATTTAATAACTTTTCAACTTTTTTTTCATCTTTAATATGCATTCTATCACAAAATTACAAAGTCCATATAATAATAAATCAAGGGTAAAATTATATATTCATGTGAAAAATTTATGATGTAACTTAAAAATAAGACTAAAAAGTCTTTCTCTGTTTATCATATAAATATGACTAAAGGAGTTAAATGATATTCATTTTTGAAATAAAATGGAACGTCTTTTAATTTATTGACTAAACATATAATTTGGGTCAGCTTTTATTTTTGAAAGACACCTTATGTAAGGGACCAGAGGAAGTATTACAAATTGGATGGCTTATCTTTCTACTTATTTTTTCATTAGGCTAATGTATAAAACATAAATTGCAATTGTACAAAGATAAGTGGTGAGATATGAGATAAGAAATATCTAGGGTTTAGTTAAGAGATTTGAGATTGTTCATTAGAATTATTAATTAAATAAGGATATTTATCCAGATTTAAATTTGAATTTTCAATTTAAGATTTAGATTTGAATTTGAATTATTATTTTTAACTCTCTATAAATAGAGCTTAGGATTCTCAGTTGTAAGCAGCTAATATATACTTCCTCTGTCCCATTAGCCTAATTGTAATACTGTTTAGGAGCCATCCAATTTAACCAGCTCAGAAATTGCAATTGGGGCAACTTAATATATATAATTAAGGGAATATTTCTAACATGTGATGTTAGGTAAGTTTTTTTGTGTGTGGCCAACCTACTGGTCTTATAAGCTTGTTTAAAGATCATGTGGTATGTGACTACTTTAGAAATGAATTTTTGCAATGAGAAAAATATTACTCCCCGGTCCTAATTATAAGACCTAATTGACTTTTTTAGAGAGATTAAAGAAGCTAATTAAATTAGCTTAGAGTATTTTTATTTTTATATTTTTCTTCAAACTAAATAGTCTGACTAATAAAATAATATATAATCTAAGAAAACACAACATATAAAATGATTAAGTAACTTATTTAGCTTCCTTAATCTCTTCAAAAAAAAAAAGGCAACTAGGTCTTATAATTAGGACCGAAGGTAGTACTTATTTTCTTTGCTTTTTTAAAAAAAAAATTAGAAATTATGATTCTTGAGGTAGTATATAAAAAGATAAAGCTTTGATTTTCCTCACAATATTACTCTCATTTTGTGGCACTTGAAGGCTTTCATTTGGATTGTCCTCGTTCCTTTGAAAAAAAATAAAATAAAATCTTGTAAAAGAATAAAAAATCTTTCCTTTGAAAACTAAGAAAATTTCAGCTTTAGGAAAAGTTGGAAATAGCTTTTCCAAAGCTTTTTGCCTGAATTTGAAATGTGTTTGTTAGCTTTTGTTGAAGTCATTCATGCTTGTACAAACACCCTTTTATGATTCCAAAGCTTAACCTAAACAAAAGACCGAAAGTCCACCACCCTTCCCCATGTTTTACAAACTTAATTAAAAATGAATTTTTTTTACAATATGTAATTATAAAATCTAGTCCGAGATATAACTCTTAATGTAACATTATATATTCAATAAAGTAAGAAGCATAACTACATACCTAGAAAATAAAGTATAATATAACTGATAAATAAGATAGGATTTGGCATAAAATCCAAAGAAGACCACTTTTGCCATCTTATAACTAATAATAAAGAGAAATTAACCTAACCCTCTTATTGTTAAAACCTAAATATATAGTGCCTCTCTCTGTGTTTATATGTTTGTGATGCCTAAATAAGTAAAATCATATAGAAATGAGTAACTTGGAATTACACCAAAAAGGATGTTTGTACTATTTTTTCTACTACTCCGGGTCCTTATTATAAGGCATTAACTAACAATTCTCATAAACCAATAAAAACAATTAAAGTCCTTAAATTTGTCATAAAATTTAAGTAATTTTCAATATTACCCCTACTAATTGCACTAAACTTTAATATCATATTAATTATATATTACTCTCACCCACTACCGTTATTAAGTATAGGAATACATGGAAAAAAAAATATTTAATACTCTTTGGAAAAAGTAAGTACCTCATAAAAAGAACTAAATGTTAGTAGTTGGTGTCTTATAATAAGAAGAAGAGGAAGTATATAATTTTCACATGATGGTGTGTGGGCCGTCCTTGTAGAAGAGAGTGATCAGAGAGTAAAAAATTAACTGTGGTAGGTCACATGATGTCTCCTCTGCGTAATTAAATTATTTGAGTACCCTACACACTTACACACACACACAGAGACACCTCATTGAAGGTTACTATCTGTTCTCTGCCCTAATTAGACTGCTTTTCCCAGTACAATCTCCAAGAGTCAAAGAAAACTTTCTATCTTCGCCCAAACTAAACACCCTACGCTCATTTCCTATGTCTACTAAAAGCTGTGAATGAATATAAATATGTGTGTGTATTAATTGTATTGGTCGCTTTCATTTCTTGTATATTTTGCAGAACTCCACAGTTCTCTTTCAGTGTGAATAATAATTATGAAACTCATAAGATTTTTTGCGTTTTGAATTTTGATTGACTTTCTCCCTGTTTCAAATAGTGGTGAACTGTCTTAGTGGGCATTATTTCTTTTTCCTCTTTTTTCCATTTTTGGTATCAGCTTGTTATTGTTCTGGTAAGTAATAGTAATAGAGTTTCCTATATATATATATATAAAGATCTAGCTTAAATCCATTGATTAATTTGAATCAAAAAGAGGAAGTAAAGTACTGGTCTTTGACAGGGAAAATTAAAGATGGATGAGAAAACCCTCAAAATTAGATAGTGGAACGGTGTGTTGAGTAATAATGGCCTCATCAATTATTGAAAGGACTCTTAAGAAAAGCAAGCAATTAAGGAAGTGCAAATATAGATGGCCCAAGAAAGAAAAAGAAGATCAATACAGTACAGAAAGTAGAATGTTAATTATGAGGAAAAAAATCCAACTAGTGAAGAAAGAAAGTGAACTTGGTATATTATAGAAATGCGGATGAGAATAGATCTAAGTGAAGTAGTGTAGGAGCTATATAAAGAGCTTTAACTTGTTCTTCTTCAGAAAGTAATTAGCACAATTAGTGGAGAGAAGAATGATGAAAAAAAAAAAGAGAGGAAAAAAAGTAGTTGTCAGAGAGAAGCATATTTCCTAGTTACACAATTTTAGAAGGGTATATATAGAGGACTTGAGGTTTCTTATAATGTCCTTACTTGATTTAAACTCAAATTATTCTAAGTAGTGGAAACAGCCATACTAACCACTAAATGCATCACAACCAACACTAACAAACACCACATTGCCTTCTCAATAAATTTCCTAGCTAGCTGCTAGATGTATAGAGAGGCATTATTCAGAGTTACTTATTAAAAATTGATCATAGATTCAGATCTCAAATGTGAACTTCTAGCTCTCTTTTTTTTTTTAATGGAAAAAAAAGACTCATTTTGAATCAAATTGAACGGTTAGAATTCAGAGTAAAACTGTTAAAAAAATGCATCAGCTGATATATATATATATATATATATATATATATTCTATCTATCGAGAGAGAGAGAGAGAGATTACCTAGAAGAATTTTCCCACAGAATGCTGCTAGTGTAGGCCATATCCTGATCTAAAGATGAGGAATTTGTAGGGCCTCTCTTGTTGGGTGAAAAATAGTTCTCATTTTCATTCGGTGGTGGTGGTGTTAGGCTCATGAAATCTTCATCTCCATCTGATACAGATATTATGTTGGCAATAATATAAGCATATTTATAGATCAGAACTTTCAAAATACATCATGATAAAACTTATATATACTAGAACAATTTTTTTTTTTTTAACATGTACTTGCTAAAACTTTAATTATGTGGGTAACGCAGTTATGCATGCATGTACAAAACAAAGGGAAAAAAAAAGAGGGAATTATTATTATTTAATGCATGAATAAGGGGGATGAGTCATAAAGGGGAAGCGATGGAATCTTGCAAAAAAGAAATCAATTTCATACTTTATACTAAATCTTTTGGGAGCGGAAGTTAAGGAATAAATTAATTAATTATGAGTGAAGTGCACTAATTGGGTTAACTAAAATATATGTAGTTATCTTATCATCCATGCAAGGCAAGATTTTTGTATGTTTGGCTTAACGGTGGAAACTCTTTTTCTGATAATTTACTCTATATGATGTGAGAGAAATTTTGTCATGACTTGCATAAATATGTTTTTAAACACCAACTTAATCTTTTTTTTTGCTCTGAAATGCTGCATATATTAAACGGAAGGAATAACAATTACATAGCATGGCATGGCATCAACCGCCCAAACGTAGTCCTATAAAACCACTCAAGCGGGTCTCACACCGAGACAATAAACAAACCATAGAAAGCTAAACAACACCAGGGCTATTACAACAAATGAGATACAACATAAAGACATAACGTAAGGACAAAAGCAGTAACCATAATCAAAGACAAAAAAAAAGAGCACCATCCATCGAGAGAAGTTGGAGCATCATCGTCGCCCCATATCTCGCCTCCAAAATATCCACGGTTAGCAAAGAGATCAAAGAGGGTGTTGGTTGTGGAACCCACCCCACCGGGTACACCCCTTTATAAGCACTAGCCGCAAGAAAGTCGCTACTTGATTACCCTTCTAGGAGTAAAGGACACGAGAACCCAACCCGGAATCAAGAAGACAAATAATGTCCCGAATTACAATTCTACACCTCCATTCTATCATATCGTGTGCTTTGGCATTAACACATTCAATCGAGATAGACAATCGATTCAAAAATGACTTTTTCATGACTCAAATCAACGCAAGAAGTAATGCCCTTTTAAGAGCCAACGCCTCGACCATGAAAGCGAAATTGATTTGATTTTATCCACAAAACCCCATCTAAATTGTCCCAAAAATCCCCGCAAACCACACCTATGGCGACCTTTTCCGCCAGAAAAAGAACCATCACAACACCTTTAAGTACTCGGGAGGAGGAAGGTGCCAAAAGGAAATAGGGGGACTGGAATTTGGGACTGCATCGCCAGCAGTGAGCCTATCTTTCCCTGATTCCCAGAATTCCAGATTATTTTTTAGAGCTAAGTCAATAACCGGCAGGGGGTTTGGCTGTAAATCATCAAAAATCTTAGCGTTCCGTTGCTTCCAAATGAGCCAAAGAATCCAACAGATCAAGGAAATATCTTGAGGATTTAGTAGTTTCATACCTGTGACATGTAACCACCATACATTAAAATTCTGGACACTAGCAACATTGAATTTAGCACCAAGGCTACAACCAAACCAAACACATCTCGGTCCACGGGGCACCGGAAAAGAGATGTTCTATGGTTTCCTCCTTCACATAACAAATAGGACACATTTGCATCCCGGCACGTTTACGATGGTAAAGGGCGCGTTGGTTGCCACAAAGATTACTAAGAATTCTCCGGATAAATTGTCACGCGCGGGATAGTCTTGATAGACCAAATCGACTTCCAACTTTGCTTAGGGATGATAGTTGATGGCCCAAACTTTATTGCAGCCCACTAATCCATTCTCTTTCCTTGCATGGTATCCTAGTTTTACCAAATACTCACCATTTTTGGCACTCGACCACACAAGTTTATCTTCTAAGCCATTGCCAGGAATAGGGATATTATAGATGGCGTGCATAATTTCATCTGACAAATGATGTTGAATTGGGGTGAGGTCCCATACTCCATCATTGATAAGATCACTCACTCTACCACTAGAAACATAGTAATCATTAGTGTTAGTTGGTTGCTTAGGAAAACTAACACCTGGAACCCAGTTATCACCCCAGATTCGGATTGCATCACCCGTTCCCACTTCCCATTTCAGATCCTGCTTCAGAAAGTCTCTGCCGTCAAGGATACTTGACCAACACCATGACGCTTTGTGCCCCTTCTTTGCATCAATGAGTTCCCTTTTAGGGAAGTACACACTTTTCATCACTCCGGCCCGTAGGTCTTGTGGCCTCGTCATCAATCTCCAAGCTGATTTTGCCAACGAGCATTATTCATAACGATCAAGTCCCTAAATCCCATTCCACCACTATCCTTTCCACTTGTAAGAGAGTCCCATGACTTCCAATGAGTACTATTCCCACTAACATTGCCATTCCACCGAATTTGGCAATAAGGCTATTCAACTCGTGACAAGTTTTAAAAGGAAATTTGAAACAATTCATCGGGAATATTGGGATGGCCTGGATGACAACTTTAATCATAACTTCCTCCCCGCAAAACGAAAGGAGAGAATGCCCCCAACCTTGAAGCTTACTTATTACTCGCTCCCTGATATAAGCCAATGCCTGAGTTTTGGTCTTGCCCCAAATGCTTGGAATGCCTAGATACTTTCCTGGATCCTCTGACAATGGAACGCCCAAGATATTGCCCACCATATACCGGACATCATCTGGCGTATTCGTGGAGAAGAAGATACTGGATTTTTCTGTGTTAATCGATTGTCCCGAAGCAGTACAGTAGGACCTCAAAATTGTGGCTAGCTGGAGACAATTCTGTCGGCTGGCATGCATATAGAAGAGAGCATCATCCGCAAAGAAACCGTGAGTAAGCATGGTGGCGGCTCCGACTAAGCTTTACACCCCTAATTTTTTTTGCCTCCGGTGCTTCCTAATCATGAGAGAAAGAACCTCGGCCACTAGGATGAAAAGGTAAGGTGATAGTGGGTCTCCTTGGCGTAAACCCCGACTTGGGGAGAAAGAGCTAATAGTCTCGCCTGCTAAACATATATTTAACATCACTGAGCGAACACATTTCATGACCAGAGTAACCCAATCCCAACAAAAGCCAAATCTCAATAATACTCTCTCCGTAAAATCCCATTCGACCCGGTCATATGCTTTGCTCATATCCATCTTGAGGGCGAATTCAAATTTGGAAGTGGTCTTCTTTGCGTCGGAGATAGTGATATACTTCGTGAGCAATAATAATATTGTCATGGATGCATCGGCCTGGGACAAAGGCACTTTGGTTCTCAGAGATACAGTCATCAAGAAGGGGCCTCATTCTGTTAGTCATAAGCTTGGAGATGATCTTGTATGCGAAATTACATAGCCCGATAGGTCTGAATTGGGACACATGTTCAGGTTTGACCACTTTTGGAATCAGAGTAACGTTGGTCTCATTTATTGCCTGTAGCATCGAATTACCTGCAAAAAAATCGCGGACCATAGAATAGATTGACTCGCCCACTTCGGCCATGCAAAATACGATAGAATTTACCCGAAAACCCATCGGGCCAGGGAGCTTTGGAACCGCCCAAACTAAAGGCTGCTTGTTTGATCTCCTCAGTCGAGAAGGGTTGCATCAGGGATCTATTCATCTCATCTGATATTCTATTATCAATAAAATCCAAAACAGTGTCCATCTCATTAACACCAGATGAGAAAAAGAGATTCTGGAAGAAATTAGAGATATTCTGAGAGATTGCAGATTTTTCTTTAAGCCATGTGCCTGAATCATCCCGGATGCTAAGTATACTATTTATTTGTCTCCTCTTGATTGTAGACAAAGGAAGAATCGGGAATTCCCGTCTCCGGCCTCAAGCCATTGAACACGCGACCTTTGCCACCAAAATAATTCTTCTTGCTCAAGGACTCGTATCCAGTTCAACTTTAAGATCGATTATAGTACGAGTCTTATCGAAGTGCGAAGTTGCCCCGGAGAGAGGCCAACCGAGCTTTTAGGTTTCTAATAAGTTTAGCACAATTTGGGAATTCTTTCCTACTCCATCTTATAAGCTCGGTTCTACGCTTCAACATTATGGACAAAAGATTCCAGAAAGGAGTGTTAGCACACGGAAAGGATCTCCAGCTGTCCCTTACTACTATAAGGAAATTTCGATGAGCTACCCAAGAGGCTTCAAACCGGAATATTCTTTTTCTTCGTTGATAGTCTGGACAGCACTGTATGACAAGCAAATGGTGATCTGACCCAGCTGGGTCAATGTGCAAGACTTGGAGGTTGGGAAATTGCTCTTGTAATGCCAAGTTTCCAAGTGCACGATCAAGTCGTTCCCAAATGGTGTCTGGCTCTTCTCTGTTGTTACACCATGTAAATCGGAACCCATTGAAACCCAAGTCTACTAATTCACAATCTCGCCACAAGTAACTTGAAATTCGAATTGTCCGCCAGCTTTTAGGTTACCCCGCTTTTTCATCTTGGGACAAGATGTCATTAATATCACCAACACAGAGCCAAGAGGATGGTACATTATGACTTAATCGACGGATCTCATGCCAGCACAAAATTCGATTATCCTCAGAGGGGGGCATATATGAAGGAAATGTATGCCGAGGTGTTAAATTGTACAGATTCAACATATGTATGAATAATATTAGGTGAAGAGAAGAGAATATTTACCAATACATCATCGGACCACCAAAGAGCAAGACCTCCACTTCTTCCCACCGGTTCACAATCCACTCTTCAGAGAATCCACATCTCCTTTTAATCTTCCTAACCGATTTAGCCTTCCGCTTTGGTCTCCATTAAGAACACGATCCGGGGTTTTTCCGGAAGCACTCTTCCTTTAAATTCCCGGGCCGTCAAGGCAACCCCAAGGCCTTGAGCCTTCCAGGCTATGATATTCATGACGAACCGTGGCGGGATCCACCCCACCACCGGCGTTTGAGGGAGAAAGAGCAGATTGACCCTCATTTATATCGCACGAATTAAGCCGCCTAAACGGAAATCAATTTCCCCGTAGTCGAATTAGTTGCCGCCGCATAAGGAATTGTTGTTCCTTAAGTATTGCTTCACGATCGGAAGCTTCGTCGATCGTTTCTCCTCTTTGGTACCCCGGCGAGATGCCGTCGCTGCTCGCCCACGGGGTTGCATTGATCTCGGAGAAGACTCACGGTCATTGAAGGACAACCTTCGTGGCTTTTTTGCCAAATCATGTCCCAAATCCTCCACACGTGGCCTCTTCAAATTAATGTTATCGAGCTTCAATGCCACCGCGATATAGGCGAAAGCCCATTGAAAGGGGTAATTTGGCGCAGATTGACTCCTCATCAACCGGGAACTCAACTCGTACGGCACCGGCCTTCCTTCGGGCTTTCAATTGATATACTTGGTGTACAATTAACCCCATCATCACACTTAGAGCATTGGGCTTCATTAAAATTGACATCTCAGAAAGGACACGTTATCTGTAGGCCCAATTCCTTTATTGGAGTCCAACCCCACACATGAAGAAGTCAAGGCATTTGAATTTAAGACTTTGTCTTCATCGATGTCATCATTGGGGGCAGGTGCTGGAATTGGTAATAAGTCATCAACTTTTGGTGTGGCCCCCAGTGAATTGCCAATTTGGTGCAACATGTTGGCATCAATTATGGGATTCCTTCTTTGTTGACTAGCGACGCACCTTGGGGACGAGCTCAGACTCGACTTGCTGCCCTCCTCCTCCCCAGACGTTGGCGACCAGCTCCGGCGAGGACTATCTTCACTGCCATTAATTCCGACTGGCCGAGCTTCAATCCAATCTTTCTTGCTAACTTCCAAATATTCTTCAAGCGTCCTAACAGCTGGAGTACATAGCCAACTACCGAACTCAGGGGTGTCCTTCTCTCCACATGGCGGAGCATCAACAAGTTTACATCCCCTACTATCATGTCCAATGCAGCCGCATGAATAACAGAACATCTGGAGTCTCTCATATTTCACGGATACCCATGCCGGTTCCTTATGTTCTCTCGGTACCCAGAAGCCAGAGGTTAGAGGCTCGTTCGTATGAATAAGAGATCGCACACGCACATAACCCCTCCCCAGCCTTACCTTCCATGAAAGGTCTTTCATACATAACGCTTCTCCAACATTGTCCCCGAGGATCCTCGCTTGCTATTGTTAAAAGTTTCCAAGGGAAGACCATGGAATTGGACCCAAAAAGGCGTGATATTGAAGTTGACATCCTGGATAACCATACAATCCTCCCAAAGTTGGAGGCTTAAGAGGTGACCTAGGATAGACCATGGCCTACCCTTTAGGATGCGAATGAGGTCCTTGGTCTCCTTAAATCTGAACAGGAAGGTAAGATTCCTATGGTCTAGATCGTGAACCTCAAGCCCCTCGTTTAAATGCCAACCCTTCTTAATCATTGAGACAATCGTAGGAATATGCAGGTTTTTGCTGGTTATGATTTTACCGGCAAGCACATTCCCCTGCTTCACGTCCCTGCGATCGATAGACAGAACAACATGTTTATTTTTACGAGAACAGCTACTTTGACCAGAGTCCATAATGCTACACCAAAGAAAAGAGAGGAGAAGAGAAAGAGAAGAAGAAGAAGAGAGGAGGGAGGAGGAAGAGAAGACGGAGAAGGAGAGGAGATCGAAGATCAAAGACCGACGACCTGAGAGAGACTCCACGAATCTCACCTACCCTCACGAAGAGAGAGAAGCTCTCATAAAGAGAGAGAAAAACCCCTTTAAACACCAACTTAATCAGACCTTGGAACAATGCCAAATTTTTTTATCAGGCTTATGAATAGAGTAGTACGAATTACCTAAGGAAGCTGCAGGTTTGTCAGTGTTCTTAACAGTTCGATACATCTGCAGAAGCCAAAAACAGAAAAGTAATATGAGTGTGTGAGAGTGTGCATATATATACAATCAAAAAAAGCAAGTAAAGCCAAGGATATAGGTAATAATTAAAGAATCATAACAAGAGGGAAAAATAGAAAGGTTAGGGAAATCTCAGTTTTTCAAAGAGATTAAAATAAATGGGATGGTTGTGTGGTTTATTGGGGGAGGAGGGGTTTTCTAGATTGTTTATTAAGCACGAGATTGATGTTTGGTAAGGTGAGTAATTGCTTCTATTATTGAGAAATGATGGCTACTTTTACTCTCTCTCTTTTTTTCTCTTTCTCTCTCTTGAAAAGTAGAAGTTGTCCTATTGCACAAGACCACAGACTCTTTCAACTGTTCACTCTTTCTCTTCATTCATTCATTCACTGCATTTTTCTCGTCCCTTGTGCCTCTTTGATAGACTTTGCACAAAGTCCACACACACTTGCACAGAGCAACCAAGACGCAGCAAAGAGAAAGAGAGATACAAGAGAGAGAAGGTAAAATGAATGGTGAAGATCAAAGAAGAAGAGGGAATACAACATACCTGCAAATGGCTCTTGACATGAGCGAGTGTGAGATCTTTCACATCCATGAGCTCCAAAACTGACTTAGGGGTTGCTCCTAAATAATAATAAACCATATTGTTGATTCAATAAATTACTACACAGATTGATTAAAAAACCCCACATCAAAAAAGAGACAACAAAAGAGTACTGAATCAATATAGAGCAAGAAAGAGACGGACTTTCATGGCCGCCAAGGAGCTCAACGGCGTGAACAAAACGAGCATGAAGGGAGCTAGTCCAACGCATTCTGGGAGCCCTCATGTTCCTCTTATTACTGTGAAGCCTATTAGGCAACATCTTCGACGACCTCCCAAATCCATTTGAGAAATCAGAGTTTGATGAACCAAACTGATGGTGTTGTTGTTGAAGAAGATGATGATGATTCAAGTAGTGAAGCGCCTCGTGATTGGGTTGATGAAGGGGTCGACTTATCAAACTCTCCATGCTTATTCCATTAAACCTCGAGGAGATTACTGGGTTATGATTAGCAGCAAGACTATGATAAGTAGAAGACGGTGATGATGAGTAATTAGGATAATAGGGGAATTGTTGAATTGGGTGTACGGAAATATTATTGGAATCTTGAAGTGGGATTCCTCTTACGGCTCTTGATGAATTGTTGAGTCCTCCCTCTGAAACCCAAAACCCACGGTTACCAGTACCATCTTCTCCAATAACGACGTCGTTTAGTAATCTTCTTCTCCAGGGGCTCTCAGCCTCAGAACCACCACTTGTGGGAAGATGATGATCATGATTCAAGAGAGATTGAGAGAGATAATGATGGGTTTTTCTCTGATTGAACTCTCACTGTGGGATTTGGCACCGTCTACTTCTTTGTTGCTTCTCCAAATATCAAACGACGACGAATCTGCCTCTTCGTTGTTATTATTTCCAGTAGTGCAAATTGAAGAAGGAGCACTGTTTGGGAGGCTTATGTGCAGAGAAAGATCAGGCATCGGATTCGATGATGGGTCTTGTTTGGAAATAATCATCTTATTATTATTCTGGGGCATTTTGAAGTGGCAAACACACCAAATCCACCCCTCAATCCTCACAACAGCAACAAGCTAGAAGAACCAAGAAAGAACAACAAGAAGAAGAAGAAGAAGAAGAAGGAGATAGAATTCTTCAGAGAACAAAAACAAGAGAGACAGCGACAAACTCACACAAATTGCTCATAGTGGGGTGCTTATATTCTTCAACTTATTCATTTAGTAAAAAGAAGCAAACCAATTTTAAGAGGACACAGAATATACACACACAGGTGATTAGAGATACATACAGGTGCAAGCTAGCTCAGAGCATCATTATATGTATATATACTCATACACTGCTATGAGCTAAATGGGAATAAAAGAAAGACCTCTTTTTTTCTGCACTTCGTCAAAAAAACAGACTTCCTTTAGTGAATAGAAGAGAGGTGGGGTGGGGTGGGGTGTGGCGAAATAAAAATAAAAAGAAAATTAAAGCTGAAAAGAATTGGTAAGGAAGAGATAGAGAGAGACTAGCTAGAGAGAGAGGGGGGTGTGTCGTTCCTTGATAACATTAAGAGTATATATAAGAAAGTGACACTCCAACAAAGCCTTTTCCTTTCTTTTTTTAACTTAACTCTCCTTTTCTTAATAGTCCAAACTTTGGGCAATCTCTCTAGCTTTGTCTTATAATTTTTCTCTCTCTCTCCGACACACCACGATGTAAATTTCTTTATCTTTCTCGCTCACCAACAGTTTTAGTTTCTTCAATCTTCTTCTCCCCTCTCCTCCATTCCAACTTCATACATATTATCATCAACCATTATTCGTGCTGATCGATGATATTATGATCAACCATTTGTAGGTATATATAGAACTATCTGATATTCACTCCAATTTGATTCTTAACGCAATGAGGAATTGATCATGATCTCAAAAGCAATAATATCTGTTTCTCTATATTTATCAATATTTCTTAATTTACCGCTATTAATGCTCTCTCAACAATAGTTAATTAAAAAAGAGGTGAGAGAATTAAGGAAGATGATTAAAGTGTTTTATAAAAAAAAATGTCTATTAATTAACTTAAATAATTTTTAAAATCTAATCAAATTAGATAAATAGATCTTATATTAAAGACAGTAATAATATATTAGTGACACCTAATCTTCTGGAGAGACTAAGTTTGACAAATATGAATATAGAATTGAAATGAGATTCCTCATATACAAGCCAATGTCTATATAGAGTGACTTGTCTTTATTATATATTTCTCTGCCATATAAAAACAATAGGTAATTTTTTTTTAGCAGACCCTAGTTATCCGTGAGTTCAAGGTCATCTAGCTAGCATTCATGATTTTTATTAATAAAAAATTGAAGTGTCAAGAATAATTCCCTGCTTGCGTATTTGAATAATATATCCTATTTATGTGATCGAAGAAAGAAAAATACAAACAAGCCGTTTGTCCTGATTTGTTCAATTACTTATCCTCCTAGAACACTGATATGCTTTTTTTTTTTAAAAATATAAAACTATTGCGTGGAAGCTTATGATTCAAATGTAAATATATTTAATTTGGAGCCATACATGCTTCTGGCCCAACTTACTTAGATCATGTTGAATTTTTCATCCATATTTTGTTGAATAAATGTCATCAATTAATGTCTCTTCATTAATCAAACACAGATATATTGCTTTGATCAATGTGAACTCATCAATTTCAAATTCTTTATGATTGAGTTGAATTCTCATTAATATATATGAGTATGTAAGATCACATCCTTTTCCTGGCAATATATATATATATATATATATATATATATATATATATATATATATATATATATATATATATATATGTGTGTGTGTGTGTAAGACATGTGCTTTCTGGCCAGCTGCTAAATAAGAAATGTTTTTGGAACGAAGTTTTTGTGTTTTGATTTCTTTTTCGAAAGAAAGAAAACATCCATTGTATATTCTCACAATTTCTGGATATTGTTTAAATAAATTAACCAGCCATCGTCTTCAAAAAATTCACAAGTATTCAATCTTGACTTCTTGATAGTCTAGCTGTTTGAGTTTCATTAGTCCAAGTCTTCACTTTTTTAATCTTTACTTGTATGAAGACCACTAGTATATATAACCCAAATTAGGATTCAAATTCAGTGCGGTGTTTGAATTTTTCAATCCAATCACATACTCTATGTTGGAGCAAATTATATACCAAAGCAGAAAAAACGTTTTTAAAACAAGAATAAAAATTCAACTCAATTGATTCCCAAGAAAATTTATTAATGTCATTTTTCAATAGAGGTAAAATTATATTGAAAAAAACAATTTAAGATAAATTTAACAATTAAGTTACCACTTTAATCCTTTTTATAAGTTCAGATTAAAAAAACCAATTGGTCCTTATTATAGATTCACCCGGAGAGTAATAAACGACAGTGTTTTGCCCCTTTTAAATATATAAAAAATATAAAGAGTTTAAGCACAATGTATAAAATAGAGTTATATTTTTATACCCATCGATAAATTAGAGTAAAATTTAAAAAAAAAATGATTAATTTATAATATATTTAATAAATTAACTGTCTTTACTTTTTTTTTTATGTAAGAATTAGAGAGACTAAATTTAAAAAAGGACAGAGTGATAACCACTCTTTCATATATTTGGTGACATAATTAAAAGTGATTTATATTTTATTATTTTAAGAAGATCAATGGAGGAAGAAGCCAGCGTTAATGAAAGCTGGATGGCATAAAGTTGTGATTTTGGCAATTTGTGGGCAATAAATGAAGGGGTGGGTGTGTATAGTCTAAGGAGCAAGAAATATTGATGTTATGATCAGTGGACCCATTGACCTGAATGTGTGAAGAGACTCAGAAACACACACAGAAGAGAGAGAGAGAGATATATATATATATATATAGAGAGAGAGAGAGAGAGACCGAAAGGGTTATTTGTTTGCTTTCATATATTGGCCATCTTAAACCCTAATTTCAAACACCTTTGTAAGTTTCTTAATTCCTTTTCATTCTCCTAAATATTCCTTTCTAACAAATCTCTCTCTCTCTCTCTCTCTCTCTCTCTCTCTCTCTCTCTCTCTCTCTCTCTCTCTCTCTCTCTCTCTCTCTCTCTCTCTCTCTCTCTCTCTCTCTCTCTCTCTCTCTCTCTCTCTCTCAAACCACTTTGTCAACCATTTTTCTGTCTTGTTTAGTTGTATTTCATTTTTCAAACTTTTCACAACCTCTAGTTATATGTATACTCTATACCTAGCAATTACTTGTTTTTGTATGGATGGCTAAGAATAATTATACGGCGTTCTAATTACTTGTTTTTGTTTTCGATCGTTACCTGAAAATTCCATCACAGGAAAAAGTAGAATAAAAATAGGATATGATTAAGAATCAAATTGACATAAAATCCTCAACCAGCCAGCAGATAAGGCTGTTGCTAGTGCTTTCTGTGAATTATCTACTTTTAATGATAGCCAAGCTGATTAGCCATTTTCTCTAGAAAGAATAACTATCTTCGAATTAAAAACCCATATTTTGAAAAATAAAGTTTGAAAATGATTTATGATCATCATTATTTTCAACAATTAAATTTATTAACAGGTTTACCTTGGTTCATTATTGCATATGTGTGTGTAATTAAAGCCATAGTATTAACAAGTTGTACGTTTGAAACTTCATGTGCAATGTGTGGAAAGATGCGTGTGTCTATTTTTAATATTCTATCAGCTTCAGAATGCAAGTCTTTTAACTATTTTCACATAGATTAAGAAATATAATCAATACGTTAAAATAGAGTTAAGGTGTATCCAGTATTATAAAGTATTTTCTCAATTGTGTCTATTGTTCTAAAGTATTTTGTTTTTCATTCAATAGTCTGAAGTATTTTTTGAATTACACCAAACATTCTAAAGTATTTTATAGTACAATTTTGTGCTTAAAGTAATTAGTTTAGAATGAATTTTGCCTATAGTAGTAATTTTTAAGAGCAATGTTAACCTTGCCAATAACTTTCAAAGAGTCCTCTAAATAAAAGTACATTCAGCACTTCAAAGTGCCTATACGGGTTATTGGTAAGAACTACTTTTTCAATGTGATTTACAGTGTACAAGTTAAGTATGTGAAATGAGTTTTGTTTGATCATGCGTGAACGTCTTCCGAGACAACTCAAACAAGCACTTTTTTTTTCAATAGCAACTAGAAAAATATTTTTGGCTTTTAGATGAATCACAAAATACTTCAAAGTGTGAGATTAACTACAAAATATTTTAGAATAGTGAATACATTTATGAAAATAATTGGTATTACTGAATGTTGGGTTAACCCCCTTAAAATATTAATTAGGAGTATGTTGTCGAATTTATCACTGAAGCTCAATAGATACTATTTTAAAGTTATTTGAGTAAATAAATATATAAAATGAAAATGAAAAAAAAAATTAATAAATGTTGCTTTGAAATTTTGAAAAGATAGATAAAATAATGGGAAAACAAAAATTCTCCACATGGACTTATATATTTTAAAACTGAGGAGTATTACACTTTTCCGGAGATTGTAATTATTGAAATTAAAATATTAACCCATGTATTACCAAAAAAAAAAAAATACAAACCCTTGCTTTACATAAGTATATCTTAAATTGTCATCTGATGTAATTTTATAATAATGGGATTCACTGATGATATGATAAGTTATAATTATCAATAATATAAATATTTCAAAAAAAAATAACATAAAAAAATAAAAAACCATTCAACTCAAGGCCAAACCATATCCATCAAATCCCATAATCTTTTATAAGCTACTAGATTCCTACCTAAATTGTGTATCTAGTGAATGATTGATTAAAGAAAAGGGTTTCTAGATGTAATTGTTTGCTTTTGTTTATATTAATTAATACCTATGTGTTCTTGACCTCATTAAATTTATCAAAGAATTTTTCATTTTTTATATATTAAACAATGTCCTTCAATTCATTTCAATCTCACCAGAGAGAGACGACAAGAAGTATGATTGATGGTGCTGCTGCTTCCAACCCCTGCCACTACGAATTGAGACCTCTTCAATCAAGAAATAAATATTATTATATTTCTTATATATTGGACTTCCCTGGATTCAATAAAAAAATGTGTTATAATTGGCAAAATAAAAATAAAAATAAAAATGTGTTGTAATATATTTCGTATGGCTCTTCTTCTTAAAAGCCCTCATAAAGAAATATATATATATATATATATATATATATATATATATTTGAAATAAAACAAAATTTAAAGATCAGCTATTGATAACTGAGATTCTTGATAATTTTGTTTTAGAATTTTTTAAGAGTAAAATTATTTTTCCAATATTAGTACGTTTGGCATCTATGCTTTTTTGAATTAATAAGCTGAAAGATCTTTCTTTTCTTTTTCTTTTTAGATATCAAGTGAGAAAAGATTGAGAGAGAGAGACAGAGAAGTTAAGTAATTGGTAGATATATATCATAAAAGTAGATACACATACAGTATATATGCAGAAAGTGGGATGGTTGGGGTTATATGCTTGCTTTTGCTGCGAAGCAGTAAATAAATATATATATATATATATATATATATATGTCCACTTTCTGGATTTGAAGAACAAAATAATTAAATGCTAGTTGATTACACACATATACAGTTGGGAATCAAGGTGAGTCCGACCCTATAGGATCCGGAGTAAGAAAAAAATTATTTTTCAAAACTCAGTCCGAGAGCACCAGGGCCAGGGATCAACCCTACGGGGTTCGAAAGTTATTATTCTAAATTTTAACTATTTTTCTTCCGTTTATATAAACATATATATAATGAGTAAATTATAACAATTAAAGTTCTAATTTATCAAATAAATGTTATCAACATTAATATCTAAATAACACAAATCATCCAACAAATAAACACATTAACTAATTCGTAATCAAAATCAAATATTGTCCACAAATAACTCACATAAAATATAAGAAGCATACATAGGTTTTAAATTTAAACTATTATACAATATTTCTATGGCAAGATTGACACTATGACTTGTGATGAGAAGGTTTCCAATATAAGGAGCAAGTTGACTTTCATTTCAATGAATATTAGAATGTGGGAATATCTCTTCTAACTCCTATTAAGTTTTTTAAAAAAAAAAAAATTAACAGGGTCTAATAAGCTGGCCCGAGGCCCTACATGACTTATTTTATTTGACTTCTCTAATTTTCAAACCCGACTCTTTAAAGATCAGGACTTAAACGGATCAGCCCGACGGGTTCAACCCGATTTCTCAACTCTACACACATATGACCCTCTCTAAGTCTACAAAGATCGACCATGAACTATATGAAAAATAATCGATGATATGGCCTACAAATCGGCTAGATAGGATTGTACTATATTGTATTTAATTATTTAAAAAAGTGAAAACTGTAAATCACTGTGATGTACGTGTGTGTGTTTTGATACCATTCAAGAAGTTTCTGAATATATATATATGGTAGTCTTGTTACAAAAAAAAAAAAGTTGGTCTTCATATATTCCCACTCATGTAAAAAGTTAATTGGGTTTTATTAGCTAGTGTACATGTGTACAGAGCATTTTTTTTTCAAAAGCTATTTATATTATTACTACAAAAACTAATATGGAATACAAACAAAGTTAAATAAAAAAAAACAACAAAATAAGCCAAATACAAAAATAGCTCATCACCGTACATTAAAGATTTAAGAGTAAAAGTAGAAGAATGCACAAAACCGGTCTCCTCGATATCTAAAGTTAGAAGTGACATGAAAGAAAGTATTTGTTGTAAAACTCACCCTAACGAGCACACCTCCTTATAAGCATTAGCTACAATTAGAGCAGCTGCATAGATACCCCGTCTTGGAGTAAAGATCAAAGAAAACTCAACCTCGAAGGAAGAAAATCCATAATATCATGAAGAACACTTCTGCTCCTCCGCTCAAGCAAATACGGTGACTTTGACCACACACCGAACAACACCTATTGAAATCTACCCCCAAGAACGCAGATCCGAGCTACCGGATGATAGTTGAATCTAATAACGTTCAAACAACCATCCAACTAAGAGGATTTATACTCAGATCTCACATATCTGTTTATTTCCTGAGAAAACAAGAACACCACCACAAAACCCAGCACCACAAAAAAAAGAAACAAAAGACAAATAGCTCTCACCGCCGCAGAATAGATCTGAAGGAGAGGAAAAAACTCACCACAAGGACGAAGGAAGTCCACAACCACCAGAACTCAGAGGGAGAAGGCCACAGATCAAAGATCTTGGAACCGATCTACCACTTTGACGTAGTTGTGGCATAGAATAATACTCACCGGTGGCTTGTGATAGTGCCACAAGCCGCCGACGAGAAAGAGATGAAGGAGGGTCATGAGGCAGAGAAGAGAGAATTCAGATTTTAGGGTTTTGTAGCGGCTGTCAGAAGCATAACAGTGTTACTTTTTGTTGCTCTCGCTTGCAGTTTGTACAGATCTTTCATTTGTTTCTTTTAAACTTGATTTAATTAAATCTCCTGTAAATTTATACTCCCTCAAGTTCTTAATGTAGGACTTAATTATGCGGGCAAAAAAAATGTAAGACCTAATTGTGGAGTTAATCTTGATCCTAAAACATATTTTTCATACGTATCAATCTTTCTCCCTCAACCATAATCAAGTAAAAGAAAATGAATGATATTAAAGAAGACGATTAGGGTGTTTTAGAAAAAAATACATTATATTAACTAATTTAACCAATTTTAATTCCTTAATGTAATCAAACTAGGTAAATAGATCTTACATTAAATATCAAATGGAGTGTTATTAATGATCATCTTCTTCATCATCGTCATCTAAATTTCTCTTCGTACAGATTGAATGCTCTAAAGAAAATTTTATTTGACAACAATTAATTTGAACATAGAACATGATATAATATCAAAACTCTTTTTTTTTTCTTCCATCCTTTTTCAACCAAATGTCTTGACAAAATTTCTTGAGTTTTGTATTAAGAAGCCTCATACTCACAGTTTTTTCTTATCCAGTCTAAGCCGTGGCCCTGGTATTTAAAAAGGGGGAAAAAATTACTGAAAAATCTCTCATTACAAAAATAGTGTCTAAATTAAGGTACCTTAGAGACAAATTAATGAGTGTAACTTATCTTTAACGAGTGTCGTTATTCTTCAATATGTGCAACATATCTTTAGATATATGTACAAATGTCTTCCCCTTTGCACATAGTTGAAGAGATGTTGTACCCTTTGAAAATAGGTTGCATCTTAAACAAATTAATTTCAAGTATAATTGGACAATAAATTTTATAGTGGGAGATTTTTCAGTAATTTTTCCAGACATTAAAGAAAGCTGCTAATTAATTCTCCATTGCTGTTTTTCAATACCTGAAGGATGGCTCTTCACATAACATCAATTAATTTCAAGATAAAGTCAATATTAATGTTTAGCAAATAAAAAATCCAAACATTTTGTTTTTCATATGTACCACTCTGGTTCTATTTGTAAGTCTTTTTTGACCAAATCACACATACCAAGGAGAGGTAGTTAGCTCAATAATTATGGGGTGAATTTTCAACTTTGCATTTATTTGTGATTGGGTATCTTTCAACTCTTTCTTCTCTCTCTATTTCATTGGTACAATTAATATGAGTAAATTTGTCACAATCTCATTTATTTGGTTAAAAAAGACTTATAAATATGACCAAATTTTTTGGTCAAAATTGATTTATAAATAGGACCAGAGTGATAACTAGATTTGACTTTCTTATAGACATACCTACATATATGTGTGTATGCCCTCATTAGTTTATGAGTAGGAGTGAGTAATTGGGTCCGGATCTTCTCCTTATTACCTCTCTGCCCATCCCTCCTCATCAGCAAATTCTGGCCGTTGAAATCCTGATCCAAGGGCCTAGAATACATTTTAAAAAACCACATGCGGTAATTTTTACCGCATGCGGTTTTTTTAAAAATTACTCTGGGCCCTTGGATCAGTATTTCGACGGCCAAGATGTGCCTATGAGAGAAAAGGAGAAAGCTTGCTCATGAGAAAATCCTCTCCCGTGAGTAATTACTGTTAACAACTACTCCCTATGATCTTTATTATAAGGCACCAACTATCAATTCTCACAAACCAATAAAAACAGTTAAAGTCGATAAAGTTGTCCTACAATTTAAGTAACTTACAATATTACCCCTACTAATTGCACTAAATTCTAATACCGCTCTGGTCTTATTTATAAGTCCCTTTTGACCAAAATACACATACCAAGGAGAGTTAGTTAGTCTAATGATTATGAGGTAAATTTTTAACTTTGCATTGATTTATGAATGAGTATCTTTTAACTTTTTCTTCTCTCTCTATTTTTCATTGGGTATCTTTCAACTCTTTCTTCTTTCTCTATTTTCATTGGTACAATTAATATGGGCAAATTAAAATTGTCACAATCTCATTTATTACCTAAAAGAGGACTTATAAATAGGACCAAGTTTTTTGGTCAAAAGGGACTTATAAATAGAACCAGAGTTGTATTATATTAATTATTACTTTACCCACTACCCCTATTAATTATGAGCATATATAAAAAAAATAACTAATGTGCTTTGGAAACAAGTAAGTGCCTTATAAAAAAGACCAAATATAATTATAAGTTGGTGCCTTATAATAAGGACCGGAGGAGTAGTTGTCCCAACTGTAATACTAACCGCCATACTTAGATGAGCTCTAGGGTTCAAACCTAGTATTGATATGTTTATGTGTGTGTATTAATTGTATTAAATAAATAAAAAAATATTTTTTAAAAAAAAAAAAGAAGAAAAAAAAAATGCAGGGAGCAATTATATATCACTGTGTTTATTGCTTCTTCAATATTTTGAAAATGCATAAATTCAAAAAGGGAGGTATCGTATAAATGAAAATTACATTTCACTTTTGATTATTTTTTATTATCATTGGAATAAAATCAAGGTTAAAAAAAGTAACTTGCATTATGTGAATGTATGTTTCTTGAAAGATAACATTTAATTTGCACAATTATAATCAAAGGAATTATTATTGGGGAAAAAATGCTATTGAAAAATATCTTTACTAGACAGGGAGTGCTCGATCATGATCATGTTTACTCTATATATAATTATATATTCTTCAACATATTTTCATTTATTTGTGGTCCCTTTTCAAAGTACTTATCGATGAGTCCACATTATATGCTTATTAGGTGCTTATACCTCTAATTAGAGGTATAAGCATCTTTTTTTAAATTTTTTATATATCGTATTTATTTAGATTTAAATTATATGTTGCTTTCTGAGATGTTTTTTTGCACCCAATATCTCAAATTAATTAATTTTCAGTTCTACATTTGTATGTAACACCAGTATTATGAAAATTAATTAATTTGAGTGTAAAAAACATCTCAGAAAGTAACATATAATTTAAATCTAAATAAATATAATATATAAAAAAATAAAAAATATGCTTATACCCCTAATTAGAGGTATAAACACTTAATAAACATATAAGTATAAGCATATAATGTGGACTCCTTATCCATATGGCAAAGTAACTATGAGAAATTAAAGCAAGCATTTCGAGAACTTTATAAACTATCCTAGATTCCGATCCAACTTATTTTATGTTTTAATTAAACAAATCCCTTTTCATCCAAAAAAATAACCTTAATTTTCTGACTATAATAAAAGGAAAAAAATTCAAATATTGAAGTTTCCTGTGAAAACTTGATCTTAAGATATTTTGGTAATTTCCTATGCACATAATTACTAAGAAATTAATGACTTAATTAAATATGACTTTAAACTCATTTTGTGTTTTTTTGCAGCAAAAGTGGGGTTTTTTTTTAGCTAAAATGCTCCAAAAATACATGACTTAATTTCCGAAAGAATTATTCATGACATGAGACACGTGTTTAAAAATTACCCACTTATTATAAGTTTTAATAATTTGAGAGTACAATTATCCTGAGCTCACAATTTTTTTAAATTGTTTTATGGAAATATAGAGAAACTACTACTATACTAATAAAGGGGGTCAAAGGAGGGCAGTCAAAACTGAAAAAGAAGACATGAAGTTGAAAATTGGAGTGATGGTGCAAATTCCAAAGCAAAAGTAAGGGCACAAAGGGGAAATCATTTTGCAATCAATTGCTTTATGATTGAGGGAGCCACCCAATTTTTTTTTTTTTTTTTAAAAAAAAGCAATAAAGATTAAAAAGCATATATTGTTATAAATATATTATTATGTGGATGTCCATTTCGACAAAGAACTATCAAGGTCTATAAATAGAGGCCTTGTAAACATTCGTAATACACTTGAATGAGAATTTCTCTCTCCTCTCTAGAATTTCTCCTGGTTCTTCTTCTCTATTTCCTTTAGATTTATAACACGTTATCGCACGACCGCTTCCGAATCAATTCGAGCTCCCTACAAAACGAATCCCGAAACTTCATCCAAACATCATCACCCAACTATCAATTCACCCACCCAACATGCGCTTCTTTCTTCTTCCCTTGGTTTGATCTCGATTGATAGCTTCTTCACTGCTATCTCTCTTCCATCTTCTAGCTTTCCCAATTGAAGAATGAGTGAATGAACTTTTCGCGGTTCAATAATTAATCAAAATTTCTCATAGATCTTGCCTTGTAAAGCGGTCTCGAATCCTCCTCGCCTAGCTTGTGATGAAAATTGAAATTCTCGTCGTCGAAACTAACATTTCGAAGGAAAACACCTTCGCTCCTTGGCGGCAATTAAGTGAACAAAACTAGCCCATGAAGTAGAAACAAAGAATCAATTGAAGGAGACTATTTGATGATCGTGTGGTTCCACCAAAAACTGGTTTATTGCAATATTGAGAAACACCCAAGGATTTTAAAAATCCTTCTCTGCAAGATCGGGAAAAAAAAAAAAAAAAAAAAAAAAAAAAAAAAAAAAAAACTCAATATATGAAAATGAGGAAGAAAGTGGCGATTTGAAAAAGAAGAAGAAGGAAGCAGGGTCACGGATTGAAAGGCATTGAATCCTCTGCAGGATCGATTTGGAGTTATTTGATGGTTCCAGATTCAATAAAGATGGCACTGTGGACTGCAATGGCGGACTGCTCGTGGAACCTGCTGGATGCGCCGAAAATTTTGAAAGAATGAAGGGACCTGGAGAGGAGATAGATCGAACACGTTGTGGTGTGGAAGCATGCGCCGAAAATTATGAAGAAAAGCAAACGCAGGTTTGAAAGTTTAGAAATTATATTATTATTATATTAAATATATATATATAAAAAATATATGTAGGAACCAGAAGTCGTGGTGGTTTTTGAAAAATGGCATGTGGGACACATATATTTTATATTATATTATTATTATTATTACTATTTACATATTTTATTAATATAACTACTATTTATTTATTTTATTATTTATGACTATTTGTATAGTAATTATCAATTGTAAGTCACGGTGTGTTTGAAAAAATTGTCGGTTGGACCCCACGTGTTTTTGTTATTTTATTATTATTATTACTATTTACATATTTTATTAATAATATTATTGTTTACATATTTTATTAATATTATTACTATTTGTATATTTTATTATTTTTATTATTACTATTATCCTATTCATATGGTAATTACTATTGATGCAAAAATTATAATGGTAATTATTATTTTACCATTTGCATAATAATTACTATTTATATGGTAATTACCATTAGTGCATTAATTTACTATAGTAAATATTATTTTATTCTTACTATAGTTATTATTATGCCATATGATGTTAATTTATAATTCCATTTATATGTATGAGAATTAGAATAATGGGATTTGAGAAGTAAATTATAGAGCACTCCATATTCGTAAATTAATAGATCATGAATGTTGGACTGAAAAGAAAATTAGAATGTGATCTATTTACCAAAATAAAATAAAGAATGCTATTTCAAATATCAAGAGCAACAAATTGGTACAATCCCACCACAAGCTACGACCATCTCATGTTTAAGTCTACTAATTTCTCTTTCAAATAGCTTGCTCTTGAGACAGGATCACCAGAAGAAAGCGTTCTTTTCAATCCTGCAATTCGACTCATGGTAGTTCGAACCTTTACGTAAGGCCAGTGTATTCCTCCCCTTTTACATATTTTCTGTACAATATTTTTGCATAAACAGACTCGTTTAGCCGCCTCTTTGTTGAGGTAAATGGAAGAAGTCTTTTAGATCATCTATTGATAGTAATTCACCCCTAATGTTTTGTTCAAATTTCTTGACCTATATGAATCTCTAGGTATGAGGACTAAAGGATTATTATGTATAGGGATAGGAGGATTATTATTTACAACCATGGGTTCTTTACCTTTATTGGTTATGTTTTCGTAGTGGTTGGAAATGAACTACCGATGGGTTCATTTTGAGTTTTGGTCCATTCCAAACCAACACTAAGAGCCTCATAGTAGGCGATAGGGGATCGACACCAGGACATACCCTAAAGAGTTTTGATTCAAACAATAACTATTCAGAAAATATTTGATTTCTTCTATATTTTTCTTACCAAAATCGAACATTTGAGGTCCGGAGGAACCTCCTTGTACGTCCCGGTGAAAGACAAAGATGACTTATCATACCAATCCTCCCATGAACTTCAAGTTTATGATATTGAAGTCCATTGGTATGAATGATTTCCGCGAACATGGCAAACCACATGAAAATCGGTTAGATGTCTCGGTCAAGATGGAAGCAAGATTTCTTGGTTGAGATTGCATCGTAGACTCCATAAGTTCTCGTCATATTACGACATCTCTTAACAGTCGTTTTGATGGACCCGCTTCAGATTCTTTTCTATTCGTAACCACGGGGATAGAATCTTGAATCCTTGGAGGCGAAGTTGGAACATGAATCATTGTGCCGATGGTGGAATGTTCACTCCTACGGGATTTTGGGGAGGTAAAGAAGAATAATGATATGGTACATTGTTAGACAAGTCAGCCAACTTGTTAGACTGATTGTCATGTAGTAAAGCTTCAAGAAAGAATGAGTTATATGACTCAGAAACTGGAATGAAGTTACTTGGACCGGCCATGTTTAAAGATAATATGAAAGATATAGAGAAAGGTATGAATGCAAAGAGAGAAATGGGTATCTTGAAGTTTTGAAAAACTTGATGGTGAGTAAGGCATTTACCCTTTGTCTTCCTCGATTTATGCTTTGAGCACCGTAACGTCTAGATTTATTTTTAATTAAGCAACGCCGTATCCTAATCTGTCGTTTGCTCGGAATGTGTAGACTTTTGATCATTTGGGAATTTACGGCACCGCACCCTAATGCTCCCTAAATGAAACCTAATGCAACCTAGTAGTTGCTAGTTTTGTACCGTTTGGATTTTTGTACGCCTCGTAGTGATTATTTTATGATCGTATCTCCGGAAATCTATCTTGGATGAGCAAATGATTCGAGATGTCGGTGGTTTTTGAAAATGAAATTTTGATCGTAAGCGTGCTAAGACGATATTAATCTCGAGAATGGTGATTTTCTCGTAAATATTTGAAAATTTGAAACTTCTTGATTTAAGATCTGAATACCTTGTGGTATGAAGAATGTTAGAATTAATATGGTATGATTGAGGACTGGTTTGAATATGATCTAAGCTGAAATAATGTTTAGATCAAAATATGACTAAGGTTGCTCTATGAATCTAGTATATGAATTTTGTGAACCTTGTGATCAATGTTGCATTAAAATGCATTATGTTCGATCATATCCCGATAGAAAGAGTTTCTTAGCCATGAATTTTAAATGGCACGAAGCCATAAGGTTTTAAGTTCGTATTCTAATCACATTAGAATACATTTGATTGAAGGCTCCTAAGAGCTAATATTTTACCCCGAAAAAAAAAAAAAATTATGTATTGATTACTCTATAAGATATCTCACAAATAGATATAATATAGAAAATGTATGCTTTTTGTAAACTAGAAGTTTACAACTTTTAATATAGGGATTGTAAATACAAACTAGAAGTTTGCTAATACAAATCCAATATTTGTCAATAAAAGGGCAATGAACTATAGAGAAAGAATAAGCCCGAAGGTAATGCAATGATTAATTTGTTGTTATTTTGTCATCATATTTCATAAATTTATTGCTATGAGAATCATATGTGAAATTCTAAATCAGGTGATTCTACATTACTTTGATTATGAATATCTTCATATATGGTGGACTCGCGTATTTAGTGATGTAATATTATATGTTTACTCCTGAAGACTAAACATAAATTTTTCGAAAATGATTTTGAAAATGTTCATATGACTCACACTTGAGGGGAGATTGTTAGAAAACAAGTGTGAGTTAGAATACAAGTGTGAGAAAATGTTTGAAAAGTTATATACTTCTCACATTATCTAATAGATCTCCCAAAATGGATGTCATAGTATTGAAAAATATTTATGATTGATTGAAATATATGTTACGATGAAACAAGAAGTTTACTCGATTTAAATTAATTGTTAGCATGACTTGTTTTGATCGTCCAAGTCATATATACATAATGCATATAAGATTATGTATTGACATTCATTGAAGAACTAGAAGATTCTTATAACCAACATATTGTTTATATGTTATATGATGCTTGTTCTCATTGATCGTGATTTGTAATGGATCTCAGTATCTCTGGAAATATATCAAACATATTTATATGGGCCCATCAAAATAACATGTAAATCTGAAAGATGCATCTACAAAATGATTACATGTGATATTCTAAGCTTACAACCAGAAGTTTGTAAGAATGCAACCTTGAAGTTTGCAATGATGTTTGTATATATTAAAACACACTATTTCCAGATTATACGATCTAGAAATCATGTATTATAGCATCCATAAATAGCTAGATCAATGCTTATGAGAACAAAGTTTTTATGTTGGTATATTTGATTATTGTATCATTTATATAAACCAACAAAACTCTCCCCATAAAATTGGTTTTTGGTCAAGCTAGAACCAGATTAATTCTATCTTAGAATATTTGAATGTGCAATACTTATAAATTCTCCACAATGCACATAGAGTGTTTACTGAAATGAATGTAAGTTTAAATGCGATTATGTAAGGACCTCCTTCTTCTTGTTTGTCTCTAAATGGAACAAAATGATGTTTCTAAAGGTAACAAATGGATTTAGGAGACTTACACCGCATGATTTGTTAATTGAAATTTGATATTGTTTTCCCAACATGAGGGGGGGGAGAAAATAGGCGGTTGGGAAAAGATATTAAAGATATTAACTCGAAATGAGTTATCATTGACTCATTTTGATTATTGTACAAAATAATCAGCTGGAATGAGTTATCATTGACTCATTTTGATTATTGTACAAAACAATTTGAACCGGAAGTTCAAAAGATAATTCATTTGCGTAATTTAGCTAATCAAATGCCTAAGCATTCTTCGACCTAAAGAAAGTGATAAAGTCACATGTTTCAACGCAAAAAGTGATAAAATCACATGTTTCAACCGCTAATGCTCCCTATCGTAATTGATGTCCGTGAAGGACAACATACTATAAATAAATTTAAACCACGCCCTTTGAAGCGTAGTAGGTCCATCGATTTTAAAGATAAATCCTCAAAAGAGAAAAGAAGCTATGAATATAGATGATCGAGTTGAGGATAATTAATAAAAGTTAAATGCTCCGGAAAGAGCTATCTCCTGAAGAGTTATTATCTCCAGTAGAGATATCTCCAGAAGAGAATGTTGTAGTCCCAGAAGAGACCTAGGTACATGAAAATGTGAAAATAATGAGATCTCAATAAACTATGAATGTTATTCGATTAGACCAAACGAAAGTCAACGTTGACGATATATTTGCTTATGATATAGCACATGATATAATGAATGATAATGTGGATCATAAGACAAAATTAATAAGATGGTGCCGTAAGCACATGTCCCGGAAGGACATAAGGTGCCGGAAGCACATGTCCCCAAGGATTAAAAATGCCGGAAGCATATATCCCCTGAAGGATTTAAAATGCCGTAAGTATATATATCCCCGAAGGAATTAAAGTGCATGAAGCACAAGTCCCTGAAGGATTCAAGATGTCAAAAACATTTAATTCAAGTTCTCGAGAACATTATTAAATAAGTCTATATATGGCCTGGCCTAAATATTTATTGAAAGAATGATGCACAAAATAATTCTATATGTTCATGCATCTTTATGAAAAAAATCTTGAAGTATATGATATTTATGTGATTATTTAGTAATTATGTTAATATTTATTATGCTTTTATTAGCAAATTTAGAATTTGCGGGTACACAATGGACAATGAATGATAAGATTGGATGTTTTTATCGTTCCATAGCGAATAATACAATATTCGACTCATCGAAAGAAAGAATTTGAAAAGAAGATGAAGGAGAATTATATGGTCCGTAAGCACCATAAAGTACGGATGTATTTTGATTATCGGTAACATATAGTTATTCATCTATACAAAGTTATTATATGTAATGTTGTCATCATGGGGAGAAAAATCTGATGTAATGAAGAGGGGGAATCGATACATCGTACTTTTTTTCCCTTATCTAGGTTTTGTCCCACCGGGTTTTCCTAGAAAGGTTTTTAATGAGGCGGCATTAGAAAGTGTATCAATGGATGATGTACTCTTTTTTTCTTTGGCTAGGTTTTTATCCCACTAGGTTTTTCCTAGTTAAAGTTTTTAATGAGGCACATTCATAAATGGACATCCAAGGGGAGAGTGTTATAAATATATTATTATGTGGATGTCCATTTGCAGACAAGAACTATTGAAGGTCTATAAATAGAGCGCTTTGTGTAAACATTCGAATACACTTGAATGAGAATTTCTCTCTCCTCTCTCTAGAATTTCTCTGGTTCTTCTTCTCTATTTCCTTTAGATTTATAACATATATAACCTTTTTGACCCTTTAAAAATAATGTTCCCGAAGTAGGCCAACCCAAAACAACGAGCTTGATTTGATATATTTTTTTTATTAAACAAATTAAAATGTCTATGATGTAAATCATTCTTATTGTAATCGTTCTTATTTTATTAATATAATTTTTTTAAAGAAAAATCTTTCTTCTTTTCCTATGCATCATATTCGTACTTCGTCTTTAATTTTTATCACTTTAGTCCTATTTATAAGTTTCTTTTAACTTAATCACACATACTAAGAAGAAATAGTTAGCTCAATGAATATGGGGTAAATTTTTAACTTTGCCCTTATCTAGAAATGAGTATCTTGCAATTTTTTTTTTCTCTCTATTTACATTAATACAATTAATATGAAAGCAAAATTGTCACAATCTCATTTATTACTTAAAAAGGAACTTATAAATATGACCAATTTTTTTGGTTAAAAGTGACTTATAAATAAGATTAAAGTGATATTATTTTATTATTTTATATTATTATCCAATATCCGATTTAAAGATTGTGGCCGCCCACCCCTTCCACTACCAGTGTTTTTTCTGAGATTTCAAACTTAAGACTTGAATGGTTTTAGTGTGGCCGTTGTACGAACCCTATATATTGATATCTCTATTATTTTATTTGTTATATTGGCTAATGTAATAATTTTATACCCTTTTAATTGAATAAAAAGGGGGTTAATGTAGCTTTGGAGGCTGATGAAGGGCAGGACCGCCGCCCTAGAGAGAAATATGGATGGTATTGTTGGAAGTTTTTCCAACCAAGATAATGAGTTTGTCAGGATTTCACATCTCTCTTGGATAATTGAGATATCTGTGTGTCTAATATATTTAATTATTTTTCATGCTTTGCATCAATTCAAAATACATAGATCTAATGGCACTATCAAGTTGTTATTAAAAAGAATAACGTAAGTTAAAATCTTGAGAAACACACTTATACACTTGTTTAAGAGACAAAATACCCTCTACCCTTTAAGTTTTTAAAAGGATTATACAATTATACTCTTAATCAAATAAAAAAAATACTGAGAATTGCAATAATTAATTGTAAAATTATAATAAAGTTACTCTTCAATGTAATATTATTGTGAAATTTGTTGGACCGAAAAATATTTCTGATGAAATTTGGCAAGATAGTTTTCTATTTTTTTATTGAGATTATTGTATTTATAAAAACCTAAAATTAATTATTCATTAGAGTAAATGTGCAAATTTAGCAATAAACTATTTTTTTACTATAAACACTCAACACAATTACATAAACATTTTTTTAATGTAGTATATATGTAACATTATTAACCTTGATTAACTTTCGTTACTTTTTATACAAAAGGGTCTCTAGTTTTCTTATTTTCTATTATTTTAATATATTTTTAGAAATATGTGCCTTTTTGAAAAAAAAAAACAAACAATAACACATTTTATTTTTTCCATAAGAAAATTTACAAGAAAAATAATGACATTTACAACACAAATGAAGGGATTCAAAGAAAATCAAGGAGTTAACAAAAATATTTTAGCCATTCACAAGAGAAATAAGAGCATTCCCAAGACAAATCAAATCATTTACAAGACAAATAAAGAGATTTAAAAGAATCCAAAGAGTTAAAAAATGTTAGTCATTAAAAAGACAAATAAATGAATTTACAAGACAACTATGGATATTTATAAGACATAAAATGTTTATGTCTACTTTTGGGTCATAACAAAAGATAATTGTGTTGGATGCTTATAGCGAAATACTTTATTGTTAAATTTGCATTTTTGCCCTTCTAAAAATATATTAAAATAATAAAAAGTGAGAAGATTGGTGAGACCCACAATACAAAAAAGATAACAAAAGTTAGATTAACGGCATTGTTGTATATGCTACTTTAAAAATGTTTATCTACTCTTACACCCAACAAAAAGATAACTGTGTTAGGTACTAATGTCACAATAATTGATTAATTTTTACGTTCACCTTATTTATTAATTAGATGAGCGTGTTGTATTAAGAAAAATTAAATCACATTCACTCCCCGGCGAGTAGAGACGGTTGTGGGCGCACACATTTCACAAGATTGTTTGAAATCTTTTCTTCTAACCGTAATCTCTATATATTTTCAATTGTCTCTATTTTAATATCAAGAACCTTATAGTCTAACTCATCTAGTGATAGTGATTGAGAGGTATTTTAGAGTCTTCTACCGCAAATACCATATTAAAATTGGACACCGCTTTCCTTATATTCCTAACCATCCGCTACCTTCTTTTTTCTATCAAATAGTTAGGGGCGGAGCCAGGAATTATAATTACGGGGGGCAAAAATTATAGAATAGAACCTAGATATTCATGAAATTGCATTTAAGACCTATATACATTTCAAGATGTTCATTTTGTTGGTCCCTCCGTGAAATTCTTAATAGGGATTAAAGTGAAAATATTAAAAAATTTATAAGGCTAAAATGCACTTTCTTAAAAATTTAGGTCATTTTCTATAATTTAGGAGGAGCGGGGGCCACCCCTAGCCCTCCCCCCGGCTCTCCCTTCGCCCCTGCAAGTAGTGCCGTTTTGGTGTAAGAACCCATTGTTCACTCTTTTTATTTTTTAAAAATAGCATTCACTATTTTGAGTATTGTTTTTAGTAACATTACATATCCTGAAATATCTTTTTAAGTATCGTTCGCAAGACTCTAAATATTTTTTCAAGATCATAAAAAAAAAAAAATATCAGTGAGTATCTTGAAGAATCATTTTATTAGCAGTCACTATTTTGAAGTATTTTTTTAGTACTAATCAGTACCCTGAAATATAGGGGTATTGACTGGTACTAAAAAGATACTTTAAGTTAGTTACTGCTACTAAAAAGATATTTCAAGATACTCGTTGATACTATATAAAAAAAACTTTAAGATGATGATTGCTACTAAAAAGATACTTCAAAACACTCATTGATACTAAAAAAAAGTACTTCATGATCTTGAATAATTATTTTAGGATCTCGAAATATTTTAGGATATTGACCGGTACTAAAAAAATTATTTCAAAATACTGACTGGTACTAAAAAGGATACTTTAAGATACTAATTGGTACTGAAAAAAAATACTTGATGATCTTGAAAAATTATTTTAGGATTTTGAAAAAATATTTTAGTGTACTGAATGGTACTAAAAAAAATTACTTTAAGATACTAAAATGATACTTCAGGGTACTGCTGGTACTAAAAAAATACTTAATGATCTTGAAAAAATATTTAGGATCTTGTAAAAATATTTCAGGATATTAACTGATACTGAAAAAATACTTCATGATCTTAAAAAAAAAAAAGATCTTGTAAAAATACTTCAAGATACCGACTAAGATCAAAAAAAATACTTAAGATAGTAAATGCTATTTTTTTAAAAAAAAAAAAAAAAAAAGTGAACGGTGATTTTTTACACCTAAACGATGCAATTTGATAGAAAAGAAGAGAAGCGGTTGGTTAGGGAATTGGAGGAAAGCCTGGGCCATTAAAATTACTCAAGATGCTGAATTAGCAAAACAAGAGAGGAAATGAAGAATGAAGGAAATATCACAGAAATGATGGATATGAAGCCAATAATGATGATTTTTTATGGGTAAACCCAATTCTGTGTGACATAAAAGATAAACAAAACAGATTATCATAAACCTGTCCGATTTGCAGGTTTGATTTTAAGTTGAAATGATGTGAAAGACCCTTCATTTGGTTATTGCCAGTGATTTCATGTATCATGTAGTTGTAAATTATTGAGTAATTGTCAGTGTGTTTTTATATAAACCCCGTTACCCAGTATTACTATTTTTTTAAAATTATTATCTCATGCTGTCATAAAATCTGCGTTGAGGGAAATATGATTGAAGAAAATACAAAAAATAAAAATAAAAATAAAAATAAAATCAAAATTTTAAATAAGTGATTTAACAATAAAGCAAGTTATCAATTATTTTATTAAAACCATTACTAGTATTGTCAATATGATTTTAAAGTTTAAGTAATATTTTTTAGTCATTTTTCTTATATGAGTGTGTATGCTTTATATATATATAAAAACAAAACACTAAACAGCCACTCACCAGCAATAATTGCTAAATTGACAAGACCTTTTATTTTAAATTAATGACATTGTGCATGTTTGGTATAGCTTTTAGGAGAGACAGTAAGGTATATTTACTATTTCAAATGGGCTTGTGAGATTTTTTTAAAAATTCGTTCGGACGAAATTTTTTATGAATTGGGCTTATGGGGTAAAAGTATCTTATTTGAAAAGTTAGCTTTCAAGTAAAAAATTCTTATTTAAACTTGAATTATGGAATAAAAGCTTCTTATTTGAACCTGTCTTATGAAATAAAAACTACTTATACAACCATCAATTCAAACATAAATCATATTTCATAATCTGACTTTTACATAAATCATTTTTCCAACAGGTATCCCAACACAAGCATATTGCTACCTTGCATGAGTATATTTCATATAAAAATATTTCCCGCCACTTTCATCACATATGATGATTTTTTTTTTTTTTTAAATAAGATCATATCACATATGATAAATAAATAAGATTTAATGTTGATTGTTTAAATTAATAGATAAAAAATCTCATTCTTTTTTTTTTTTTTTTTTGGTGAGAAGATTTTTTCTGGCCCAAAAGGGAGTAAATGGAAGATATTGATGAGGTAAGTGTGGGCCATTATATCGCTACCTTGCATGAGAATATTTAATATAAAAATATTTATCGCCACTTTCATCACATATGATAAAAAAAAAATTATAAGATCATCACATGTTTAAATTAATAGATCAAAAATATCTTCTTATTTTTTCTAAGAGAATTTTTTTCTGGCCCAAAAGGGAGCAAATGGAAGATATTGATAAGGGAAGCGTGGGCCAAGATGGAAGTAGAAGGAGGTCATCATACTAATTCAGAGCCTATCTGAAATTGAAGCCCTTGTGGTCATATCAGATTCTTTGGGCCCTGAAACCCAATCTCCCTAAATTTGAAAGGTGATTATTGGTTGCACTTTATTTTTTTTTTCGCCTATATGCCCTATTTATTTTTATTGCCAAAAAAAATACTAATTGAATTTTAAATTTTCAAATTATTGATTTTCTACTAAAATGAGTTGTTAATTCCTATATTTTTTTTGTTAATACCTATATTCTTATAAGCAATATGACTAATTTGGGATTGTGAAGTTCAAATGTTTTTTTTAAAATCTTTTCCCCTACTTATTATAAATAGAAATTACTTCATCATTTATTAATTTAATTAATTATTAGTAGTTCTCATCATTGTTGGTCGTGGGTTGGGTGATTTTGTCCCCCTACAAGAAAATAACAATTTGATAAATAAAACAATCTTTTTGGTCACGACATTCGAATTGTCATATATGTTACAGTTAATGAACAAAAACAAATACATGATTTTAAAGTTGTATTTTGAACTTTTTTATATCAGTCTCATTTTTTTTAAACTCATTTACACGTTAGATTATTATTTCAACAATCACGTATTTTTTTTTAAAAAAATAAACTATATTTTATTCAGTTTACTAAAATATCCTCACACATCACATATGTTTGTTTATTTGATTAAGGGTTCTCCTTTTAGAAGTGTAAAGGGATTTTTTCTTTTCTAACAAATGCGTTTAATAAGATTTAAACTTGTATTCTCCTTTATAAATGAGAGTTTGTTGGCTATAAGCTTTTTTTTTTAAAAATAAAATAATGCAACAATAACAAGCCATTTAAAATAATGGGCTAGACAGACCTAGGAGCTTTAAACACTATCCCATTCCATTCCATTCCAAAAATATTTATATAATTAAGGTTATAGACTATTTCTTCATTAGTATTGCTTTTATTTTTTTGCTCTGGACATTAGTATTGCTTTTAGATCAAGAACAACATTACACTTTTTGACACTTACGAGGTGACGTTTAAACAAAAAAAAAAAAATTGGGTTAACATTACTTCAACTTTGACATACCGACTTTTAAAGTAAAATTAGACTTTAACCCAATTTTAAAAGTTGGTAACTTATAAATCAATTTGTAAAATTTGAAGAACCAATACAAATATTATATAAATTTATTTCTGAATCTAAGATACTGGCTTATAAATATTAAAGTATGAATTTTGTTAGAGATTTGCAGGTAAATTTAAGAAGATTTACTTGTAAATGTGCTGGTTTAGTAGTTTGAGTTGTATCCCTGACCGGTAAACGGTCACCAGCCACGAAGAAATGAAGAAGTGGTTATTTAGACTTAAATATAATTTTGCCTAAATTATTCCCAGCAAAATGACATGGTATTTTGAGACGCAAAACGCAAAGCTTTCGGGGCTTTTGGAGAACCCACGAAGAAGTGGCGAAATCGGGAAGCTGAACAATTCAGAGTTCAGAGGTTCTGGACGCAACAAAAGTTGGGTGAAGCAAGAGAGCCTCCAATGTTGCTTAGCGGTGGCTCTCGCATTTCGCTTCATCTCCGACCCTGCGACCTCCATTCCCACTTAAGCTGTAGATTTCGTTATTACAGTTCTCAAATTGTTCAGCTTTCGTTTCCATCGCCTCTGAATCCTTGTTGGCCATGTATTGAAGAGCAAGCTAGACTGTCTTCTTTGTCATCGTCGTCGTCGTCGTGTTATGCCAGCATCCCATCTGAGTCTCCTCGAGAAATTCCTGTTTTTGACTCTTTCAGGTTCTTTCTTTCCTTATGATCATTTTTTTTTGGGTTATGCTATTCTGTGAAGTTTGTTTGTTGTTATAAAGGAAAAGAAGTCGGGATTTTTTTCCCCTTAATTTTTTGAAATTTGTTATGAACCTGGTACATGTGAATAGAGTTCCAAGCAACCATGAATTAATCGATGAAAGCTCAGATGCAACAACTTTCAAGTGACTTGTGCTATTTCCTTGTTCATGACTGTTCATGACCGCATTCACTCTTTTGTGAGATGAACAACTCTGACTTCTAATGAATAAAATTTTGTGAGAGTCTTGTTACTTCTTTTCACTTAACATTAGCAGAATGTAACTCACAAGCAGGCTTTGATCCAGCACCAACTTCCCTTATCATCAATCTCTGGTTGCCCAGTTCTTTCTTTTGTTTTTGGTTGGTAGAGAAACAAGCTTCGTTAGATATGAAGGGAATACAAGAGAGTATGGGACAACCTTCTATATTCATAGAGGGGAAGAAAAAACAAAAACTTTAGAAAATGTCTGTTGTAATCCCTACTCATATTCATAGAGATTCTGTTGTAAGATTGTAATTGGGATATGAGAGGGAAAGAGGGGAAATAGAGGAGACAGAGAGTAAGAGAGAACAGAGTGTGTGTGAGAGAGAGAGAGAGAAGGGGAGAAGAGGAAGAGAGAATCAGAGAATAGGATTCAATCCATTATCATCATCACAATACACACACAACACATTAATCCCTACGCCTTATTTATATACATTTTATTAACTGCCTTATTCCCCATAACAGACTAATATCTCAACTAACCTAACTAACCTTTCTTGATTATTATGATATCATCTCAGATTCGAACAAAACACTGAAGTGAAGCAAGAGATACAAGTTCAGTCCTTTACCATAACTATAGGCATTTAGAGTTGCCAAAGCATTATTAAAGTTTTTAGCATTCCTTTCCAATCAAATGCACCTAATCACAGCAAAGACTGTTTGCCCATGGTCAGCTGCGTACCTTTCAGGACACCATTAACAAAGGCCCTTCCTTCTACTTTTGTTCACTCTCTCTGAGATGGGTGTTTCATAATTGGCCTATTAATTCCTTGTGTGGGTGGTACTTTCTAACCAAGGCTGTACTTAGTAAACGAGGATGGAAATTCCGAGGGAAAAGTATTGAAATGAATTTCAGAATGCTTATGCAGCAGAGGCTTTGAACTGAAAGAAAGACACAGGGAGAAATGAGTTCTTACACATGGCATTAATGGTGGTTTCTTGTGCTCCACCTGATATACGTGTCATTACTTACTGCTCTTAGATTAAGCATCCTCACAGGAACTTCAGCCTTTAAAAAAGGAAAAGAAAAGAAATTGTGCGAAGCCCTCTGAAAAGACAGTTAATGGCACAGTTGTCTGATACTTCCTTACATTGGCAAAACCATTTTTTAAAACTTTTGTTAGTACTAACAGTAGTTTAAAGTTCGTTGGATGAACAGTGCACCCTTTTTTGATAAAGGAAAAGTTACATTTTTCAATTAATCAGGAAGAATTACTCTTGGGCTCCAATTATGTCCAATACAGTTATAAATTACAATTATTCTCCTGCTATCTATCTTCAAGGGGGAACTGTTCTTGTATCCCAGTAGTTTAAAGCCTTCATGTTGCTTGTGTAAATTTGAGAGAGGTTATTTTATTAAGCTTTTGCATATGTGGCTGCTCATATTTGAGGTTTTAAATTGTTGTGCATGAGCTATCTGATTACTGATCAAGTAGTCAATATTTACATGTTCACTGATATTTTCCCTTATGATTTGCATTGCATGTTATCCTTTTTGATCAATATTCTGATTCCTTTTGTTTTTTGCAAAGCCAACAAGAGGATGATCAAGAAATTATCTCCGATGGATTATCATCAATAGCAGGTTTTTAGTCACTTTCACTATATTCCTCTTTTGCCATCTTTCCCACACATGTACACCCTCATAAATTACTAATTTGTTTTCTGAATTTCCCCCCATATTTTCTGGATGGAAGAACATGCTATTCCTAGAAACTTGTGTTTGATGATGGACTTAAATTGGTTTTTTGGGGTTGTGACTTGCTGTTACAAGGAAGCATTCCATTGCCCTTCTGTATCTTAATTTAGTTTATGTTTTGTTGCGCCTTTTTAGGATTTTCAATTGCTGGCCACTTGGGCTACATAAGTGCTGTAGGGGTGCAAAGAAAGGCATGCAGAATCCATAGCTGCATGCTTGCCTGTATGCTCAATTTTCTTAGCATTTGATTATCTTCCTCTTGTGGAGAATATCAGAAGTTTATCTATTCCTTATTAGGAAACTGCTTTTGCTTCATGTAGGTAGGATTATCAATTTGATGAAACAATAGCTCATTATGTCATGAGGGAAAAAAAGAAACTTCCCAAGAACTTTCTAGCTTCTTTGAAAAATCGAACCCTGAAATTTTCATAGACTGTACTTTATGTAGGATAAAAGATTGCAATTTTGTGCATGCTTCTTTTAGTTGGGTATAGTAGGTAAATCTCCCATTAAAGCAAGAAAAGTTTCTAATGTTCACTGTGTCCTTTAAAGAAGAAAGCTGATAATTGTATTTGGACTTTAATCAATGTCAATATCAATATATCTATGAAAGTTGTAGGAAGCCATACTATTATTCATGAGCAATGCAACTTATCTCAAATTCTGGTAAATGCATAGGACCCACTCTGGTTATAAGAATTCATACAAGTATCTGGCGAGTATTTGGTTGTATTATGACTATAATAGGCCTATGCCTGAAGAAAGAAAATGTGAAGGGAGAGAGGTCTATGGGAAGTGAATTAATGGTGTCATGACACAGTTTCAAATGTCAAGGGGAAGGAAGAAAGAGAATTGCAGGGGAATAGCTAGCCATTGGCAGCAGTGTTTATATACATATTTGTTTGTTTGTTTGTTTGTTTTTTTTTGGGGGGGGGGGTGTAAGGAGAATTTGACAGTGAATGTGGGATACATCCCAGTTTCTTTAAAGCTTGGGAGTTTTATGTATTGCTTTTTTTTGCTTCTGTCATTCTCTTTTTATTTCTGTTTTGGCTTTGATAGATGCCTTGTGCTTGAATTCTGCTGATTTAATTTGAATGTGGTTGGATTCCCCTTGTATTTTCTGTGATTGAAATTGAACAATATTCTGGCTTTCAATCATATTAAGGATATGAATAACAATTGGTGCAACTGTAGTTAGGTTTGCATAATGTTTTTTATAGGAGCCCGCAGTCACCTCATGATTTGTAGGCAGAAGAAAAAAATAGTATGGACAAAATCTTCAGATGCTGGCTTTTAGTGCAGTTGTTTTTTCTTCATGTTACCAATAATTAGTAGCGATTCTTTCTATCTACTCACTGTTAAACATTCTACTATTGTGGAAATATTTAAATACCTTCGCTGGTTTTGTTTCTGTATAATGATTTAATTCATGATAATTTTCAAAATTATCATAATTACCTCGATTTTAGGGAATCTTTTCTGTGATAACCTTTGCAATCTGTATTGATACATAAGAAAGATTAAATAATTTATTCCGCTTTTGTTGGTTAGATTCTGTAATTATGGCTTAGCAGTAATAGATGGCTCAGTTAAGCTTTCTTATTCTAAGCTTAAGCCATTATATGCATACTGTGGTGGCTATTCACTAGTTACTAGAACAACAACAAGCCTTATTCCACTATCGGGAGTTAGTTACGTAGATAGACTTGTTGTAACAAGCCTATTCATTTGTTAGCTAAAACAACTTTGACCTAGCCTTGTGTTTTGAATTTCCATTTTCATTTAACTTTCTGTATTTTGATTCAAAAAAGAAGAGATGTGACTTGTGAGGTTGGGCACATAAACTTAATATTGGGTGTAATGGTCTGTGCTTATTGACTTGATTGAAGATTCTCTGTACTTTTAATGTTGGCCGAAGGACTATGATCTACTGAAATGGCCCTTGTACCTGGGTCCTTGGCTTACACCTTTTTCTTACCTTTTATTTCTCTCTCGAACTAAATTTTGAGTTAATTAACTACATAAAACTTATCATGCTTTTGACTATTTTGTTCAAATAGAAGTCCTCTGGCCCATTGTGATTGTCCATTAGATGAGTACTTTTGGTCGTACCTGATTTAGGGTGGCTACATTACTCTTTTTGAGAATAGCTGGAATCTGAAGTTACAGTTATATGCAAATGTTATTTCCCTCCTCCGCCCCGTCTATTGACAATATGTATATATAATGACTATCTGGATAAGATATTTATGAATCTATCATGATCATTTCCAGGAGGAGTTGTAGCATTGGGGAAGTTTGATGCCTTGCACATTGGTCATCGGGAGCTTGCCATTCAAGCGTCAAAGGCTGGACCTCCATTTCTTTTATCATTTTCTGGAATGGCTAGTGTACTTGGCTGGGAACAAAGGTATGATCCAGTACAACATTCTGTCAATTCAGTTTAAAGGTTTCTTTTGTCAGTTTATATAACTTGAAAAATATGATTGTTTGTTCCAGTTGCAATTCAGAAGGGGAAGATATAAATAACTACCCTCAACTTGGAGTCATCTGCATAGAATTTCCTTCAGCTTGAAATCTTGATAATGAACTCCCTTGAACTTTCATCCGTATACGTATATCACCATTCTGTTAATAACCCTGCTGAATCATTAGAAAAGTGCCACTTCAGTAGTAATAAAACCATGTGGCATCTGGCATGGGAATATTAACATTTTTATAATATTCATTCAAGCTGCATAAGAGTCCACTAAATAAAAAAACAAAAGAAGAAGAAGAAGAAGAACGGGTTCCCCACTAAAACGCATTTCATTATCATAAAAATATCTAAAAATGTCCATATTTCCAAGTCAGATACTGCATAATTTTATTGTCAGATATGACACTTTTCTGTTTATGATTGAAAAGATTTATTAATACAAGGGTGTTTATATTCACACAAATGAAAGTTTAAGGGAGTTTATTCTCAGTCTTTAAAGATGAAAGGGGTTCTGTGCAGATGACTCAGTTTATGGGAGTTCTTTATATTGTAACCTAAACCCAGATCAAACTGCTATTGTGGTCCATAATTGGGTACGAGTTGAATGAGTTTGGTTCCTGATCTTTTCATATTGAAGGATAAAGGAATTTCGTTTTATTTATTGGAATGAAGTTATGAGTTATCTTTTAGCATTGGAGACTAAATTGATAGGTACTTGAATGATTTTATCAAATTGGTTATGGTGCAAACTGCAAAATATCTATTCCCTCTAACTAGCATCATAAACCCCTATCTAGGGCTACCTTGGCAATAACTTTCACATGTACTAAGTAACAATGCAATCACAATGATAATTTTTTATTCATTTGGGGGAACTTATGAGAATAGGTATATAATTAACTAAGAACATTCTCAAGAAATTGTGTTTGTTTGCAGGTGATTATATATGAAAGATATATAATTTGGGTTATCATATGTTTCAGTTTTGATGAATAGCACTTGAACACAATCCTTTTAGTGATTTAAAGTCATTTCTAAAGAGCAGCTTCCTTTATTCTCATTGGTTATGGTAGTATTTTAGATTTTATTGTAATAAATAGATGTGTAGTGATTAAAATAAGAGAGAATATTATTACTTCCTAAACAGGGCTCCTATAGTTGCCAAATGTGACCGGAAGCGAGTGCTTTCTTCTTGGGCTCCTTATTGTTGTAACACGGTCCCGAAAGAGTTCCAGTTTGAGTTTTCAAGAGTGAGACATCTCAGTCCTCGTGAATTTGTTGAGAAGTTATCAAATGAGCTTAGAGTGCGTGGAGTGGTTGCAGGTAAATTACATTTCCACTATGTTCTATTTAATTCACCTAACGCCATTCTCTTGCATTTGATATGGTTACATTCGCATATCATTTCTTGTAGTATAGGGAAAGTCCACTACTCCAATAAGTGGTAATTGTCCCCCTCCCCCCAAAAAAAAAAAATAAGATTTCTCTGTTGAGAGAAGTAATGAGAAATTCAAAGCAGGACTTAAGAGAGAAAGTATTAGTTAAATCTAGAGTCCGTTCAAGTAACATTAACATAATCTATCCTACTACTTTTGTTGATTGCACACTTCAGATTTAAGTGAAGCTATAGCTTTGTGGTAAGGTGCAGCTTTTGCAGTGTTATAATGGATATCCAATTTTTGAAACTTAGATAGACACCTATAATGGAGCTTGTGGCAGGTGAGAACTACCGATTTGGGTATAAAGCTGCTGGGGATGCATCAGAGTTGGTAAAGCTGTGTGAAGAATATGGTATGGAAGCTTACATAATAAAGCCTGTTATGGACAAGAATCAGTACCCTGCAACTTTAAGTACCAGTAACCCAAAAGAGAGAGGACAGGTTTCATCTACTCGTGTTCGGCAGGCTCTTGCTGTAGGAGACATGAGATATGTCTCAGAGCTTCTAGGTCGACAACACCGTCTCGTTTTGATGGCCACTGATTCAAAAGGATTTATTGTTAGTAATTACAAGGTATCTGCTTCTAAATCCTTCTTAATGAATCTTGCTCCAAAGGAAGGTTTATATGAGAAATGTTATCTTTTCCTTGATCAAGAGAATGCAGTTGAGTGTAGAGTAGTTATTGACACTAAGTTTGTTCATGTAGAAATAGCTGACTTAGGTCTGAGTGACAATTTTGGTACTCAACATTTTCATTTCTTGCAAATTGAATTTGCTGGTTCCAGCTCTTGATTTTGTCAAAAATCATTTTGGTCTTAGCTATGGTATATTTATATCATACTCCCAAAATTCTTGGGATTCAAATGCTTTATCATGATGCTGATCAAAGTAAGCTGTGGCTTAATCTTGGTTCAATTCCTTTCACTCTCCATCGATTTTGTATACTGAAATGACTCGATTGCTTTGGTAAAGCATCGAGTGTTGTTTAACTCTGAAAGGTTCTGAAAGGTTTGAAGCGTACTGAAGACTGTTTATGCATGAATTGTTAAATTTCTGTTACTAATTCCCATAATAGAATTGAAGTACGTCTTCCCTGAGAATATTTCTAGAGTAAATATCCTTTTTGGTCCCTGACAAAAAATACGGACTCCATTTTGGTCCCTTTCAAAAAAATTGACCGTTATTCGTCCTTTTTATAGACTAAAAATGACCTTTTGGAAATTTGTGAGGGATCAAAATGTCAACCAATCGACTCTTATTCGTCCTTTTTATAGACTAAAAATGGATTCTTGTTTTTTGTAATGGACCAAAATGAGGATCGTGTTTTTTGTCAGGGACCAAAAAGAGTATTTATTCATATTTCAATCTAAATATATAAGCATTACTAATCACATAAGAGACAAGAGAGGGTGAATTGTGTAATTTAAAAATTTGTTGTTCACGCTAAAATATTAATGGAGTAGCAAAATAGATAGTCGAAGCTCTTTCATTCTAAAATTTGTGGTTAAACATTAAGTTACCTTCCATATTTTAGCAAAATAAATAGCAAGCCATTAAAAAATAATGGCTTCATACATCATAAAATTGCATCCAATATAAAGATACAAGGGTCCAAGAAATATATTGTGTATTTTTAATGTAAGACTTATTTAGCTAATTTGATTAGATTATGAAATTGGTTAAATTAGCTAATATGACATGTTTTTTATAAAATACCCCAATTATCTATCTTAATTTCTTCATATCCCCTTACTTGATTATTGTTGAAAAAACATTAATAGGAGTAAATTAAAAAATTATTAACAAATGTAGAAAATAGGTCTTACATTTAGGACGATGCTTTACTCTCCAATCAAGTCCTACATTAAGGATTGGAGGATAATAACAATGGGCTAGACACATGAGCATTGGACACAATCTATTTATGCTAAATTTTCAAATGACTCTAATGACAACTATATTAAAAAAAAAAAAATGTAAACGCATTAAAGTAGTCATTTTAATTTTTTATTTCTAGATAAAAATTAAATCATTGCTATTTATTTAATATGAAATATAAAAACTTATCAATTGAAAGAGGGAAGGAAAAAACCCTTGACATGTTTAATATCAAATCTAAATGAATAAAAGAGGGAGAAGAAAGAAAATTGTCACTCAAACTTATCGATCATTAAAAAATCATCACCAATTTCTCAATTAAATTTGTATCAATGCAACCTTTAGCCTACAACCACAATCATCTTTGCAAAGAAAAGTAAAAATATTACTCAAACTTCTTGATCATTAAAAAATAATTTAGCAATTTCTCAATTGAATTTGTATCAAGGCAAAGCTAGTAACCACAATCATCTTTATGAAAAGAAGTAAAAATGTCTTGATCATTAAAAAGTCATCCAGCAATTTCATAATTGAATCTGTATCAAGACGACCCACAATCAGAATCATCTTTGTGAAAAGAAGAAAACATATCACTCAAACTTCTTGATCATTGATAGATCATTCAGTAATTTCTCAATTGAATCCATAGTAAGGCGACCTTTAGCCTGCAATCACAATCATCTTTGTGAAGATAAGTAAAACACAGGTAAAAATGGAGGGGAAACATAAAACTATCAAGTGCTTTATCTTCTTTTTTTGGATCAAAACATAAAACCTTATCGCCACTTTTCTTATTATTTGTCATCAACTATTTCCTCTTTGGTATAAACAATTTGTCATCCTATTGTGCAAATTACACACACAGCTTTGCTCATTCTCCACCCCCATCCAATCAGCAGCCCAGAAGCAAATCCAATGGATTTATTCCCTTCAATCTTTTTCTTCACTTTTTTTTTTTGTACAATTTGCTATCTGGTTCACTTTAAACTCAGGAAAAGAGAAACAAGCCACAAGCCCAATATCAGGCCCAGAAATGATTCTTTTTTAAAAAAAAAAATAGGCCCAAATCAAATTCGATTTAAAGACAATCTGGACAGTCCTAAACTCAGCTTTGCAAAATATAGGTTCAAAGGAAGAGAAAGGAAGGGAGCCAAGGACAAAATTCCTTGCTCAGCTATTAAAAATCTCAATTTTTTGAGATAGAAATATTCTATGATCTGCCAAAATTTATCCATCAGAGTTTCTCGTTTTGTAAAATGTGACTACTCATATCATTTAAAGATTAAATCAGATGCCTTAGTAAATGGTGAAAGCATCCAGACTAAAATTCCACAAACTAGATGACAAGCTGTTTAATGTAATACAGATACCGTGTGCATCAAGTATGTTATAAACTAGACTCCTAAAAATATTAAAGGGGACAAACCTTAAGAGTTGGAATTACACTTATAGCTTCCTCCACAGTTTCAGGGCATAAATTCCCAAGCAGAGCAAGCTGCATCACAAAAGGGCAGACACAGTAGTTATAAATTCCTCCTATACTAAGAACTCTTTTTTATAGTAAATTGTTTTGTACCTCATACTCAGCGAGCTGATATCTACTCAGAACTCTGAATTCTAGTTAAGGTTCATACAAATAATAATAAACTCAAATGAATTATATGCTGTGTCAAAACAAAAAAAAAAAAACAATGAGGGATACTCTCGAACTTGCTTCACAGCATCTTGATTACTGAAGCGGCGGAAGCGTTTGACATACTGCAGAGACTTCTCAAACACTCTTGTAAAGTAGAAAAGATAATGGTTTCTTTAGAACAAAGCAATATCTATAAAAGATGTCAAGGAAAGATCTAAGTATGAATGTTTATTGATTATCAGGTTGTAACATAGAATTAACTTAAAAATCTTCAGCTGAATCTCGTTGTATATGATAGTGTCAATTACTCACTGGGAAGTATGATTATTTGAATCATTGGACATTTGTTTGTACTGCTCCAATTTGTGCTCTAAGAGACGGGAAACTTCACAGTTCATTAAACATTTGGCCTTCTCAAAATCTGAAAGGCGCAACATCAAGACAAACTTAATAGCTTCACCAAGTATGGAGAGGAAAGCAACCAAACAGAACAGTGCAAATTCAAAGAAAAATTAACTAAATGTCAATCACATTTTGTAAAATTATCTAACTGCTTGTCTAAAAACAAAAGTAGATATTCATCTTAGATGCTCCAGTAGAAGAAAGGATTGTCAGATCAAATAGCAGTGTAAATTCAGCTCATAGGGCTCAAGTGTTTCTGTCCTTATTGCTTTGTTTACTTTTGGTTCATTGGTTGTTTTAGGATGCTTCCATTATATATTTGTTTCCAAATGGAAACAGTGAAGGTTCTTTAATTACTCAAGTTGTGCTTTGAGGTGAAAGAAGAAGCAACCAACAATAAGGGGCCATGTTCTATGAGCTGAAAAAAAAATGTCCATATTAAGCTGTTCAACAAAAGATAAAGGCATCTGTAGCCTCTGATAAATTAAACTATATACAGGCACCACCTATATGTAACCTACATGTTTTAGTGCTAGTTACTTCTAAGAATGGTTGAGGTGCTTTCTTTTTCCATGCTAATTATCTCAAAACTAAACTATTAAATCCCACATACAAATGTGGTTCATTTTGGACTTCATCAAAATAGATAGAATTCACTTTAGTTATAGCTAATGTGTGAAGTTTGATAGAGCTTAAGAAAATTAAAAGGAAAAGGGAGATCTAGAACCAGAATCTGTAACTCTAGCCAATACACAATAATTTTAGATAATATTCTTCACACCCTTTCATAAAACATATTACATATATTTATAGACTTCAATACTGATAACTTCCTATAATAGTTGTTACTTAAAGAGATAAGATAATAACAACTTCTCTAAACTGTCATAAGCTGACCAGAACTACTTCCTAACATCTAAACATGTGTCTAGGACACCTGGACTCCTAGAAATAGCTTCCCCTTGAAAATCAGCCTTGTCCTCAAGGAGGAAAGTATGAAATTCCAGCCAATTTTGCGTTCGCAAGGGGTTCTTCTTCTGCACTTTCGATGCGTCCATCTACTTGATCAAAGACTTCCATTACTTTCAATGTCGAGGATGAACAGTGATGGCCAGGGGTAAATCGGTCACCACAGCGGAAACACAAGCCTTTATCTCAATGTCTTCCAGTTTCCAAAAGGCGTGGTGGCGGCGTTGAAGAAAATTGTTTTTGGGAATTCAGATTTTCAAAATTTGAAGTCGTATGATCAGCTGACGTTGTCGCACCGGATTGATAAGCAGGAGTCGAGTATTGATTAATTCCCTGAGATATAGCACCGAACGAATATCCAATTTCAGAATTTTCTGAATTTGCGGCATTATAACCGAATTGATTGTGTGTTGCGATTCTGTATTCATTGTTGTAATTTTCGTTGCCACGTGTATTAGTCTAGCGGTGATTGGAGCGCTGGGCACCCTGGGAATGTAATTTGGATTCAAATTCCAGTGCGAGCCTCACATCTTTATATACAGTACGCAGCTTATGGATTTTAACATCAGACTACAATTCTTCCTTAAGGCCATTGATGAAAACTCCTAGAAGGCAATGCTCCAGCCATCCTTGTACTTGGGCTTGCCTTCTAACAAACTCTTGCTTATACTCAGTGACTAAGTATAATTGTTTTATGCTGCATAAATAGGCATCTAGATTTTGAAACTCTGTAGGACCGAATTGTCCCTGGAAAACCTGCACCAATTCTTCCCAGTATCTTATAGTTCTTCCTAAAGAAACCCAGGTAAAAGTGTCTAAGGCGTCACCTTCCTATATTCATTGCTGCAACGTCAATTTTTAGATCCTCAGGCGTTTGATAATATCAAAAATATTTCTCTGCCATTATTGGTGTTTTCTACTTCTTCAATGCGTTGATCTCTGAATTCATCATATTCAATTGCGCTAGGATGGCTGCCAATTGTTCCTGGTTGGTCTCCAATTGTGTTTGTGATGGTTGTCACACCATAATTACAGCAGGGTCATTATGAGGATTGGAATTTGGTAGGGTTTCTGGATTCTGATTTGGGTGAATTGGAGAATTGTTCTCGTAAAATGAATTACGAGTGTTAACCATGGTATCTTCTGGTTCAAGGATGCACCGCTCTGATACCAAATGATAGAGCTTAAGAAAATTAAGAGAGGAAAAGGGAAATCTAGAGCCAGGATCTATAACTTTAGCCAATACACAATACATAATAATTTCGGATAATATTCTTCACACCCTTTCATAAAACATATTACACATATTTATAGACTTCCATACTAATAACTTCCTATAATAACGGTTACTTAAAGAGATAAGATAATAATAATTTCTCTAAACTGTCATAAACTTACCCGAACTGCTTCTTAACATCTAAACATGTGTCTAGGACACCTGGACTCCTAACAAAGTTAAAGTCACATCATCACAAGACTAACCCTACGTTTGAATGGAGAGAAAATTGGGAGGAATTTTTTCTTCCTCCTAGTATTTCCTTCCCCCTATTATTCCCCCTCTTTTCTCTATATCCAAACATACTACTTTCCTCTTAGTTCTAGGAAAGTTTGTTTGTCTTCAATCTCTTCACTGTGTTTGAAAAGTACATTTTTACTGAGAAGTAGGTGGCTCATAACAAAAGAACCAAATTAATACAACAATGGGGTCCCTCATGCATATTCCCATCCAGAAACTTGGCCACAATGACCTTAATTCCCTTAATTAGGAGATAGTATCGTATCTATAGTTTTGGTTTTTCTTTTTCCAAATAGTAATAAACTAATAATGAAGAAAGAATTCTAGTACTTGGCTTCTATCAAAAGTAATAAGGAATAGCTTGGGGATGTTAATTAAATAAACAATGAATAAGCGACACATGACTGAGGCCCCACCATTAATCTGTAATCTAGAAAGATGAAATACACACAACAGAAGGATTGTGCTTTCAATATAAATATGTCAAACACACTCTTAATCAAACAATTGGTACAGGTGAATTAATTCAAAATAATAATGGGTCGAAACTACTTGTTCCTTTGTGAGTTATTGGATGGAGAACTTTAAATTAAGAATGAGCAAACAAAATACCCTCCCCAAATTTGAGCTCTGATGCATCTTCCTCTTCGTTTCTGGACATGATGATGCTACAAAAGTAAGGATTCTCAAATCTGGATTGATTCGTAGGTTTATACTCGGCCTTTCACCCTCACATGCTTACTGCAAGAGAGATGCCTTTTCAAATAACTACCTCATTATTTTATTTATTAAAATTGAGTTTTAATTTGATATACGTAACCGTAAATAAATAAAAGATATAAAAAAAATTTAAAAAATAAAATAAAATGTCTTTGTGAGGGACAAAGCATCATTATTATTATTTTATTTTAGTATTTTAATTAAAATTGAGTTTCCTATAATTTTTTATTTTAGTATTTTAAGCCTATAATTTTGCTGACGTACCGGCCATGAGATGCTTACTTTGCTCTACCTTATATAGCTAAGAAAAATTGTAATTAATTTATTGGAACATTTACACATATTTATATTTATAATTATAGTATTATATTTGTTCCTTTTAAAATCAAAATATTAAATTAAATATTTACTTAATATCTTGTATCTACCTCCTTAATTATTAATTTATAAAATATCGTGTAACTATTTTCCCTATTATTTATCTTTCATAACCACCTCTCATTATTATTAATTTTTATTTTAATATTTTGAGCCTGCAATTTTGCTTTGATGTATCGTTCGGGGAGATGTTTATATTTATATTCGTTCTTTTTAAACATCTCAAAAGGAATAATAAAAATATTAAATTAAATATTTACTTAATATTTTGTATCTATCTCCCTTATTATTGAGTAGTTCCCCAAAATTTGAGTTTGAGTAGTTCCCTGATTATAATTTTATATTCATTCCTTTTAAACATCTCAAAAGGAATAATAAATATATTAAATTAAATATTTACTTAATATTTTATTTTTACCTCTCTCATTATTGAGTAGTTCCCCGAACTATGAATATTTGCACATATCTATATTTATAATTATAGTATTATACTTGTTCCTTCTAAAGATCTCAAAGTAAATAATCAAAATATTAAATAAAATATTTAGTTAATATTTTGTATCTACCTCCCAACTATTAATACAAAATGTCGTAATTCATTTATTAAAATCTCTATTTTTTCTATTGATTAGTTCCCCTAAATTTAAACAATTTGCACATATTGATATTTATAATTATAGTATTATATTAATTCCTTTTAAAGGTTTCAAAAAGGAATAATCAAAATATTAAACTAAATATTTACTTTATATTTTGTATTTACCTCATCCATTATTAATTTAAAAATTATTGTATAACTACCTTCTCATTATCTAACTTTCACAACGGCCTCTCATTATTTTTTTATTTTATTTTAATGTTTTGATCCTGCAATTTTTCTAACCATGTCGGCGAGGAAGATGCTTATTGCACTACTTTTATATAAAATAAAAATTCATTATTAATTTATTGGAATACTTTTTTTCTCTATTGATTAGTTCCCTAAATTTGAACATTTCCACATATTTATATTTAGGGTTAAATACCATTTTTGCTACGGAAGTATTGGTAAGGGGCACTCAGCACCCGAAAGTTTTTTTGGTATCATTTTTGCCCTGGAAGTTTACAAAAGATAGCAAATATGCCCTGGAATTTTTTTTAGGAGAAAATTTGCCTTGGAAGTTTTTTTAAGAGAAAATTTGCCCGGAAGTTTACAAAGAGAGCAACGATCCAACGGTCCAAGATCAACCGATCGCAAGATCATTATATTTGTAAACTTTCGGGGCAAAAATGATACCAAAAAACTTCCTATGTTGAGTCCTCCTTATCAATACTTGATGAGAAAATTGGTATTTAACCCTTATATTTATAATTATAGTATTATATTTGTTCATTTTAAAAATCTTAATGGGAATAATCAAAATATTAAATTAAGTATTTACTTAAGATTTTGTATCTACCTCCCCAATTATTAATTTACAAAATATTGTGTAAATGCATCCCCTCTTATCTAGCTTTCATAACCGCCTCTCATTATTATTATTTTATTTTAGTATTTTGAGCTGTAATTTTGTTGACGTACGATCGGGGAGATGCTTATTGCTCTACTTTATATAGCTAAAAAAAGTTGTAATTAATTTATTGGAATCCCTATTTTTTTCTATTGATTAGTTCACAAAAATTTGAACATTTGCACATATTTATATTTATAATTATAGTATTATATTAGTTCCTTTTAAAGTTCTCACAAAGGGAATAATAAAAATAATAAATTAAATATTTATTTATATTTGTATCTACCTCCCCATTCAAAAATTCTTAATTAATTTATTGGAATCTCTATTTTTATATTGATTAGTTCATCTAAATTTGAACATTTGCACATATTTATATCTATAATTATAGTATTATATTCGTTTCTTTTAAAATCAAAATATTAAATTAAATATTTAATTAATATTTTATAGGGGTTTAAACTTCCGTCATGTTGTATGAGAAGAAGAAGATTCTATTTCATACATGAAATGATGGGACCCACATCTTTTAAAAAAAAAAAAAACTCAAGCACAAAAATCAAAGTATCTATGACATGAGAATACACTTCATCTGCCACATGAGAAGTATATTTCCCTATTTTATATCTACCTCCCTCATTATTAATTTACAAAATATCGTGTAACTATCTTCGTTATTATTTATCTTTCATAATCGCTTCTCATTATTATTAATATTTATTTTAGTATTTTGCTGCTCTACTTTTATATATAGTTTTATATTTATATTCCTTTTAGACATCTCAAAAGGAATAATAAAAATATTAAATTAAAATTTACTTAATATTTTATATCTATCTCATTATTAATTTACAAAATATCTTGTAACTACCTTCTCTATTACCTATCTTTCATAACCACCTCTCATTATTATTATTATTATTATTATTTGTTTTAGTATATGTTGAGCCTGTCATTTTACTGATATGTGGTTAGAGATGTTTACTACTCTACTTTTATATAGTTAAGAATCTTCCCATCATAGTTCTTGTGCTCCTTCAACACGTCGAAGTTAACATCCATATTATTTTTAGTCCCAAGGCCTCATATGTCATTTTTAAGTGTTAACCGACTTTTTTTGTTTTCCAAGTTTAAATGAAATTTTCAAAAAAAAAAAAGTCCTTTTATCAGTAATCCATTAAGCAGGATTTAGAAGTAGATACCGCGTAATTACTAACAATAAAACCTTTTGAATCAGTGGCCGTCAATTATTCTGACGGTGTTGTCGACCTAGAAGCTGAGACATATCTCATGTCTCCTACAGCAAGCTGAGACATATCTCATGTCTCCTACAGCAAGAGCCTGCTGAACACATGTAGATGAAACCTGTCCTCTCTCTTTTGGGTTACTGGCACTTAAAGTTGCCGGGTACGGATTCTTGTCCATAACAGACTCTATTATGTAAGTTTCCATACCATATTAAGCTGTTAAACAAAAGATTAAGGCATCAGTAGCCTCTGATAAATTAAACTACATACAGGCACCACCTATCTATAACCTACATGCTTTAGCGCTAGTTGCTTGTAAGAATAATGGTTGAGGTGCTTTCTTTTTCCATTCTAATTGTCTCAAAACTAAACTATTAAATACCCCAAACAAATGTGGTTCATTTTGGACAGATAGAGTTCACTTTTGTTATAGCTAATGAGTGAAGTTAAAGTCACATTATCACAAGACTTAGCCTATGTTTGGATGGAGAGAAAATTAGGAGGAAAAACTTTTTCTTTCTAGTATTCCCTTCCCCCTATTTTTCTCTCACTTTTCTCTCCATCCAAACATACTAGTTTCCTCTTAGTTGTAGGAAAGTTTGTCTGTCTTCAATCTCTTCACTGTGTTTGAAAAGTACATTTTTACTGAGAAGTCAGGGACTCATAACAAAAGAACCAAATTAGTACAACATTGGGGTCCCTCATACTGCATATTCTCATCCAAAAACTTGGCCACAATGACCTTAATTCCCTTAATCAGGAGATAATCCTATCTATAGTTTTGGTTTTTCTTTTTCCAAATGGTATTAATGAAGAAAGTATTCTAGTACTTCGCCTATATCAAAAGTAATAAGGAATAACTTGGGGATGTTAATTAAATGAACAATGAATAAGCGGCACATGCCTGAGGCCCCACCATTAATCTGTAATCTAGAAAGAACACAACAGAAGGATTGTGCTTTCAATATAAATATGTCAGACACACTCTTAACCAAACAATTGGTATGGGTGAATTAATTCAAAATAATAATGGATGGAAACTAAGAATGAGCAAACAAAATAACCTCCCAAAATTTGAGCCCTGATGCATCTTCCTCCTCGTTTCTGGACATGACGATGCTATAAAAGTAAGGATTTTCGAATCTCGATTGAATTCGCAGGTTTATTCTGGCGTTGAGTGGTGTGTCGTTTATTTCTTCGGGGGAAGGAATTAAGTTTTATAAATTTTTATTAATTACTGATAAAAACGAATTATGGAGGAGACGTTTTATTTTATTTTTTTGAAAATTTCTTTTAAATTCCATTTAACTTGGAAAAAAAAGTCTGTTACCACTTGAAAATGACACATAAGTCATAAAGAAGGAATATGAGATTATAAAAAGTTGTATTTTTATTACAATGTCCTTCAAGTGTTTTTTTTTTTAAAAAAAAAAAAAAAAAAAAAAAAAAAAAAGGAAAGAACCATTGATGGCACAACCACAGAGATATGATAACTTGAATAAAATGATTAACTATTTGGTTATAGAGATTGATAAATTGAGCTAATTAAGTCGGAATTAGATCCTCTCATTATCTTACATTTTCATCATCTCTCCTCATCCAATCTCAACCTTTAATTTCTCTCCTCAACCAATCTATACCATTGATTTGAATTAATCTTGACTATCCTCATGAAGTACTTTTTAATATCAGTCAGTATCTAAAATATTTTTTCAAGATCCTAAAATTTAGGATCTTGAAAAAATATTTCACTATCTTATTTGGTAAAAAAAAATACTTCAAGATACTGACTAATACTAAAAAATACTTCAGTATATTGACTGGTACTAAAAAATATATTTCATGATCTTAAGAAATTATTTTAGGATACTGACTGATACTAAAAATATATTTTAGGATACTGATTAGTACCAAAAAATGAGAGATAAGGAGGGATGAGGAGAAATAGGGCCAAGCAGAGAAACCGAACCCCATTAAGTCATATCAAGCGTCATTGACAAGTTGAATAAAAATAATGATAACTTGAGTGTAAAGTGTAGAGATTGACAACTTTCACTTCCCAAATTACTAATTGGTATATTCAAGTTGTTATTGTCTATACTTAAGTTGTCAACAATGCCTGAAAGGGCTTAAAAAACTCAAGTTGTCAACCTCTATACCCAAGTAATTGATCATTTTACTCAAGTCACTACCAAAAAAAAGAGTTTAGTGATGGACAAAATCCTTCGCTATAGAGAGTAAATCCGTCGCAAAACAAGTTTGCGATAGAAATTGTGACGAATCAACATTCGATGGAATAAAGTGAAAAACAAATACATACATTGAACTGAGAACAGATCCCAGCAAGCAACCAGAGAATAATGATAGTACACCAGAAGATGGGGACATGCATATGGAAGGGAAAACAAAGAATAGGAAACTATACATTAAATTAGGGAATGAGCAAACCATTGTCATTTCCACATTATCACATTTTACAATTTGATGTAATAATTTCTGGGACATATAAGTATTTGTGGAGTCTGTGAGGGTCATATTAAAGGCTAATGCAATGTTATAACATGGCATAAGATGAATTAGAGGTTTTCTAATATATATAGGGCAAATCCATGTGATTATTTTAGGAACTCTACTGTAAATAATCAAATACAATAATATTGAAATCAAACTAATTAATAGTATATAAGACAATAATATATAAGATTTAATCAAGTTTATATCATATACAAAATTTACTTTATCTTTTGTATTTATAATTACCTTTTAATCAAAACAGTATCTATAATTTGTTTTTTCAAATTTTTCATGCTTATTGCATAACTTAAGGAAATTATCACAAAGAAGTAGTTTCAAATCAAAAAATTAAATGAGATATTTTTTTAAAAAAAATTAACAGGCATTTTTATAAGAAACTAACTCAACTAGCTAATTTCACTAATTTTTTTAATACATACAAATTTCATTATTCGCTAAACTCACACCTTCCTCCTACTTTACATTAATTAATTAATTCTCTTATCCTTAAACATAACTTTTCAACACTTCATGCCCTCCCTAATTACTCAATTCCCTCTCTTTCTTCCTTCAACTTAATATTTCTTCAAATCTCTTCCATCTATTTTTCCCCTTACCGATTCACACACATTAATTCATCTATAATTGACAATTGTTTTCTTAAAATGTTTACAGTTTTTTTCCCCAAAAGGCCTTTTTTTGTTACATATATCCCTTTACATTTGACACCCCATTACCAAGAGCGTGGCCTACCAAAGTTAGTGATGTTCTCACAATGCAAATTCAATTTTACTAGAAAGATCTATTCTAAATACTACTATACATTATCACATGAGAGGCTTGAAAATTTGTACATACAAGAGTATTGGAAGAAAAAATATACAATGAAAATCATATACAATAAGATTGTATTTTCCACATACAATAAATTAGTTCATCAGTTCATTTTCATTGGCATGCATGACGACTGAGATTAATGAGTTTGAAGAACAAAATGAAAAGAGAGAAGAGAAGGAGGTTACCGGAGGTGCAACAAAAACAAAGAAGAGAGAGAGGTTATTGGAAATGGAAGGGGAGGTGGCGACCGGAAAGGGTAGAGGAGGTGGCGACCAGACCGAGGGGGGAGGCGGCGACCGGACCGAGGGGCGGAGGAGACGAGCGAGAGTCGGGATCTATTGCCGGAAACTGACCGTCGGCGTTGAACGGACTGAGGGGAGGAGGAGACAAGCGAGAGTTGGCGGATCTAAAATGGAAGATCTGGTGGATCTGGAAGATAACTTCCGATTTGCGATGGAACTATGGTCCGTGGCAAATTTAAGTGAATTTGCGACGGAAACGCCATCTGTCCCAAAACAGCGCCTCTTTTGACGCCATTTTGCAACTGAACAACGGTCCATGGCAAAAAGGCTTCTCCTTTTTGCGACAAAAGCCTATTCCATTGCAAAAGGCGTCTGTTTTGATGCCGTTTTGCGATGAAAACACCGTCCGACACAAAAAGGCGCATCTTTTGACGTCGTTTTGTGACGGATTTGTATTATCCGTCGCAAAACGTGCAATTTGCGACGGATTTTTATGTCTGTTGCAAATATAGGCACAATTTGCGACAAAATTTTTTCCATCGCAAATTCCATGGCCATTTCTTGCTTTTCTAGTAGTGATGAGATGCTATGTTTTTTTTTTAAAAAAAAAAAAAGTGACACAAATTACCTCACACTTCCATCTCCAAATTGAACTCAGACGTAGCTCGCTTCTTTTTGGGTGTGAAGCGGTGTCAAACCAAAATACCCAACAAGCATTAGCTCTCCCCGAAAGGAGGTGATCCACCCCGCACCTTCCGCGGCTACCTTGTTACGACTTCACTCCGAGTCACTAGCCCCGCCTTCGGCATCCCCTCCTTGCGGTTAAGGTAACGACTTCGGGCATGGCCGCTCCCATAGTGTGACGGGCGGTGTGTACAAGGCCCGAGAACGAAATCACCGCCGTATGGGCGACCGGCGATTACTAGCGATTCCGGCTTCATGCGGGCGAGTTGCGGCCTACAATCCGAATCGAGGACGGGTTTTTGGAGTTAGCTCACCCTCGCGGGATCGCGATCCTTTGTCTCGGCCATTGTAGCACGTTTGTCGCCCGGGGCATAAGGGGCATGATGACTTGACGTCATCCTCACCTTCCTCCGGCTTATCACCGGCGATCTGCTCGGGGTTCCAAACTCAACGTTGGCAACTAAACACGAGGGTTGCGCTCGTTGCGGGACTTAACCCAACACCTTACGGCACGAGCCGACGATAGCCATGCACCACCCGTGTCCGCGTTCCCGAAGAGAAGGCACCCTCTCTTTCAAGAGGATTCGCGGCATGTCAAGCCCCGGTAAGGTTCTTCGAATACTTAATTTAATTTATTTTTATATTATAAAAAAAAGGATTTTTGTGGTTATAAAAAACAGCATTCTATGGCGGCAATAAAAAATCCAAAATTCGGTATGAATAGAACAAGAGAGCGGGGGAGGGGGAGATAAGAGAGAAAAAGATTATAAAAATCTACATAAAAGTCTTCCACACCCTCTTTTTCTTTTTCTTTTATTTATTTAAATTGAATTTCGTTTGTTGATTAGGATTAAGTTCCATAAAAACACCCGCCTTTGAACAAGATATTGAGGAATTGTCCATACGTAAATTCATAATTATTGATATAGGCCTTTTCCACATAAAAAGTGAATCTTTTGTTACAATAGAAGCGAAGTTATGTCGATTATTCAAGAATCGAAGTCGATTTGCTTTAGAAAAAGAGGATATCAATGAACTTCTATGAAATGGTTTCGCGGGATTCACCAATTGTCTTGATCGCGGATATCATTGAGAAATAGGAATCCGTGTTTAAACAAACATTAACCCCCACCCCGCCTGTTGCTAGCCGTCGCCACTGTCACCGCCCAAAGCCCCTAATTGCTTTTGAATGAAATTAAAATATTCTCTTTGGTCCTTAATATAAAACATATTTATCTAATTTAATTAAATTAGATAATATGATAAGTATTTTCTAAAACATCATAGTCATCTTCCTTAATTCCCTTCTTCCCTCTCCTTCTTAAGAATATTTAAGGGATTACCAGTAGAGGTAAATTAGGAAAAGATTGACAAACACGAAATTTTTTCTTATATTTAGGATCAAGATTAACTCTACAAATATGTATTATAATAAGGACCAAAGGAGTAATATGTAACCCCCTAATTACTTTCACCCCAAAATCCCTTCACTTCAAATTTCTACCCCCAACCTTTAGACCCATTTAATGATAACGAAACCTCCTCTTTATCCATTTTCATAATTTAATTTTGCTATTATTATACCTACATGCAATTCCTTGTAAGTGATCTCATTTGCAGATGTGACCACAACTAGTTCTTGAGCTTCGTGTCAATTGTCTCTTTTTACTATTCATAAGCTTGTCTTTTTACTATTCATAAGGAGCATGTGCCTTGAAATAGACTTCTTAAGATCTTATCAAATCTTTAAATATATAATTATTTTTGTATATGTTATAATTGTTTTAAGAAAATGGACCTAAGAACACATGCAACAATAACCCAGGCGTCCTTGCTATCATCAATTTGGCAGATAAGGTCTCGTTGAATGCGTTATATTTGAAGAATAGACCAGTTGTTTAGCTTGGCTTCAAAATGTGGGAAGTCATGTGAAGCGGGTCAATATTTTATACTCAATTCTTAACACTAATAATTCTTCAAAGCTTAAGAAATAAATTGGTAATGACAACTTAACTTTTACTTCATTAACGCTTTAAGACAAATAACTTTTAAGTGGACCAAAAACACTAAAAAACTTTTAAAAATGTTCAGTCAGCATAAAAAACTTTTAAAAATGTGCAGTCAACACAACATCGTTAGAAAAAGATAACGTCCATTATCTAAGGTGCGATTGGCCAACAAACTTTTACTCTGGAGCGCCAAAGACAAAAAAAGTTTTACTCGAAGCGTCCTGCGCAAAATTCTAAATTTCACTAAATTAAATATTTTTTTTTCTCAACTCGTCATTATTCAAAACTACTTGTATATCTATGAACAAAAATTACTCATTCTTCAATTTTGTCAAAATTATAATTTGCTAAAATAAACAAAATTTTTAATTAAAAATATAATTATATGATTGAAATAAAACTCAAGGTGTTTTATAATTTATTATATATGTTAAACAAAAAAAATTATATGATTTATTTTTATTTTAGAAGAAATTATGTGAGTTAAAAAATTCATTTAATGTTAATAAAATTTAAAAAAATCTGAAAAATCTATTATGTCTTGAAAGAAATGAAACGAGTTTAATTTTTCTTATTATAAAACGAGCTTAATGGATATCAACGTTGATGCTTAATAATATAAATTCGGCAACTTGATGATATATTTGTTAATTAAATGATTTATTGATTATATGAATATGAGACTTGTTGAAAAAAAAAAGGATAACCTAAGAGGTTTGATTAAGGACAATTAATAATTTGTGATTTTTTGTTGCATTCACTATTTCTAACCCCAATGCACATGGTTGGGGGTTCGGGTAAGGATTTGCAATCGTTAGATTTTGGGTGGATTCCACATGGATTTTTTTATGCTGGTCGCTCTTGAATAAAACTTTTTTGTGTTGGACGCTCCTGGAGTAAGAGTTTGTTGGTCAATTTGCACCTTAGATAATGAACGTTATCTTTTTCTAACGGCGTTGTGCTGACTGCAAATTTTTAAAAGTTTTTTGGTATTTTTGGTCTACTTTAAAGTTATTTGTGTTGAACGCTTCTAAGATAAAAGTTTGTTGGCCAAATTGCTCATTAACGCTTCTCCAAAATGTTATTCTCCTTATTGATGGAATGTGAATGGGCTTGCTAACTTTCCCTCTCTTTTTTCCTAATAAAAAAGGGTTGCCTCATAATAAGTGGGATACAAGAGGTTTGGCAATTTTTTAATTGGGCAAATTTTTTCTTAATTCCCAATCCTCAACTCTAATCATTGTCCCAAATGTTATTTGTGACACCCGTCTTAAATGCGTCTTTATTTATCAGAGTTATAGCGCACAGGCATCGAAATGATTTGGACGACTTAATTGCGAAATAAAACTTTTCATAAAGTATCTTAATTTAAAACATTGAAAACGCGAGGATAAATTTTTCGTGAGCGATATCAATCCCATAGCGGGATGTTAATACAGTAATCCAAAATAATTGACAAATGATAAACGAAAATATAGTCCAACTATTCATAATTTCCCAAAAAGACTCCTTTAGCTGTAATCCTTACACTTGTGTCTTCCCTCTCGATCCCGATCTACTGCCTGTTTCTTTTATGCGGTCTGGAGTTCAAATGAATGAACCCCAGGGTAACAGTTAATCTCATATGCAGGTATGAAATATAAATCATAGTATAACACATGTATAAGCATAGAATAATTTACAGTAAATAAGTCGCACCGTAACCACAGTTATTGGCCAAGGACCGCAGCCCTATGAGACACGCATCCTCAATCCATAGCTAGGATACACACATGCAAAATTATCTAACAACTATGATCAGTCATACATGAGATACATACATACAAGCTAATAAGATAACAGTTACCCACTTCAAACTTGATTCCTTACTGATCCGGTAGGTGTTGGGATCGGTTGAGGTGTCAAGGTATGCCTATAAACGTTTATTAGTGTCGATAGTCACTTCTTTCGTTGTAAAGTAACTCACTACACGAATAATTTTTAGAGGATCAAAAATATTAATTAATCTCTAAAAATTCCCTTAATATTAATACCCCTTTTTATTAATTAATAATCTCCTTTTCTCTTTATTATTAATTAATAAATCTCTTATTATTTATTCCCTTTTTCCTAATAATAAAAATAATAATATTTTATTATTATCATTATTATTTTACTAATTATTATTATTTATCTACAATTATTTTAAACTCTAGAGGCTAAATCTTTAGATATCAATAATATCATATATACTCTTTGGATATTCATAATATAGTATCTTATTATTTAATTTCAAATTTATAAATTATAATCAAAACAGCTTCTGGCTTTTATTGAATAACTACAACAATTTCATATACTATATAAATCACATTTTGCAGAATATATTCAAACTTCCAACCCCCAAGATCACAACAACTCTTCCAAATTATTGGTTGGGTCAAATACTAATATAGCTATTGTATATCAAGATTATATATAATACTCCCTCCGGTCCTAATTATAAGACATATTTAACCGATTTTGGGGAGATTAAGGAGAAGAGTTAAATTAGTTAATTTTACTCATTTTCTTAAAATGCCCTTCTATAAATTTAAAATGACATAAGTAAAAGTGAATTAACAACTCCTACCACATATTTCTCTGACCTAAAATTTTCCTTTCCACACGCTTTCTAATTGAAATAATGGGCTTACTATATATATATATATATATACACACACATATAGATACACACACATACATATATCTACACACATATATATGAATGCGCACACACAAATATATATATACACACACAATATATATGTGTGTGTTTATATATGTACACACACATAGATATATATATATATATATATATGAATGCATACACACATATATCTATACACATATATATTGACAGACAGACACATAGATATACACACACCGATATACATATATGTATACACACACATATATATACATTGACACACACACACACATAGATATATATATATATATGTGTGTGTGTGTGTGTGTTTTTATATACGTGTGTATCTATATATATATGTGTGTGTATTGACAAATTAACAACAGTTGATCGATAAATAATTAAAATCTAAAAAGTTAAAATTTTTAATGACGGGAAGAGTCTACATACCCACACACATATAATCAAAAAAACCAAACACATTTAAGAGAATAAAATATGGGTATTTTAGGAAGAAATTGATAGAAATTGGAATGTTATCTTATAATTAAGATCAAAACCAACTTCCAAATGTTGTCCTATAATTAGGATTAGAGGGAGTAGTAGATTTTGGGTTTTATAAATACTAGCACCTTGTATTTATAAATACAACTTGAAGGATATATATATATATATATATATATATATATATATATATATATCTCAACAGTAAAAATTAGGTTTCTCAACAGTAAAAATTAGGTTTTCTTTTCTTTTCTTTTTATACGTGAAAATAATGGCTTACTCAGCACACAATTTTTTTATAACAATCACGTTGCATATAAAACTCATGTTTCCTTTCTTTTTTATATATTGATATCATGTTTCCTTTCTCAGCACACCGATTTTTTTATTTTTTTTATTTAATGTTTTTCCATGTTGGGTCTCGGTGAGGTTAAGGCTGATAGGAATTATTGAACAAATGAGAGAGTATGGGCTTGAGATCATCTAATGGGTTGAGATAATATGGGCCAAGGTGTTTGCTGTCATTCTTTTTCTTATCAGCATGCTCCTGTACGTGTTGTGTTAGGATTAATGATTAAATAGTTATTGTGTAATTGTGATTAGTGTATTACTTCAGTGTATATTCCTCACAGATTGTATGCTAGCTAGTAGTCACTCTCTCTCACCACGTGTAGGGTCTGTATTTACTTGTAACCAATTCTCTTATGATTCCTTTTGCTATATATAGAAGGATAAGGCTTGAGTATCATTTGCTCAGTCAATTCAATCATTCCTGATATTCAAAATCTGTCTTGGTATCAGAGCGTCCTTTTTTTCCTTTTGCTATCATGACTTCTGCGATGACCTCCTCTCAAACTTCCGATGACGTTTCCTCTCCGTCAATCGTTCGCACCTACTCTCTTTTTATCCAGTCAGACAACGTCCATCAAGTTGAATCAGACAAATTATCTAATCTGGGAGTCTGTCGTTCTCCCTCTCATCGAAGGTAACCGCCTGCAAACCCACATCTCAGGCACTGTCTCTGCTCCTTTGAAGACACGCTATGTTTCCGATGTCTCTCTTCCAAATCCAAAATTTGAGGAATGGTACGCTGTCGACCGTATGCTCGTCGTTTGGCTCAGAAACACTATGACCCAAGAAATAGGCGCCCAACTACTTCACTGCCTTACCGCTCTAGAGTTATGGACCAGTGCTCGTGATCTCACGTCGACCCTCTATCGTTCACGAGTCATGGTTTTTCAATCTGAGCTTCATCGGACGAGGAAGAATGCTCTCCGCATGGATGAATATCTGGCCAAGATGAAAACTATCGCCAATCAACTTGCTCTCGCCGGAGCTCCTATCTCAACCACTGACCTATTCTCCACACACTCAATGGTCTAGATGGCGATTATAATGCTATCGTGGTTCAACTGATTGACAAATCCACTCTGACTTGGATTGAGGCTCTGGCGTTGTTACTTGCTTTTGACAGTCGCCTTGAGCAACTCAACCAGTTTTCCTCTCGTCTTTGCAACCCTTTGCCAATTTTGCAACACGTGGTTCCCCTACTTTTTCTGGTCGAGGCAGAGGTCCCTGGAGAGGTTCACGTGGCAATTTTCGTGGCCGTCAACCTAGAGGTGGCAGATCTGGTTCTCGTGGTGGTCGACCTCACTGTGACTACTGTGGTCGCTTTGGTCATTACTATAGCACCTGTTATCAACGCCAAGAAGCTGAACAATCTTGAGGTTCTGGCTCACAACCTCAGGCCTACTATGCCGATTACACTGACTCCACTGCCATAGCTGATCCTGCCTGGTACATGGACAGTGGTGCTAGTCACCATGTCACTCTAGACTCCACCCAGCTTAACTTGACTATCCCCACAGGTAACCATTTCCTTCATACGTGCACTGGGAACAAAACTCGCATTCATGGTGTCGGTACCACCTCTCTTTCTGATTCAGAACTCAAGCTTAAGGAAGTACTCCTAGTACCTACAGCAACTAAAAATCTTATTAGTGTTAACAAACTCATTAAGGATAATCATGTGGCTATTACTTTCACTAATGACAGTTGTGTTGTGAAGGAAAAGAGCACAGGGCGTCTGTTAATGCAGGGCATGTCAAACCAAGGTCTGTATCCCATGACTAAAGTGGCTTCTTCTGCTCGTGCTAACTTTGTAGCAGCTTCCAAGAAGGGGGACAACGATGATTTTCTACAATGGCACTATAAGTTGGGTCACCCCAATAATAAAGTTTTAAAACAAATTCTGCAAAGTTGTAATGTCAATTTTAGTTTCAATGATCAGTTTGTTTGTGCTTCCTATCACTATGGAAAATCCAAGCATTTACCATTTCCTAAATCCATGTCTCGTGCTTCTGCTCCCCTTGAACTCATCCATACCGATTTGTGGGGGGCCTCACCTATTCAATCTGTGCATGGACACAAGTTCTATATTCATTTTATTGACGACCACAGCCACTACACTTGGCTCTATCCTCTTAAACACAAGAGTGAAGCCGTTAATGCGTTTAATCACTTTCGTAATTATGCTGCCAATCAATTTAATACTACTATCAAGGCCATACAATGTGATAATGGAACCGAGTACAAACCCTTTGTGCCCATTGCTGATGCTAATGGAATTCTAATGCGTTATACCTGTCTGTATACGTCTCCTCAAAATGGCCGCGCAGAGCGTAAGCATAGGCATATAGTTGAGATGGGCCTTACACTATTGGCTCAGGCTAAACTACCGTTGACCTACTGGACTGATGCATTCCAAATGGTTGGGTATCTCATTAATCGACTTCCCACACCGGTTATTGACAATGTCTCACCTCTGTATTGCTTGTTTCGAACAGAGCCTAATTATTTCAGTTTGAAGCCCTTCGGTTGTGCATGTTATCCGTGCTTACGCCCCTACAATGCACACAAGTTCTAGTACCATAGTCAGCAGTGTGTGTATTTGGGTCCTGCATCTCAGCACAAAGGCTACAAGTGCCTCAGCTCCTTTGGTCGAATATATATTTCGCGTCATGTCATCTTTGATTCTTTTGTATTTCCTTGTCTTTCAGGTTTCATCAATCGCAGACATCCTGTGCCGTGCTCTGACAATGTCATCTCGCCTCTGGTTATTACTTCATCTTTGGATTTTTCATCATCTGCAGATGCTCCTCGTGATACTCCATTGTCCACTTCTGGTCCATCCATGTCTGCGTCTCTGGATCAAGTTTTGTCGGCCTCTGGTTCTCCTTTAAATGCATCTGATGAGGCCGGTTGTGTTGCAAGTCCATACAAACTATCACCCACAACAGGTTCCTCATTACCGGCCTAGTCCATGGCCCATGACCCGACTCCACTCATCTCTGCACCATCTCATATGAATAGCCACCCGATGGTGACTAGGGCAAAATCTGGCATCACAAAGCCACGATACCCATTTGCCGGTCTTCTTCAATCCGAGACACCCGAACTTCTTGCTCAAACCAGTCCACCTAAAAGTACTTTTGAAGCTCTCTCTTCTCCCCAGTGGCATCGTGCAATGCGAGATGAGTACGAAGCACTTATGCGCAATCACACGTGGGAGCTTGTTCCTTTCAACAAAACCTAGAAATTAATTGATTGCCGATGGGTTTTCAAAGTTAAATTTCATCTTGATGGTTTTGTTCTCCGTCATAAGGCTCGGCTTGTCACCAAGGGGTTCTAACAAGCACCTGGAGTCGACTATTTTGAGACTTTTAGTCCGGTCGTCAAGCCCACAACTGTAAGACTTATTCTCACTCTTGCAGTAACTTATCGCTGGGATATTAGACAACTCGATGTTAATAACGCTTTTCTTAATGGATTTCTCAATGAAGCTGTCTATATGCGTCAACCTGTTGGTTTTCATAACTCTCAGAAACCCACTCATGTGTGTCGACTAATTAAAGCTATTTACGGTCTCAAACAAGCCCCTCAGGCTTGGTTTGATCGCCTTAGACAAACGCTAACTCAGTGGGGATTTTGTAACTCTAAGAGTGATAACTCTCTATTTTTCCTTCGAACCAAGTCTCTTCTGGTTTTTGTTTTGGTTTATGTGGACGATATTTTAATTACTAGTAACAATCCTGCTTTCATCCGGAAATTTATTGTTCAACTGAATTCTGCCTTCTCTTTGAAAGACATGGGTTCTTTGCATTATTTTCTGGGTCTTGAGATTTTTAGAGACGCTTCCGGTTTGTATCTCAATCAGGGCAAGTATATTATGGATCTCTTACGCAGGTTCCACATGTTTGATTGTGCCCCTGTTTTTACTCCCATGGTTACTGGCCGGTCGTTCACTGCTACTGATGGTACCCCCATGCCCAATTCTTCTCTATATCGCCAAGCCATTGGATCCCTTCAGTATGTTACAACCACTAGGCCAGATATTGCTTATGCCGTCAATAAATTGAGTCAGTTCCTCTCTTGTCCTACTGATGTCCATTTTCAGGGGGTAAAACGTATATTTCGTTATCTCAAGGCCACCTACTCCTATGCTCTACATCTCAAACCCTTCTCTTCAGCTCGATTGACAGCCTTCACTGATGCAGACTGGGCTACTGACACTGATGACAGAAAATCTGTGGGAGGTTTTTGCATTTATCTGGGGGGAACTTTAGTGTCTTGGGCTTCTCGTAAGCAGAAAGTGGTTTCTAGAGCCAGTTGTGAATCAGAGTACAGAGCTCTTGCTGATGGAGCCTCTGAGCTAAAATGGTTATGTTCCTTGATTTCTGAACTTGGCTTATTTATTAAGACACCTTCAATTATTTGGTGTGATAATCTAAGTGCAAAGCACTTGCTTCCAATCTAGTTCATCACACTCGCAGTAAACACATGGACATTGATGTACACTTTATACGAGATCAAGTACTTGCTGGAGACGTTGCTGTCAAATACATTCCTTCTCAGCATCAGATTGCGGACTGTTTCACAAAGGCTCTTATACAGACACAATTTTCATATTTCAAGAGCAAACTCGGTCTGTGTCCCACACCCTCTCGTTTGAGGGGGAATGTTAGGATTAATGATTAAATAGTTATTGTGTAATTGTGATTAGTGTATTACTTCAGTGTATATTCCTCTCGTAGATATTCCTCACAGATTGTATGCTAGCTAGTAGTCACTCTCTCTCACCACGTGTAGGGTCTGTATTTACTTGTAACCAATTCTGTTATGATTCCTTTTGCTATATATAGAAGGATAAGGCCTGCGTATCATTTGCTCAGTCAATTCAATCATTCTTGATATCTATTACTACGTTAGCGTGTTGGCTGATAGGATTTTGGTTGGGTTGAAGTAATTAAACAGTTGGGTTGGACTGTGAGTAGAAGTATTAAATAGAGGGAGCATTGGCTTTAAAAATAAACAAATAAAAAGAAAGATGTGTTAGGTTGTTGTGAGACCCATAAAAATTATTCCACTTGATCCTTCAAGATTATTATTTGCAATTTGATACTTAGTTCAATTAATTGCAAATATTTGGAAAATGATAAAGATTTAATCCTTAATTCCATTTAAGGATTTTTTCTTTCTCAAATAAATTTCTTTTGGCCTTAAAATATTACCTCTAAAATATTTATGCCAAAAATTATTCCCTAATTAGTTGTCCTTAATTTATCGGAAAATACGCCTTAAATTCCAATAATTAATGTAGGGAAAATTCCACAATTTAATTTCCATATAATATTCAAATTTCCAAATATTAATTATAACATTTATCCATTTTCCCATAATCAATTCCACCATAATATTTCTATATCCTCAAAATATTATTTCATAATCTTCCCAAATGTTTAAGGTCCAAAATAATTTTAATAATTATCTTAAGCTTTTCCTCATAATAAGCTTAAAACTTTTTGACTCTACTGGCTAAAAGCCTTCTTATCCCAATTTTATTTCTAACCTTCTAGTCCAAAAATTTGGAATGTTACATTATTCTCCTAATCGATGGAATATGAAAGGACTTTCTGACAATTCTTTTTAAAAATAAAAAAAGGTTTGCCTCCTAGTAAGTGGAATATGAGCCGATTTGGCAATTTTTTTAATTTTTTTAATTGGGCAATTTTTTTCCCTTTACGTTGTTGGTATATCTTTGAAGGAATTGTCACACAACAACTATGATTAAATTACAAATTGCATTAATAATATACTACCTCTAATTCTAAATAAGACCCAATTGACTTTTATAAAAAGATTAAAGAAGCTAATTAAATTTTTTAAAGTATTTTTTTTTCTTCAAACAAATTTTTTTGATTTATTAATTGAGATATAATCTAATGAAACACAACAAATTAGGGCAGAGTAATGGACGAGTTGGGCAACCCGAGGCTAAACTCATAGCCCGCCCATTTAATTTTAAATATGTATGGGTTAGCCCATACCCGTACCTTAACCCATTTAAACCCATGTAAATGGGCTAGCACATAAATGGACGAGCTAACCGGGTTTTGGGTAACTCATTTACATTTGACTTGTTTATTTTTTTTAATAAAAAAACATATATAAGCATTAAGCATCCATCCAAATTCATCATTCCAATTTTTGAAATCTAAATCTTCAAAGTTCTATGATTACAATTCACACAAAATAACATAAATTTAGACAAGTATCATCGTTACATAATCTTGATGTTCAAACTCCAACTTTTAAATTAAAACATTACAACCACAAGTTCATAGATTAACAAAATGGCATGCTTTCCAATGAATCTGCATGCTTCAGTCTTCATCATCTTCATATTCACTTAAAAGAATCTTGTATCCGACCTAGTACTAAAAGCTAATTTTGAAAATACTATAGATACTAGTGTACCCAACAAATCATATGCCAATAGATTTAAAATTTAATATTTGAAAGCATTCACTCTCCACCATGTTAAAACATCAAATTTTGGATCACGAAAGCTAACTAATTTAGTTTGAAAATATTCATCCACTTCTAAAATATTCTCTACATTACATTTAGAGTCAATAGCAACTCACAAGTTCGAATAGATAGAGCCATAAAGAGAGAAAGTGAGTGAGATTGAGAGTTGATGGTCATTATGGTTGTAGATTAGAGGTGACTGAATACTTGAATAGGAAGGGATTCAGGGAATGCTTTACGCGGAATGTGGAATGAGATGAGTAGTTAATAAAAAAATTACATTAAATGGGCAGGTATGGGCGGCCCATAGGTGTCATATTGTACCACCCATTTAAATCTTAAATGGGCAGGTTCTAACTAAACTCATTATAAAGTCTTTTTGGGCGAGCTCAATATGATCCAATTACACTGGGTTTTGGGCGGGCTCATAGGTTATGGATTTCATACTCAGCCCTACAACAAATGATATGATTAGATAACTTATTTTACTTCCTTAATCTCTTTTAAAAAGTCAACTGAGTCTTATATTTAAGACATGAGAGAGTTTAATGGAAAGGTCCATAATGTTTGCACTATTATTTTTTTGCCATTGTTTTTTGTTATGCGGGTTTATATATATGTTTGTTCCTTAATTATTTTTTATTCCGTGGTTTATATATATGTTTGTTCCTTAATTATTTTTTATTCCGTTTTGTTTGGTTTTTAATCGATGGCTATATTATGGGATTAAAATAATGGAAAGGTCCCCCTTTTTTTTCAGTGACAATATTGAGACATTTCAATATGCATAATAATATACATGATGGGAATCATCAGTTTTAAATGAATAACATATATGATGGGGGTCAGTTTTAATTTTCGATTACCATTAAAGTCGACTATGTCTGGTGGCTGTATTATGGCATTTCAATAATGGGAAATTAAGCCTTTTGGGGAGCTGTTATCTAACACCCTTAATCATAATTAGAAGCAATGCTAATTGTGTATCAGTAATCAAGTCATTCCAGCAGGCATCCTTTTCAACACTTTATAAAAGTTCTGTTTCCACACACTTTCTAAGGATATAATACTGTAGATAGATAGATTACAGAGTTTCACCACCAAATTACCACAATCAATCCATCATTATTCTTGTCTAATTTACATCATATAACGTCCCACCTTTCATCCTTGGCTGCATATCAATGATTTTTGTTGGGTATAAATTAAAGAAAAAGAACTTTAAAATAATAAAATCTTAAATCAGTATTATTATCAAGAATTAATAAAGGAATAACAAAATTTGATAAGCAATTTACAACTTTTTTTTTTTGTTGAAATATTTGATTTAAAATTTTGCACTTTTGAAATTATTTTTCTATCATTTTCTCATGAACTAATAATGTAGCAAAATATTTTGTTTTATTGGGCCACATAATTTCTCTGACAAGTGATTGGTCACAAAAAGAGAAGAAAACTAAAAAAGGACTGGGTATATGAAAGTGAAGCCACTGAAATAATTTTGAGCCAAAAAGAAGCCACTGAAATAATTAGGTGCAACTAATATTAGAAAAGATTAGAATATTCTGAGGAATATGCCATCTCCTCAAACGGAATCTCCGAATATTCCACTGGTACTGCAGCGGATCCAATAGTCATTTACTCGCATATTTCGATTCCTTATGCCTCTCTTCCCGCTTTCTTTTTTTCATTTTAACTTTAGCGTCACAGACTTGTCATCGTCAGGCCAATAAGCCTTTTTCTATCATTTCTTTGCAATTTGCTTGCCCCATTCCCAATTTCCCATCGAGCCACCGCTTTCTCTAATCAAATTACTTATAGCTAATTGAGCGGTTTAATGGGTTTCTTTATTCCCTTAATTTAGGTGGATTTGTTTAATAAAGTTTGTCAATTTATGTGGATATTCGATCTAGGGGTTAAGATTCAAAGGTGGCAACCTAGAATCTTCTAGCTCTACCTATCATTCGTAGTTTGTATTGTTGAACCTCTATTCTTATGTATATATAATGGTTTCTTAAGCAACATTGTTCTGATTTGCAATCAAGTTGATTGAACGATTTGTCAATAAGCGTTTCTCTTATTTTTTATACTCTGCTCACTTTATCCACTGCCACACTTGCGTTGTGGATTCTCTGGTTGATGATGATGGCATGGCTTTCTTAGGGATCATCGAAAAAATATATATAAACATGCATATGCTATGCATGCTTGATTAGAATGTCATAACTTATTCTTGGTATAGCTTTGGTGTGGTTTCTGCATCATCAACAACTAAAGAGCTATGTCAGGGCTCAATGTGAAGCCCATTTGCCTTCTTTTTACTATAATCTTTGGCTTGTGGGTGCTTCATGCATCTGCAGAGCTTCAGAGATTTGAACACCCCTCAAAAACTGATGGATCCCTCAGCTTCTTGGTTGTTGGTGACTGGGGAAGAAGAGGAGCTTATAATCAATCTGAAGTTGCTTTCCAGGTTTGATTCTCTCTTTCATTTCTGGGGTTTTGTCGGCGAAAAATAAGTTGTAGTAGAATGATCACTGAGTGATCTAAGGGTACTTGGTTTAGTGATGTACTAGCTAGATCACAAGGTAATCCCACCTTCTTAAGAAAAAAAATAAAATATATCCTTGTGGAGAGGCATTCCAGCCTCAAATCCAGATTAGATGGTTGCGCGGATACTTGATAAGGATCCAGAAAACGTGCCAGAACGTGGCCTGAAGGTTATCTAAAATAGGAATGATCAACCAAAGACTTTTGGGACTAGTGGGTATAAGATGTGCCCTTTGTGGCGGTTTGAAGTTCTATCCCTAACCCGGGCAATATACATGCCGTCTAAACTCAAAACAATAAAAACGAATGATCATGCAATGATATGGAAATCTGGTTGTTTTAGTGATACGTGCTGGGTAGAAACTTAATTTTTTGTTGTTGTTGTTGATATAAGGGTAGAAACTTAATTGAATCTTCATTTACATGGGAAAAAAGAAATCTGATTCTGTATATACATTCCATGAATTGCAACTGGACTTATCATTAGTGAGATAGATCATAGATGTTGAACTTGTGACTTTTGGGCTTTTGGGTTGGCAAAATGAATATGGGCTTGGATCATGGTGTTTTATTTTTGGCAGATGGGGAAGGTTGGAGAGAAGCTTGACATAGACTTTGTAATATCTACTGGAGACAATTTCTATGACAATGGACTCACTGGCCAACATGACACTGCGTTTGAAGAATCATTCACCAACATTTACACAGCAAAGAGCCTGCAAAAGCAGTGGTACAGTAGTAAGTTCCTGAACACATCAATATAATAATGGGATTATATCCATAGAATTTTTTACCATATCTTTAGTTCATTACCTATTCTGACCTGTTCTTTAATTGTTATATAGTTTTAGGAAACCATGACTACAGGGGTGATGCACTGGCCCAATTGAGCCCTGTCCTTAGACAAATTGATAACAGATGGCTTTGCTTAAGATCTTTTATTGTAGATTCAGGTGACGTGAGGTCAAAATATTCATGATTCTGCCTCCAGTCTTTAATATAAGATCTTGTTCGTAATGCGAATTACTCTACAAACGAGACCTTATATCAAGGATCGGAGGTAGTTCTTAAAAAGTAAATTCAGTCCCATATAGTTTTCTGATATTCATTTTCTTTTGTCAATCACAGAGCTAGTTGAGATTTTGTTTGTAGACACCAGTCCTTTTGTTGAGGAATACTTCTCAGATCCAGGTGAACATAGATATGATTGGAGAGACATTCTGCCACGAAAGTCCTATGTTAACAAATTACTTAAGGTACTAAATTCGTTAAGAGTGTCTCTGCTTTACTTGATGGAGGATTGTGTTTTGTGTGTGTGTGTTTTTTCCCTTTGACATGTTATGGGATTATGGTGTTTCAGGATGTGGAATTGGTACTGAGAGAATCAACAGCAAAGTGGAAAATAGTTGTGGGTCACCATGCCATCAGAAGTGTTGGTCATCATGGTGATACGCAAGAACTTATAAAGCTGCTTCTACCAATTCTTCAGGTAAGAAAAAGTTGAGAATGCAAAACTAACAAACACTTTATTATTTGTTATCCAGTGGTTCAAGTGGAATTTCTGACGACTTTAAATTATGAATTCAATTTTTATTGAGGATTTGGCCAACTTTATTGAGGATAGGGCAAGTAAACAGACAAACTAACTCAATCATTCAGATTCTTTTAGATATTGAGGAGGAAGGGCAATGGCATTGCTCTGGCATTTTCAGATATGGTTTATATGACATTTAAATATTTTAAAACTTCAACCTCTGAATTATCTATTTTTTAAATGCAGTTGGACGGAAGTTCTTAGTTTCCATTATTTAAAAAAGATGAACATGACGTGTTTCTCATCCTGATGAGCGTGGCCCCCAAAGGACAAGGGCTATATAATCATTATTAAAGTTGATGGATAGTTAGGAGACAAATCAACAATTATTATTATACAGGAAAACCATGATCTTCAACAATTAAAAATAATAATATGGACCCCAATCCCCAAAAGAAGCATTAATTACGAAAAAACATGGTCCTACTTATCTGACTTCTTTTGCTTAACCCTTCTTTTCTGTCAAATTTCAGGAAAATAATGTTGACTTCTACATGAATGGACATGACCACTGTCTTGAACACATAAGTGACACACACAGGTAAATCTGAATTAAATTAAAAAACATATCTATATCCACATATTAATCAGAGAAAATCAAATCCATCTAAACATGCAACCTTTTTTTTTGTACAGCCCCATACAATTTCTGACCAGTGGAGCTGGGTCAAAGGCTTGGAGGGGAGACTTAAAAATGGGAAACAAAGGAGGATTAAACTTCTTCTATGATGGACAAGGTTTCATGTCAGTACAATTGACTCAGACAGATGCAAACATCGAGTTCTATGATGTTTCCGGCAAACTTTTGCATAGATTAATTACGTCAAAGCAGCTACATTCATCCATGTAAAGATTTTATATAGCTTTAAGTTAGTAAAGTTTAGGAATCCACATTAAGGTCGTTGGAATCTGTAGTAGTAGATGGTTTTCTTAAATCCTCTGTTATGATTGTATTATTTTCTGGGAATGAAGAGTTTTGAAGGTACAGCTCTCACTCCCCAGTAAGAGATTTTCAAAGTATGGGAGATGAAATTTCATAAAGTTGAATCCTTTATGATATACCAAATGGGTATAAACTACATAGAATCTTATTATTTTACAGTCAACGTCTCGTCCGCATGAGATTTGCTACAGTAGTCTGGAGATGGCTAATCTCAAAAAGCACTAGTATAATATATGTGTGGGTTGGAATAAATTGATTAATTAAAACACTTGAGGTGATTAAAGATTTTCTAGAAAATGCCATGATCGTATTAGAATGTAATGGAACAGCGAACAGGAATGAATGTTATATAATAGAACTAATATGCTATGCCCTCACAAGAGAGGAGATACTGGAACAATCTGAGGAATTCAGAATTTATATATTCTCCTCTAATGGAAGAGATATAAATATATAATAAGATGGGGCCCACATTTTATTTGGAAAATGATAGTGATGGTGAGCTGCCTATTCATCAATCATCACATTGAATTTTATTGTCAAATGTCAATCGCATAGTAGTATAAAAGTTTTCACTTTTCAGTAATTGAGAAGTCACTGATTTGATATCAGTTTTCAGTGAGTGGGAGATCACAGATTTAATATCGGGTAGTAGTAAACCCTCTAATTCCCAAAAAAAAATAAAATCACTGTCAAATACTTACAAAAACACCTAACCTGTAAGAGCAGGTGGAAAAGAGGCAGTAGTTTGGCAAACAAGTTGGTTACTTATACGTGGCTACAAACACACATCATCATCATCATTTATTGCTTCCTACGTTTGCTTCAGCAAATTCTAATTCTCTCTTTTGAATACTTTGACCCGGTTTTGATCCTTTTCTGGCTTTGGTCTTTTTCTTACTTTCTTCCGTTGCCCTCCTTTGCGCAATGAGGGCAATTATACCCTTTTTTTTTAATATATATATATATATATATATATATATATATATATTTTAGAGTATTAATTGATATTAAAAAGATATTTTAAAATATTGAACGGTAGTGAAAAAATACTTCATGATCTTGAAAAATTATTTTAGAATCATAAAAAATAATTTTTCAGGATCAAAAGAATTTTTAAGTATATTAAATATTTTTTTAATATCAGTTAATACTTAAAAATATTTTTTAAAAAAAAAAAAAAAAGGAGGGGGACCAACGCAACTTTAACACAAAAGATAGCGACCGACGGGAGCAAGAAAAGGACCAAGGGTCCCAGTACTTCCAATTAAGAGAACTCCAATTTCATTTACCCACGTTTAAAACAAACAAATAAACCAACAGTGCAGTGAGGAAATTTCTGAGAAGCTGCACAGGCTTCTAAGAGATGCCTGTGTGGGGCCCACATAAAATTATAATTATATCCCCAGTGACCACCTACGAGAGCACCATTTATCAGTATCACACATTGTTGTTTAGGGCTGGTAGTTTAATCATTCTCTTATTATCTATTGCAGTTTCTTTTTTTTAAAGTATCGTCGAAGCGATTTTGTCGCGAAGTTTTTAGCGTATGATATTCTTTGCGAAATTTAAAAAGGGTTAAAGAAATACCCAAAGACAATAAACTATTAAATTTCGAGCGTCAAAAGACAATTAACTATTAAGTGGACCGCCCAAGACAACAAACTTTTAAAAAAAGAAAAAGACAACACCGTTAAAACAAAGTTAACGCCGCAAAAAAAAGTTAACGTCCCAGTTATCTAAGAAAAACCGACAACAAACTATTATTCCAAGAAATAAAAGACAAAATTTAAATTTTACTAAATTAAATAATTTTTTTCTCAATTGTCATTATTCAAAACTACTTGTATAAATATCTATAGACAAAAATTACTCATTTTTCAAATTTGTCAACAAATTTTTTAGATTTTTTAAATTTTATTAACATTAAATGAATTTTTTAACTCACATAAATTTCTTCTAAAATAAAACTAAATCATTTTTTTTGTTTAACATATATAATAAACTATAAAACACCTTGGGTTTTTACTAAATTAAATAATTTTTTTCTCAATTGTCATTATTCAAAACTATTTGTATAAATATCTATGATAAAAATTACTCATTCTTTAATTTTGTCAACATATTTTTTAGATTTTTTAAATTTTATTAACATTAAATGAATTTTTTAACTCACATAAATTTCTTCTAAAATAAAAATAAATCATATATTTTTTTAACCTATATAATAAACTATAAAACACCTTGAGTTTTATTTAAATCATATAATTATATTTTTAATCAAAACTTTTGTTTATTTTAGCAAATTATAATTTTGACAAAATTAAAGAATGAGTAATTTTTGTCCATAGATATTTATACAAGTAGTTTTGAATAATGACAATTGAAAAAAATTTATTTAATTTAGTAAAATTTAGAATTTTGTCTTTGCCTTTCTTTCTTGGAATAATAGTTTGTTGTGTTGAACCGCTTCCTTGATAACTTGAACGTTAACTTTTTTTAACGGCATTGTACTTTTCCTTTTTAAAAGTTTGTTGTGTTGAAATGGTTCACTTAAAAGTTAATTGTCTTTGGGACGCTTCTGAAATTTAATAGTTTGTTGTCTTGACGCTCTTTAACCCATTTAAAAACGTAAGATATTTGCCTCCGTTAAAAACCCTAACGGTCAACTAACGGTTAACGTTAGTTGACCGTTAGGGTTTTTAACTAGGGGCAACATTGCTACGTTTTTAAACTTCAATGGCAAAATTGCTTTTTTTTTTTTTGATACGTATTGCAGTTTCTTTAAAAACGTAGCATGTTGCCGCTCCCTCCGTTGAAACCCTAATTGACCGTTTGTTGACCATTAGCGATTTAATCGAGGGGCAACATTCTAAGTTTTTAAATTTCAAGGAATATTGTCTGATCTGAAAACTTTAGAAAAATTGCTTCCCGAAAAGATACTTTAAGCCAAGCAAAATGCACCTTAACCCTATTATCTATTGTAGTTTCTTTTTATCCGCCTTGTCTTGTCCATTGGCTAATTTTTTTTTGTTACAAGAAAAATTTTGGAGGGGTTCGACTTCACTCAGGATCGATACTTCCTTATATGATCACTTACTTAACGAGATCGCTTACCAAAGAAGTCCCAATACCAAGGATCAGGATCAAACCCACCACCCATCGCTTCTAATCCCTATCTCACTTACCATCTATACCAACTCACATTGGTGTCCATTGGCTAATTATTATAATGCCAGATAATGCATTCCAAGCCCATCCCTGTTCACATTTTTGTCAATCAATAATCAATTAATCATATCTTTTAACAACCCTTTTACTTCGTATAAAAAAAAAACAACCCTTTTACTTTCTGTTATATCAAAAAAAAAAAAACAACCCTTCTACTTTTTCTGGTTTCTTGTCTATAAAAAAGCAGTCCCACTGGTGCACCATTCCAAGTTTCAACAAGGGAAACATTCCATAATCTATTCTTTGATTTCTTTGTGTGAGAGGCTCTTCAAACTACAAACTCTCTCACACAGAGAAACATGGCTGGCTTCATCAGGTCAAGCCTTTTATGGTCGACTTGCTTTTGTGTGTGTTTTCTCTCTGTGTTATCTCTCCTTGAACGCAGAGATCACCAAATAAAAAGTGATGGCTCTCTTAGCTTTGTGGTTATTGGCGACTGGGGAAGGAAAGGAGAATACAATCAGTCTCAAGTTGCTGCTCAGGTCTTTCAAGCTTTCCTTGCTTCCACATATTTTCTTGTCTTAAAAACTCATTCATATATTTCTTTTTTCAAATCACCAGTATTGATGAGAGCAAAAAGAAAAACTATGTTCAACCTGAAGTTACTCTGATCTTTGATCCATCTCTTTTCATATCTTTCTTACATATAATCAGTTGAAAATTTTAAGGGTATGCATAGCTTCCTTTGCTAAAGAAAATTAGATTTTCAGCTTCTCTAAAATCTTTTACCTTCTTGACTGTTAAAACCAGTTATTTTGAGTAATTTTTCGCTGTCTGAGGCAAATATGTGAGAATAATTTTGTCGTAAAGAGCGACAGTACTTAAAATAAGCTAATCCAAACTAAATCCAAATATTTTGGATTACCAGTTTTCTGAGATCTCTGTGTATATGTCAGATGGGGGAAGTTGCTGAAAAGCTGGACATTGATTTTGTGATATCCACTGGGGATAACTTTTATGATGATGGATTGACTGGTATAGATGACCCTGCGTTTGAACTTTCATTCTCAAAAATCTACACTGCTAGTAGCCTCCAAAAGCCATGGTTTAATGGTGAGTTTTAAAAATTCCAATACCCAATTAATTAAATCTCAAAATTTTTAAAGTTTATGTTAGAAATATGTTTATCTGATATATGAATTTGTTGGTTTTAGTTTTGGGCAATCATGACTACAGGGGAGATGTTTTAGCTCAATTGAATCCAATTCTGAATAAGATAGATCAAAGATGGATTTGCCATAGATCATTTATTGTTAATACTGGTAAGCTTAGATCCTAATAGTTAATGAACGTGATCGATTTGGTTCTGTTCCTTATTAATGTTTAAATAAATTGCAGATATTGCTGAGTTCTTCTTTGTTGATACAACTCCATTTGTGGATAAGTATTTTTTCAAGCCAAAGGACCATAAATATGATTGGAGAGGCGTTCTTCCCAGAAAGAAATACCTGTCAAACCTCCTCAAGGTTGGTTTCAGAACCATTAACACATTCACAGTACTCCTTAAGGTCCTTAATGTAAGAGCTAAGTAATAAATTTGGATAAATTAAAGAAATGAAATAAATTGGTTAATTACAAATGTGACATTAGGTAAATTAGTATGAAAAAGAATGATAAATATAGGAGACAAAATGGATTAAGATCTTATGTTAAGGATCAGATCCAATCCCAACTAGTGTTTATATTTAGGATCGGAGGTAGTCTCTAACAAGGAGAGACGACATATTACAATTTTCTCTTTTGTGCCTTTTTGTTGTTGTTTGGGGCTATAAATAGGATCTGGAAAAGGCACTGAAGCTTTCAACAGCAAAATGGAAGATTGTTGTTGGGCACCACACAATCAGAAGCGTAGGACACCATGGAGACACCCAAGAGCTTGTAAAACAGCTCCTTCCAATCCTTGAGGTAGTCTCAAATCTTGGTCTTAATTCTAAAGGACAACCTTATTCTAAGCCTGGTCAAATCCTAAATGATGAAGCTTTATGGTAAAATTTCAGGCAAACAATGTAGACTTGTACATCAATGGGCATGACCATTGTCTGGAACACATAAGCAGCACTACCAGGTATGTATAATTTTGTCATCTTTACTCTGTATGAAGCTTCACGCTAGTCTTATCTTTCAAACACATAGTAGTTTTCTTTTCAGTGAATATAGGGTTAAGATATATCCAGCATACTGAAATATTTTTTTATAGCACTTAGTATCCTTAACTAATTTTTTGTGCATTCAGCGCTATAAAACATGTTTTTTAGTAGCATCCGGTATCCTTAATTTAGGGTGCTTATTGCTATTGAGAAAAATACTTCAAGGGCACAATTTTGATACTGGTGCTACTGAAAAAAAAAAAAAAAAAAAAACTTTTGGTGCTAGATACACCAAAAATTAGTTTAGAATGAGTGTCACTGGAAAAATTTCAAGATGCTAGATGCAACTTAAACCTATCCCAACACACGCATCTATATCGATGTGAATATTTTGATGAGTCTAAGTGTTGGTGATGATGCAGCAAAATGCAGTTCTTAACAAGTGGAGGAGGTTCAAAGTCATGGAAAGGAGACTTTGATTTGGAGAGAGAAGGTGTGAAGTTCTATTATGATGGTCAGGGTTTCATGTCTGTGGAGCTTCAAGAATCAGATGCCAGAATTGTATATTATGATATATTTGGTCAGGTTTTGCATTCTGTGAGTTTGTCGAAGGGACTATATTATTCTGGCATATAGAGAGAGAAAGGAGTGCCAGCAGTAATTCCAGAAAGTTTCGGGGGCATATATGTCATATTACTGTATAAGCTTTGATATTTGTTGATAAGCCTCATCCACAGGATAAATCCCTTTTCTATAAGCTTTCTATAATTAAAGTGTAGAAGTATTATCCAGATATTATTTGTCTTTTGTTTTTTAAGGTTGGGTTTTCTTTGTTTTTTATCCCGAAAAGGGGCAATCGTGCCATGGATCTTCTTGCAGCTGTACTTATAAAGGGGTGTGTTCTATTAGATGGGTTTTGCGACCAACACTTTTAACTTTGGAAACTCAAGATTTGTGTTGGTGCTGATAATCATTCACATACCAATTCTTTCTTAGTGGTGGCTAGTTTGATTATTCTAGTTTACTTATTGTTTTTGTTTTTTTCTCGTTTCTTGTTATATCTGTTTATTTCTGTCATGTTTTGTTGTTTGTTATTCTGGCAATACGGAAGTGGATGCTTTTGTATAATAAATTATAAGCTTTTTTGTTGTTGAATTTCTTGTCTTGTTTGTTCTCTTCAGTAGGGACGCATTACTGTTCAAAAAAAAGGAGGGACGCTTTTATGACCTGACTCCGACAAATAATTGTTGGTTTTGATTAATTTTGATGATGTCTTATATAGATGCCATTATTAAAAGCAAAAAGATTGAGTAATATAGATATCACCTACATTGACTAACTGATGTATTTAATGTAGATTAATCCAAGTTGAATTATAGAAATTAATCAAGAAGGAGATATTGAAGAAGATTATTCCAAGTTGAACTATAGAGATTGACCAAGAAAGAAGAATAAAGAAATAAGAACTTGCACTATATGTTCTTATATGTGATGCTGGAAGTCTCTATGATCAATAGAAGTTGGAATAAAGCTTCATCATATTTGAGCTACAATGAAGTATAAATGAATAGTGCTGATACGGGAAGCTGACACATTAAATTCTGGAACAAGTTCAGCATAGGCTCGGGTTTATGGATGTTGAAGAAGATGTAAGAATGATCAAGAAAGTAGATTGAAGAAAGAAGTTCTTGCACACAATATAATGTAAATATCATAATGTCAAGGGAGCAAGAAGTTATCAAAGGACTTTGGGAATAATCAAAAGAAGAGGAAATGTTGAAGAAGGTAGAACTTGCAAAGAATGATGAGTCCAAGTTGAATGACGAAGAACGTTCAACAAGAAGAAGTACTAAATCAGAGAAAGAAATTGAATCAAGAAGATGTGAAGTTAAATGATGAAGAATGATCAAGTTGGGAGATGGAAAGTGGAAGAACTTGTTGAATGAAATGAAGATATCATTATTCAAGTTCATATATTGATCTTTAGAAGCCTCCAAGATCATATGGAAGTTGGAATGACTCAATTGAGCTAAAATCACGGATGAGAATACTTTCGAGTTTGGAATTCAATACTCGAGTATAGAGTCAATACTCGAGTATGTTCATCAATACTTTCGAGTATGCATGTTTTCAAGATCATCTCTGGTGCCTCGGATGTTTGTCAATACTTCGAGTGTGCAAGTCTATACTTTCGAGTATGCAGCGGTGATCAGCTGCTTTCACGTTCAAAGACAGACGATATATGGTAATTTGATGATATCTCACAAACCAGAGATCGGATTGAGGTGAAATCAGTGGCATATGAAACTAGACTCCCAATGCGTCAATTTGATATAAAATTTAAACCAAAAGGAGTTCATATGATAGAGCTATGATTTGTGGAAGTTGACAGATAAATTCACGCCACACAGCAAACCAAGCTTCAATGTTTTAAGTGTAACTCACAAACTACAAATCCGTTTGAGCTGAAATCAGTGGCATATGAAAGTAGACTCACAGAGTTTTCTATCAAGAGTTGAACGAACCAAAACGGAGTTCCGACCAGGGAGATATGACCCTCGAAAGTAGACGATGTGTTCAAGGAGTTACAATACTCGAGTATGTAAGTTCCATACTCGAGTTTCCATCAGACAGAGAAGAACCAGGAGTTACGAAACAACCTCTATACTCGAGTTTCCAACCCTATACTCGAGTATACGTCGCTGGTTCGTAAAACGAAGTTCTAACGGCTAGTTTCTATCTCGAGTCTAACGGCTATATTACTTCTCCAACGGTCATATATTGATTTCTACATATAAAAGAAGACAGATTCAAGACATCAAGAAAGATACAAGCCTACAACTTCAAAATGCTCATACTCGATATTCATCTTATTTACTCTCGTTTTTCAAATGTTTACATAGTTTATCATAGAGAGTGAGATGATTTGTATTGTCTTCAGTGATTATCATTATCTACTCTTAGAGAGAGTTCACTGATTGTAAATCATTTATTGTAAAGAATCTCAAGTCTGGGGACTTGGAGATTGGGATACAATTACAACTTGTAAGGGGGAGTGAGTCCTAGTGTGAAAGGATCATCCTGAGTACAGAATCGGTAATTGTAAGAGGATATCTCAGAAAGAGATTGTAAAGGATGCACAAGTGCCTGGCTAAACTTGTGAGGTTGTAAAGGCCTTTCTCTTGTGCTGGTTAAACAAGGAGATAGTGGAAAATCTCAAGTCTTCTTTGGGACCTGGACGTAGGTCGGGATTGGGCCGGCAAGATAAATCTCGGTTGCATATTCTCTTCCCTTATCTCTTACATTTCCAAAGATATAAGTTTGAATGATCGATTATTGATTTATGAATTATTACTTGTCATACAAACTACTTTCAATAAATTGCGAAAAGATTTTCAAACTAACGAAAGTTTTATCATACACCCAATTCACCCCCCCTCTTGGGTGATAGCCAGGTCTTTCAATAATCGGTGGTTCTTATGTCAGCATTTAAGCATAAATGTAATAACCATCACTAATCCATATTATAATCCAATCTAATGTGAAAATATACTAAGGAGATATGACATTTAAGGACTTAAAAGAATATTAACGATATTTATGTTTTTAATACTTGTATGTTTTTAACACTTCATTTTTCATTCAACTTTTCGTGCTGAAAACATGAAAGATAAATTCAAAAATATTTAAAATGACTTTTGAAAATATTGAAAATATGAAAGATTAGTGATTAAAAAAAAAAAAAAAAAATCAGCTAAAGGTGATGGTTCTTTTTTAAAATTTCAAAATTTAAAAGTTCTCAACTGTTATTAATATCTTCAAAGTGTCTTTTAATTATCATTTTTTTCAATAAACAAAGTTATGAACTTGAAATGAGTTATATTATATAGGACTTATAAATAGTGAGATATATTATAAATTTTATGTTAATATATTGATTGATGATTATAAGAATTAAATAAACTCAGATAAAAAGTGCCAACTTTGATCCGAACATGGAAAGATTAGAATTGTAATATTGATTTTAATATGAAGACTTTTATTAGTCTAACTAGCAGTAATGTAGCAAAGTACTGAGATTTAACTAAAATTTTAAAAACCCAAAAAGTAAATCAAACGGGAAATTTTTGGAAACCATTTTGTATTGTTAGCTAAAAACTGAATGGTTTGCGAACTTGAAACTTTCCCAAGGCTATGGCCACATATCATTATTATCAGTATCCAAACCACCAAAAAGCTTAGCCGATTTGCCTTTTGGCCAGTTGGTGGCAGCTACAACTCCACATTGCACGCCTTTTTCATTCTAATAGATGGAATTAATATGTTGGGTTATGGTATAAAAATACCTATCAACTTATACCAAAAATGCGAAAGCAATCTTCTCATTAGCTACTTTTCTCATCATCCTTTATAAGCCCATCTGAACCATTGTTTGGGAAGGTGAGAGAAAAATCAAAGTAGTATTATGACCTTTTCGATTGATTAGATAGACATGATTTAGATATTATAAGGGATAATGAGAAAATGATTATTAGAGAAACCAAACTCCAAAAATGCACCCAACACTACAAATTCTTCTTGGGTTCAAAAGTGTTCACAAATATTCTAAGTCAGAGCAAAAATGACACATCCCTCTAAATGAGTTAATGTCCGTTACTTTTTGTAGTTCGCTCACTTTTTTTTTTGAAAGTACCAAAATGTCCTCAACTCCAAATGGAAAAGGTAAAAAAATAGTCACAAACTTTTACCTAAAGTACGTCAAATACCATATGTTTTTTAAAAATGCACAAATACCCATAAACATTTAAAATAAACATTGAAGTACACGGAAATACCTCCAAATTAAAAGAAAACACACACACATACATGGTGAATATATTTTTTGAAAATTATTTATATGTATTTACTGGGTACTTAGGTCAAATTTGGAGCTTGCATCTAGTTCTTTGTTTCTCTTTTATTTAGTCTAAGGATTTTGAATATAGTTTAGTTTAATGATTTAATTCATTTTTTAATTAAGTCAATTTTATATACCGGAAACTTTAATTTTTTTTTTTTAACATACAATATTATGTTCCTCCATAATTGTTAGTTAATTTTTAAAGAAAATTTAGAAAAAATTGAAATAAAATATTAACAGAAAATTTAATAGCATGTACTCAATCAATCTGACATAATATACATTATCACGTCCAATTGCTAAATTATCACATCCAATTATTTGTCGTTGATTTTATATTAATTAGGGATAAAATTAGAAAGTTATTAAGTTTGAAGATAGAATTAACGAAAATCTTAGTTCTAGTAAAATATGTTAGAAGTAACTTATAAATAGGAGTAGATACTAGCAATTTGCCTGTTAATTTAAAGTTCATATATAAAATTTCACATTATGTTCATAACAATAGCATAAAATTTGAATAGTTAAATAAATAAGTTTTTTTTTTTTAAGTTGGGGCTATTTTGGTACTTTCATATCTATTTTGAATGTTCATGTGTATTCTTATACATCTAAAAAACATATGGTGTTTGATGCACATAAAAGTTTATGGGTATTTTTACACATTTATTATTTTTGAGCGAGGGCATTTTGGTACTTTTAGAAAAATAGCATAGGTTCCATTACAAAATAGTAACGGCCGTTAGCTCGTCTTAACCGACTTGTCATCTTTTTTCTGATTTTGAATGTTTGTGGGTACTTTTACATCTAAAAAGAGTTAATGGTGTTGGGTGTAGTTTTTATATAAGTTTGTGAATATTTTCGCATCATCACCCTAATATATTTGAAGTTAAGAAAGGTAAATTCAAATCTTAGATACCACACCTAGTTTACATTTTCTATTAAAAATTCTTTTAGTGCGTAAATGTGTAATAGCCTCCTCTGCCCAATAACGGAAAGAGAAAAGTTTCATATCTTATTTATAAATGCCGTGATTTTTCACATGAATGTATATCTTTACTTTTGATATTATTGTATATAATTTATTTAGGTTAAGGGGTATTTTTGTCTAGGAAGTTTTTACCATAGGTAATTTTGTTTCGAAAGTTTTTAAGGGAAATTTTGCCCAGAAACTGTAAAAAAATAAAGCAATTTTGCTCTAACTGCCATCTCGATTAATTTGGATTTTTAGTTGACCAAATTTCTTGAAATTTAACAATCCACATGTAATCTACGTTATTTTTGTTAATGTGCAAATTTGCCTTGAAAGTTTTGAATCTAATTTTAAAAAAAGATGAAGTAAATGACATATAGACTCTTGAAAAGACTCTTTCCCAGGCATTTTTACCAAAATAATAAGGTTTTAAAAAATTTTTACCAATCTGGAGCACTTTTGAAACTATATACAAAGTAGGGTAGTTTTGGGCCAGTGCCGTCGGGTTGTGCGACGGCACTGTTTGTGCCGTCAGAGACCCTGACGGCACCACTAGTGCTTGTTAGGGAGCCTAACGGCACACAGGTCTTAGCTAGGCCTTCTAGCGGCACACAACACGTCTCCGCTAGAGAGCTGGCGGCCTTGAATTGAAAACAATTAAAATTACTTATTTATTTTATTTTATTTTAATAAAATTGATATAAAAATTTTAAAAAAAATATTAAAATTCGGGGAGTGGATGAATTTTAAAAAATTGTATGAAAAATGAGGAATCTTTTACATTTTCAAAATTTTTATGGAAGTTTAAAATTATTATTCATATTTAAAATGTGGTGGATATTTATTTTTATATAAAAAAAAATCCGTACTTTTTATATTTCCTATTAGAATTTTTTTGTATCGGGTTGATCAACAGAAAAAAGTTTGTATTACTTAAATTATTTATTTTTATAACCAAAAATATCTAAATTTTAATTAAGAGATGGTTAGAGAGAATGTAGGGAGTTTGGTTAGGGGCAATTTAATATTTACGTATATTAAACTAAAATCAAAGTGATATGACTTGGTCTTATAATATCAAAATAAGAATAAAAGGAATATATCTTCTAGCCATATAATAGGAAATCAAATCAATATGACTCTAGTCATATATTTTCAGAATAAGAAATTAGAGCAAAGTAGGGTTTCTAACGGCACACAATCAATCGATTTCTTAGTTTAATATACGTAAATATTAAATTGCCCCTAACCAAACTCCCCACATTCTCTCTAACCATCTCTTAATTAAAATTTGAATATTTTTGGTTATAAAAATAAATAATTTAAGTGATACAAACTTTTTTCTGTTGATCACACCCGATACAAAAAAAATCTAATAAGAAATATAAAAAGTACGGATTTTTTTTTATATAAAAATAAATATCCACCACATTTTAAATATGAATAATAATTTTAAACTTCCATAAAAATTTTGAAAATGTAAAAGATTCCTCATTTTTCATACAATTTTTTAAAATTCATCCACTCCCCGAATTTTAATATATTTTTTTAACATTTTTATATCAATTTTATTAAAATAAAATAAAATAAATGAGTAATTTTAATTGTTTTCAATTTCGGTCGATCTTAGCTAGGCTCTGCTAGCGCACACGTGTTGTGTGCCGCTAGAAGGCCTAGCGAGATCGTGTGCCGTTAGGGTTTCTAACGGCACATAAATTTGTGTGCCGTTAGGCTCCCTAACGGCACTAGTGGTGCCGTCAGGGTCTTTGACGGCAAAACAAGCGGTCTTAGTTGACAACCCGACTAAAGACTGACCCAAAACTACCCTACTTTGGTATATAGTTTCAAAAGTGCCCCAGATTGGTAATTTTTTTTTAAAACCTTATTATTTTGGTAAAAATGCCCTCTTTCCCACAAACAACAATTAACCATGATGATTTAACAAACATGATTAACAAGTGATAACAAGGAAAACCCTTTTCTTTTTAGAAAACACACTTCAGAACCTAGACACAAATTCCGCCCACAAACTTGGAGTCCAGGGCACAAATTCCGCCCACAAACCCACTACAGAAATCCATCACTCTAAACACAGTTAACAAACAGTAGAAAACATAGTCTACGAGTTTTACAACACCAAACTCCATAACAAATTATCTACACAAAACAATTTCCACATAAGGTATGATTGTTGATCCACCAAAATTATCAAAATATATAAAATAAGGCCTACAACTGAACAATAGTTAAACCGTCACTTCAAAGTAATTATCCAAACTTTAGATATGGTATTTTAAAAATATGAGAGCCCTAGATTGACAATTTAATAATCAAAACAACACCAATATAAAAAAAGACTTACAAAGCTTCCAACTCCTAGGTGCTTCTCTTGTCCTCAAGTAAAATTAGAGGTTTCGCCTGAAAAATATTAATAATTACGTAGTAAGAAATAAAGTATTAGTAACCAAAATTAATTTATAAAATATGCGAAAAAAGATTGCAAGTCAGAAAAACATGTCTAACTAATATAATAATAATAATAACAACAACAACAACAACAACATTCTTAATAATTGAATAATACATAATAATTACAATTATCAAAACCATCTCCATTTTTTTATATGTCAGTGGTACAACTTATTAATTTTAAGTTATATTTACTTAGTCATTTTAAGAATACTGTCTTATCCCATACCACCATCAATATACCATATCAAAAAAATATCTCCAAAACACTCAACTCAAAATTCAGATTAGATAGGAAAGAAAATAGAGGGTTAAGGGTGCCCCAAAACTTCAGAGGAGAAAAGGTGTAGGGTGATTACTTTCTTCAATTTTCCGTACATATGGGACTGCGTTCTCTGAAAGTGAGATGAGCAGCTTTTATATACAGCTGTGCTTTTAAGGGAGATGATTTTCTACCCAGCAGCCCCTCTCCTATCTCCCATCTGTCTAATTTATCTCACCGTCTGATCCAAATTTGTATGGTTGAGATCTTGTTAAAAAAATATATATTTTTTAAAAAAAATCTGGATTAAAGTTTAGACGATCCAGATAGTGATGATGAGGAATAATAAGAAGAGTGATGATGAGAGGATCAAACCCGTGCTTTTAATGGTCTTTAGTGCTACCTGACTTCATCATGATTTGCCATCCCTATCTCCTTTTTATTTATTGCCGTCCTATCCTATTTTTCCTTTTGTCACCACGCAGACCTTCTACAAAATATCTACATATATTCCCTTTTTCCACTTTTCTCTCTATTTCTCTCTTCCTTTCGCGGCCGAAATATGTCCACATATATTACCTCTCTTCCCAATTATTCTGTGTGTCTTTTTCTCTCTTTCCTCCCATCACCTATTCACCTGGCTTGTTTTCTCTTTGGCCATGTACTAGATCATTTGCAATTTTTTGTCACTTCCTACTTAAATATCTTACATATATTCATTTTCCCTTTGTTTACATCATTTATCTCTTAAACATGCTTAAAACAATGTTTTACTTTTGATGTTACATTTCCTAAAGAAAAGTCATATATGAAGATTGATTTATGGGAAAATTACTTTAAGGTCCTAGAATACATAAAAAATAACAAAAAATTCTATAAAAAATTTTGTTTGAATCGGCTGACAACCAAGAGGAGATGAATTAGGTATAAGATAAAAACTATGTGATTGTTTACGTGTGCTTTGTTTCTACTGTGCATTTAATGCTCTGACACATAAAATGACAAAAAGTTATCAAAATATTTTGTAGAACAATTAGGAGGAGAATTTAAAAAAAAAAAAAAAAAAAAACTTGCAAAATATAATGAGAATATCTATATTCAAGTTCTTATATTTGATATTGGAAATAGAATGAAAGACCAATTTATTGATGATTCTTTGATTACATACATTGAAAAGAAATTGTTTTGAGTTTTAGCACGTATTCCATATACAACATCTCATAACAAACCTCATAATTATCATAACAATAACAATCTCAATAATAATATTCACTTCTATATACAAATTGGAAAGTACACTGTTTCACTGAAATAATTTTATATTCAAACATATACATAATTTTTTAAAACACATACAAGTAGTACATATGAAAGTAAGGTTTAGAAAACATCTTACAGCACAAAACAAGCATATAGAATAAATTGACCCCAGTTACCTCAATTACAAGTTTAATCTTAGCTTGAAGAGCAAAACACGAATAATCACCGATCATAAGAAGACTTACATTATCACAATTATAAATTATAATTTCCTATAACTCAAAATATACAAATAATATATTATTATAACAAAAACTGAAAAATGACAATTTGTGGTTTAAATTTTAAAAATGATAGTTTAGTCCTTCAAATTTTGTAAATGACAGTTTAGACCTATGAATTTTAAAAATGACATTTTAGACCTACAAATTTCAAAAATAACATTTCAATCGTTCAAATTTCAAAACTAAAATGATTAAAATTTCAATAATATCTCTATTAATCAAAATAAATTATTTAAACAACATTTAATTGGTAAAAACATCATATAAGACATAAATCCTAAGCTTTTTAAATAGAGAATTAATTTTAAAGTTCCTACAACAACCAACTGATAATTCTAAACCAATTACAATTAACTATTAATCATCTTCTACATATATATATATATAGTTATATAATGACAAAACTCAAAACTCTCCCAAAATCATAATCACAAAATTTTCACTAATCAATACAATATTATCCCCATTGGAAAGAGAAAAATACACATGAAGAAAGTTTGTTGAAAAAAGTTAATATAGTTACTTAAATAATCTTATATGATAAATAACTTACCTTTAAAAACTAAATAACCTCCCCTTTTCTTCTCTTCTTCTCTTAGCTCTCAATTCTCTCTTCATCTCGCTCTCACATCGCCCCGCTTTTAATTTAGAGGGGAGGGCATAATTATAATTAAATCCTAAAAGTAAAATTAGGATGTTACAACTTTCAGCGCAAACTTTCAGAGAAGAGTGAAGAAAAAAAAAATAGAGGGAATGAAATATTATTGAAAAAAAAAAATCAGAATTGGTAAAAAAGAAGAACTATTTTTAACAGTTTTCCCTCCTACCATTCTTTCTCCCTAATTTTTTCTTCATCAAAACATAGAGTTATCTACTCAAAATTATTAAATGAGAGATTTTTTTTTTTAAAAAAAATAGTGTGTTTGGGATCATTTATTGATTTATGGATAGCTTTTGCGTGACGCAATACATGCACATTATTAGTATTAGTAATTTTAACTGAAAATGTTTAAATAAGACTGTGTGCAAACTGCAACGTTTCTAGAGCGTTACATAATCTAAAACCCACTTAACATTGGCTCATTTGGCTTTTGACCCCTTGATGGCAGCGACAATTCCATAACTTATTTTTAAAAAAAAAAAAAATTGCCCCTTTTATCCCAACAAAAAATGAAAAATGGATATAAACAAGTATTTTTAACTTTTAAGTGATTAATTAAAAATAAAAATAATAAATACGTGTATTCATAACATTTTACATTACATTTATCTAATTATCTTACACTTGAGTTTCATAAATGAGTTATATTGTTACCTACTTATAAATAATTTCATTTTTTTATAAATTTAATATTTGATTATAATTATCTAAAGTCAGAGATTGCATTTTGAAGATTTTTCTAACAAGTGATATCTAAATAAGAAGTGAAGAACTAATAGATTTATGTGTGGATATGAATTAATATATTCTACTAATTTTTATATTAGTACTATAAATTTCATGGCATGAATTGCTATTGATATTCCTATGTACGAGCACTTTTAATCTCCTTTAAAATATTAAGATTCAAGAAAGCTTGGTGGAATCCATACATCTTTTTAGGGGGTGCATAGTAACACTCCTAGAATAAGTCTTTTTAAAATTTTTGTTCCAGGAACAAAAAAAGGATAGAAATTACGTTTGGTAAATCCGGTTTATTTTTTTGTTCCCGGGATGAACCGGGTTATTTTTTGTGCTGGGGAATAAAAAAAAAAAGCTAAAAATTTCTGCTTCTCAATTCTCAGAATCACTTCTCTCAACAAACTCACCTCTCACCTGCACGCTGAGCAACTTTCTTCCCAATATCATTACCTTCCTCGCGATGATTTCTTGCTGAAACTCCCTTTTTCATCTCATCTAATATTTGCTTCATCTCCCTCCTTATTTTCCTTCTCTACAATCTCCAAGTCTCTTTGCCCCATTTGTTCTATTTGACTGACCCTAAGAGTTTTTTACATGTGTGAAATTCGTGCCCTCATCTTTGCCCCCACAAGGTTCCAATTTCAATTCCTTCCAACCCGACCACAAATTTCCATCTGCCAACCCATTTCCTCCAATTTCACTTCTATTAGGGTACGGTACAACTGAGGTCTCCCGACAATCAGACGCAAACCTAGAAATTTGATCAACGATAAGGTCCGAGAAGACGGTTTTAGCGAGAGAGAAGTGACCAAATTGGGGTTTGAGGTGGAGAAAGAAAGTGGGGAAGGAAACGTATGAAGGAGACAAAAAAAACTTTGATTCTCGGAGTATAAATAAAATAAGTTAACAAACGTAATTCTAATTCTTAGAACTCTTCCAAAGCACAAATCAGAAAAAACGGTTTCATCTTAGAAACAGTGCTGGAGAACAGAATGGTTGTTATGCACACCCTTAATCTCTATACTAGCTAGCCTTTAAAGTTTGATTGCCATCTTCTATTGCCTTCAAGATCAACATTGTTCCTTCCGATGCATTGCTCCTTATAACTGATTCCATTTTAATTTATCTTTAGGCTTGTTTGGTTTAAAGGAAGGGAGAGGGAAAGAAAGAAGAGAGAGAATTTTTTTTCTTATCTTTACTAAATAGCCCATGAAAACTTTTCAATATTTCAAAAATATACTTTCAACAAAAATAAATATTCTTTTTATTAATGACAATTTGGTTAATATCCTCATTTTCATCCCCTCTCCTCAAACCAAATAGGCACTTATAGTATAACCATCCCTCACTTTTGATGGAATAAATATTGGTAGATAAGTACAAGTATCGTTTTAGGTTAATTGATAAGTACATATATTTTTCTATTAGGGACAATTTTCAAGGCTCTCATAAGCACAAGTATCCACTTATACTCTATATACCCTTATTGGTTGATTAGCATTAAATATCTTCATATACAAGGCAATCCTCTTCTCGATTAACCCAACCCCATTGGTGATCACAATGTATTATTCTTTTTTATACAAGATCACAATATATTATAGTTGCATTCAGAATGAATAGTTATATTATAGCCTATTTAGCCATATACTTCCTCCGATGCTTTTTTATAAGAACAATTACCACTTTTACACGAATCAATTAAAAGCAATAAGTATGTAATATATGCAAATTCTTTTTTCAATTATACTCTTATTCATAAAGAGGGCTTAAGAGAGATAACGAGGGTAAATTTAATGTAAAGAGATAATGAGTGAAAATAAGAATAATTAAAAAAAATGTGAAATAATTACTAGTATAATTTATTATATATAGATGCTAAATGGAGGAATTTCGTCATTCGCAGTGCAGGTGTGATAGTAATTATTATAAAGATACATATTCAATGAGAATAAAAGTGGAAAGAACTTTTTTGATTTTTAGATAAAGAGAATTGGGTTGATTAACTTGATATGTATGAAAACGGAGTCAACATGAAATGATACTATAATGATAACAATCCAAATATAAAACCCAGAGTAACATTAATTATTGGGAGAATTTTAGTTAAGTCCTCGTACCTAACTTTATTTCAAATTTGGACTAAAAGATTTTGAAATTACACTGTTGCATCAAAGGACCAAATGAAACCATGTTTTGATGTAAATGACCAAAATGACATTCTTCCATATTTTTACATGTACAACTGTACAAGCATTTTAATAACTAATAATCAAAAAATTTATAGGTATACGAATGGAAATTTGCAACTCCCACTAACATTCTAACAATGGGCACAATTTTTTTTACAAGTATTTAAGAGTGAATTTGCAAGTATACACAAACATTTTAAATTAAAAATAACAAAATTTGTAAGTGTACATATGAAAACTGACAACTTCAAATTTACAGTAAATGGTAACTGGTACAATAATTTACAAGTGTTCATATATGAATTTGTAAGTGCATTAAGCATTTTTAATCACTAACATAAACAATAAAACAAGTGTTCATATGAAGGAAGGCATTTATCCTCAAAACCTCATTTCTCTTTAGTTTTTTGGTATTGCACAGTGCAATATAAATTTATAATGTTTAAGTCCTTATTGTGTGGGTGTTAACTGAAATTTCCCATAATTACTTTCTAGTCATTGATCTAATAATGTTGTTAATCATTCCCTTTAGCAATTAAATTAATCATATGAATAAACTTTGTCACTATCATGTTTAACAAAACCCATTGACAAAACTAAACTACTGAATATTATTTTCCAAAACAAAAAAGGATTGTTCGGCTCTCAAAATCTAAGTGGGCCAAGGTCAATTATTTTCTAAAATCCGATAATTAAATTTGAATGAAACCGATTCAAATCTGTAGGTTAAAAATAAAAATTTTATCAAAAAAATTTAGGGGTTGACGGAGGAAATACTAAATGCCAAATAGTAGTATAAGTTTCTAGAATTTTCAAGTGGAGGGAGAATTACCTTTGGGGGCCAGTGGAGAAAATGCAATCAAAGTGGTTCACAAATGTAAAGGCAACTAGCAAGGTCAACTTTTTTGTTACTTACCACTCTACCTTTTTTTTTTGCTCGATACCACTACCTCTTATAATAAGTCTTATAATAAGTTTATTGTGAAAGAAATTTGTGATCCTAAATATATAAGTTGACTTACAATTATTAATGATTTTTTTTTTCAATTTTATCCCTTTTTTTTAATTCTTATTAAAAAAAAAAAGAAAATAGTAAAAGAAGTGAGAATGATTTGTGAATGTTTATAATTATATATAGAGAGAAAAGTTTAATAAGGGGTATTTTTTTATCATAAATTTAAGACATATTTAATTATTAAAATGTCATTCATTGATATATGAAATAAGTTAGAATTAACTTATACTCTATTCAATCCTATTTATAAGAGCTTGATAATTAAATTATAAGGTTTAAAAAGAGGTTGAAATGAGTTAAAATTAAGGAAAAAGCCTATAAAAATCCTATTAAAACAGGCAAAAGACAAATAGGTGTGACCAATATACAAAATCTTATATTAGATTTGATGGAGGAATCTGGAATTTCCAAATTTGACTAAATGACCAAATTGCCTTGAATAAAATTAAAAAAGAGAGGAAGAAGTCCACAGCAAGACTCGACATAGAGATCGTGTCTTGGCTTTCGACAAATAGAGATCGTGTCTTTTATATTAACGGCTTTCACAACTTTATATCCCAAAAAACCAATACTTATACCTAGGTATAAGTTTCAAGACACAAGTTTTAAAATTGTTAAGAATTGAAATTAACGCCAACTATAGTATCTATGGTTGAGATACCGTATAGAAATTAATAACATGAGAATTTATATTAATGACTTCAGTATCATGTTTCACAACTTTATATCCCAAAAACCAATACTTATACCTAGGTATAAGTTTCATGACACAAGTTTTATGGGTCAATAATAACATCTGTATATAGATTAACAACATTAAGAATTTGAATTAACGATTTCAGTATCATATTTCACAACTTCATATCCTAAAAACATACACTTATACCCAGGTATAATTTTCAGGGTACAAGTTTTAGGGGTCAATAACAACATCTGTATATAGATTAACAATATGAAAATTTATATTGACGACTTCAATATCATGTTTCACAACTTCATATATTTCAAATGTTGTTTCATGATAGTCTACACAATTACATTCACCAATAACCTGAAACCAAAAAATGACAATCTTAATATAAAAACCAAGTGCCTTATTCCAACTTAGTTACATATCATCAGGTCTAGTTTTCATGTGTGTGAATTTTAGAACCAAGAATAGAGAGGGAGGGGGAGTGAGAGAAATACTTTCAGTACAAATCATATACCTAGAAGATAGCACAAGAAGCCTCGTGAGACTTGAAAATTTAAGCATTTTTTATTGGCGAAGTTATTACAAATACACTTGTGTAATCCGAGTCACTTCCAAGGACACTGTTCTTAAAAGCTATTTTGCAACCACCGATTGATTGGAAGCGGTAGTCTCCATGAAAAAACGGACCCTTCTTGTAGATAAATGGTGAATATATAGAACAACAAAATATAAAACAACTAGAAGGTAGAAAGAATGAGTCAGAGAGGAAAAGAGTTCTCGAGATTTTTGAGCGAAGGTTCCTGAATCTCTTACAGGCAATGCCTTTTATATGCCTCTCATGCACTAGGACGTTGGGAAAAATCAATGGAAACACTATTAAATTAGTGGTTTTTGAATGTTGAAGGCCACAGAAATATTTTATTGATCAGTTTTGGAATCTAGAGGCAATGACTTGCAACATGAATGTTAGTGATGTTGGCCGATTAAACAAAATAAAAGCTGGTTAATCTTGTAATTTGGTTTTTATGGGAAGCCATTATAGATCTTAGCTTGAGTAAGATATAAAGTGAAATACTTCTTATCTCTAGCCTTGAATATTGAACCTTTAGAGAGTTTCCAATTATCACTTGAGAAAAAACTATCAAGATTATCACCACAAAGCTTACTAACAGAAATAAGATTGAGCTGAATATCTGAGATATGCTTGACACACTTAAGAATTAATTTGGATCCATTTGAAGTCTCCAAGCAGACTTCTCCAATATCTGCACACCTAGTCCTACCTCCATCGGCTATTTTAACATTAATAAAGTCACCTAGTGAATGAGTAGAGAAGCCATCTCTTCTAGATGTAACTCCAGAAGATTTTCTCTTAGTTCAGGAATATGACTTAGCTAATCTTTCTCAGGATGTAATTACTTGGGTGGTTGATAAAAAGGTAAGGATGGAGAAGTGAGGAGGGTGAAGGAAACGAGGGAAGAGTTGGCGAGTGAGGCGCATTGAAGTCATTGGCCAACATTTTCACATTGAAGTTTGATTGTTTAGATTGCCATCTTCTATTACCTTCAAGATCGACATTGTTCCTTCCGATGCATGGCTCCTTGTAACTGATTCCATTTTAATTTCTCTTTATAGTATAACCATCTCTCGCTTTTGATAGAATAAATTTTGGTAGATAAGTACAAGTATTGTCTTAGGTTAATTGATAAGTACAAATATTTCTCTATTAGAGACAATTTTTCGAGGCTCAGATAAGCACAAGTATCCTCTTATACTCTATATACCCTTATTGGTTGATCAGCATTAAATATCTTCACATACAAGGCAATCCTCTTCTCGATTAACCCAATTAACCCTATTGGTGATCACAATGTGTTATTATTTTTTATGCAAGATTACAATATATTATAGTTGATTTCGAAACGAATAGTTATATTATAGCTCATTTAGCCATATACTCCCTCCAATCCTTTTTATAAGAAAAAATTACTACTTTTATGTGGATCAATTAAAAGCAATAAATATGTAATATATGCAAATTCTTTTTTCAATTATACTCAGTGGCGAAACCAGAATTTTTTTTTAGTCCGAGCAAAAAATAAACATATTGAACTACTCCATTTGGTCCTTATTATAAGACACTAACTAACAAGTGTATTTGATCCTTTTTATAAAGCACTTGCTTGTTTCTAAATAGCGTTAAATATTTTTTTTCATGTATACCCATAATTAAAAAGTAGTGAGTGAGACTGTGAATTAATTATTACTTTTTTTTTCTGAGAAAAAATGAGTAATAATTAATATGATATTAGAGTTTAGTGTAATTAATAGGGATAATATTAAAAATTACTTAAATTTTAGGACAAATTTAATGACTTTAACTATTTTTATTGACTTGTGAAAATTGTTAGTTGATGTCTTATAATAAGAACCAGAGGAAATATTTACTAAATAATATCATATAACCTTGAAAATACAAATAAATAATAACCGACAATTATAAATCAAAACAATATATAAGATGATACGTACCTTTTCGGTAGTTATCTCAAACAAGATTTTTACTTTCCTCTCACAGCCCAATGAGTAATGAACCAAACATTATCCTTATAGCGAAGATAAAAAATTAGCTGGGGCCAAATTATTGGCTAAATAAAATATTATATAATAAATACATATATATATACTAACAAATTTTAGAAGGCCATCTCGAAATAAGGCCTCAACTGGCCACAAGGTAGTTCCGCTACTGATTATACTCTTATTGATAAAGAGGGCTTAAGAGAGATAACGGGTGTAAATTTAATGTGGAGAGATAATGAGTAAAAATAAGAGTAATTTTTTTAAAAAGTGAAATAAGTACTAGTATAATTTATTATAGACAGATGCTAAATGGAGGAATTTCCTCATTCTCAGTGCAGGTGTGATAATAATTATTATAAAGATATGTATTAAATGAGGATAAAAATGGAAAGATTTTTTTTTTTTTTTTTAGATAAAGAGAATTTGTTACTTATAAAAAAGACCAATCTTAAGAAAAAGAATGTTACTCATAAAAAGCAAAGGAAAGGAATATTAATGTAGGGAAAAGTATTTCTCCCAGTGACCCCCAAAACTACGTCGTTTTGGATTAATGAAGAGTATGTTTGTAATTTTAGGTTAATTAATGAAGGGTGCAAAATTTCGGAAAACACCCTTCATTAATCCAAAACGTCATAGTTTTGGAGGTTACTGAAGATAACTTATCTCCACTAACTAAAGAAATCCTTTACCCATTAATGTATTACTAAGGGTAGGTTCCCGAATAGCTTCTGTGGGCCGGGAATGAATTTTTATTTTTTTTTTGATATAAAAAAGTTTTGGAGGGTTCGACATCGGGCCCCACTGCTGCCAAGACGGCCGGCCATGAAAGACTTTGGGGACTTACTGTGGGGATCGAACCGGGAAATGAAATATTTGATCAACGAATTTGTATCAAACTTTGGATTTTAATGTTGCCACCTTATTAAGAAATTTTGAAATCTAATAGGCAGAAGAAACCTGTTGATTTAAATAGCCCAAACCTTTTAACCCATATGGCAGGAGTCCAATGGTAATTTCTACTTTGCCACACAAGAACAGGCCCAAGTCCATAGCCCAATATCATTTACATGGGCAATCATCAAATGTCTGTTTGGTAAGCCTAGATAAAACTCCCCTCACCTACTGTAAAACACTTCTTTTTTATTTTCTTTTTTTATTGGAAAAATCACTTCTAAAAAGATTAAAAAATAACATGCACTTGTAAACAAAAAAAATAAAAAATAACATGCACTTAAATTATCTTGATCCTTTTTATAAGATTATACTTAAAATTTCCTGAACATTTATTTATTTTTTAATTTTTACTTTTAATTAGTTCTATTCTCGTCCTTATCTTTTTCATATTATATTTTCTTTCATACTTTCTCTTAATACTACTTTATTTCTTTCCCTTACTTACCCCTTATAAATACGGATATACTCAAAGAAAAAAAGTTCATGTGTGATATATTTATTACTTTTAATTAATTTTAATTTATTCCTCCAAAAAAAAAGAGGGTAACAACTAACAACTAATCCGGAGAGATCTTGAGGCGAATCATACGTAAATATATCTTATTAATTCTGAATTTTAACATTTAGCAGATGTCCTTAAAGTTTCTTAGAATGCCTTCAAATTTCACCTTTTTATTCACTTTTTTATTTTATTTTATTTTATTTTATTATGTTGCCGGTTCCTCTAAAACTTAACTCCGAGTCTCCGACCACTTCCTTTAATGACGATATCACACACGCCCATTTAAATTGAAGTTTTAGATGTTTTAATTTTCAAAATAATGCATAATAGTGATGTTTATATAATCTATAGGCACATGAATCAACTTAATAAAAACGATTAAGTTACAAATTTAATTGCTATGTTAGTTTTAATAAAGGGAAAATTATAATAAATGACCAAGAGAAATAATATTTATTAAGAAGCACCATAAAAATAAAAATAGTAATTATTTTGAAGGATAAAAGATTAAAAGATTAAAATAGAAATACTAAATTGCCTTTAGCCAGATTTTCTATATACTCTCTAATTAAATCAAATTGGAGTGATTGATGATTAATGACAAATTAGAATCTGGAGTGATTGACAAATTAGTTTTCTTACCTTGTTAGTGTATAGATACCATTTTTATGCTTTGCATTGCTATAGGTACCGCAAAGCACAACTTGCTCTTCAGAAAGGCGAAGAAGATCTTGCTGGTGAAGCTTTGAAAAGGCGGAAATCTTATGCTGTAGCCTGTATGTTCTATGAGAGCCTTCAAAATAATTACTCGGAGGATGGTCAATCACTCACAATCGGACTAAATTTGAAAGAATATAGAAAATCTGGTTAAGGGTAATTTAGTCTTTTTATTTTAATATTTTAATTTATGGTCCTTCAAAATGATTACTATTTTTATGGTCCTTCTTAATAAATATTTTTTTTTAAGGTCTTTTATTATAATTTTCTCTTTAATAAACTTAAGGACTCAGCTTATTCAAATTTTTAGGTATATATTATCTATAAAAAAAACTTGTAGCAATTTATTTCAAAGAGACAGAACATTACATTTTAATCTAAAAAAACTCGAAGTCCTCTCTAGGTATATATTTTATGGGAAATATATTTCTCATGTTTGCAGGAGGAGTGTATCCTCATGTCATAGATACTTCGATTTCCGTGCTTGAATTGTTATTTTTAATTTTTTTAAAAAGACGTGGGTCCCACCATTTCATGTGTGTGTGACAACGAATCTTCTTCTTCTCATGCAATATGAGAAGTTTAAACCCCATATTTTATAGATATTTGGGAGAAAGACATTTATGATTATGGCCAAATGATTAATTTAGGAATATTAAAATAAATATCAAAAGTCTCTTTAATGGTTTGATGTTCTTATTCTTTAATTTGTGACTTCATATTTCATAACCATTAATTTGTAAGTGAAATTCGTTTATTTACGAAAAATAAAATAAAATATTAACTTGTTCGAGATACAACGATTTCCTCATAATTTGATAATCATCATTTTCAAATTAAAAACTTTGTAACTACTAATATGCAAGTGAAATTCGTTAATTTACGAAGAAAAATGAATATCCTTCATGATTCCTATTAGTTTTAATTAAACTCATGCTTTCTGATTTGCAACTTATAGTAGTCACTAATTTGTAAGTGACGTTCGTTTATTCATAAAGGAAAAAAGGAAAAAGCTAACTTCTCTAAAATATTATGATTTCTAGAGATTTAATATTCTTATTCCATGATTGGTAACTTCATAAACATTATTTTTAGCAAGACACGTCATTTAGTTAGAAGTACATACTAAGTAAATTCACTACTTGGACCAAATCACGTATCACTGAAGGACTTTAAATTCTTGTTTTGGATTTTGAAAATTTTTATCATAAGTATATGATTAATTCAATCAAAAATCCTTTTGAGCCTTTTTGGTGTAAAAATCCCAAAAAGCGCCAAACTGACAATCACGAAAAAGCCAAGACATTTTCGGTATTTTTTAATCTTGGGGAAATTGTTAACGAATCTTGATATAGTTGTTAACGCGGCTAATTTAGTTGTTAAAAAATTGTTGTTAATGGGGCTGATATAGTTGTTAACTAACAACTATATCGGTAAATTAACAACTCCCCCAAGATTTTCGAAAATACCGAAAAGGTCCCCTAAGACCTTTAAGGTATTGTCGAGTTTGAGGCCTTTTTTAGGATTTTTACACCAAAAAAGACCCTCAAAAGGATTTTCCCTTAATTCAATCAGGTTCGGTCAAAGAACCGAGAGTTGTCCTAAGTGGGAATTAACGAACTAGGGGGCAGTTAAGTAAAACGAACTAGTCAATATCAACTTTTCCTGACTTACATATTATTTTTGTAAAATACTAATATTGTATTCCTTCATATCCTTATTATAATCTTTATCACAACAATTTTTATCAAAAAAATTAATCTTTTATTTTCACTTGTCGAAGCTCCTCTTGGCAAATCCAAACCTCCATGTGATGTAGAGCCGTCAAACGCAGTCATCGGAATTTCGGCCTGGACGTTTAAGTAAGTCAAAATAAAATTGGACGAGATATTTGAAATTAGCGCACGGGCCATGGGTTTACACGGCCGCGGAGGGCCAGGTTGCCCTCGAGGCCCTTTTTCATCGTAGCTTTTTCTTTTTTCCTTTTTTAAATTTGTTAATTTATATATATATTGTATTTGTTATAGAGTTGTTTATCCATTTAACTACAAATACATAATAACTATACTTTAATTTTATGATTTGATTTATAATTTGTTACAAATAAAGATTATGGATGTCTTCATGATGCGGGAGAAGAATTTATGATATTCTTACTCATGTGAGGAAATTTCTACTACTCAAAGTGAAGAACAATCAAATGTCGTTAAAATTGATGATAATGATTTAAAATAGCATGATAATAGTCGTCGTATTAATGTCGTTTAGTGATATGTTTTTTATGTTTTACTAGTATGTGAGTTATTTGTGAACATAGTTTTCTTTTGATTATGAATTAGTGGCGGTCTTATTTATTAGATGATTAGTGTTGTAATTTTTAATTATATTTTTTGAAACACAAGAAAAAATAGTTAAAATTTGGAATAGTATTTTCACCTGTCGAAGCTCCTCTTGGCAAACCCAAACCTCCATGTGATGGGGGCCAAGTTGGCAACAGAACTATCACGAAGCACTTTGACACGTTAGCAATCTCGCTCGGGCAGAACATCCTCGTCCAAGTCGAGAAACTTGCGGGAAGGGCCGACGGTGAGGTTGGAGGACTTAACGCTGTCAATGGGATCGGGAGTGTGTGGGACTTTAGGGTTGAAGAAGTCAAAGAGACAACGGTTGAGGGTGTTGTTGCGGGGACGAGAGATGTTAATGAAGTCGGAGAGGAAGAAAACTGACAGCTGCACCGTACCTTCCATGGAAGGTGGGATAGAGAAGGGGAAACCATTTGCTGCGTTTGCCCTATTAAATAAGGGTATTTTAGAAAAATAAATATAATGAATTAATTTAACTATTATTTTTAATCTCTCCAAAATCTAATAAATATATCTTATAATTAAGATCATAGGAAATAATTTTTTACATTGAGTTTTGATTGCAGAAACTCGTCACCCAAAAGATGAGATTTCATTGCTAAAAAGAATATATATTTTTTACCAATCACTTCCTTACATTGACATATATTTTTATAATCTTCCAATTAATGCATTATATATTTTAAGGGGGAAAAATAAATACAAGGAATCTATGTGATCTCCGAGTCTAGCAAGCTACTTTCCTTTCACTATAAAGTTGATTAAGTGTCAACTAATAAGACTTCGTAGGACATTAATATAAATAACATAGTCATTTTTTTATAGCAAAAAACATAGTCATTAATTAACAACTCCGTATTAGAATTAGTTGGCCAATTAAAAAAATCCATAAGAAGTAAGAAATTAAAATATGAGCAGTCTTATTGTTGGTGAGATCTACCCAAATCTTTTTAAAACCTTCTACTCTATTAAAATGATTTGTATGCCTGCCAACCTATCTCAAGTCAATGATCTTATTTATTTATTTTCCATGCATGGGACCTATATTATAAAAATTAACTCACCTTCCACTTTATGATAGTTAACGTGCATAGTTTTTATATATATATATATATATATAATAGACATTATAATGGAAGTTTCCCGTCATGTGATGAGGAAAGATATTTTAAAAGTTTTAAACTTTAATTATCGTTTAATTATTTCAAACATGTTTCATTATTATAGTGGTTAGTTTGAACAAATATTCTACAATTCAAAAAAGTAATGGCTAAATTGGGGTGATTAACTTGATATGTATGTATTTGGGCAAAAAAAAAAAAAAAACTTGATATGTATGTAAACGGAGTCTACATGAAATGATACTATAATGGGTCTGTTTGGGTTGGCGGTAAGAACGATGGCTTAAAAGCTATCTAACTTTAAAAAAAGCTCGGTAGGAAAAAAAGTCAGGTTATAGAAACTGACAACTTCAAATTTACACTAGTACAATAATTTACAAGGGTTCATAAGTGAATTTGTAAGTGCATGTAAGCATTTTAATCACTAACATAAACAATATAACAAGGGTTCATATGAACATTTATCCTCAAAACCTAATTTCTCTTTAGTTTTTTTGGTATTGCACAGTGCAATATAAATTTATAATGTTTTAGTCCTTATTGTGTGGGTGTTAACTGAAATTTCCCATAATTACTTTCTAGTCATTGATCTAATCATGTTGTTAGTCATTCCCTTTAGCAATTAAATTAATCATATGAATAAACTTTGTCACTATCATGTTTAACAAAACCCATTGACAAAACTAAACAACTGAATAAGTGGGCCAAGGTCAATTATTTTCTAAAATCCGATGATTAAATTTGATTGAAACCAATTCAAATCTGTAGGTTCAAAAATAAAAATTTTATAAAAAAAAAAATTAGGGGTTGACGGAGGAAATACTAAATTCCAAATAGTAGTATAAGTTTCTAGAATTTTCAAGTGGAGGGAGAATTACCTTTGGGGGCCAGTGGAGAAAGTGCAATCAAAGTGGTTCACAAATGTAAAGGCAACTAGAAAGGTCAACTTTTATGTTACTTACCACGTACCCTACCTCTTATAATAAGTTTATTGTGAAAGAAATTTGTGATCCAAAATATAAGTTGACTTACAATAATTATTAATGATTTTTGTTTTAATTTTATCCTTTTTTTAATTCTTATTAAAAAAAAGAGAAATAGTAAAAGAAGTGAGAATGATTTGTGAATGTATATAATTATATATAGAGAGAAAAATTTAATAAGGGATAATTTTTTTTAAAAGAAAATTTATCAATTTAAGACATATTTAATTATTAAACTGTCATTCCTTGATATGTGAAATTAGTTAGAATTAACTTATACTCCCTTCGATCCTATTTATAAGAGTTTGATAATTGAATTACAAGGTTTAAAAAGCGGTTGAAATTAGTTAAAATTAAGGAAAAATCCTAGAAAAATACTATTAAAACAAGCAAAGACAAATAGGTGTGGCCAATATATAAAATCTCATATGAGATTTGATAGAGGAATCTAGGATCTTCAAATTTGACTAAATGACCAAATTGCCTTGAGTAAAATTAAAAAAGAGAGAGAAGCCCACAATAAGCCTCGACATAGAGATCGTGTATTGGCTCTTAGAGAAGACAAATTATTAAGAATTGAAATTAACAACATCTTTATAGAGGTTAACAACTTGAGAATTTATATTAACGACTTCAGTACCATGTTTCACAACTTCATATTTCAAAAACCAACACTTATACCTAGGTATAATTTTCAGGACACAAGTTTTAGAAGTCAATAATAACATTTGTATATAGATTAACAACATGAGAATAAGGATTAACGACTTCAATATCATGTTTCATAAGTTCATATCCTAAAAACCAGCACTTATACTTAGGTATAATTTTCAGGGGTTAATAACAACATCTGTATATAGATTAACAACATGAAAATTTATATTAACGACTTTAGTATCATGTTTCACTACTTCATATATTTCAAATGTTGTTTCATGATAGTCTACACAATTACATTCACCAATAACCTGAAACCAAAAAATGACAATCTTAATATAAAAATCAATTGCCTTACTCCAACTTAGTTACATATCATCAGGTCTAGCTTTCATATGTGTGAATTTCAGAACCAAGAACGTAGGGGGAGTGAAGAAGTACTTAGTACTTTCAATACAAATCATATACCTAGAAGATAGCACAAGAAGCCCCACGAGACTTGAACATTTAAGTATTTTTTGTTGGTGAAGTTCCTATAAATATACTGTGTAATCTGAGTCACGTTCAAGGACGCTGTCTTTAAGAGCTATTTTACAACCACCGGTTGATTCGAAGCGGCATGCCCCAAGATAAAACAGACTCTTCCAGCAGATGTATGGTGAAAAGAACAACAAGATATAAAGAAACTAGAAGGCAGAGAAAATAAGCCAAGAGATTTCTCATCAGGAATATGAATTAGCTCATCTTTCTCAGGATGTAATTACTTGGGTGCATGATAAAAAGGTAAGGATGAAGAAGTGAGGAGGACGAAGGAAACAAACGAGGGAAGGATTAGGCGAGTGAGGCACATTGAAGTCATTTGCCAAAATTTTCAAATTCAAGATTCCTCCTCTTGATATGACATGGGTGTTGGGATATTAGAGCTCCTAATCTATCCGCTTTATATTTTAAAAGTATTTTTTTGGAATTTTCCCTAAAATTAATAAGTGTGTCTTAAAATAAAGTTTTTTCCCCTAAATATACCCTTATTTATTAGGGGCATTAAAGAGAGAAATAGAGTGAACATAAGTATAATTAACCCTTTAATTAATGTTATATATATATATATATTTTATTAATGAGGGTTACAAATTTAAAAAAAAAAAAAAACTCATTAAATGTTGGGACAACTCTTATCGAACTACCACTACAAAAAAAAAAATCAGTTTTTACTACGGAAAAATTCCGTCACAAAAAAGTCTTTTTCCGTCGCAAAATCGATTTGCAACGGGTTTTGTCCGTCGCAAAAAACGCGTGGCAATTGCGATGGAAAAGGGAAAATCCGTCGCAAATTTCGGAAATTCTGTCCGTTTCAATTTGCAACGGATTTGGTATCCGTCGCAAATTTTGGGATTTGCGATGATTAGATTTCTTTCGCAAATTTCGTACCAAATGTCAATTTTTTTAAATTTAAAATTTAATGTTTTTTTTTTAATTTTTTTTTTAAAAATTACATAAAAAAATAGACAAAAAAGTTGTATACCATAAAAATATATAATAACAATCATAAAGAGTTTACATAGAGAAAAAATATAAATAATAATGTTGCGAACAATAAGAACTAAAAAAAAGACTAAACAACAGCGGTATGGTCACCCTTGTCCTTCATTAGGGACCCAAGTAGAATCTGCATATGCTTCATCATCTCCTCGTGTTTGATGCACCAAGATGGTCATTCTGTCGCAAAACTCGATTCCTAAAAAAAAAATTTATATAAAAAATTACGAAATAAAAAAGAAATGTACAAAATCTTTTGAGTTTTTTATTTTTATTATTCATATGCCTTCATGATTTTATATATGTAGATACTCTACTGATCGGTTTAGGAATTATAAAAGTCATATCCTAATATCTAGGAATTATAAAACAAAAAGCAATTACAAAATTCAAATTCTATAATCTATTGATCGATTTAGGCCGATCCTAATATCTAGGATTATAAAAGGCAAATTCTAATATCTAGGAATTGTAAAAGGCAGATCCTAATATCTAAGAATTATAAAAGGAAGATCCTAATATCTAGGAATTATATATATATATATATATATATATATATATATATATAATATATATATATATATATATATATATATAAAGCAATTACAAAATTCCAATTCCATAATAAATTAAGTTTGTACAATTTCTAATAATAATAATAATAATGTCTTAAATTCTACAATATGGCTTCCCTAGTTCACATCTATAATTTTATATAATTTAATTATGGCCAAACATAACCAAGCAACAAGAACTTTTTGTGGCAATGGAATTTTAATTCACATGCCTTCTACATCGATGAAACTAGTTACCTTACCTTTGACAAATTTCAACTACATACTATGCTATGTATATTTCTTTTACAAACACTTTCTATATTATTGGCGAATTAAATTTAACCAAAAAAAGAAGAAACAAAATCAATATTCATCACATAAAACCTTGCATCAAAAAAGAAGAAGGAAGAAACGAAGGAACCACACACTACACGGATTCTTTTATTGTAGAAAGAGGAATACATGAACATCTTCAATTGTACCATGAGTGATGAATGCTTACCAACAATCACTTCAGATAAACAAATAGATAACAGGAGAGGGAGAGAGAGAGAGGGACATTATCGGAAAAAAAACGGCGAGGAATCAAAGGATAGAGGACAGAGGACGTTGGAGGAGGCGGAGGGCCGACGCCGGAGGACAAGGAGGACCGACGAAATGAGTAAGAGGTGGAGAGGAGATCGAAATGGCGGACGTCTAAATGATTTCAGAATGCATTAAAGCCCGATTTGCGACGGAACTGAAGTTCTGTCGCAACAAGCAAATTTTTTTGCGACGGAACTCATTTCCGTAGCAAAAAAATTTGCTTTTTGCGACGGAATCAAAGTTCCATCGCAAAAAGGGGAATCCAGCTACCGAATGGCCACCGTTTGCGACGGAACTTCAATTCCGTCGCAAAAAGCAATTTTGTTTGCGACGGAAATGAGTTTTGTCGCAAAAAAATTTGCTTTTTGCGACGGAACTTTCACAAAAAAGGGGAACCCGATGGCCAGGTTTGCAACGGAACTCAGGTTCCGTCGAAAAAAGCATTTTTTTTTTTTGCGACGGATCCAATTGTCCGTCGCAAAACACCTGTATTTGTGACGGATTATGAATTCCGTCGCAAATAGGCGAAAATTTGCGATGGATTTGTTTCCATCGCTATTTGTGTATTTTCTAGTAGTGTATTATAAAAAGAACTAAGACAACTCTTGTCAGATGGAGTAACAAGGTATGGAGTAGCACTTTGTTTTGTTCGTATTATAGGTTACTTTTAACTATCTTACCATTACCAAAAAGAGGTGATTGACTCATTAATTTTATCTAAAAATAAAACATTTTTCTCACTTCGCTCACATTTAAGAGTATAGAGAGACACTACATTAAACTTTAAATCTTTTTTTTGACCGGTAACTTTAGATCTTTTCTTAATAAATCGCAGGAACAATGTTAGGAAAAAGTTTCATTTTGAGACCGAAATGAGTATAACAATTAAAGCATCCATACAAACAATTAAGTGTAAACTACCGTTGCGGATCTCTTTTAATAAATAAACAAACAATTATAGAGACAACTTAGTGACTTTTGCCACTGTTTGCTATGTTTAAATCTTCGTGCCTCGTTCAATTGGATTCAATCTTCTGGTTTTCTAGGTGATCAAATAATTGTAATTTTTTCAAGAAATATAATACTCTATTAACCAAGCAACTGGTATATATTAATTAACTTCCTAAGAAATGTCACTTCCTAGGAAATTATATCATTGAACTAATCGATGCCTAAGAATATACGCACTTCTACTGATGTTGTTTCTTACAAGAGCGACTCTATACCGTCTTATTATAAGTTATCAATTACTAATTTAGGATATAGAACATATTTGAGAAGTTATGTTGTTTTGAGTTATAAATATAGGGGGTTAAACTTTTCATGTTGCATGAGAAAAGAAGATTCCTACATACACATGAAATAGTAGGACCCACATATATATATAATGCTAATTATATATATATGTGGGTTCCACCATTTCATGTGTGTGTAACATGAGAATACACTTCTCCTACAACATGAGAAGTGTTTTTCCCATAAATATAAGATATTTTTTTTATTTGTCATTTTTTTCACTCTTGATATATATTCCCTCAACAGTAAGCAAAGGAGGAGAAGGAGTGAGAGAGTTAAGGAAGATAACTCAGGTGCTTTAAAAAATACATGTTATATTAACTAATTTAACAATATTCCTTAATATAAGCAAGGGATAAATACTAATTTTACCATGGAAGTTTTGGTTTTGGAGCACCCAGCACCTGGAAGTTTTTTTAGTATCATTTTTGCCTCGGAAGTTTACAAACGTAGTAATCTTGCCCATCGGTTGATCTTGACTGTTGGATTGATCATTTTTGCCCCGGAAGTTTACAAAAATTTGCTCCTAAAAAAAACTTCCGGGGAAAATTTATTCCTAAAAAAAACTTCCGGGGCATATTTGATCATTTTTGTAAACTTCGGGGGCAAAAATGATACCAAAAAAAATTTTCGGATGATGAATGCCCCCTAGTCAATACTTTCGTGGCAAAAATAATATTTAACCCATATAATCAAATTAGGTAAATATGTCTTAGCTTATATTAAGAAAAGGAGGGAGTAATAAATTTCTTATTCTCTTTCTTCTACAATCCCCTTTATTATTAGTGCTTCTTTGTCTTTTTTTTTTTTTTTCCCCAGGACTTTGGTCTAATTTATAAAGCAGAGAGATAATACATTTTTTTGTCCTATTTATAAGGCACAACACTAATTTTTTTTATATAAAATTTATAATTTTACCTTTTATTTATTATTGCATAGATAGTTATTTTCTTAGTAAAGATAAATTATTGGACAAACCTTTTGTGATATACTCCATCATAACTAGAAAATTAAAGGTCACCAGTATTGAAAGATTAATTACTTAAATTACATCCAACTAAATGAGTAATTAATAATTATAGTGAAATTACATTGTTAATGTATTATGTTTTTCTTTAATATATTGATCAATATTAAAAAAAATCAAACATAATGTTTAAAATGAAAAAAAAATGTCAGTTCTGATTTAGTAAACCATGATGTAATTCGGTCTTATTCAAATTACAATTAAAAATCCCATTGCCACAATTGTGACACCCGTCCTTAATACGCCTTCTTTAATCAGAGTTTAAATGCAAGATCGAAGTAGTTTGGACGACTTAATCGGAATAAAATTTTCTTAAAATAACTTAGTTTGAAAACATGAGGATAAGTTTTTCGCGATTCGAATCTATCCCACGAGTGGGATCTTAATACATTAATCCAAGATAGACAAATGATAAACGATAAATATTCAGTCTGTCTACTCATGACTTTCCAAATAGTTCCTTTTGCTATAACCCTTACATCTGCTTCATTCCTCTTGATCCCGATCCACTACCTGTCTCTTTCATGCGATCTGGAGTTCAAATGAATGAACCCCAGGGGTAACAGTTAATCTCATATGCAGGTATGGAATGTAAATCACAGTATAACATATGTATAAGCATAGAATAATTTACAGTAACAAAACACACCGTAACCGCAGTTAACGGCCAAGGACCAGACCTTCGGACACGCATGACACGCACTTGTGTTAGGACACGCATGACCCTATGAGACCGCATGACCTCAAAATCCATAGCTAGGAAATAAACATATAAATCATCTAGCAAACATAATCAGTCATACAAGAAATACATACATACGGTATGCTAACAAGATAACAGATTACCCACCTTGAATTTGAATCCTTAACTTTGTCCCGGAAGTGTTGGGATCGGCGAGAGGTGTCAAGGTATGCCTATAAACGTTTATCATTGTCATTAGTCACTTCTTGTGTCGCACATCTAACTAAACGAATTATTTATAGAGGGTTAAAACTAGATTAATCTCTAACATTCCCCGTAATTTCCTTACGTTTAGACTTGACCTTAAATTCTCAAAATTTCGAAAGATATATACAATAATCTGAAATAAAAATCATTTTTCCAGAATTTCTTGACCAAGTTTGAAAAATCATAACTCTCATTATACAAGTCCGATTTAGGTGTTCTTTGGCTCGTTGGAAAGGGTGAGATGTATAATATTTTCTGTAAAAGTTTCAAGCAAGAACTAAAATGTTTACTATTTCAAAAACAAACCCAAAAATCAGTGTTCATCAGAAGTACGAAAAACGTTTCGATTTTTTTGTCTAAACTTTGAAAAATGATAGCTCTTATTCCTCACATCCGATTTAGGTGTTCTTTGGCTTTTTAGAAAGCTTGGGATGTATAATCTGTACTGTAAAAGTTTCAAATAAAAACACAAAGGTTTGCTATTTCGAAATCAAGCCCGAAAATCACTGTTCACCAAAAGTGCAGAAAATGTTTCAGATTTTGGCTAAACTTTGGAAAATCGTATCTCCCTTTGTACAAATCCGTTTTAGCTGTTCTTTGGCTTTTTGGAAAGCTTGAGATGTCTAGTATGTCATGTAAAAAGGTCATGGAAAAACACCAAGTTTTAACTGGTCCGAAAGGCAACGTCATTTTGTTGCTCCAGAATCAAACTGAAAAGTTTCAGATTTTTAACTCAACTTCCAAAAATCATAACTGGAGTTGTAGACCTCCGTTTTGGGTGATCCAAAGCTCATTGTAAACCTTATTGAGTCTACTATATACTGTAAAAGTTTCAAGGAAAAACACAAAGGTTTACCCTAGAAACAGAGCCACGAAATACACTCTGTTTGTGAGTTTGAAAACAGAGTACAGAAAATGCAGCAGTTTAAACCATGCGTTTTAAATCCTCAAACTCAGAAATAAACTTGTAAAAACTAGAAGGGAGAGGTGTAGGGACTCAACCTGGTGGATAGGCAGGCTTACACAGACGGTTCCAACCTTCTTCCTTTCCTTCCGACTCTCACTCTCACGTTAACTTTTCGGTCTCTCCCTCTCTGCGTTTTCTTCTTTTCTGTTTTGTGTTTCTGCCTAGTTAATAATAAAAGGAAGTGTGGAGTGTGGCTCAAAAGTATGGAACATGAGCTGTTGTCTTTGCTTTGCCGAATGGGTGGTGACAGTTTGTACACGCTGGCCATAATGAAAAGATGAGGAGCATGTGGTTGTGTTGGCCAAAAGTCATGGGATGGAGAAAGCATATTTGATGCCTTGCGTCTTCCTTATGCGCTGAAAAGGTTCTGTATTAAATGGATATAATTATGGTGAAGGAATTTGTGCGCAAAAACTAATGCTTGGAACATGGGCTGAAATGTTTATGCACTGCATATGCTTCTAAATTTAAAGCAAGGAAGTGGAGTGGGATATGTCATTCGTGTGCTTTAATAAAGTGTTGTGCATGAGGGGCCACGAGACTATATAAGAGGAAATAAGGTGCTGCATTAATGTAAGGACATGACTCGCACATGCCCGAATATATACCACAAGTGTATATATAAATACAACACTCATTTCCTACACTTGTATACTTTTTCAACTTTAGAATATTGTAGCTCAAGATCCATAATAAGCCTTTCTTCGTCCAACCTGTTTGCCCATTTAATTTACAAGCTCGGGTAGTAAGATTACCATTTTACCCCTATCTTAAATTTTTGACACTTGATTGTCAAATAAATTCTAGGAATAAATCCCTAATCCTATATAGGGGATTTCCTTTCTCAATTACCTTCTCTTTGCCATAAATTATTTCTTCCAAAAATTCCTGGAATTTATTCTTTTCCCTAAATATAAATAGGAAGATAGGCCTCAAATTCCAAACCTTCATTTTATTAATTATTCACGCCAAATCTTCACCATTAATTTCCATTCAATATTTCTAATTGTCGAATCCCAAAATCTGGGATGTTACATTTACTCCCCCGTTCGATAAAATTTCGTCCTCGAAATTTGAACATTTATACTTTGGGGAATAATTCTTGACACTTCGTCTATCCCTTTCTTATGCATGCTTGCCAAGCACGCAACAAGACTATACATCACGCTCATACAATATTCTCATCCTGTATCCAGTGTATTGTGTTCATTCATAGGACCCACTAGTCCATTCTCCGAGTGCTTGATTACTCAGGCTTCTCTGCCCATTATTATACACCTTCTGGCTCATCCAATTAATACAGCACTGAATATCCTGGCCTTACTGCTCAGGATTCACCTTTACGCCATAAGCATCTCAACTACCATCTGGTATAGTCTGAATATTTTGCCAGTCTCACAACATTCTCTAGACATACTAGTCCAAATACCACAATACTCATGAGTCATCCCACCAAGTATTAAGCACATAGGTCTTATAACCCCGAGCTTCCGCTCGTCTATCACATATCTGAGCTTCTTCAATCTAAGCTCGTGAACTACTTTCATCTCGTTCGCACTATAGCCGGCTATTACTATCTGTCCTACCTGGTTGGATCTCTGGACATCCTAACTTTACTGTTCCGATATCAATAAAATCATTAAGCGCACCGTTTTTCATTTTAATTGTGTTGTTTCATTTTCAAATTGTTGCAAATTGAAAATTCTTATGGTTGCGACATTTCACAATCCGTACCATACTAATAGTAATAGTACTATCACCTCTTAAAATCAATCGCTTCCAGTTCAAATCTTTGTGAAAACAATTCACCGCCGAACTATTTTCAAAAATATTTATTACGGCACACATTAATGAGCGGGATTATTCATTTCACAAATCTAACATTTGAAAACTTTCGCCACCACTTCAACCTTTCGGTGCAGTGACATACCTCAATCTTTTCATACACAAACCACCGCAGCGGCAATGCACTTGTTGGTCAATGTGGGAGAGTTTCCATCCCTGCTCGGAACCCAGTGTCCACACTGGCACACTAATGGGCTACCCCACCAGAATTCCCACCTAGGAATAAGGACAATGTCCGAGCCCCGCTCCAAATGTTTGCGTAGGTCCCAACCAAACAAGGCAATATATTTCAGATTTGGTACATTTACTGGCCGTGCGAGTCTCAAAACATATCCCTTCAAAAACTTTTACCACTTTGGCCAACGATTTAAAAATACTTTAAAACACATCGGCAAAACCCAACAAAATTGAAAACTCGGTTTCAGATTTTTGGGTTCTAACAAAACCCTTTTTATGAGACAACAAATTTCACAACCGACCATTCAAACTATACTCAAATTGAAAATATTTCTTTCGAAAACTCTATTTCGAAAATTTTCACAAACTTAAACGAGTGCATTGGAAAATTCAAAATTCAATTTTCAAACATAACCGGAACCCGAGACAACTGTTCTAGAAAGTCATCATTTCTAAACACATTTTAGCCTCTGTCTTTGGCTATTCAAATAATTGATAGAACACTTGGTCTATTTCATTTCAGCCTTTCGGTCATTTTCAGGACATCATCCATGTCCATCGGGCTTTGTAACCCTTTCAACATCATCCGAAATTCATCATCCATTAACCATGGGCTCTAGCCAGTTTATGAACATATCCGTTCCACAGGACTTAGGGCTTCATTCATAATCAATCTAACGACCTATGAGCACATCAGTCCCAAAAGTCCTACTTTTTCACCATATATCTTTATCACGGATATATCACATCATAATTACACCCAATGGTAATCCACACAACACTAGAGCATCCCATGACGATACATTGCAACCATATAAACCTCCTCCTCGGGGTTATTTTGTATCTATGGACTACACAAATCAAATTCAACAACCTAAGGACAGACCAATCCCAATAGGTTTCTTTACCCACCGTACATCCTCAACATGAATGCACTCGGCTTTTTCCTATCTCGGTATCCTACTATACCATAGGGAATCTATTAGCCACCTATATCTTTATGGTTATCTGTCCCAATCATGGAACCATAACCCGTGGCTACTGAGGTTCTAGCTATCATATAGTTCTATCAAGGAATTAATTCTCAATCATACACTCTAAGGGAATATTCTATAATCAAGATATTTCCCCTAAGCTAGATCATCGATTAACAACCTTGAAATACCTCATTACATACAAGTACCATATTCTAATACCTCAATTCATTTGAATTAATCGTACTAAACTCTAGTACCACAATTCATTCGTGTCAATTCAAATGCCTAAAGAATCAATTCAACTATTATCTGATTCATAGGTCACAATTTGGTTGGTAGCAATCCTCTCTGGATGCCCAATTAATCCTTAGGTTCATCAACCAAATTCTAAAACTTTAATCATACTCGATAAACATGCTAGAATTATCAAGATTCATAGCTTACAACTTTCGGGTACTATCCTCAAATATTCCCAAAATAACAATTATCAAATTCACAATTTGACTCTTAAAACCTCAACATTGCTAAACTGAGAAATCACATTCCTCAACATTGCCTATTGTACATATTAAGATTCTGATTCACAATTCTTAGTCTAATCCTCGAACATACAAAGGCTATTCTCACAATGTCAATATTATCACAAGGTTCTAATACTACCTCAAAGGTAACCCTTATTCATGCCCAAATAAACATATAATCAATGTCGCATCAATCAATATTCACGAGTTCCTACTCTCAAATCTTAAAACCGAAAGTACAACCTCAATATCACTGAAGCATATACTAAACACCATGATTTTACCTCAAAGATTATAATCAATCATACACAAAGCATTGTTGATAAAGCAACACTACTCACAAAATTCACATGATTCATACTTTCAGATACTAGATCCGTAGGCAACCTTGGTTACATTTTAACTCAACATTATTTCAACTTAGATCAGATTCCAAGCCTATCCTCATCTATACCACATTCAATGTAATACCTACTTAGTATCTGTATGAATATCACCATGTTTCATACTACAAAGTACTCATACCTTAAATCAAAAGGTTTCTAATTTTAAATTATTTCAGAGATTCACTCATCCCAAGATTATTCTTATCCGAGCACACTTAACTACGGAGTTCCACTAGAATCTCACTACTCGATTATCATCACGATTCGGTAGTGCACTCCAAGTCAAATTTCCTGGAGACACGGCCATCAATCAATTACCATGTGGCGTACAATCATCTAAACAGCGTAGGCCTAGTAGTTACTAGGATGCATTAGGGAGCGACGCTACAGATTACTGCTCAATCAAAAGTCCACACGGTTATGAACTGGCACTTTAATTTGGATTTGACGCTACTTAATTTAAAAAAATTGTATAGTACTGCTCTCAGTTATAAACTGAGGATGATACAGGTATCATTCTCATGCATTCTCCACCTTTCGGAAATACTAGTTACTCTCTTACATTTTCCCTCATTCAAATCTTTCTTCTTACTACTTCAAACATGGCGGAGTCCAAGCAACTATATTCTCGTTTCGATTCATACAACCCTTCGTTTCCGAAGCTATATTCTATGATAATCGCCTAACATATTGGTCGACTTATCGCGGCAATGCGCCATTTTCATATTCTTCATTACTTTCTTACAATCCTTTAGAGGTGTACGTTCCTCCTTTTCCCTCAATGCTTCATGTTCCAACTTCTCTTCCAGGGGTTAATGTACTTCATCCATCCCCTAGGATTCAAGATTCAACTCCTTTGATTACAAACGAGAGAAGTATCGACGCGGTCCATCAAGGCGACCGGTCAAAGATGTCATAACATGGCCGAACTCATGGAGTCTACTAAAACTTCTTCTCCAAGGAATCCTGCTCCGGTCCGGGCGACACCACTAACCCTTTTTCATGTGGTTTTTGCCATGTTCTACGTGAAATTATTCATACTAATGGACTTCACCATCAGAAGCTTGAAGTTCATGGAAGGATTGGCATGATCTGTCATGTTATCCATCACCAAAATGTAGGAGAGAGTTCTTCCAATGCTAACAACCTTCAATTGTATGATTTCGGTAAGAAAAACACGAGGAAATCAAACATTTTCTAACACAATATTGCATAAAACAAAATGCATCGGGGTATGTCTTGGTGCCGATCCTTTATCATCCTATTATGAGGCTCTCGGTGTTGGTTTAGAATGGATCAATCTCGTATTGAACTCTTTGGTAGTTCAATCAACGTGGAAGATATATCTACTAAAGGGAAAGAACCCGCGGTTGAAGATGATTTACAATATGACTATTCAACTCTCCGACTGGGTGACACGTATAGGGCAAGACTTGAACAACACAAAAGAGCAGCAACAATGTCACTGAACGATTTTTGCAATTTCTTCCATTTGACCCTTGAGGAAACGAGTCATCAGATAAATTTGAGTATAGGTACCATAAAAAAATATGTCGTAGGGAAGGGTTAAGAGATTGGCCCGACGAAGTCTTTCAAGACTTATGAGGCGATTCTTCTAGACCGAGGAAGGCATTACCTCAGCAAGAACCTGTCTCAAGAGAAATTACTCAAGAAGAAATTAACAAACGTCATCAAGAGATGATTCGTCTTTGTAATGGGGTTGTCCCGATTGTTGCTCTTCTTACTCGAAATAATATTACCCACAAAATTCAAGTTTATCAAATAATTTAAAATTCAAGCGGGACATTCTAACCCGTTGTTAGAACTTATGTTCTAACCGGACTTCTAAATTTTGAGCGAGATAATTCTATTACCAAACTTGTCACTCGAATCTATCCAAGTATCAATTCAAATACTATTTACGTCATCCGAGCATACTAGCCAAATGCCGAGTCTCGGTCGTACAATAGGACACGTAAGGTACGTTGAGGGTAAGTCTCCTTCGTAAATCCTCATGCTTTGTTTTCAAAACAACTACGTTTTGTTAAAACCTTTTTCAAAAACTTTGTCCAAACCTTTGCTCGATACCAAACTGTGACACCCGTCCTTAATACGCCTTCTTTAATCGAGTTTAAATGCACGGCATCGAAGTAGTTTGGACGACTTAATTGCGGAATAAAATTTTCTTAAAATAACTTAGTTTGAAAACATGAGGATAAGTTTTTCGCGATTCGAATCTATCCCACAGTGGGATCTTAATACATTAATCCAAGATAGACAAATGATAAACGATAAATATTCAGTCTGTCTACTCATGACTTTCCAAATAGTTCCTTTTGCTATAACCCTTACATCTGCTTCATTCCTCTTGATCCCGATCCACTACCCTCTCTTTCATGCGATCCGGAGTTCAAATGAATGAACCCCGGGGTAACAGTTAATCTCATATGCAGGTATGGAATGTAAATCACAGTATAACATATGTATAAGCATAGAATAATTTACGAGAACAAAACACACCGTAACCCGAGTTAACGGCCAAGGACCGACCAGGGACACGCACTTTGTGTTAGGACACGCGACCCTATGAGACCGCGACCTCAAAATCCATAGCTAGGAAATAAACATATAAATCATCTAGCAAACATAATCAGTCATACAAGAAATACATACATACGGGCTAACAAGATAACAGATTACCCACCTTGAATTTGAATCCTTAACTTTGTCCCAAGTGTTGGGATCGCCCGAGAGTGTCAAGGTATGCCTATAAACGTTTATCATTGTCATTAGTCACTTCTTGTGTCGCACAAAGATCTAACTAAACGAATTATTTATAGAGGGTTAAAACTAGATTAATCTCTAACATTCCCCGTAATTTCCTTACGTTTAGACTTGACCTTAAATTCTCAAAATTTCGAAAGATATATACAATAATCTGAAATAAAAATCATTTTTTCCAGAATTTCTTGACCAAGTTTGAAAAATCATAACTCTCATTATACAAGTCCGATTTAGGTGTTCTTTGGCTCGTTGGAAAGGGTGAGATGTATAATATTTTCTGTAAAAGTTTCAAGCAAGAACTAAAATGTTTACTATTTCAAAAACAAACCCAAAAATCAGTGTTCATCGTAAGTACGAAAACGTTTCGATTTTTTTGTCTAAACTTTGAAAAATGATAGCTCTTATTCCTCACATCCGATTTAGGTGTTCTTTGGCTTTTTAGAAAGCTTGGGATGTATAATCTGTACTGTAAAAGTTTCAAATAAAAACACAAAGGTTTGCTATTTCGAAATCAAGCCCGAAAATCACTTGTTCACCAAAAGTGCAGAAAATGTTTCAGATTTTGGCTAAACTTTGGAAAATCGTATCTCCCTTTGTACAAATCCGTTTTAGCTGTTATTTGGCTTTTTGGAAAGCTTGAGATGTCTAGTATGTCATGTAAAAAGGTCATGGAAAAACACCAAGTTTTAACTGGTCCGAAAGGCAACGTCATTTTGTTGCTCCAGAATCAAACTGAAAAGTTTCAGATTTTTAACTCAACTTCCAAAAATCATAACTGGAGTTGTAGACCTCCGTTTTGGGTGATCCAAAGCTCATTGTAAACCTTATTGAGTCTACTATATACTGTAAAAGTTTCAAGGAAAAACACAAAGGTTTACCCTAGAAACAGAGCCACGAAATACACTCTGTTTGTGAGTTTGAAAACAGAGTACAGAAAATGCAGCAGTTTAAACCATGCGTTTTAAATCCTCAAACTCAGAAATAAACTTGTAAAAACTAGAAGGGAGAGGTATAGGGACTCAACCTGGTGGATAGGCAGGCTTACACAGACGGTTCCAACCTTCTTCCTTTCCTTCCGACTCTCACTCTCACGTTAACTTTTCGGTCTCTCCCCTCTCTGCGTTTTCTTCTTTTGTTTTTTGTGTTTCGCCTAGTTAATAATAAAAGGAAGTGTGGAGTGTGGCTCAAAAGTATGGAACATGAGCTGCTGTCTTTGCTGGCCGAGAATGGGTGGTGACAGTTTGTACACGCCGCCATAATGAAAAGATGAGGAGCATGTGGTTGTGTTGGCCAAAAGTCATGGGATGGAGAAAGCATATTTGATGCCTTGCGTCTTCCTTATGCGCTGAAAAGGTTCTGTCTTAAATGGATATAATTATGGTGAAGGAATTTGTGCGCAAAAACTAATGCTTGGAACATGGGCTGAAATGTTTATGCACTGCATATGCTTCTAAATTTAAAGCAAGGAAGTGGAGTGGGATATGTCATTCGTGTGCTTTAATAAAGTGTTGTGCATGAGGGGCCACGAGACTATATAAGAGGAAATAAGGTGCTGCATTAATGTAAGGACATGACTCGCACATGCCCGAATATATACCACAAGTGTATATATAAATACAACACTCATTTCCTACACTTGTATACTTTTTCAACTTTAGAATATTGTAGCTCAAGATCCATAATAAGCCTTTCTTCGTCCAACCTGTTTGCCCATTTAATTTACAAGCTCAGGTAGTAAGATTACCATTTTACCCCTATCTTAAATTTTTGACACTTGATTGTCAAATAAATTCTAGGAATAAATCCCTAATCCTATATAGGGGATTTCCTTTCTCAATTACCTTCTCTTTGCCATAAATTATTTCTTCCAAAAATTCCTGGAATTTATTCTTTTCCCTAAATATAAATAGGAAGATAGGCCTCAAATTCCAAACCTTCATTTTATTAATTATTCACGCCAAATCTTCACCATTAATTTCCATTCAATATTTCTAATTGTCGAATCCCAAAATCTGGGATGTTACAACAATGCCACTGTAGATTTCTTCTAAATTTACTTCTACTTATTTATCAAATAAGTCTATTTTTTGTTGTTTCTCTTTCAAATCATGATAATTACCCTAGTTATAAATGACCGTGATTATATGCAAAGTGAGTTTTAAATCTGCCAAAAGAAGTGAAGGGAGAAGATAAAAGCAGGTGGGATATAGTTTTAAGATGATTATTGCAAAAAGGACTCCATATCTCAGCATGATAGCTTTGGAATAACAACTCTATTTAATTCTTGTGTTTTAAGGATTAACCACAAAAAGAGTCTGATCTTTGTTTTTTCCTCTCTATAAAAAGGATCTAACATTTGGAGGGGGGGTCAGCTTGGAAAAGTCATGAAGCCACATTCATTTTCTAAAGGAGTTTTCTTATCAATATCTTTTTTCAAAAAATAAAAAGTACGTAGTTGATTGTTGTTGATGTGAGTGTGTGTATAGTATCCAACATTTGGAGGTGGGGTCAGCTTGGAAATGTCATTAAGCCACGTTAATTTTCTAAACGAGTTTTCTTATGGAGATCTTTTTTTTTTTAAAAAAAAAAAAAGGGTTAAATACCATTTTTACCATGGAAATATTGATAAGGGGGCACTCATCACCCGGAAGTTTACAAAATGGAGCAAATTTGCCCCAGAAGTTTTTTTTAGATACAAATTTGCCCTGGAAGTTTACGAAGAGGGCAACGATCCAACGATCAAGATCAATCGATCAAGCAGATCATTATGTTTGTAAATTTTCGGCAAAAAATGATCTGAAAAAAAAATTTTCGGAAGTCTTAAGTCTTCGCCTTTTACCAATACTTCCATGACAAAATTGACATTTAACCCAAAAATAAAAAACAAAAAGTACGTAGGTGTTTGTTGTTGAATTATGTGTGTGTGTGTGACTGATGAATGAGATACAAACATCTTGTAATCATGTTAAAAAAAAAAGACATTGCCCTTTTAATTTTTTTAATTGACTAAACTGCCTTTAATGAAAACCTATTGATCGCTTGCGCCCATTCTCTTCGCCACTTTTGCTATTGTCTTCATCAATGTCGCTATCACCCATAAAACCTTTGATCAAATGAAAAGCAGTCATTGTTGCTTGATCGTGATCGGAGAATTTATGGTGAAGTGTTCTCGCCCGGTGAAGAAGTTCGTCCACGAGATCAGAATCAAAGAGCAAGTGGTTAGAAAATGAGTGAGTCTATTATTCAAGCAGAGAGACTCGCGTTTAATCCAACCGAACATTTTATATATGCCTATGTATTATCTTTATTTAACGATAAATCAAACAAATTCATATAATCATCATTCCATATATTACATTCCATGATATTCCCTTTGATTCATGATAGGAAAGTAGGGGATCGGTGATGCATGTGAATTTTCTAATGGTCTATTTGGTTGGATTTCATGAAAGATGATTATATAAAGGGCTAATATTTTTTTTGCCAACAAAATAAAGGGCTAATTTAAATGTTTGGTTGGACCTATATAATGTAAAAATGATTATATAATATGATTCCCTTAAATACCACTACTATAGATATAGGCCTTTATAATGCCTAATATATAACGGTTACAACTAATAAATGCTATGTATGTTGAGATGAAGGTCACACAAAAATATACAACACTTAAACTAACAGTTAATTATGCGCACCGTCATATATTGAAAGACGGAATTCGTGAAAACAAAAAAATAACGATTGTAGTTAATAACCGTTATATTTAGTGACAAAAGTGTCGGTTATTTCGAAACAATTGTCATATAACACTTACAAATAATTTGGCTTCAAATCTCTTATATTAGCAAAGACAAAACATAACGGTTTTTAGAAACAACTGTCATGTAATACTTTCAAACAATTTGGCTTCCCCAAGTATTAATTCACTGGTCAGAACCCTTCGGAACATCATCAGACCTTCATAAGCCATAACCCTTCATAACATCCGTTAGACCTATATTTAAACTTAACTATTCCTTGTTATTCTTACAACTTTTTTTGTATCAGCCTCTTCTTTCTCTCCATCATGTTAACATCCCAGATAGCTCCTCCTCCGTCTCTGCCACCACCACTTCCTCCTCCTCCACCCCTCCTTCTGAAATGGAGGCTCACCTCCTCCTCCTCCTCCTCTGCCTCCTTCTAAAATGGAGGCTTTGATGCAGTTGTTGGCAGTCCTTGACTGCCACACAAGGCATCTCATGGCTTACGCTAATAGGCTCAACAGGAAGTTGAACCTAATACTTCATCACAATAAGGTTGAATATGACATGCATTCAAACCCTTCATCTCCTTCCTTTGGTGATAAGAATGAAGAGGATGAAGATGAGGAGGAGGACAACAATAGTGGTGGTGATTATGACAAAACACCATTATTCTACTTTTAAAATATTTAAAAAAAAAAACACACAAGTTAAAAAAACTTCATACTTCATGGTTATTACTTAACAGTGGTAAAGTATTCCTTCACCGTGGTTCCAAAAAACCAACATACATAACAATTTTAACTTAATAAACGTAAATTAAAGCTTACAAAACCTTTTTTCTTCCCTGCGTTGATTGACTCTGGGTGCCTCCTCGTTACCCAATGATTGTCAAGAGAACCAGGTATCCTTTCATTACGTCCCGTTCAACTCCAACGTGTGCAATGATCGTTCTTTTCTGACCCTTCATTTGTTCTAGATGTCTATTTAAACTCTCCATTTTCATTTGTTTTTCACACATTTTCTTCATTGTCTTCTCTTTTTGTTCTCTTAATCACAAATATGAAATGTATTGTGGAAGAATTGTCATAAATTTTTTGGCGTCATCCTCAAAATCTTGCTTCTCCTCCTCCCCATTCTCTATCTCTTCTCCTCCTCCTTAACATCAGCCACCACCACTTGCTCCTCATCCTCAGCCACTGCCTCGACATCCTATGTTTCCACAACTGGAGACAATATTGCTGCATATGGAATACACTAACCATATCATGAGGATACTTTCTTTGTACCTCTCGAGTATGAACAGGAAGGCCAATCTCAAACTTGATGATTATGGTCCTGGCCATTCCTTTGGTGACGAGTAGCCTGATGAACTCCCAAATGTTCTGTCTTTTAAATATACTATTGTAAACAATATAGAACAATGCTCACAGTTATTATAAAACAACTGTTATGAAATATGATAAATAATGGTTCGTTAATTGTTCTTTTGAAACAACTATCATGAATTTGTAGGTAAATAAGGTGTTTATAAAACAGCCGTCATGAAACTAATGGCGCGGGAAAAAAAACATATATAATTGCTTGGATTGATTCCTCTTCAACTTTTATCGCACATTTCACTCCCAATATATTCAAACTCTCCATTTTCATACGTTTTCTTCACCTTCTTCCTCTATTCTCATCATTATCAGGGTCAAGCGACTTGCTGAAGAAATGTTGAAGATTTGTCCTCCCTAACCTCTACCTCCTTCTCTTCCTCATGTTGCTTCTGAAGAAATGCCAGAAAATTCCTCCTTCCCAACTTGCTCCTCCACCTACTTCTCTTCCTCTGCCTTCCCAACATGCTCCTCTGGTTGCTTCTCTTCGTCATCCTTCCTAACCGTCTCTTCATCTGCCTGCTTCGCTTCCTCCTCCTTCCCAACTTGCTCCTCTTTTGCCTGCTTTGTTTCCTCCTTCTCTACCCCAACTTGCTTCCCTTCCTCCAACCAAACCTCCACGCCCTACTCATACTCCTCCTTCCCAAGCTGCTCCTTCACCTCTTCGCCTTTACCACTTCGGCATCGCTCATACTTAGAGCTGGTAATATGGGTTTTAACCGTGGGCTGAATCGTTTTGATGTGGTTTTATTTCTTGAACCTAAATGGGCCCAACCTGCGGCAGGTTGGATCGTTTATGTTACATTATGCGTCAGAAAATCTTACATCTACACATAATGCTTCAAATTCAAACACCATTAATATCAACTAATTGTTGATTGTATTGAATGTTAACGATGAATTTTGGATTTATGTTTAGTTTATAATGTTTGGACATGTGATGAATGTTTAATTTTTAATGTTTGAAACTTTATGATTTTGTAATGTATTTTTAATTATTCTTTGGTTTAGGTTTGTAGGGAATTTTTTTTCAGTATATTGTTTAATTATTTTTTTGAAAAATATAGCTTAAAAAAAAAGGAAAATAAAACTGGTTAGGCGGGCTAACCCGCCAACATGAGGTTATGGGCTAGTTTGGCTAAATGTCAACCTATTGATGCGATTCTTTTTTTCTCGAACCCATATTGTTCTAACTTGTGGCTGTTGGATATGATTAGTTTTGATGATGTCTTATATTGATGCAATTATTAAGAGCAAAAATCTTGTATAATATATGTATCTCCTACATTGACTAACTATTATATTTAATGTAGATTAGTTCCAATTCAATTGCCGAGAATGATCAAGAGAAGAGAAGAAAGAAAGAGTTGAATTATGGGGGAATAATCAAGAAGGAGATAAGAGATTACAAAAAGAAGAACTTGCAGAGAATGTCAAGGAAGCAAGAAGTTATCAAAGGATTTTTGGGAATAATCAAGAAGAAGAAGAGAGATTGAAGAAGGAAGAACTTGCTGAATGGAATGAGAATATCATTATACAAGTTCTTAGATTGATACTAGAAATCTCCACGATCAAGATGAGCAAACTCGAGTCACAAAGTTTCAATTTGAGTTTACTACTTTGCTACAGTGATTTGCTTCTCGTATACGAGCAAACTCGAGTTGAAGACTCAAAACTCGAGTTAGCCACTATTAACTCAAGTCAATAGTATTTTTCAAAACCTCTGTTTCACGTTTCACCCTAGTAAGGTCTGGTAATTTGATGATATCTCTTAAACTAGAAATTGGATTGAGGTGAAACCAATTTTGTATGAAACTAGAATTCCAATGCGTCATTTTGACATAAAATTCAAGCCTAAAGGAGTTTAGATGAAGGATCTATGAGTTGTGGAAGTTGACAGTGAAATTCATGCCACACAGCAGACCAAGCTTCGATGTTTTGAGTGTATCTCATAAACTACAAATCTATTTGAGCTGAAATTGGTGGCATATGAAAGTAGACTCAAAATGCGTTCCATCAAGATTTTAATCAACCAAACAGAGTTCAAAACAGGGAGATATGACCTTCAAAAGTTGACAGTCAGTTTAATATGTTGCATGAACGTTCAACATACAATGATTTTGGAATGAATTGTTAACTCGAGTCAAAGCATGATGAACTCGAGTCATTTGAAGACAGAGAACAATGTAGATTGAGAAGAGTTTCTTTAACTCGAGCCAAGGCAAGTCCAAACTCGAGCTTGGCCAAGTCAGAGAGCAACTATGCTTATGAAGGCAAAACCAATCTCAAGTCAAGAGAATGGAAACTCGAGTCACGATGAGACAGAGAGCAACCGAGGGCAGAGAAACTCTCAAAATTGAGTCATTAAGTGACACACTTAAGTCATTAACTCGAGTCAGTTTATACAAACTCGAGTTTACATCTCTGCTTCAGAAAATCACCGTGTCCGAAATCTTGTTTTTCATCAAGAACATCCAGATGAATACCAAAATGACTTAGACTAGTTCTTAAATTATTTATATAATTTGTGTACAAGGTTCAAGTGATTAAACGAAGGATTAGATGCAAATCGTCAAAATGTCAGATTTGTGTCAGAACATTGAATGCAATGCAGAAGCTCTAACGGCTACTTCCAAGGGATTTCCAACGGTCATATTCTAAACTGGAAGAGTTGCTCAATGGTCATTAATTGCAACTACCTATAAAAGAAGAAGCATTCAAATTGAGACAAGAGCTTGCACTGTCGAAATGCCAACATTTATCTCATACACACTCTGTTCTCAATGCTTATATAGTTCATCATAGAGATTAAAATGATTTGTATTGTACTTCAGTGTTTATTTATTCACTTATGAGAGAGAAGATTCATTATAATCATTTATCTGAGAGTTACTCAAGATTGAGTGATCTTGAGTGGGAAACAGATTGTAACCTTACGGTGTGTAAGGGGGAGTATCTCGGTGAAAGATTTGGCTTCATAAGTGCCAGGGTGAACTTGTGGGATTGTAAAGGCTTCTCTTGTGCCCGGATTAAACAAGAAGATAGTGGATTGAAAATCTCAATTGGAGCTTGGGGACTGGACGTAGGTCAAGGATTAGTCGAACTAATATAAATCTCAGTTTGCATATTCTCTTCCCTTATCTCTTATATTTCCAGTACATGCTTATTTGAATATCTATCTATTGATTTAGAAGTTGCAAAAAGATTTTCAAAGTTACTAAGTTTTTTAATCTTACACCCAATTCACTCCCCTTTTAGGTTCAGCCGATTCTTACAGTGGCGGGCTAGCCAAATGCGGTGGTCCGGCTTATATTACCAGCTCTACTTGGGTGTAAGATTAAAATATATATAAAGGTAAAAAATATTAATGTATTGACTCAAACATATATAAAAAATAATAACATACCTTACGGTTGTTATTAAAGAACCGTGATAAACATACGTCTCAGTAAATTCATTAAAATAATTGTTATAAAGGTAAAAATATAATTATAAGTTCTTACAAACTAACCATTATATAAGACCTTAAGCATTGTATATTTGTTAATAACATAACTCATAGTTACTTGAATATAACCGTTATAAAAGTAAAAATATTAGTGGTTCTTACCAACTAACCATTATGTAAAACCTTAAAATCTACAACAGGGGTTTGCTTGTAAAGCATCTAATTAGTTTAACATTTGAAAAATTTCTCATTCAATCAAAACCTATAGATCTTTCAGCTATGAGAATGTCGTTCGTTCAACCTCAATGTTTTCTTTCTTCAACTTCTGGCCAAGTTGACATAAGGTTCATGGTTTTTCTTTCATTGCACATTTTCATGAATTTATTTTGGGCGCAAATGATTATTGGGTTTATTGGGGTTTTTGTTTCTACATGATTTACGCTATCTTTGAATAAGTAGTGGATGTATGTCGATTAGCTAATGAGAGACTATTGGAATGGGGCAACAAATTTTCTTGAGTTTGTATTTGTGCATAATCCCTCAAACGACAAGTTGCTTTTTTGCACCTGTGTAAAGTGTGGCAATTTAAAATAGAGTGATCGAGAAATTTTTATCTCGAACTTAGTGATTTATGGAATCAATCCTACTTATACATGTTGGACTAGGCATGGGGAGACAATCAGTGGTGTGGTTGAACATAAGGAAAGTTGTGCATCACCTGATTTCGACAAAAGTGCATTTGATGCTAATCATCTTGATGATATGGCCAATGCATTAGAAAATAACCTCCAGGATTGTCCTAAAATGATGAAAACTTTGAAGGGCAATGCAGTGAAGCCATTGTATGACGGGTACATTGAGTTTACCTAATTGGGCGTTGTGTTAATGTTATACAACTTGAAGGCAAGAAATGAGTGGTCTAATATGAGCTTCACAGAACTACTCAAGGATTTGAATAAAATGGTACCAACCAAAAATGTGCTTCCACCCAAGACAAATGCCGCAAAGAAGATGTTGCGCTCCATCGGCCTTAGCTACGAGAAGATACATCCTTGCTTCAACGATTGTGTCTTGTTCAAGAATGAATATACATCCCTAACACATTGTCATGTGTGTGAGGAGCCACGCTACCAACATAACGAGAAGAGCCTGAATATGGCGTTATGGTATTTCCCCATTATACCAAGACTTAAATACCTGTATAATAATCCTAATTATGCAAAAACTTTAAGATGGCATGTAGATGAAAGGACATATGATAGTACGCTTCAACATCCTGATGATTCTCCAGAATGGAAGAAGTTTGATATGAACCACCCCGAATTCGTAAAGATGATAGGAACCTATATCTTGCATTGGCTACTGATAAAATGAACCTATTTGGGATGCAAAGTATTACCCATAGTACATGACTGGTAATATTGTTTATATATAATATTCCTCCATAACTTTGCATGAGGTGCAAGTACTCCATGTTGTCAATGCTAAACTTTTATATAATTGTTATTTTGAAAACACAATTATGTATGTTACGGAGTTTTATAACAATTGTTTACTTGATATATTATTTGTTATGACAGTATTATGCACAACATAGTATTACCACATCTCAATACATAACATGTGTTATATTACAATTGTTATAATAGGTCATGAATAAATAACGGTTCCCAACCATAATTTATCTACACTGAACTTTTATAGCGCTTGTATACATAACGGTTCAAAACTGTTATGTATAACCGTTAATAAATGTTATATATTGCAATTTTTGTAGCAGTGTACATGTATTAAGATTACACTAAGGCATGCGAATAAAAATTACAAGACGTGAGAATTTTTATTCATATGTCATATTTAATAAACTCATGTATTCCTGATATGTATTATATTACATTATAATTCTAATAATTACATTCCCACCTATTCTACGAAGCAAATGGGCTTCACATTTCTATTCTTGAACCTTGATCAATAATGGTTGTGAATGATTTTAATAATTTGATATTGAAAGTAAATTTAGTAAGGAAAAAACGAGAGAGAAAAAACTGAGTAATTTAGAATGACCAATAATAATGATTACCTAAGTTGAGAAAAATGGAGACAAAAGAGTATCCTCATTTGGAATGACCAATAATAATAAATACCTCGTCCTTTTTTCTTTTTCTTTTTTGTTTATCCGCTCCATCATATGCCATTTTAGGTAATTTAAGATTAAAAACATGATCTTTTATCATCCGGGTACAAATATAAGAGAAATTCTTATATAAACATGATGCATCACGTCACATCTATCTCATTAAATCCTAGATCTTATTTGTAAGTCTATTTTGACCAAAAAAATTTGGTCATACTTATAAGTCCAGTTTAATGTAATAAATGAGATTATGACAATTTTAGCCATATTAATTGCACCCATGAAGATAAAGAGAGAAGAAACAGTTGAAAAATACTCAATCATATATGAGAGTAAAGTTGAAAATTTACCCCATAATCATTGTGTCAACTAACTTTCCTTGGTATGTGAGATTTGGTCAAAATGGACTTATAAATAGGACCAAAGTGATATGTGTGAGAGAGGGGAGATTAGATAGATATTTTCAAATAAAATACTATTAGTAAAAATAAGCATTTAAATAAGTTTGTCAAACATAAATCACTCCTCTCTCATCATATATGTTTTTAAGAAAAATGACACAAATGTCCGAATTAAAGAAAATAATATCGAGAAAAGTTTTATAACTCATTCGATAATAAATCATTCACTTGTCAATGACTATTTTTTTACTTGTCATTAACAAATTATTAGACTTTTCTGATTATTTTTTTAATTAGGACTTTATGTAACTTTTTCCATTTTTTATTGAAGAGTTTTAACTAAGTGATACTCCCTTCTATCATAAATATATCGTAGTTTTAAGAAGGAAATTTTAGTTGATCACATAAACAACTTGGAGAGTTATTAATGAACTTTTTCTAAATATTTTCCATAATACAATTTATTAAAAGAAAACTTGAAATCTAATGTAATATTTTTTCTATGTCCTTAAACATGGGCAAAGTTATAGAAATATTTTAATTTTAGACAAAATTAATGAGTTAACTACCTCTCCTTAATTTCAGTGTGGTACAACTTATAATGTGGACTTTGAGAATATTTACAAATATGCACATCAAAATTATGCACGTGTTGGCAATGTGTTAAAGAAGGTGTTTAATTAATGCTATTTTCATTTTATTTATAAGTCATTTCCATCATATTTTATAGAAATCAAGAAAAACCTTAAAATCTCATTAACACTGCCTTAAAAATTTAAAATTTAATAACTTTCAAATTTTGTTTTTATTTAATATATACCATTATACCCCACTTGAATATTAATTACAAAGTCCACATAACACAAGTAAAACCAACGATAAATTTGCAACACATTTATGTCAAAAGTTTAATATTTACCATTGTAAAACTTAATTAACTAATTTGAGTAGATTAAAAATGTTAGTTAAATTATTTAATATGATTTTTTTAAATACTTTAATTATATTTTTTAATTTATCACTCCTCTGATTATTATTAAGAGAATATAAATATAATTAATTTTTTTAAAATAATAAACATGTAAAAATAAGTCTTGCATTATCAAGCATCATCTCTCTGATGAGGTAAATATTAACTTGTCGCGTAATTAATAATCCTGAACCTGGATTGGGTGTAGTTGTCATGATGACGTCAAATGTAACGGAGTCGTCCGGCCTTCGAGACGGCTGCCGTTATTCACTCCGTTTACTTTCTGCCAACTCTCTCGACTGCGGCTGACAACTCACACACACAAGCAGGCTCTCTCTCTCTCTCGCCTTCTCTGATGAGACTTTTCAATTTGTTCCTCGCTCGTGCTCACTCTTTTTGATTTTTCCATTTTTTTTCTCTTCTGGTTATTTTCCTTCCCGTTTTCTCGAGCTTCCCCACCAGAGACAATCCTCTTCGGCTTCTTCTGCAGAGCCAAATGGCGTCAGAAGCAGCCTCCGCCGAAGAAGACAAAAGTTGGGAGGAGGTCCTCCGAAGGATGCTACCAGCTGGTGCACCATTACCGGACGAAGAGCAGCTTGATTATTCAATTGCGGTGGAATACGAGGGCCCTCCCGTTCCTTATGAGGTTCCCAAGGTTGATCCATTGGATATCGCGTCGGCTCCGGCTCGTGCTGATTCTGCGGCTTCGGTTTCCGACAGCACTTCGATTCCGGTGGCCATGCCGATAAATCACAGGTTCTCCAGGTTTAATCGCTTCAGGAATGGCACTTTTAGTAAAGAGTCGCGTAGTCCGGTGGATAGTCAAAGGTCCTCTTCGGTTTCGGGAATTCAATTGGATTTGCGGAACGGGGAGGGTGAGGATAATTCGGATTCCGGAGGCGGAATTACTGAGGATGCGGTTAGTTCTGTGTCGTCTCCACGAGCTCCGAATTCTGCTCCTCAAGGTGATGGGGTGATTGAAGTGAAGCGCCCTACTATCGTGACATTTAACACGCCCAAGGATTCGGAGAATGAAGAGGATGATGGGTGTTCTTCGCCACGTTCCGTGGCTACCGAGCCGGTGGGATCACCGGTGGCGGTTCGAAATTCGCAGGTCGGGCCGAAGAAAAAATGGATTTGCAGCAGATGTGGGAAAGGGAATCGGCTGAAGGAAAAGGAAGCGTGTTTGGTGTGTGATAGAAGGTATTGTAGTAATTGTGTGCTTAAGGCAATGGGGTCGATGCCAGAGGGTCGTAAGTGTGTGAGCTGCATTGGGCAGCCTATAGATGAGTCAAAGAGGTCGAGTTTGGGTAAGTCCTCGAGGATGTTGTCGAGAGTTTGTAGTCCATTGGAGACTAAGCAGATAATGAAGGCGGAAAGGGAATGCGCGGCCAATCAACTTCGACCTGAGCAGCTTGTCGTTAATGGAAGGCAGTTGAGGCAAGAAGAATTGGCGGAGATTTTGGGTTGCCCGATGCCTCCTCAGAAGTTAAAGCCTGGGAAGTATTGGTATGATAAGGATTCGGGGCTTTGGGGGAAGGTGAAATTTTTGGTTTTAAGATACAAGCTTTTTTTTTGGAAGTTTCTTTTTTGTTTGGTCACATAGAAGTGTGTGTTTGTTGTTTTCGTTCTTGTATTTACTTGAAAGTAATGAATTTCAGGAGGAAGAGAAACCAGATAAGATAATAAGTTCAAAACTAAATATTGGAGGTAAGCTTCAGATGGATGCCAGCAAAGGAAATACTGGAGTTTTTATGAATGGTCGTGAAATAACTGTAATTGAGCTTAGGATGTTGAAGGTAAATCGTGTTTCTCCATGCATATGCTTGTACTCAGTTCTAAACATAGAGCAAAACGTTTAAATACAATATTGGAGTACAGATACGATCAACAGCATCATGTAAATGAACAAAAACCCGAGCTTCCTAAGAGCTTAAGCTTCCAATATTACTTTTTATAACCATTTATAGACTGTATATTGTCAGAATTTGATGAGAAAATATTAAATAAGATACTATATTTGCCAGGAAATACATCGTCATTCAAAATGATGATGTGTATTCACCAGTATCAAATCAAAATTTGGATTGTTAACATTTCTATAGAACATGGATCTAAGGTCTCTTCTCTTTGACGCAGTATGTAGTTGACAGTTATTTAGTGCTCTTCTATTTTAGATGTTTGTTTCCGTACCTTTCCTTTTATATCTAGCTTCACTATTCTCTTTTTAAAAAATAGTGTTCAGTTGCTCTGCAAGATCTCAGAAAGTTCATCTTGAAAGAAACACAGTAAGTACTTTTACACTAATAATATGTGTGTAAGTAGATGAACTCGTAAACACAAAGCCTTTAATATTATCTGGCCTTTCTTTCAGATTATCATATTGTTCAGATTTGATACTATTCAAGCTCTGAGATGTAGCGTATTTGCTCATCTAACTATAATTAGATCTCTTTCTTTTCTTTTCGTTTGTTTTTAAATAATTGGGTTGGTAAATTATTAATTCTATCATTATCAATTGATTTGTACCTGATCTGCCTATCATTTCAGATGGCAAATGTGCAGTGTCCTCGAGACACTCATTTCTGGGTTTATGAAGATGGATCTTATGAGGAAGAAGGTCAAAATAATATAAAGGGGAACATCTGGGGAAAGGTTCTTTCTTATCTGAATATGATAATTACCTGTTCTTTTGTTTAAATGTAAACTTAAATATTGGTCTTATGGTAGTGCCTTGTTTTATGGTAGGCAGGCGTCTACTCGTTTCCTTTCTTCATTATTCTCATTGCCTGTACCGCCAAATAATTCTCATGGGATGAATGAGAATCCGACTAACAATTCAACAAGGTCTGTGCCTGAGTATCTGGATCAAGGAAGAGTCCAGAAACTTATGTTGTTTGGCATGGAAGGATGTGGAACATCCACTCTCTTTAAACAGGCATGTCTGTCCGTTTCCGGTTCTCTGTGTCTTATTCTTGCTTGCATGCGTGCGTGTCTTTTTGTGTTAACTTTAATCTGTTGGTCTAGGCTTTTCTAGATTTTTTTTATTCTCCCTTTGAACGTTGGCTTTAGTGACAAATTGTATTTAATAGTGGTTGACAATAATGTATTAGATTCATTTTCTTTTTAAGGATTATGATATTTGTATTGCTTTATTATCAACTCTTGAACATTTCTGTTTTGATTTTTCTCACCAAAACATATGCATGTTCATGTATGTGTATTTGTTTTTGTTTTTGTACGTATGATATGTGTGCATGCATCATGTATTGATGTGCCAGTGGATTTATAGATAGATTTGTGTCTGAATTTGTACATTCTTTATGTTTGCAGAAATATCAACAGATCAGTGTTTATATAAAATTGTGAGTCATAAATTAGGTATGAATATAGATAGGCTGCCAAAGTTGGACTGTGTCAAACAACATTACAGACATGCATCCACTATCACGAGTTTTCTTTGTGTCTTGCAATGAGTTCCTTTGGCCTTTTGATCTGTTTTCTTTATGTCTTTGCTATCTTAATCATATACTGGGTTCTTGATTTACATTTTCTGTGATCTTATTATGAGAATATTCTCCTTCCCTATCCATCGAACAGGCCAAGTTTGTATATGGTACTGGCTTTTCTGAAGAAGAGATGCAAAACATCAAGCTCATGATACAAAGCAATATGTACAAGTATCTCAGCATTCTCCTTGAAGGACAAGAACAATTTGAAGAGGAGGCTTTGGCGGAAAAAGAATCTACCTTAGATGTTGAGGATTCTGGGCCAGGTTGTATTTTACTCTTCTTGCCCTTCTTTCCTCTGTGCATATGTTATTTTGCTCTGATATGTAGTTGAGGTATCACTACCATATTTTGATGGATGCTTTTTTCCTTGGTTCTTCTGGTCTTATGCATAACTTTGTCTTGACAAGAAAGAACAAGTATTTATGCAAGCACTTGCATGTTAGAACTTAGAACAGCCTATTCCCAGGTCTGTTGATTCAGTTTCCTCGAACATGTTGATAGTTGGTCTTCTGTTCACGTGTATTGAAGAACAGAGGGAAAAGAAACTGAAAATATGTACTGCGTAGGGTCAAGTTTGTTGGAGATCCGGATTAAAGTAAACTCTACTAGAGATGATGCGCAATGATGTGAGGCAAAGCTACCCGTAAAACAACATTCTCTTTGTATTTATTTGCATGAAGAAAAATAGTGCACCCTGAACTTCCCAAGAAAAAAATTCATATTATAATACATTTGGTGGGATTGCAGGGTGACTTTCCAGTATAGAATTAGGCATGGCTATGTTTTAAACTGTGAAGAGTGAAAGAGTACCTGATACAGAATGAACTTCATTGGAGGACTGGGTTAATTACATAGATAAGGTAGTTACAGTCATAATGTCTTCTGTTACTGTAACAAAAAAAAGTGTCTTCTGCTGCTAACTCTAAACCTCCTTAGTTCTTTATTATATGCTTTAGACTAAATTTAAACCGAAGCTAGAAAATTGCTGCCTCAGTTGATTTCTTGTATAACATTCTAATGGGGGCTAATTCAATGCAAAATCTTAAGTTTAAAAGTGGAGGCACGTTGGGTTATATTCATTAAAATGATTCACAAGAGGAATAGGTTGGCAGTAACTGAACGTTAAATAATTGGGAATAGAGGCCCTAGCACCATGTCAATAACTTGGTTGGATTGAGTGGAAGGGATTTGTTACCCTAAGTAAGATTAAGGCTTCTAATCTTGTGGATAAAGAAATTACGTCAGAAGAGCTACCCCTTATTTAGACCTAACAATGCTCAAATCTAGATTGGTTAGTAGTACCAAGTATATGATTGTTAGACCCAAAAAAGTTTAAATCGTCCAATGAATGTTCACAAAATGTCGTATGACAGTCTCTAACAAATTCCAGTAACTACTGTCAAATATATTATTCATCAATGATCAATTGCTTAATTTCTGTAGTTGAGCATGAGTTAGTGGTTCATCATTTGACTAAAAGAGGTAGCAGCTCTGACACTCTGGTATATGCTTAAGAAAGCATGTATCTTTTGCATCTTAGGCTTACTTTGTTGAAGCATCATTAAGATAATTTGATTGATGATTTTCATCTTTTGCAGTTAATCATTGTTTATGCCCTAATTTTTGTCCATATATTGTTTGTATCAGATTATTTTCAGATTCGAATAATTGAAGAATACTTATTGGTTAAATTGGGAAAAAAGAGGGCATAGAGGTTTTCTATTTAGCTCTTTATTTTGGCAAAAAAAGGTCCCTTTTGGAAAACAACCTTTTTCTCTGCTAATGTTGTATACAAGACCATTAAAATTTGTTCATTCATTCAGCCCTGAAAGACGTTTATTTGTACTCTTAATACGACTTCTAGTCTGTTGTCAGTTATTTGGAACCAGGAAACACAACCATGTTATTGTGTATCAGTGCTCATGGGTTGTTTGGCTTTTTAAACCACACGGATTCTAATTGACAATTTTTAATGCTTCTCTTTCTTCCTTTATTTCTCATGAATTTTGTGAATGAGTCAAAGCATCTTTTCTTAATGTTCATAAAAAAATGATGAGCAAACCTTTTGATGGTTTACTGTTATTACTTTAGCAGAAACAGTAGCTGTTGAAAATAAGAGGTGCATTTACACAATCAACCCAAGATTTAAGCATTTTTCTGACTGGTTGCTGGATATTATGGCAACTGGGGACTTGGAGGCTTTCTTCCCTGCTGCTACACGTGAATATGCTCCTATGGTAGACGAGATCTGGAGAGACTCTGCAATTCAGGAAACATACAAGAGAAGAGAGGAATTGCATAACCTTCCTGATGTAGCTAAATATTTCTTGGATCGGGTATGCCTTCAATAGATAGCTTTCTATCTTGTTCTAATGTATTCATTTATTGTTGCTTTCTCTCTCTCTCTACTACCAAAAAAAAAAAAAAACTAAAAATTGTTGTTCTCTCATTTTTTTCCTATTTTATTATCCGATATACCAAATAAATTGATATCACTTTCCAAAAGTTGACATATTAGGAAAGTAGTAATAAATTATCACTACTCTGAAATGTTTGTCTTTTTAATTTTAACTTTTTTCCTTTCTGGATTAAATGATTAATGCAATGCAACTAGGTTCAGAGAATATGAAAAACCAATATAAATAAATTGAAAATTTATTGCTGAGATTCTGTTCAAATGTTCAACCTTTAGGTACCATTTGTAGAGAACTTCAAGGGCTGATGGGTTAAAATATGTTTCAGAACTCCAGAAATAATGAAAGAATTTTTCAATTCTTATAGGCTCATGGTGATTGGCCCATAGAATCACCTATCTGATGGGTTGTCTATTTGTCCTAGCATACAATTACCTGATGAGGTGGTTTCTGACAAGGAGACAATGCAAATGGGCAGGTTTTAACCAGAGCTTTTTAAGTAGTCTCTGCTATCAAATAACAGATGTTAAATTGAGTCACGTAACAGTTTTGTCATTTCTACACCTTACCTGTTGTATTTTCTTTTGACTGGTATCCCAAATGAATGTATTGGTATCTTACTTGATGACATACGTGGTCTCATGTAATGTTTTCCTGTTTTTTTTCATCGTGTAATTGGATCTTAATCAAGCTCTTTGCTTGACTTTGTTATTAAAAAGGGGGAAAAAAATTGTATATGATGTTGATCCTGTGCCTGCCCTGCAGGCAATTGAAATATCAAGCAATGAGTACGAACCTTCTGATAGGGATATATTATATGCTGAAGGAGTCACTCCAAGCAACGGCCTTGCCTTCATGGAATTCTCTTTTGATGATAGAAGTCCCATGTCTGAAACATACAGTGAAAACTTAAGTTGTCCTCCCATGACCAAGTAAAGTTGTTTCTCCTATCCCAATGCATTGTGAACAAACCTTTTCATTTATTAAGTTAAATCTTTTGAGAACTCATTTTATAATGTCTGATAATTATTCTCCGGCTCAGGTATCAACTGATTCGAGTACCTTCAAAGGGACTACGGGATGGTTGCAAATGGTTGGATATGTTTGAAGATGTGCGGGCAGTGATATTCTGTGTTGCGCTGAGTGATTATGACCAAATGTGTACTAACAGTTCTGGCCATCTTTGCAACAAAATGCTGGCAAGCCGAGATCTTTTTGAGAGTCTGGTGAGGTATCCTTGTTTTAAAGATACCCCTTTTGTGCTTTTGCTTAATAAGTATGATGTCTTGGAAGAAAAGATAAACAAGGTTCCGTTATCAACCTGTGAGTGGTTTCAAGACTTTTGTCCAGTGAGACCCCATCACAACAATCATGCCCTAGCACACCAAGCGTTTTACTACATGGCGGTGAGATTCAAGGAGCTTTATTCGTCCATAACTAGCCAAAAGTTATTTGTGTGGCATACTCGAGCTTGGGAGCGCGTCTCAGTCGATGAAGCCTTAAAATATGTGAGGGAGGTCGTCAACTGGAATGAACAGAAGGATGATGACATATATGAAATCAATGTGGAAGAATCATTTTTCAGTACAGAAGCGAGTTCATCTCCGTTCATGGGACAGGGACAGGCACAGGGACAAGGAGAAGAATGAGTTTGCCAGGTAGTTAGCTCTCATAGACAGGCGATCTGAAGCATTAAATCATGGCAGAGAATCTCAGCTCAGGAGGATTTATAGGAGCAATTGCATTTTGGTAAGGATAAGGGAGGTAAGTTTGACTGGGCAATGTCAAATATGTCTTTTTGGTTTGATCTTTAAAAATGTTCCTGAGATGGGGTGGTTTAGAATGATTTTTTTTTTTTTTCTTTCCATCAGAAATTAGCTAATTTGCCGGGGAGGGTTTCGGTTTGGGGTTGATTTGTTGTCTGTACAGCATATATATTGGTGATATTGTTCATCTTAAATGAAGAAGGAAAAAAAGCTGTAATTTTTCTTTTTGTTCAGTACAGAGGCATTAGTTTTTCTTGCTAATGAAGCAAAATCATTAGGATAATACTAGGATCAGCGGATGTCATAAAATAAATGTAACAGACCAACAGTTAATCTCACTGTGTGTCTCATGCTCATCTCTTCAATTTTTTTCCTTTTACATTTGCCTTTTAAGTTTTAACAATAAATCTCTTTAAATGTTTTTTATGAGTGATCTAAAATAAGACTTTCTATATGTAATGTAAACTTAGTCCTTTTCACTCTAACTTCTGTGGGTTTTCTTTGATTTGACTTGTACCGTCCAAATGGATTGTAGTTTTATATTTAGAATCAAAATAGATTCTTTAAAATACATGCTCCTATATTTAGGATAAATAAGAGGTTAAGTTTTTATCCATTTATGAGCCATAAACAACATTATTTACTCCCCTTAGTAAAGCATAAGCTCATGGTATTTGATTAAAGGCTAAAGTATACATTTGGTCCTTTATGTTTGCCCCTGATATCATTTTAGTCCCTTAATTTGTAAAGTGCATGTTTGGTCCCTTAAGCTTTGTTTGGTTTGGGGGGAAGGGAGGAGAGGGGAGGGGAGGGGAAGGAAAATGTAGGGAAAAAATTTAAAGGGGAGGAAAATTAACTTGTGGGCCCACTACAAATAACTTTTCTCTCCCTTCATTTTCTCTCCCCTCCCCTCCCCTCCCCCAAACCATGCGTAATTTAATGTTAACACCGTTAGTACATTTAACGGAAAATACTTGACTCAACAATTTTAAGCGATGATTTGTGCAAATGATTGTGCGATTAAATCTTGACCAAAGCGTCTTATATGTTAGTATTTTAATAAATTAATATTTTAAATTCTATTAATTGAAAAAAAAAAATCTTCACATACTTTTTTTGTGGTTTTTTACAATTTGTGAAAATTATTATTTTTTTTGTCGAAAAAATTAAATATTTTTTAATTAATAGGATTTAAAATATTAATTTATTAAAATACTAACATATTAAGATGTTGATCAATATTTAATTACACAATCATCGCTAAAATTGTTGAGTCAATATTTTCCTTTAAGTGAGACTAACGGTGTTAACGTTAAGGACCAAACATGATTTTACAAACTTAAGGACTAAAATGATCTGAGAAAAAAAAACATAAAAGAATCAAATGTATACTTTAGCCTTGATTAAAAGAGAAAAGCACAGATATGATTTGAAGTTTAATTTTTTTTGCAATTAATGTTTAGTGCGAATACGGGATGCATAGTTTATGAATAATGCAATGGATTGGATGAATTCAATGTATATATGTGTGAAGAATTTTGTCTCGACTTACAAAAAATGACTTCTAAAATCACGATTTCAGAAGTTACCAAACATTTAATATTGAGGTTATAGTTTAATGTAAAAGGTGGAAGGCACTCAACAATGATTGAGGTTATGGAATTTTATTTTATGGAATTAATATGAGGAGGCAGCCACTTGTTTAAACCTTTTAGACTCATTGGTCTAAACCACCATCCCACTAACGCCAACTAGTGGATGCGCTGGAAAACCTATGTTATGTTGTTTAGGCTTCAAAACCTCCAACTCTGCCATAATTTTGTTGGAAATTAGTTTAGCATGCCTTTTGAAATTGGTTTGTGAATTTTATTATATGCTTATATATTTATATTTGGCTTCTTCTTTTTTTGGAGAGGTTAAGGAAGCTAAATATATTACTTAATTATAGTATATGTTGTGTGTCATTAAATTATATATATTAGTTTATAAGTCAGATTAATTAGATTGGAGGAAAAACAACAAATATCAATACTGTTACGACCCTGCCTAACGGCCCAACACCTGGATGGCCCAGCACGTAATATATGTAGATGCACCTATAATCAGGGAGGATTATCATATCGATAATCAAGAGATAAGATAGATCCGGCAGTTGAGATATCAAGGCCTACCCTATATATATGAGGGGAGGACTTTAAGGTGCACATGTTCTAACTCAACCCTATTTACATTACGCATCATTGTGCACGATCCCCACTGAACACATCCCCCCATCCCCCCTTTGGCGGATAGCCTATAGTGTACAGTGATCCCGTGCCTTCCCGGATATTTCCTCCATAGATACTCCGGCAAGGCCATTCGATCCAAGATAAAAGCACTAGCCCAACGGGCTAGACATCTGAGTTCTACACTAGAACATTGGCGCCGACCGTGGGGACCGTAAATTTCGATCCCCGTGACCACCGATGGCTAACACAAGAAGTTGCAGTCGGAACACTCAGCTCGGAAATCCACGACAGGCTGAGGTCAATCAAAACAATCTGGATCCAGAACCACCGGAAGGTTTCCAGAAGGGAAATGTTTCGGACACGTCATCATCTCCTCCTGTTACCGCTAAGACGCTCGACGCAGCGACAACGGAGGCCTCGGTTCCACATCCAGACGTCGCCCTCCTACAAAAAACACAGGAATCAATGCTAAGACGAATGGAGAGTAGTGAAAAGTGCAATAACCTCCAACGCCAGGAAGACCTCAGGGTCATACAGTTGATGATGGAAGAACGATTCAACCAATTCGAGGTGTTTGTTGAAAAGAGGGGCCAGGAAGACTTACACAAAAGGAAGGAAAAACCGTCCCGAGACACCAATAGTTCCTCTTCCAGTAGCGAACCGAGGTCATTACGTCGGAATGCATGCCGAAATTCCCAGTTAACAGGCACAGGACAGGCCCGGCCGGAGTCCTCGGCTTTGAAAAAGTTACGCTTGGAAAAGATATCGGAAGTCCAAAACCGAGATTCGGAGAGACAAGCTCGGCCTCGGGGTTCCCCCGAAGAATATAAAATGAAGTACTTGACCGATTTCAATCGGGGTCCTTTCTCGAAGGAAATTGTCAATGCTCCGTATCCAAAAAATCTGGATTTAACGCATCTCCCGAAGTATGATGGGACACAGGACCCACGTACCCACCTCGATACATTCGAGCTGGGCATGTTTGTCCGACTGATTAAGGGCCTGGTCATCTCACGGATTTTCGCCGCAACGCTAACCGAACCGGCCCATAGGTGGCTCCACACCTTGCCCATCGATTCAGTACACAATTTCGAAGACCTCGGACGTAAATTCGAGTTGAACTTCGCGACCAGTAAGAAACAGCCAAAGTCCCAATTCACTTTGAGCAAGGTCAAGCAGAAAAAGGGGGAGATGCTCCAAAAATATTTAGATCGATTCAAAGAAGTAGCGTTGCAGGTACGATCACTCCCGGAAGATGTTCATATACATTGCATCGTAGATGGTTTGGATCCCTCATCTCAGTTGGCAAAGAATATTTTTAAGAACCGAGTACTCACTCTCATCGAATTTCATACCAGAGCAAAGCAGTACCTGGATGTAGAGCAAATGGAGATCGCCAACGCTCTTGGAATCGACAAGCGGGGTAATACGTCACCTGAGAACAAGGACCAAGTCAGTAAGCGGAAAGAAGAAACCCTCACGCGCACACAGAACCGAGATAGGCGACCTCAAGAAAGAAGAAACGAAAAAAAAAAGTATGAAAGGTACACCCCCTTGAACGCCCCTCGCTCCCAAATTTGGAAAGAAGTGGCCCAAACTAAGATGAGAAGAGCCGAGAGGCCCCGGCCTCCCCGGGTAAGACCCACGACCGACCAAAACAAATTATGTGCATTTCATGACGGACCGGGGCACACTACGGATCAGTTCTATGAACTCCGAGACGCTATCGAGAGGTTTATCAGAGAAGGCAAATTACGTCAATACATGATACAAACCCAGGGACATAAGAGTAACAAACGCCGACAAGGAGGCCACAGCAGGAGTCCGACCACCGACCTAAAAAAAAATAATAAGTGATGGAAGTCGACCGAGGAAGACGATGAGTTTCCGGAGGCTCAGTTTCATTGCAATGTTGTTAGTGGAGGCTTCGGTAGGGGAGGAGATACTATCAGCCAGCGTAAGAAATACTTGAGAGAAGTCATATCCGTAAGGGACGCCCCAAAGTTCAAAGATGACGCCACCAAACCGACACCTCCGCCATCAGTCTTCACTAAGGAAGAACTAAAGGACGTAGTCCCGGGACATCAGGATGGCTTAGTCATTACGGGAACCTTGGCAAGATGCCAGGTAAAAAGGATTTTTGTTGATGCAGGAAGTTCGGCCGATATCATCAGCTGGGATGCATTTAACAGAATGAGAATGGATGTGGAAGATTTGAAGCCATGCAAGACGACCCTAATAGGGTTTAATGGAGAACATTCACCTCCCAAAGGATACATCGACCTAAGGCTAACTTTGGGAACCAAGGAGGCTTTCAAATCCGAGCGGGTAAGATTCATAGTAGCCGACTTCCCATCCCCTTACAACATCATATTGGGCAGACCGACCATCCACAACTGAGACATGCTCGTGTCCACGAAACATCAGAAGTTGAAGATGGTGAACAACAAGAACAAAGTAGTAGTCGTTAATGGAGACCAAAAGGAGTCCCGGCAATGTTATTTCGAGATCATCTGAGAGGGAGAAGGCGGACCATCATCACCGCCTCGAATTCGTAGGGGTGAGTGACCCCAAGAGCTAAGAGCGAACAGACACCCAGTAGGACTGGTAGAGCTTGACCTCAGGGACGAGCCCAAGGTCCCTTGTCCAAAACCCGAGGGCGAGTTAGAAGAGTTAATCCTCGAACATAATCCCTCGAAGACCACGAAGATTGGAGGCGCGATGGAGCCGGACCTGAAAACCAGGTTGATTAAGTTCCTGATACAAAATCAGGATGTATTCGCAAGAACGTCTTCCGAGATACCAGGGATAGACCCTAACTGCCGCTGCCACAAATTGGCTATTCGGCCGAGGTCCACGCCTGTGGCGCATAAGAAGAGAAATATTGGAGCCAAGAGACATAAAGCTCTGGAGGAACACATCGACGAGTTGTTGGCAGCCGAGTTCATCAGGGAAATACAATACACTACGTGGTTATGGTAAAGAAACCAAATGGGAAGTGGAGGGTATGCGCATATTATACAAATTTAAACAAGGCTTGCCCTAAAGACTCCTACTAGATGCCAAACATCGACCAATTGGTGGACAACTCATCAGGTTTTCAACTGCTATCTTTTATGGACGTATACTCCGGCTATAATCAAATCCCCATGCACCCGGACGATCAAGAGAAAATGTCCTTCATGACCAACCGGGCCAATTACTGCTACGTGATGCCGTTCGGATTAAAAAATGTCGGGGCCACCTATCAGAGGATGATGAACAAGGTTTTTGCCGACCAAATTGGACGGAACATTGAGGTTTACATTGATGATATGATCGTGAAAACAAAAGACCTGGAAGATCATATTAGGGATCTAGAACAGACGTTTGACAAGTTAAGGAGGTTTCAGATCCGTCTGAACCCGACGAAATGTGCATTTGGGGTCCCAAATAGAAATTCTGGGTTTTATGTTAACAAATCATGGAATCGAAGCCAATCCTGACAAATGCAAGGCCGTCCTCGAAATGCAAGCCCCAAGGACAAAGAAGGAAGTTCAACAGCTGACCGGCCGATTGGCCGCCCTTACCATATTTTTACCAAGATCGGCTGAGAATGTGCTCCCGTTCTTCAAGTTATTAAAGAAGGAAACTCAGGGAGGATGGAACACGGACTGCGAAGACGCTTTTGGGAAGATCAAACTTTGTCTGGCGACACCCCCAGTCCTGTCAAAACCTGACCCGGGTGAGTCCTTATTTTTATATTTGTCGGTTGGAGAAGAGGCAATGAGTGCGGCCCTAGTGAGAGAAACCAAAGTCGGCCAGGCCCCGGTTTATTTTGTAAGTAAAGCATTGCAGAGCTCGGAACTACGATACCAGAAGCTTGAAAAAGTGGCTTTCGCCCTCCTTGTCTCCGCAAGGAGGCTTCGGCCCTACTTCTAGGGACATCAAATAATAGTCCGAACCAGCCAACCACTCCGTCAAATATTACATAAACCAGATCCTGCAGGAAGAATGACCAGCTGGGCAATCCAGCTGTCTGAGTTCGACATCACCTATGAAGCCCGACATGCAATCAAATCTCAGGCGTTGGCGGTTTCATAAGGGAACTCACCTCGGTGGGTAAGATCGACGAAGGACAAGAGAAAGTATGGAAGGTTTATGTTGATGGTTCCTCAAATTCGAAGGGTAGTGGAGCCAAAATCATAGTGGAAAGCCCGGAGGGTGTTGCCATCAAACATTCCCTTCAACTAAAGTTCACGACTTCAAATAACCAGGCCGAATATGAGGCATTGCTCGCCGGATTACTCCAGGCCAGAGAACACGGAGCGCAAAGAGTAAGGGTCTTTACCGACTCCCAGCTCGTAGCAGCACAGATCGAGGGCTCGTACCAAACAAATGGTCCGTTATTGGCTAAGTATCTTAATAAGGCAAAGGAGGTGATCTTCGAATTCGAAGAGGTAATTATCACCCACATCCCGAGAGAAGAAAACACCAGAGCCAACATCCTTTCCAAATTGGCTAGTACCAAAGGCCCGGGAAACAACCGGACCGTCATCCAGCAAAACTTAGTAGAACCGAGCTGCATCATGACTATCCTAGGAGCGACCGATTGGAGAAAACCGAATGAGGATTATTTGGAAAGAGGAATTATTCCAATCGACTCTACTGAAGCTAAGAAATTGATCCGAGAATCCACCGTTTACACATCGATCGAGGACCAGCTATATCGGAAAGGTCTACACTCTCCAATGATGAGATGTTTGGGTTCGTCCGAGGCCAAATATGTTCTGACCGAGATACATCAAGGAGTCAACGGCCATCACATGGGAGGCAAAGCCCTCGCCAGAAAATCCCTAAGGGTCGGTTACTATTGGCCTACCATAAAGGCAGACGCAATGGAAACCGTCAAAACATGTGATAGTTTCCATAAACACGCCAAGATCATCTGGCCCCCTCCATATGAATTAAAAGGCATCTTGGCCCTTTGGCCATTTTACAAATGGGGAATGGACCTCCTCGGCCCTTTCAAAGCGGCACCTGGGCAATTAAGGTGGCTTATTGTGGCAGTGGACTACTTTACTAAGTGGATCGAAGCCGAGCCCTTAACCACCATAACCTCGGCACAAATACAACGTTTCTTTCGTCATAACATTGTTTCGCGATTCGGAATTCCAGCTGAGGTCGTCACAGACAAAAAGACCCAGTTTATAGACAAAGGGTTCCAGGAGATGATATCGGACCTTGACATTATACAGCACTTCGCCTTGGTCGAGCATCCGCAATCAAATGGCCAGGCCGAAGTAGCCAACAAAGTCATCCTCGACGGTATAAAAAAGCGGATGCAAGACGCCGAGTCCAATTGGGTAGAACAACTCTACAGTGTATTGTGGGGTTATAGGACCATCGTGCAGACCTCAACCCAGGAAACCCCTTTCCGGTTGACTTATGGATGCGAGGCGATGATCCCGATCGAAATAGGCCTGCCGTCGTGGAGGAAGGTCAAAGCACTACAAGATAGTGAGGAAGCGAACGAAGACGCCTTAAGGACGGACCTAGACCTCATAGACGATATCAGAATCACGGCACATTGCAAGGAACTAGCCTCCAAACAACTCATCGCGGCGAAGTACAATAGGAAATTCAGACCCCGTTCTTTCAACAGGGGCAACCTAGTACTCCGACGCGCAAACATTGGAAAAAAAATGCCAGAGATGGCAAGCTGGCGGCAAACTGGGAAGGTCTTTATCGGATCAAAGAAAAGCTGGGCAATGGAGCGTACATATTGGAAACCCTGGCAAGGAAGCTGGTCAAAAGAACATGGAACGCCGACAAACTGAGAATCTACTATAGCTAGACCTCGGCTCGGCGCTAGCACGACCTCAGAGTCTGAACCCGGTTATTTTTTACTTTTTAATATTTAAATTTAAGTCATTTACATTCATTCTATGAAATGTGACCTTATCGGCTCTTTGGAGTTGATGTTCTCTTTAATGAAGAAATCCTCAGTGGATGTTTTCAAATACAACTTAAGTTTACACCTAGGTCCTCAAAGTCCGGTTTCAATTAAACCCATGGATGGCACTAGGGCCGACGTGCCCAGGTTACGAGCACTACGAGGTTGCCTGTATAGGTCTTCGCAAAATTAACACGTCAACGCTCGCTCCTTGATAAAGAAGATGAATTGTCATTCCGACCCTGATCAGGTCAAAATCTCTAAAGCGTCACGTTACGGACACCACGTTTTAGAGATGTGACAATTTACCCTTATCTTGGCAATGAACCCAGACGAGGGAGCCGGAACTCAGTAGTGCATTGAAATAAATACCCTAAACGGTTAACAAAGAAAACCCTACCACAGACGAGTCTGGAAGAAAACGCAGATCTGCACCATTAAAGACCCTGGCCCGATCGGTGAATCCCCAACACTGGTTGGAGGGTTCACTAAAATAAGATTAGCATGGTGAAAACGAAATGCTTAATCATACATTAACAAAACGCCGAACCAAAGCGACAAATAGTTAATACAATATCCAAAAGGGCACAGACGCCCAAAAATAAGGAAAAAGTATAAACAATCAGAGCTCGGGATGAGGGGGTCTTTCCGGACCCTTTTCATCTATAGGAGGAACCTCGGGCGTGACCTCAGCATCTCCTTCATCTCTTTGCCCAAACACGTTAAGTTCTAACACCGTAGCGGCATCCGGAGACAAAGAAGGAGGGAAGAACTGGCCCTCATGAACATAAGCACGGTAGTGACACTTGCTGAGATCTAGCGTCACGTCCGGATTCCAAAAATGGACCTGGGCCATGGTCATGTCAAAGGCGTCCTTGGCAGTCCCCGCAATAATAGAGGAGCAACTGGCGTGGGCCCTTTGTATGTCTTCAAGCTCGACCTTGGTCCCAGCCAGCTCCTCGGCCCAAACTCCCTCGCTGAGCCTGCACCGTCTTCAAAGCATCTAGACATTGGGAATGAGCAGTCTTTAAGCTAACAAGCTCCGAGATCATCCTTGACCGACTTGAGCTCATCAACGGCTTTCCCAGCCGACTCCCGAGCGGCCCTCAACTCTTCCTTCAGCTTCCCCTTCTCCGCCGAGATCCCAACGACTTGGTGTTTCAGATGAAGCATAGCTTGCGCCAAGCCGACCCCTTACAAAAGATGATGCTGCACCCTATGAATCAAGTGCTCGTCATTCTCGGTCAGGGGGAGAGCAGTGTCAAGAAACAAATGGGGAGGGAAAAAGGCAACGTTGAGCTCTTCAGTGACCCCCTTTTCCCAAGCCAAGCTGCACGGCAGCTAGGCAGGAGGAGGAGGAGGAGGCGGGGAAGGTGTAGCCGGGAGGGATTGAGACGATGGTTGAGCCTTCTCAGCCACAGCCTCTTCCAAATGGGTTTGAGAGGGCCCAGCAGATTGAGAGGAAGAGACATCGACCACAGAAGAGGACCGGGAGCTCTTAGAAGCCGGAGCTTGGGATACAACTCGTGCCTATCCCTGACCACTTTCGACGACGACACGCTTCCGAGAGTCCGGCCGCGGAGGAGCTCCACCAACAGGGTTCACATGGGACAGATAGGGAGGTAGTCCCGCCATCTCTTGAGCTGTAAAGAAAAGACAAGAAAAATGTCAAAATTGGCAATAACGGTACCCAAAAGACGAAATTGAAATATATGAATGATCATACAAATCACGTATCCCGGCTTGGAACCAGGACCGGTAATAAAATAAGCCGCACTCCGGGTGCCATATGTGGTAACATAAGATACCAACCGGTCAACCGATAGAACCTCCTCGGCCGAGAGATCGTAAGGTTTGACTTGATAGGAGGAGGAGGTCAGCTTATGATGATTGTACGTCCGATGATAAATGGGAACCTCCATTCCACCTTTTGCCCTTCGGACCCTTTCGAAACCGGGTCATTCCGGCTTTAGCTACTACTTTGAAGAAGCCATTCTTGAAATGCTTAAAAGAGTCAGAGAAGGCGGTTAAGAGCTTCCTATCAGTATCAACTCGAAGGGAAGTAAGCCCATTTAACTTGTCGGCTTCCTTACCGGAGCTAAGGGTAAAAGGACAAAAAAAGTTTAAAAAAAAACAAGGTGGCAGTGCAGGGAATGAGCTCCGAAAAGGAACCACATAAGCGCTCAAAGGCCACCAGGTAGGCCCACCCATTCGGATGGAGCTGTGAGGGGGCCAGATGAAGGTGGCTTAAGCAGGATATTTGGAACTCGGTAAATGGGAAGCGAATACCGAGTCGGGACATATAGGCCTTATAAAAGAAAAAGAAGTTGGTACACCCTACAGCCCTGGAAGCGCAAACGGGTTCATCAGCGGCAGGCGGACTCAGGAGATAACCTTCCAGCTCCCCCAGCTTCATCTGAGCAAGGTCGGCGTCAGTCATCAGGGAACGAGTGGTGAGTACATCGTGTGTTACCCAGGGAAACCGCCTAACGAGGGACTTAGAAAGAGCGGAGGAATCCGCCTTCCCGATGTCGGATCGGGACACACTTTTCTGTGAAGAAGGTGACTCCATATTACCTATAACACAAAATTAGCAATAATAGGATCAGCAAGGGCGCAAATACCTTACGTATGCATGCTATGGCACGGAACGGAAAGAGTAGGCGGACTCGGACGACTCGGAATCCCAAAGGTACCCCCAGCGGACGGCCTATGACGACAAGAGCCTAAAATGTTGTCGGCCCGGATATCTTCGCCGCGAGCCGCATGGAAGGAACCTGAAGCAATGCAGTCCCAGCAAAGACTGAAGTACCCTTCCAGAAGGGACTCTACCATAGGATGCGGGGGGCCTTCATAAAAACTAATGGGCCAAGCCGGTACTACCTCGATTTCAGCCTGAGGTCGAGGCCTAAAGTGGGAACCAAGATTTCGTGGCCTGGCAGCAGCATGTCAGGACGGTTCAACGGTTCTATTACTCGATCCTCCACGGAGGAAGGAAGCAAGTCTTTGCTCCTCAGAGAGGGGAGTGCTGAGCAGCCAATGGCTAATTCTAGGATACCGCGCACGTAGGACTTCCTCCTCTTCAGGGTTTAAAGGACGATTGGTAGATGAACGATTAACCCTAACCATGGGTACCAAAGATAGCAACCTAAAGAGGCACAAAATGGCTAATAAGGAACATGGTGGAGACCCCCCATGAACGCAGACACTCACTTAGGAACAGGAAAACATGAATCATGTTACCAACATCCAAAAAATCACTCGTCCTAAGCCTACCCACGACGCGTCAATATAACAAGTGAGAAAGAGGATGCTGGAAAATAGTAAAGGTCCTACAAATAAGGAAGTGCAGGTAAAGCAATGGACGAAACGTTCAGGCATACCTAGGGTTGAACCGAACTCAAGCGAAATCGGAAGTAAAGAGTCCGAAAGCACGGCACAAGACTGATCGCTTGAAGAAAGAGCAGAAACAAGCAGAGGAAAAATGAAGAAGGTGAAGTGAAAGAAATTGAGGGAAAGGCAAAATATGAAAGGGAAACACACTTACGAGTGAATTAGTTCAAAGCATCAGGGGCAAAAGAGCGAATTCACCCCCAAAAGTAGGAGTGAGTACGGTAACTGAGAGCGCATTAGGTGTGCGCAACAGGGCAGTTGAAATCTCACACCAGTCCGGGGGTGCCACATGTCAGGGGGCAATGATGGAGAATACAAAAGGTTTTTGACCTACGAACAGGCCGGAACGCTTGGCCTTACGTTAGACCCTGAACCCCGGGAGAAGTTAACATAAGTTAGGAACATCCTGGCGTCAGCCACGGACTCAACAACCTCCATGGGTGAGGCCGAGACTCCGAGATTGGACCTCGGATTCGCGAGAACGCAACTCCAGTGGCCGAGGCTAGCAGTGATCCGGCCCAAGCCGTCACCAAACGCTACGTGGCCGAAGAACAGGGGACATCTCGATATACGTGGGCCTTGAACCCTTCTACAGGACATATAGGCCCCAGGCGTCGTTTGTATGGCACGCTTTATCAAGTCAAAGATCCGACAGGCTAGGTCGACGGGGCCAACCTGCCTCGATATCACACCTCGGACAGCAAGTATGAGAGGCATGAGGCATCCCGGCAGATCAAAACACTTGAACTACCAAGGGGGGGGCAACTGTTACGGCCCTGCCTAACGGCCCAACACCTGGATGGCCCAGCACGTAATATATGCAGATGCACCTATAATCAGGGAGGATATATCATATCGATAATCAAGAGATAAGATAGATCCGGCAGTTGAGATATCAAGGCCTACCCTATATGTACGAGGGGAGGACTTTAAGGTGCACACATTCTAACTCAACCCTATTTACATTACGCATCACTGTGCACGATCCCCACTGAACACATCTCCCATCCCCCCTTTGGCGGATAGCCTAGTGTACAGTGATCTCGTGCCTTCCCAGATATTTCCTCCATAGATACTCCGGCAGGGCCATTCGATCCAAGATAAAAGCACTAGCCCAACGGGCTAGACATCTAAGTTCTACACTAGAACAAATACTTTAATAATTTATTTAATTTTCTTAATCTCTCCAAAAAAAAAAATCAACTGGATCTTATATTTAAGAATGGAGGTTGTATAAATCATATTATTATACTATTGACAAGAAGAATAACACTTTTTAAAAGGGGGAAAAAAACTAAGTAGCTTATTGAAAACGTGTATGGTTAGTCAAATTAGTGGTTTAAGGGTTAGTGGTCTAACCATGATAAAATCAGGATTAATCCAATCATCATTAAAATAATATAATGCAAATAAAATATATAAAAATATTCATGTGTAACCCTAATATTTAAATAAAAAAGGAAGTAAGCATAGCATTCATGCATAAACCTCATGTAATTCAATATAATAGGGTTACAATAATATGATATGACGCATTGCGATTTTTTTAAGGAAGAATTCAAGAAAAATACTCCAAAAAATATAAAAAGACAAATCAATTATCCCAATTAATCTATTTCCCGATCAAACTACAAGCATTAAATGGGATTTGCAAATGTTGGAAAAAGACCTTATTAGCCCATTCTTTCCTCATTAAATGGATCGATCCAGGTGGGCCGAAAGATTGTGGCAGGGCTGTCTGCCGACGGGATTGGTGCGGCTCTTGGAAACAATGCCGATATGGAAATGGTATGAAAGCTTATGGTTGGCGACTTGGCTCTCGGTGGCTCAGCTGCGCAATCACAACGGAGTGTTTGATGCGACCACGCGCATGTCGAAGCGGGAAAGGGTGGCTAGCTTGTGGTGTGGCTTGGCGTTTACGGGGATCCAAGTCATGATCTTGAAGGCTTCGCACTTAGTGTCGTAGGATCAGTTCAAGGAGATGATTCAGGCGAAGGGGTTGATGAAGGATGCGCTTGGGACCCGCGTTATGGCGAGTTTTGCAGCGGGGTTTGTGGCGGTTGTAGCATCAAATCTGATGGATGTGATCAAGACGAGGGTGATGAACATGAAGGTGGAGCCAGGGGCGGCGCTACCGTATAAGGACCTATGGCCCTTTATAGGGTTTTTATCCCTACAATTCAAGGCTTTGATGTGTATGTGTTCTCTACTAGGGCCTATAAGAAATAAATAGTGGGGAAAAAGTGCTCATTAGCTCAAAGTTAGTTAGAAGAGAGAGAATTAGCAATGACTTGACTAGGCAGAGGGAATTTACATAATGTACGGTGTCCATTGCCTTTTTTTTTTGTGAACGGATTATCTTGTTCTCTCTTCTCTGTGATATCAAAGGTACCAGAGCCCTCTGTTTGGCCATGGCACTATCGCCGCCGGACTCAAGATACTAGGACCGTCTCGGTGACCTGGAGCACCATATTGAGACGCTTCACACTACTATGCACACTCGCTTTGAACAAGGTTCTTAGGAAATTGCTGACATCAAGCAAATTGCTACTCGGCTTGAGGAATTCTTGAAAATGTTAGAAGCTCGATTCTCATTAGCACCCAACCCAACCACTAGAAAACAACCTATCAATACGATTGGGACTCAAGAAGTTGGGTCTAGTTCCACTGCTTCTACTCACATTCCTCCTTTTGGGTCTTTTCATGAACTGCAACACCAGTAGCAACATTCCTCGTATTTTATTCCCACAAAACAAAGTCCCGTGGAATTTTCGAGATTTGACAGTTCTACTTTTCGTGGTTGGGCTTATCGTTGCCGCCAATATTTTGAGGTCGATGGTACTCCTCCAGAACATCGCATTCACCTATTGAGCATTCATTTGGAGGGCCATTCTCTTTGATAGCACCAGACGTTCATGCGCCATCGCTCATTTGTTGAAGTCCGCTGGGAAGATTATTTCAAACAAATGGAGGAAAAATTTACTGACATTTATTAAGAGCATCCCCTGATTGCTTTGAAGAAACTCCAACAAGGCGATGGGCTTGTCGCTGATTATGAACGAAAGTTTGAAGAGCTGCTATCTGAGGTGGATATTCTCGAACCGATCGCGATGAATTTGTTTATCAGAGGTCTTCGATCAGATATCTGCCAATTCATCCTGAATTTCTCTTCTCCGTCGTTAACCAACCCAACTTGTTTTTCTAGGTTGCAAGAAGTGATGATTCAGACCTTCATGAAAACACACCAGGTCGCAATCGTCGGGTCTCGTCCATGGGTTCTTATAGTCGTTCCTTGGATGCGGGTGCCAGATTTTCAACAGTAGTGGTCTCTGAGGCTGGCCCATTTTCGTCTAACTTCTCTTATCCACCAAAATCTCATGTTCCATTGTCTAAGCTAGGCACGACGGCGTCTTCCTCAAGTTCCACTTTGAACCCATCTCTAGTACCATCTTCGGGGTCATTCTCGAAACCTACTTGCCAATTATCCAAGCGTGAAATGGACGACCGACGTTGGCAGGGGTTATGTTATTAGTGCCCTAAAAAGTACTCCTCCACTCACCGATGTAAGGATTCTCATATCTATATGTTGGTAATCGACGGTGAGGATGAGTAATTTGAAGACGCATTGGGCGATGCCCAGGGAGCCGCTTAAGGTAGTATTAATTCTATTGAAGGTCGTCTTAATACTTCGTTACTGAAGCTACTTGAAAGAATCAAGAATCAGTGGGTTATTGTTCTGGTGGATACTAGTAACACTCACAACATCATTGATGCCTCGATTGTTAAACGACTCAAATTGAAAATGCATGAACGAGCTCCATTCGTATGTCTGTCACCAATAATGGTCAGGTGTGCATCTCTAAATATTGTCCTAATCTGAATTAGGAAATGGGGGGGGTTCGATTTTCTGTTTTGATTTCTTGGTCATGAAGATAGGAGGTTATGATGCTATTTTGACTGTTGACTAGCTTAAGCCCTTAGGTCGTTTTTCTATGGACATGGAATTATAGTTTTTTGAGTTTCACTTGAATGGTCATCCCATTGCATTACAAGGATTGAATTCAGGTACTCAATTCTGTTCAAATGAAGTTTTCGCTCTTCAAGATTTTGTTGTAGCTAATGAGTTATACCTCATTCATGCACCTTCTTAATTGCAAGTGAGACTTGGTGTTGACTCTACTCTTTCACATGATCAACAACTTGAGTTACAGACACTCTTAGATACATTTGTTGATGTTTTCAAAGAACCAATTGAGTTTCCTCCATATAGGACCTTTGATATTAGGATTCTCTGTGATATCAGGCTTCTTGTCTAAATCCCAAATTTCATAGCTGATTTTGAAGCCAACCACCAAATTTTATAGCTGATTGTGCACTCATACCTTCTGCTCATAATTATTTTAACACCATAACATGGATAGTTTTGTGGGATGGTAATACTATTCATAGAAATTATTGTATGAACAAAAGGGACTCATAAATAATCTATCCCTCAAGGAACGACAAACATTGAGATTAGTTGCAGAAACAAATGGGAACAAATGATGGAAAGGATGAATGAAGAAGAACCTTGGGTAGAGAGATGGGCTTCGTCGAGGGATAAAACAGCGTTGATGTGGAAGGGAGTTGCAGCAGATGGAGGAAGTGGTTGCTAGTGAAAGTGTTACAGTGGTGAGGGGAACGAGTGTATCACAGCGGAGGGTGAAAAATTATGGCCGAGTAGGGAGAGGGTGAGAATGAGGAAAGAATGGGGATAATGAAGTCTTTTTCCAACACTTGCAAATCCAGTTTTAATGCCTGTAGTCTGATTTAGAAATATGTAAAATGGAATAATTGATTTATCTTTCTATAATTTTAGAGTATTTTTCTGGGATTTTTCCTTTTTCTAATTCAAAATTCATTTCAGGCTCAATAAGAGAGGGGAAAACATAATATCCAAGGTTATGAAACTCATCGTCTACTAAACTAATCGGGGTATTAGGTCAAGGGTTAATAAGTCAGACCATAATCAAACCGGAGCTAACTCATGAGAAATTAAAGATTTCAGAGTTATTAATATGAAATTCTAAAAAAATTTTGGAAAGATCAATTTTTTTAAAAGAAAAAATATACCGAACCAAATTGATGCTCTGATTGGACCGGTTTGCCGACCGCTTCGCCGGTTTCCAATATGAATCGACCGGTTCGGGTTTGAAAACTTGGATAATATCCAACTGTCCAATTGACCCGTTTTAAACTCTGATTTGAACTTGTGAGGGAATGGGTTCACCAATTTTTTGGTCTGCACGGCCGATTTGGGCTGAGATTTAATAACATAATATCTAGACTCTATGAGCACCGGTAGTAATTTATATAATGTGTAAGCTATATCTTCCATGTTGACCAGGTAGGGAAAAATATGAGGCATTAGTATCCATTGAAAATTCTATTGATGGAGCTCACTAATTCAACAAAATTATTTCTTTCACTTGTGTTGACCGCATCAACTCAACTCTTTTAATTAAATTATTTTATCTTATGCTCCCTATCCACCATCCTTTCGTATTTTTATAAATCAATATACTACCTCTTGTCCTAATTATAAGACCTAGTTGATTTTTTTTTTTGGAGAGATTAAGGAAGCTAAATAAGTTACTTAATCATTCCATATATTGTGTATCTTTAGATTATATATTAGTTTATTAGTCAAACTAATTGGTTTGAAGAAAAAAATTAAAAATTATAATACTCTAAAGTAATTTAATTAAATTCTTTAATATCTTCAAAAAAGTCAACTAGATATTTTAATCGGACCGGAGGAGGAGTAATACTTACAACCCTACTAGAGGTCAAGAAATAACAACCACATATACACATTCTTTCTACTTTAATTTCACACTTACATGATGCCATGAATAATAGTATTGTAAGTTTATCTTTCTTTATATGCGCAAAACAAAATTATATATATATATATATTAATGAGAACAGTGATGGCCAAGACCTTTATCCATGGACAGAGAAAAAAAAAACAGTATTTGAATGAAAATCTTATTTTCTTACATATTAAAAATCTTGTTATTCAAGTTATTGAATGCATTCTCAAAATGATGACTTCTAGTTTTTTTAAACAAGTCATCCTTCCTACTTTACTTGTTATACAAGAAAGAAGAAAATTATTCAATGATTTTTTTATTTTTATATATAAAAAAATGGTTGTGAGGACTTCCTATTCAAAAAATAATTAAGCATATTAAGATGTTAAGAAATTGAGTGGCAAAACCTGCGACCCATTCTTATAAACAAACTTGGTTCATGTATGGGTCAAACCCAACAACCCGTTAATTCATTTAACAATTCCTTTGTCAATTAAATTAATATCCTCGATCTTTTATTAATTAAAAATTCACCGATTTCTGTTCGTTCTGTTTTTTATTAATCTTATAATATATTCCTATTTTATTTTATAACCAGATTTGGATCATATGTTCCTAATTTATACTGATATTTTTTTGACTTTTAGTAGTTAGTCATTATTTTTTATTTATTTGATAATCTGATTTTTCTTCCTTCCTGTAGTTCCTCATGTGGCTCACGCGTTAATACTATTATTTTATTTATTTACAAGTCTGTTTTCTTAAATATGGATTACAAGTATATTTTGATTACGCGTTTATATGTTGAGACATTTCAAAAATATTCTTCTTTTAATTTTTTTTATACGAATATATATCTTTTGGAAGATAGATTCATGTTATGTAAACAAATCTTTCACTCATATCTGTCAAATCCCAGTTATACGTAACATGTTAAGTGTGAATTTCTTTTTAGGCGTAGTGTGGATGATATGATGATATAATTATAATTATGTATCTGTATTTAAAAATATGTTGTAAATGTATTTAATTAATTATAAATATAGTATAAATAAAATTAACCATTCACTATTTTTTTCCCCTCAAACTCTCACCAAAACTAAAATAAATTAATTATTTTAATTTTATTGTATTATTTATAATCCGTTCAATTTCGATTTTTTGTGAATTCTCAAACATAGACTGAAAAGAGGGTACGAATAGGTCAAGTAAAATAAATTGTCCATGTTTTGAAATAAAGTAACATATCTCTTACCCACAAACGTTGATTTTAGTGAAATGAACTTTACCCGTTTAAATAAGAGGATTTTAGTTTGAGTATGTGAGAAAGTAAAAAACACATGCATTTTATGAGAGTTACTCATATATATATGTATATGTATGTATATAGTTGAGAGACATTTAAAATTTAGGAAAAACTATTCATAGATCGAAGTGAGAAAGCAAATACAAATAATTTTTTTGAATTTCATTTAATATTTTATTTACAAGTTATGTCATTTAATAGTAAATTTAACAATTTTATGTTAATAAGTCAAACTTTCATATTTATTAGTCTGAGTTGTATTATTTACAAATCAAACTTGTGAATATTAAATTCCTTTTATGAAATATGATAATATAAAATGAAATTCAAGAACTTATCTGTATTTAATTTTTTTTAACTTAAGAAATTTATGTATATATGTTTGGTCAACTCTTATTAGGACTTTGAAGGTGTTGGTCCGTATACTGCATTCTAAAAGCTCTTGAAATGTTACTTTCTAATCCTCTTTCTTTTCCAGGCTAGTGGTTCAACAATTCGTCAAACATCTACTCCCTCTATCTCGTTCACCTAACATTATCAGGTGGGGTGGACAGGTAATAATTATGAAGTATATACTGTTTGAAATGGCTATCGATTGCTTCAATGCACTCGTGGACAATCCAATTCTACAGAAAATGAGATATGTGATTTGATTTGGAAATCCTACCTACCCTAGGATAAAATTGTTACTTTAGAAGATAGTAAGACTAAAATTTTAGAAGATAAACATTTTTTTAATTTTGTAAAAAATTATATACTTTTTTCTCGACATCTTAATTAATTTTCATAATACCTACGGTGTTACACAACACATTTTTTTGCAATAGACACAAATAAATAGCTTATATATCTAATTAGAAATATAAGGTATGTTATTTTCCATCATACCCACAACACATTTCTTATGCAATAGACACATGATAGCTTCTGAGGCATGTTATTTTTGTGCTTGTAATTTTGAATGTTTAGAACACCTATTTTTTATATTATCCTTTCTCCAGAGCATGTTGGTTTGGAAGTATAGCTGGTTTTAAAATTGATAACAACTCTGACAAATCTTTACAACAGTGGATATATACTTACATGGTTGTTAAAACCATAAAGATTCTAGTATTTTCATGACATATTTTCCTTTCCAATTACTCGAATCCTTGTAAAAAAATCAAATATGTCATACAAGTATTAGAATATATCCACAACAAGTATAAGAATATATCCATCATAACAAGTAATCAAGTGGCCTAGGCCCAACCAAGTGCAGTTATCTCTCAGATCTTATCACAACAATGTTCCGATAATGGTGCATTCAAAGAACAGATGATGCAGAGAATGAGAGACACCGTTATCAATGACGTTCATTTCCTCAATGAGATGTTATTTTCAGAATTAAATCAGAGAGAGGCATATCAATTGTGGTATTTTCTGGTCATACTTGTTTCTGTGAATGGTTACTTATCCCTCAAACCAAACTTAGAGTCCTTCAATTGCAGTTGTTGGTGCTGCTAAGGGGTGCTGTGACTTTCAAACTCAGACAACAACAACGCATTGACCACCCTACATTTCCTATACACTATAAACTGGTAAAGAAATCCCATATAAAAATCATTCCTAGAACAAAGAATGTTTTTTGGAATCTGTCTTACCTTCCAAAGTATGTCTATATACTATTAAGATACTTTGTAATTTCTGTTTTTTCAGTTTAAATATAGTTACATTTCATCGCGAAAAAAACTCTTATTAGGACTTCAGATTATATCATGTTAAGTGTTAACTAACTTGCTGAATGGGAGATTATATCAATTTTTTTTACTTTTGATCTGAATGGGAGATTAAAATGACAGATTTACCGACATATTAAATGAATTTTTCATTTAGAAAAATAGATTGAAGTGAGGGAAGGCGTGATTGCAGTGGAAACGGAAAGCGTGTGAGAGCGCTGATTCAATACGCGCCTACACCTAAAGCCGAGTCGAGCCGCGCCCCCTATTCACTTTCACTCTACTTCTTTCACATTACCCCGTGACTTTTGAAAAACTCAATCGACTTATGTACTATTTGAATTGAATTTATAAGAAAACATATGCTTCATTGAGAAGTTGTTCTAATCAAATTTATGGATCAAAAGTAACTTTTTAAATAAGTTACTTTTAAGAGTTTTTTTTTTTTTTTCCAATCGGACTTATAGACTAAGATTATGAGGTATTTTTTTTAGTACCCTAAAAAATATTTTAAGATACTGACTGGTACTAAAAATAATTTTTTCAAGATCCTAAAATAATTTTTCAAGATTATGAAGTATTTTTTTAGTACTGTTCAGTATCCTGAAGTATATTTTTAGTACCATTCAGTATACTAAAAAATATTTTAGGGTACTGACTAGTACTAAAAATAATTTTTTCAATATTCTAAAATAATTTTTCAAGATCATGGAGTATTTTCTTAATATGGTTTAATATTCTGAAATATATTTTTAGTACCATTCAGTACCCTAAAAAATATTTCAGATTGACTATAAATTTAAATATCAAAAGCTACTTATGCTACAGTCAACCCAAACATAAATCACATTTCACAATCTAACTTTTACCTAATCTGATTTTTTCACAAGTCAGATTGACTATAAGTCATTTTTTCTACCGGTATCCCAAACAAGCCCAATATATTTACCAACAAGCTACTATTGAGATAGTGCCACAAGAAAATACAAATTTAAATTTTGATAAGCGTACTTATTATGAAAGGTAAAAACTATTTTCCTTCTAAACTCAAAAGTGTGACTTAATATATAATGCACAAAAACTATACATATTGATGTTAAATTAAGTTTTAAAGGGCAATTTTACTCTAAAATTTTTTCAGAGGGTAATTTTTCCCTCGTCATTATCCCAATTTTTTTTTACCGTTAGTTGACTAAATATGTTGAGCTAACAATTTATATTTTGCCCACATCATTTTTTTAGGGTAAAAATTTTAAATCTAACTTTACAAAAAAATGAAGTAGATGACACGTAGACTTTCAAAACAAATTTACATATTAACAAAAATAATAGGGAAGGCACGTGGATTGATAGCTCAATATAATTAGTTAACTAACGATTAAAGTTAACTAGAATAACGGTAAGGGCAAATTGCCCCCTAAAAAACTTACAACACAAAATTGTCAAGTCGTTAAATTAAATAATGTACCACTCCCTCTCAGTAGTGGCCCATCTTCCCTTTGGACTTGGCTTCTCTCCTTTTCTTTTCTGGTTCACTCCTATCCTTTACCTCATTTATGACCATTGGATCAAGATATAATGGTGCATATTTAATGCTATTAATGTTTCTTTTTCTCTTATAAAAGGAAGAGAGAGAAGAATGGGAAGAGAATGGAGAAAATGATGAGAATGAAATATTAAATGTAGATCATTAGATCTTAATCTAATGGTCATAAAGAAGGTAAAGGATGAGAGCGGACCAAAAAAGAAAAGGAGAAAAGCTAAGTCCCTTTCCTTCAGTATAAAATATAGCATTTCAATATATTTTATTTTTAAAGTTTATAAATATTTTCCAACTTATCCTTTTTAATGGTATACATTATAGCGTTTTTATCGATGTAGATAATGATTAACGGGTATCTTTTAAGAAAATCAATACACACTTGTTCTTACTAGGAGAACGAATTATGGTCTTATTTATACATCACATTATTTAATTTTAGGTGAAAGTATAAAAATACTCATAAACTTTTATCAAAAGTGTATTCAATACTATATATATTTGGGTTAAGGAGTAAATTGACTAACAAACTTTTACCTTAGGAGCGCCCAGCACAATTAACTTTTAAGTGAACCAAAAATACCAATAAACTTTTAAAAATGTGCAGTCAGCACAACACCGTTAGAAAAAGATAACGTCTGTTATCTAAGATGCAGATTGGCCAACAAACTTTTACTCCATGAGCACCCAACACAAAAAACTTTTACTCAGGAACGCCCAGCACAAAATTCCAAATTTTAATAAATTAAATAAATTTTTTTCTCAATTGTCATTATTCAAAACTACTTGTATAGATATATGGACAAAAATTACTCATTTTCTAAAATAAACAAAACTTTTCATTAAAAACATAATTATATGATTTAAATAAAAATGAAGGTGTTTTATAATTTATTATATATGTTAAAGAAAAAAATTTATTTTAGAATAAATTTATGTGAGTTAAAAAAATTCATTTAATGTTAATAAAATTTAAAAAATCTATTATATCCGGAAAGAAATGAAATGCGTTTAATTTTTATTTTTATAAAAAGAGCTTAATGGATATCAACGTTGATACTTAATAATATAAATCCGAAAACTTGATGATATATTTGTTAATTAAATGATCTATTGATTATATGAATATGAGACTTGTTGAAAAAAAAAGGATAACCTAAAAAAAAAGTTCGTTTGTCAAATTGCTTCTTAACCCATTATTAAATTGTCCTTAATCAAACCTTTTAAATTATCTTCTTCTTTTTCAACAAGTCTCATATTCATATAATCAATAGATCATTTAATTAACAAATATATCATCAAAATCGATTTATATTATTAAATATCAACGTTAATATCCATTAAGCTCTTTTTATAAAAATAAAAATTAAACTCATTTCATTTCTTTCAGATATAATAGATTTTTTAAATTTTATTAACATTAAATGAATTAATTAAATCACATAAAATTCTTCTAAAATAAAAATAAATCATATTTTTTAACATATATAATAAATTATAAAACACCTTGAGTTTTATTTAAATCATATAATTATATTTTTAATGAAATTTTTTTTGTTTATTTTAGCAAATGAGTAATTTTTTTTCCATAAATAACTATACAAGTAGTTTTGAATAATGACAATTGAGACAAAAATTTATTTAATTTAGTAAAATTTAGAATTTTGTGCTCGGTGCTCTTGAATAAAAGTTTTTTGTACCGGGCGCTCCTGGAGTAAAAGTTCGTTGGTCAATCTGCACCTTAGATAACGGGCGTTATCTTTTTCTAACAGCATTATACTGATTGCACATTTTTTAAAGTTGATTGTGCTGGCTGCACATTTTTAAAAGTTTATTGGTATTTTTGGTCCACTTAAAAGTTAATTGTGCTAAGCGTTCATGAGGTAAAAGTTTGTTGGTCCATTTACTCCTTAACCCTATATATTTTGAAAATGCAAAAATATACATGAACATTCAAAATGAGAGCAAAAATGTTAACACCGTTAAATTTGACCTAACACTATTACTTTTTATAGTGGGACCTACACTTTTTTTTGCACATGCATTAATACTTTAATAATAATGGTGTTAGGCTAAATTTAACAGTGTTGACCTATCATTTTGAATGCTCTTGGGTATTTTTGCACTTCCGAAATGTATATGATACTGGATGGACTTTTGGTAAAAAAAAAAAAAAATAGGTATTTTTTCTCTTTAGCCCTTTAATTTTTCATATGAATATACTCCTCCTAGTCCATAATATAAGTCAAATAAACTAATTCAACAAAACCAAAAAGTGATAGTTAACTCATTAAATTTTTCTTAAATTGTAAAAAAAAATAAGTTTACCCATATTAAATAAGGTTTTAAAAGAGAGAGAAACACATAAGGATTCATATTTAAATAGTAATTACAGGGATAAAATTGATAAATGAGTATTAATTCATCTTCAAGTAACTTATATTATGAACTAAATATTCTTCTAGAAGCAGCTTATATTATGGATCAAATCATTCTTCCAGAAACAAATTATATTGTGAACCAATAGGGGTATAATTTTACCTTTATTTATTATAATACTTTAAGAGAAAATAAAAAATTATTATAATAAAGATGATAGTAAAAGAGGGAGAATAAGGGAATGACATTCTAGGCCTGTGGGAGCTGTGAAAATTAAATAGGGTAAATAAATAACGGCAAAATGAAAAAAGAACAAATAAAAAATGAGACATTCTCTTAATGTTTCTTATAAAAATGAGCGAGGCATGCGCGGCGGCGGTTGTTTCTTAAAAAAATAGGGGAACAAATGGAGTATTAAATAGGATAAACTTGACAGGTGTTAAACTGAAAGACAAAATTAATAGTAATATCTCTAAGATTTTTTTTTTAATTTCAGTAAAAAAATGTTAAGATTAATTTATAAATAGGGTATAAAAAAAGACTTGTAAATAGTAGTATAAGAGGAAAAAAATGCTTATCCTTCAAGCTTTCTTTCATTAGACTGCATATTTTTATAGTACTCTTCTAATTCACGTTTACTTTAAATGCTGCGTAATTAATTTTGAATAGCAACGTAACAAAACAGGTAAGGACGCAGCGGCGGTTTGATTGAACTGGCCGTTTTGAGGGAAGACTGAAGACTAGAGAGAGAGAGAGAGCATTGGCCTTGGTTTTATGGTTTTACGTGTTGGCTCCCTTTGACGGTTCAGATTTGATTTGAAACTCTTCAAATCTCAGGAATTGGTCAATATTCAAAACCCCTCTTCCCTTCTTGCTCATAAAAAGTTAAAAAAACAAAAAACTCTCTCATCTCAAACTCCTCAATTTGAACGCTTCTTCCAAGTCCAATCTTTGAACCTCCTTTGTATATGAATGCACGGACTCTCTTGTTTTCTTCACCTCTCCCACCTTCCCTCTTATATATATAAATATTCCTTTCTCTCCCACCACACAAAAAAAAAAAAAGCCTCATTCTTTACCCTCAAATCAACTACCCCACTTGATCTTCCTCGTTCCCTTAATCGTCTTGTGTTTCCTCAATCGTCTTGCCTTTTGTTCTTCTACCTCTTCTGCAAATGGTTCTTGGATGGAGAAGAAGAAAAAACTGCGGTCGCAAGGACAAGCTTCGTCTCGAGCTCGTTGTTCCCAACCACTTCCGGTGTCCGATTTCTCTCGATCTAATGAAAGACCCTGTCACATTGTCAACCGGAATCACCTACGATCGTGACAACATCGAAAGGTGGTTCCTTGACGGCAATTTCACCTGCCCTGTTACCAATCAGGTTCTCAGAAGCTTCGATCTCATTCCCAATCACACTATTCGCATCATGATTCAGGACTGGTGTGTCCAAAATCGACTACATGGGATCGAGAGAATCCCAACCCCAAGAATTCCCATTTCACCGGCCCAAGTCGCCGAGCTTCTTCTTCATGTGAAATCGTCGGCGAGGCGTTTGGATCAATATGGTTGTCTTGAATTGGTTCAGAAAATGGAGAAATGGGGTGAAGAGAGCGAGAGGAACAAGAAGTGTATAGTTGAAAATGGAGCTACTGGTGCTCTGGCCTCTGCTTTTGATTCGTTTGCGAATGATTCGATTGAGAAGAATCTAAATGTTTTGGAGCAGATTTTGTCTGCTTTGAATTGGATGTTCCCACTTCAAATGGAAGAAGCCCAGAAATGTTTGGGATCACAAGCTTCGTTACGTTGCATGGTTTGGTTTCTGAAACATCAAGATCTCGCGGGGAAAGAGAAATCCATTGTTGCCCTCAGAGAGCTTTTATCGTTCGGAAACGAAGAGCATTTTAATGTTTTGGCAGAAATTGAAGGAGTCAACGAATTATTGGTGGAAGTTATCATAAAAAGACTGAATCCGACCATTACAAAAGCTTCATTAGCTGTAGTTTTCTATATGGTTTCATCGCCTTCTTCTTCCTCAAGCAACAAGATGAAACAGAGATTCATCGAATTGGGTTTGGTCTCTGCTTTATTGGAGATTCTTCTGGATTCAGAAAGAAGCCTTTGTGAGAAGGCTTTGGCAATATTTGATTCACTCTGTTCTTGCAAGGAAGGAAGAGAGAAAGCTTACAGTAATGCGTTGACGATCCCTGTGTTGGTGAAGAAGATACTGAGAGTTTCAGCTTTGGCTACAGAATGCTCTGTTTCTGCAATATGGAAGCTGTGCAAGAATGGCGGAGAAGAGAAAGAAGAAGAAGAAGATGACGAAGAAGAAGGAGAAGCTATGGTAGAGGCAATGCAAGTTGGGGCGTTCCAGAAGCTTCTGGTAGTGTTGCAGATTGGGTGTGGAGATGAAACGAAGGTGAAAGCAACAGAGCTTCTGAAACTTCTGAATCGATATGGATCAGGCATGGAGTGTGTAGACTCAGATTTCAAGAACCTCAAGAGATCACATTAATTATGGTTCCTTTTTGTTTGTTTTTGTTTTTATGGCTTTCATGTTTTATAAATTTTTGATGAATATTCTTGAGCTTGTTGTGTATAATTGGTAAAAAAAATTGTTACCAAAGCATTACAAGTTTATGTCATAGAGAAGTTGACAGGGTAGATATATATAATTAGGGTTGCATTCTTTTTTGTAAATCACAATAAGATGATGATGAGAGTATTGCAGAAAGATTTGTTTCTGTAATATTGTTCTTTGTTAATGGCTTTGGATTCTTTAGCATTTTTCCGTTCTAAATGTAAGAATCATATAGTTAATTTGTAGATAATAAGAAAATGAGCTAAATTAATTATTTGTAACAAATCCATGTTGATTTTTTTTTTAAAAAAAAAACCCCTTCATCAAATCATTTGGAAACTAATATATATATATATATATATATATATATATATATATATATATATATATATATATATATATATATATATATATATATATATATAAACCCTCTTATTAGTAATTGCAATTAATAAGAATGATTTGGGGAACAAATTAAATTATAAATTTGAGAGGTAAGTTAGATGTGATTTTATGTTTAAAATCAGAATAAATCCCTATATTAGTTTTTATATTTTGAAATGTAAAAATAATATGACTTTATCAAAAGCCTTGATCTTCTATTGGGGCTGATTGATTGATTAATTGCATCACAAGTGAAAATTTCAATTATATTGACCACTTTGAGAAAAATAAATAAATTAATTAACAACTGCTGTGATCGTTTGTTGTTTTGGACTTCCTGGTTTGGTATGAAAGCAAATAGGGGGAGAGCATGCTTATTTGTTTTTGTCACTATTTTCTAATAATTTAATTATTTCCGATGTTTAGAGTAAAGACTAAGACATAAATAAAAGATATTCACATCTTAGTTTGACAATTCCGTTTTCTTTTCATTACAATCTAATGCGTGTATCAAAATATGATTAGTCTTCTAATTAACAGATAAGCATTAAGCACACGTGACGCGTCCATTTATTCACATTTTTTTTCAAAATAATGAATCTTGTTTTTCCACATGAATATGTATGATTAAACAACTAATAATAATTAATTAAAGTACGATTATCGGGGCCTTACAGCTCAATAATACCAAACACTTCAAGGGAGAGAGTATCTGGATGTACACACGTTTATACTTCATAGTCTATCTCTATTTAGTTTGAAAAAAAAAACATTAGACTGAATTAATGAATCAACTATCTCTATTTAGTTTTAATAATATATCACTATGATCTTATTTATAAATTAGTAAAAGTGGACTTAGTGAGTACTCTGTATGAAATGAAAGAATTAAAATTGAATAAAAGCATGAGTGAAATTATAATGGGGAGGATGGGGAGTGCATTAAAGTCAAAATGAGTGACTGAAAGCAAATTGAAAAGTGAGAGGGGCAAAATTTAAAGATGTAAACGATGAGACGTCATTCTCTGTGCATGTGTTCAATATTTCAATGCAGACGTCCTAACTTGAAAATTCAGTGCCTTCCAACTTCCCTTTCTCTTCAACGAAACCTTTTTTTTTTTCATATCTTCCCCACCACCTGCTTTTTTAGTATTTTAAATGTGTTCATAAGTTATTAGTAAATTATATAATCTCTTCCTCCAAAGGTATTTGGTCTAGTGGCAGACTAACTCAACTATAAAGTAGGCAAACTGAGTTTGAATCTCACCTTATTCCAAAAAAATACCAAGTGAGAGAGGCATTCTAATCGTAAATTAAAGCTTCGATCCAGATTATTCGGTTGCTCGGATACTAGGTAATGGGATCCAGGAAAAGAACTGGACACCAAATTGAGTTATAAAAGAAGTATATTATCTCTTTACTAACCATATTTTAAATTTCTTAATTCTAAATATTATTCTCCTTTACTGCTCCCACTCAAGATGAATAGTGGTACGCATGCAAGGGTATTCATTTTTTTAGTATTCAATAATTCTATTGGAACTGAAACAGATTCTAACTAACACTACTTATTATTTTAGCCAGTAACATCATGCGGATTTTGATTCTTTAAATTTTGAACGATTTTTTTTTTTTTCTGGATAACAGGAAGAGAAATGAAGTTTACATTTGGATGACAAATATTTACATTCCGGGTTTGAGGCCTTACATGATTAAGAGATATTAATATAGTTAAGATAATATGAATACACACACAGATCTTCAAATATCACTACTACAGATTTGGGTATTTATAACACCTAATGCATAATGATTACAACTAATAAACGTCATGTGCCGCAATACATGATTTATTGCGAGGCAAAATTTGCGAAAACACAAACGTAACGGTTGTAGCTAACAACCATGATTTATTTATTGACAAAAATGACAGTCCTTAAGAAACAACCGTCATGTAACACTTACAAACGATTCGTCTTCTAAACACTTATATTAGCGAAGACAAAACATAATGGTCTTTAGAAACAATCATCATCTAACTTTTTCATAATCCTTCATAACATTCAAACCTTCAAAACTCTTCATAACCCTTCCTAATCTCGTTAGACCTTCATAAGTCATAACTCATAACCTTTTGTAATCCGTTAGACCTCTATTTAAACTCAATTATTCCTTGTGATTCTTACTACTTTTCTTTATTGGCCTCCTCCTTCTCTCCTTCATCACATTAATATCCTAGGGAACTCCCCCGCTGCTGCCACCGCCCCCTCCTTTGTTGCCTCCTCCTCCTCAAGGCTTGTTGGTGGCAACAAATGACTCAAATATTGAAGATCAAAACCATGTCGCCTCCTCTGTCGTAGCCAGCTCCTACGCCCCCTCCACCAATCCATCTATTGCGCCGAATGACGAGATGACATTAGAGAAAAGAGTACTGGAGAAGGATTTTGTTGTCATGAAGGAGGTCCAGAAAGCAAATTAAGAAAGAGGGGAAGAAACTTACTGTAGATAGAATAAGAAAAGTCAAATTTTGAAATCTGACAAGTTCACAATTTGTTGGATTTCACAATTTGTCATCTCTTATTCCACCTCACACTAAGTTTCCTCCTCTCTCTTGTAACTTACTTTGGACATCCTTCACGACAACAAGACTCTTTCCCAGTGGTTTTTTCTCTTGTGTCATTTTGTCATTTGGCACAATAGATGGATTGCGGAGGGAGCAAAGGCACCGGCTTGAGATACAATTTGTTGGATTTCACAATTTGTCATTTCTTATTCCACCTCACACTAAGTTTCCTCCCCTCTCTTGTAATTTACTTTGGACCTCCTTCATGACAACGACTCTTTCCCAATGGTTTTTTCTCTTGTGTCATTTTGTCATTTGGTGCAATAGATGGATTAGCGGAGGGAGCAGAGACACCAGCTTGAGATACATAATGATTATTAAGTAAAACTCGTCACTTAATAGAAGTCCAAGCAAATAAATAATGGTGGTAATTAATAACCGTATATTTTGTCTCACAATAATAACGGTTGTTAAGCAAAACTATCGTGAAACAACAAACACTGTGATGGTTCGAAACCTTTACCCTTCCACATGCTGATGATAGTACTTTGACCCAACCTTCATCTCCCTCTTCTGATGATAAGGATGAGGACGAGGAAGAGGAGGATGAAAAGGACAATGATATGACGGCACCTGTTCATCCTCCTTATCCTCGTCCTCTTCCTCTTCCTCATCATCGAAGGAGAAAGATGAAGTTATGAATTAATAGTTCACGGTTCTTCACTGTAAAGTATTTTTCCATCATACTTAACGGTTCTAAGTTAATATTGTGGTTAATTATGAAATTAACGTTGGACACCAATAAATTAAAAAAATTGTCAAATACATAACTGTTATTAAGAATTAACCGTTGTCATTCATAAAATATAATGATCTTCAATACTAAAAGACGCAATGGTTCGTAATCCACGAAACACTCTCTTTATAAACATATGAAAATTGAACTCAACTTCTCTACTTCCATTTCAACTTCTCAAAGCCAACTTCTGATTCAACAAAATATCATGGACAAACGCAAAAGAACTTTTGATTCATCATCTGGCAAAAAATTGAAAGATGAACTCTCTCCGCCGACAAGCATTAAAGGTCTCGTCCATGCAAACTACAAGCTCTATCATATGGTCCAGGTTTACTTACAAGAGCAAGGACACGTGGACCAGACCTTGAAGGAACTTACCTCTCTCATTCTCTCTTTGAATGAAAAGTTGGATAAGTTACTGAAGAATAAAGAATTTGATTATGCATCGAATTCTTAAAACATCTCCATAACTTTTTATTTTTAATTTGTTGATTTACTTTGTTATTATTATTATTTTTGTAAAATGGAGGTTGCATAATCAACCACCAATATTTTAAAACAATAGGTATATTCATTTTGGTTATTAAGTAACAACCATCACTTATTATAATACCATGCAAATATATAATGGTTGTACTTTGTAATCATCATATATTGTCTGACGATTCTTATGGTAAAACCGTCATGAAACGTTAGATGAATATACAAACGATTTGTCTTCCAACTTAGATTAGGAAAAAAAAACATAATGGTTTCTCTTAAATAACCATCAACTAAACGATCCAAACCTTTTCCTTTTCCCACACTCATGATAAGAATACTATGTGCCTTTTCATTTTTTGATGATCAGCACAAGAACCAAGTATCCTTTCATTACCCACCGCTGCATTCGACTGCTCCTCTTCAACTTTCAATGTGTGCAATGATGGTCCAAACTCGTCACTTCCTATCTATATAAACTCTCAATTTCCTTATATTTATCATCCTCCTCAATTCTTTCAATCGCTAAGATGAAACGTCATACTGAAGACTTGCTAAAAAAATCTACGACGTCATCCTCCTCCTCTACCTCTTTCCTCTCTTCCACAACCTCTTTCTCCCCCTTTTCCTCCTCCACAACCCATGCCTCCGCCTTAAGTGGAGGCAATGATGCAGCATGCAGAACGCATTGACCATGTAGTAAGGAGGCAAGTCGGATATTTGCAAAGTATGAATAGGAAGGTCAATCTCATTCTTGATGAGTATGAGATTGGCCACCCTGATCATGACATACTCTCAGATGCTTCAAGTCACTCCTCTAGTGACAAGTAGCATGATGATGTGTGGTTCGCTGCGAATTTACAAAACTTCTGAAACAAAAGTTTCTAAATTCGCAGTACACCTCAAATCATCTATCAGGTAACTAGTCACCAGAGGGTGATATTTTTTTTTTTTTATGAAATATAAAAATGTAATTATTTGGGCACTAGCTACCCACAAAACATAATAATAATAATAATAATAATAATAACAACAACAACATACCTCACGGTTATTAACTAATAACCATGACATATGTATTTTTTAAAAAAAATAGCATAACTCACGGTTATTAACAAAAAAAAAACCGTAATAAATATGAACAAATAAATCATAGTTTTATCGATACAATGGTTATGTAAAGTTTTCGGCACGACAATCCAAAAAACCCTACCCTTTCTCTTCTATTTAAGAGTATTAAACATCACACTTGACACTTAGTCTATTCAAACGAAACCCTCCAACATCGTAACCCTAGTACTCTTGTTGTCTTTTCCGGCCGTTAGGAGTCGTTTTCAGTCGAACCCCACCATAAAAAGCCTCCGTCTTACTTCTCAACGACAATCGCACTAGTCAATACATTCACACGTGTCTAAGCGATTGTTGAGCGAGTTGCTTTTGCTTGCCTAGCTAGGTCACATTGTTTTGGTGCTCTGTTCTCCTTATTCGATTAAAGTGCCTTTGTGAAGTCACAATGCAATAAAGAATTTATGGTGACATTAACTTACTTTTGTGAAGTTATGTTCTTTTTGGAAAACATATTATTGCTCTGGTCAAATGATCATTTCGTGTTACATGAAGTTGTCAACTCATTGTTTTGACTAAAGGTTCCTACTTTATTGACATATTTTTTTACTAACTTATGGACATATAATCCCTAAGAAAAATACATCTCCTTTTTAGGATATATCCATATCTCTGAAGTTACTTCAAAAAGTTTAATAAGTGCAATGAATAAATTAGTTCATGTGTACTAATGATAGTCATACAAGAACAAGCTCTGTGAATAAACTAGTTCATGTGAGAAATTGAATTTATTATTGTGAAGTTATGGTTTTTTTTTAAAAAAAAATCCCATATTCCTCTAACTGAAGGCTCCTCTCCTGTTTTTCTATTGAGCAAGTGGCACCAAGTTAAAAGCTATTAAAATCAACATTTTGATCAGTCATAGACTCTTCAATGTGATAGTTTTTGAGATGTTTGGTCTCATCTCTATAAATATAATAGAGTAGTACTTCCAACATCGGGTAGCCAAGCAATTTGGATGGATCAAGATTTTCTAGGCTTTGTAGCTAGAATAAATTGCACTCATGATCTATATATAATAATAATATAAATGTTCACCTATACCTTGTGTCTCTTCAATAATTAAACCTGGAAAGCAAAGGAAGATGGCGAAAAAACAAATTACCCTGTTAGAAAGGGTGCATGGGTTATACAAACCCTTGAGTTCAAGGGTTTGCAACCCCTCCACCCTTTTTTATGGGGGTATCTGTATTTTCCAGAAGTACTTTGCTTTTTCAAGGGTTAATTCCTGTAAAGAGACACAATTATATATCGGTCACCAATTATATTATCACTTTTATACTTCAACAATTGTCATTGATTCTTCCCTCAAAGCCTTAAATGTCTTGATCCATGCAGGGGCGGAGCCAGGAATGAAAATTTGGGGGGCGAAAATTACAAAATAAAATTTAGTGGAGTCAGCATTTGAAATTAAGGGGTGAAAATTTTAGGAAATTATGCTTTGGCCTATAAATATTTCAATATTTTCATTGCAGTCCCTTTATGACTCTTTTAAATAGGGACTAGAATGAAAAGTTTGAAATTTTATGAGGCAAAAACATAATTTCCAAAAAAATTGGTCCAATGCTTTAATTTTAGGGGGGGCGGGGGCCACCCCTAGCCCCCTAAATCCGCCCTTGGATCCATGCCAACTTACATAGCCACACGGTATTGGAGGTACTATTGCTCTATCATATATATATATATATATATATATATATATATATGAAATCAACTAACTCAAAAACTCTCACTTGAAGAGTCTTATATCCATACATCACGATTATTATATAAAAATCATCATGTATTATAAATTTTCATGATTCTTTTTTATAAATCGTATTTATTATGCAGTCAACTAGCTCAGAAACTCTCACTTAAAGAGTCTTATATCGATACGTCACTGTTATTATATAAAAATCATCATGTATTATAAATGTTCGTGGTTCTTTTTTATATATCGTTATTTATGTACTTATTTTCATAATGGTTGTCAACGTGAGACCATTATTAAGTTTATTAAAAGTCCCGGTTCTTGTCTACAAACCATTATGTATATTATTGAATAAATAACGGTTGTAAATTAAGACTATTATGTATCATACAAGCATTACTATATATTTTGACAGTTGTTTACATGTACCCATTAATTATTATCACAACAATAAGAAAATCATGGCCTCACCAAACCTTAATACATAATGAATGTTATATTAATTATAACTTTTATAATAGATCCGGAATACATAACGGTTCGGAACTATAATGTATCTGCGCCAAGCTTTTATGACGCCCACATATATATTGGTTTGGAACTGTGATGTATGACAGTTAATAACTACCATATATCATGATTTCTGTAGTATATATTATAGTTCACTGCTGGCAAAAAAAGTATCATAGTTTACTAGGAGCTGATCAATGGCAGCATATTCATCTAATATGCCCCTTGAAATTTCTGATATTATAACTTGTATACACTCTAAGAAATTTAAAATCTGGTAAAAAAGAAAATAAAAAATTCAGGTGATTCTTAGAAGTTCATGTAGGTATAGTAATTTTAAGTGGGAGAATTTAGCACTATTTTAATACATTTAATTTTTAAAATATGTTAGAACAATTCTTGCAATCTTGAGGTAGTTTTGTATGAGATAAGTTTGTTTCGTAGACAAAAAAGATAGTAATGGGAATAATTGAATTAAGCAGTTGCTTAAAGTTCAGTAAAGTAGCTGTTGCATGTAAATCTAAACTATCAAATCAAATAACGTTAATTAAAGGATATTATATTGGTCCGTGCATGGCAATGTGAATATGGAAAAGAGACGTAGCTAGCTAGACGACTTTTATATATATATATATATATATATATATATATATATATATATATATATATATATATATATATATATATATATACTCTTTACAAAAGAGTGAAGTGTATGTGTACATAGATCGAGTGGTTGTAATAATAATTAATCACATGTCAAATATGATAAATGTGAAAAACGTGGGAAAGAGAGATAGACGCCAGCAGCCGAGCTGAGGAAATTACTCATATAATGCCACTAGATTTGCAACAAACAATTTTGGTAAAGTGGGAGAAACTCCTTCCCTACATTAGGAACATAAATCTTTCTTAACTTCTATAAGAATTCTATAATACTACCTCCGGTCCTAATTATAAGATCTAGTTGACTTTTTTTTGAGAGATTAAGGAAGTTAAATAAATTACTTAATTATTTTATATATTGTATATTCTTAGATTATATATTAGTTTATTAGTTAAACTAATTAGTTTTGAGAAAATAATAAAAATACTCTAAATAATTTAATTAAATTCCTTAATCTCTCCAAAAAAAAGTCAATTGCGCCTTATAATTGTGACCGAAAAAATAATAAAATATATGTGTCTGTTTCACCCCAATATATATATATATATATATATATATATATATATATATGCGCGCACGTCTTACGTTCCGCTTGCCTTAAGAAAACTAATTAAAATTATTTTAAAAAATTTATTAATTAAAAGGATTTAAATTTAAACGAGTGCAATATATCTTTAGTTATAATCAAATTAATAACTTCAGTTTTAAAGGTGAAGATAGATATTTAATGTATCTATTAAAGATGATCAGTTGCATTATATCCATTGTTCTCGCGAGTTGACTCTCCGAATTTAACGTTTTTAAGTTTCTAACTTACAAAATCGAGTCGAGTTACTGATAAACTCTTAATCGTTGTAAACTTGGTTAAACTCACGAGTTTATATATACCGAGTTTAATGTTTTTATGTTTCCAACTTACAAAATCGTGTTTACTTATACTTAAACTCATGTTAACTTCTTCGATTTGATGATGTTTAGTGGATTTAAATGCAAATTTTATAGAAATTTCTTTGTTAAATATGATAAATTATTAATGTTAATGGATTTAATTTCAATTATTTAGATTTTAAAAATATTTACATCAATTTGTTGTTATTTTTATATTTTAATTATTTAATTATATACTATTAATATCTATTTAATGGTAAAAGTAAACTCTTACGAGTTTATGATTCTAGTTCGCGACACCTAATTTACCTCATTGTCATGAATTTGCTTAAACTGCAAGTTTGACAACCTTGATTATATCTCTCTCACCAAAAAAATAATAATAATAATTAGTTATGTATAACTACTTCCCCTTAATACTTTCTCGGGTTCAAAATAAAAGTCGTTAACTAATTCAAACGAATCAAACAATTTTAATTAGTTAAGCTATTTATTGTGGAATATTAATAAAATTTACACCTATTTTGTCTCTATTAATCATTAATTAATCTGTTAACATCTGAAATTTTGAATTAATTTTTTTTTCCTCGAAAACTTCTTATATTTTGAATTGAAGGGAGTACTAAGGTTAGAGTAATATTGGCATACATGATACATATACACATATGTGGGAAAATAATTAACGTGTGATAGACTTGGAATTAGAATATGCTTGTATTTATTTGTTGGTTTATTTATTTATTTATTTATTTATTTTGTTAATTGAATGTAGATGGAGGTAGGTAGTCATCATAACCGTGTTTGACTCTGAGAAAAAGAGCAACATGAGACATCGTACTTTACGGCTCTTAATATAATAAACTAAACGGTGCATATACACACGGACACGCCTGCTCATTCACCCACCGACCTTCTTTGACAAAATTACACATGCTTCTCCCATACAATCAATTTTTCTAATAAATTTGTTAAAAGTATACATTTAATCCTCTAATTTTATGTTAAGTTCTAGTTTAGTCCCTTTAACCTTTTAAAATAGCGTGATTTCAGATTGTTCGTCTCAAATTATTATTTTTTGTAATGATAATTATTACTTTGAAATTTAAATTTAATATGTCAACATTTAAAAATGTATTTTGAACATTTAAAATTTCAAAAATCAGCATTTTTTAATAGGCATTAGGATTAGAGGACTAAAAAAGATACCTTTTAAAGCTAAGGAACTGAAGTGAAACTTCATATCAAGGACTAAATTTATACTTTTGTTTATATATTTATATTGGCTAACGTATTTTATACTACGAAACTTTGAATTTTTCAACTCATTCTTATTTACACTACTGTGCTTCCTGAGGCTGCTTTTCTCCTTAATTTGTCTTGTTCCGCCAAATTATCAATTATTAAGGAAAATAATGTCTCACAAACCTAGGATAGTATTAGCATTGCTATCCACATTTTGGTGGGGTCCAAAGAGTGCGTTTAGTTTATTTTAATTTCTTCAACAATGACCGACCAGCAACAAAAAGTTGGTTTATAACCATAAAGTTGTGGGTTCAAATCTCACGATGTGAGGACCTTATTCGTAGACGATTTGTAAATACATCTATAAGCGCTATTTGAGTCCACAGACGTATACTTGGTCTCTAACGAACCCTCAAGACCCAACTCATCTAAACTTTTAATTATGTACCCAAAAAGAATTTCTTCAACGCTAACAGTCTCATTCATTAATATTTGTGTACACATTACTTATTACTCTATAAACGATTTCCCACTATCATATTTCCTATCCTTATTATGTTATGTCCTTTCATAACACTTGCATACAATACACTATTAAATCTTTTATCATTTCATGATATGTCCATTATCATTCTTGAATATAGATTCTTCATCAACTCAACCTGGAATAATTTTGGTTTTTGCATAGGAGTGTTGAGTTTTGAATTATATATAGGACGGTGAAGTATGTAATTTCATTCTATTCAGTTTCCTCTTTCAACTTCATAAAGTAATTAATCACATAAATTATGAAAAATGCCATACTTGTGTTTACGATTTTTTTCTCTTGAATTGTGACTTTATGAAACACACAAGAACATTATAGTCCCTCCAATCTTAAATATAGGAACTAAATAACTAATTTATATAGTTAATAAAAATTATTTAAGTTAATTATTTATAAGAAAAACATGTGCTTGTTTCTCTAAAGTACCTCATTTAATCATTTACATTAAATATTACTTAGAAATAAAATCTTAAGGCGAGTTAAAAGAAGTTATAAATTTGAAAGATAAATTAGATTAAAATCTTATATACACACACACATGACCAAAACAAACATATGTACAAATTAGATTAAAATCTTATATTTTCTTAGGAATAAAATCTTAGGGAGAGTTGAAAAAAGTTATAAATTTGAAAGACAAATTTATATTTACAACCAAAACAAAAATATGTACAAACTCTTAGGGTTTGTTTGGTTTGAGGGGAGGGAGAGGGTAGGGGTCCCCATTCCTTCATTTGGTTTGAATTTTTGGGTGGGAGGGAAGCCAAAATTTTGACTTTGCTCTTTCCTCCCTTTATTTTTGATTCTTATTACAAAGGATCCTCTCTACTCTCCTCTAACAAACCAGACAAGGTAACATACTTCCTTATCCCTCTCTTCCCGTCCCCTCCTTTCAAACCAAACACATCCTTAGAATGGACAAAGTACTAGTTTGACCTAAATTTACTCTTAGCTTATTCACTTGGAATTCAGACCCATATTCTTGTGGATTGTCAATTTAGCCTTGTACCTCAGGTTTGAAATGGATCCTCTCCGTTTTCTATATGCAAGATGTAACATCAATTCAGTCTAAGTCAAACTAAAAATTGAGACTTATTTCCATGTTAATTCAAGTGTTTCTTTAAGTAGTTCATACGCAATAGAAAATTATCATATGAACCTATAAGGAAACTTGGATTAAAGTATATTAACTATGAAATTCATGCTAAACACGGTTTGAAAAAATCATCTGAATAAGATATCGTCTTATTTCCTCAATTATTAAATCAAACTAGCATCCCAGATTGCGTATTATTCAGAAGAAACTTGGAAGAAAGTGTGAAAAGGATCTAGTTCCTGCCGAGCCGAGGCACCATAAAAGGTTGAATTCAAGTTGGAAAAATATATATAATAGGCACCATAAATAACTAAATTCAACAAAAATTTCATGAGTGAGAAAAGCAAATTCTACAATCACGGAATCACCTAACAAACGTCAAGAGAATATTTGAATTTCTCTGCCACAAATATTGATTTCCAGAGCTTTCGAGAAGATAAAGTGATGTAACCACCCTACTCTTTTTTTTTGCCCTACTCAGTCTAATTAAATTAAACATATCAGTGCGTATGTGCATATTGGTGACCAAAGTATATATTACTAGCTAAATTCAATTTAATTGAACATCAAAACAGCCGTTCAATGAAAAATGTATCATTTTAACCACACAAGTTTTATTTCTGGTACCTAATGTATATCGTTCTGGGGACCGTTTCTTCAACTTCAAAAAAAAAAAAAACACAGGTACAAAAAAGGGTAAAGGATCCCATAGAAGAGAAAAGAAAGAACAATTGAAATACATAGAATCTGCAAAACGTTAAACTATAACTCCAACCTGCACAAAATGATTGGAAAATTTAAAAGTTATGGATGATTTAGTGAATTACGTTTTCATGTCTATAGTGTCTAGACTATAGCAGGAGACTGAGTCCTCAACTAACACAACGAGATTGACGAGAAGGCTACTTATCCTTGCTTCTCTTCTCCATTTCCTCCAGATTTTGGATATCCTTCTGATACTTACAGATCCGGTAGATAGTCCTGCCACCACGTTCATATACGTTCAGCTTGGAGCCAGAAACCCAAAACATAACTAATACCAGTCCATCCCATAAGGACTAAGCTTCTATTGTAAAATTATTACTTACCAGTATAGAAGACAGGCTGACGCACACAGTATCACGTTTCTCTGAGATTTGTAGAGCTTCGTTAACCCACCACAAAAAAGAGTCAGCAATGTACATTACTTTAGGGGGGGGAAGGAGAGAAAAGATATGCCACTAGATCACGGGACTAAATTGAGCAAATTAAAAGTCCAGAATATGATGCGATATTCAGATGATTTCAATCTAAACATAATATACACTTTAACACATTTTAAACTAAAGGAGAGTAAGTTAAGACTAAGCATACAAAAATCTTTTTAAAAAAAAAATCTTTTGGGTATTAGTAATCAAGTTTCATGTCTCATTTGAACCATTACAAGAATGTCAAGTCAATTCATCAACAGTGATCTGTCTTGAATTCAAGTTAACTGATTCAGATTAAGATTATTATTAATTGTGTCTTTTTCATTATAATGTTGCTACTACTATCAGAAAGTTTTGCTCAGATTAACCTGCTGCAATTTTATTTCCATTTTAGCAGATAACACCATGGACTGTATTTTTTATGATGAAACTGCAATGATTGCACATAAGGAATTATAAGTATACAGAATCAGATGTCCTCTTATTGTTCTTCAACACACTAAAATCAACATTTAGAAGGCGGGAATTTTTTACTAAAATTATATTATTATGTTGTTTATTGATTACTTTACAATCTTGCTAACAAATATCAATTTTTCATAAGTTGTAATGATCTATAAAATCTTTCAAACTTAACAAACTTCCTGCTACAATGACCAAAAGATGAAGAATAGTGACATTTCTGTTAGCTGTACATTATCTACTAACATGTCTTGATAAAGCTTGCATCACTTCATAGTGGTAGCATATTGTTGTGTAAATATACGCAGGAAGTCCTTTTAATAATGTCAATCAGGATAATTTTGCATTTTCTAAAGTTTCTTATATGATTATCTTTCATTTTACAATACTAACTTTAACTTCATTGTAATCAATTGTCCTCTTTTAATTTTGTCAATCAAGATAATTTTGCATTTTTCAAATTTTCTTCTATGATTGTATTTTGTAATACCCTAAAAATCATCTTTATGATAAATATCACATTTTAGTAAATAATACCTATTGAAGATAGGTGAATGTGGGACCTCACATAATAAGTTTTAAATACCTTATTTTCTAAGGGAATTACTGTAAGAATTTGAAAAGAGAAAGAGTTAAAATCCAGGAAAAATGAATATTATAAGGCAGAAAATGGCCTAAAAATATTATGATAAATCTAATATAACAGCAGATATTGACAAAAACTTAGGAAGATGTTATCTTTAATTTTAGGAATTTTTGGAATCAGAATTTCTGGACCCATGAATAGTATTTACTATTCAAAAATACGTATTCACTATTCACAAATACGTATTTACTATTCATGTGGGACCCACGTCAAATTATTTCCCTCTGCTTGAAAAAATGTCAGCGGGACCCACTCAATAGTAATTTACTATTTGGATAATAATATAATATTCTTTCTCCCACTTCATTCAAGAACGCTATATGGAATAGTTGTGAAGATGTGGAAATCCCTTTAAAATATAAGGACGTATCTAACCCACATAATTTAACCTCGAAAGTAAGACCAGTGAAGGTTATTTTTACTAACACCGAGGAATAAGTTTAGTCCAACTAGGAAGTCTAATTAGACCATAAATCTCGGTATTTTACTACCATCCAAAAAGTATACTCAAAATTTAAAAGTGTTAGCGATTGGTCTAAAGAATCTGGAAATGAATTTCGTTAAAGTAGAACTTTACTCATACAATCACATAAAGCAAGGTGTGGGACCCACGGACAATATTTTCAAAACCTTCAGCTGCCTTCACGTGAAGTTTGAAAATTTGGCTCGGGAAAATTACGTAAAAGGACCCAAAGGAGAAAATTACACTTAAGGACCCATTTTCCTCCCTATAAATAGAGCTTCACTTCTTCTCATTTCTCACACCAAAACCATATTCTAGAGAGGTTAGAGAGAAGGAGGAGTCCGGGAGAAAATCTAGCGGAGCTTCGAGTAAGTTCTTCGGTCCCTAATCTTTAGCTTTCGTAGTTCTTTCGCAGATATCATGTTTAGGGGTGTACTATTTTCATGTACCAAGAAATATTATTTATCGAGTCAAGATTTTCTCGAGTATGCTCTCGTGGTCAATGACTTAGTCGATCTGTCACATCGAAAAAGAATTAATCTTGGGCGTAAATATTATTTACTCGACGCAAAGAAAATATTTTTACCGTTACTATTCACATGAATAGTAATTTACTATTTACACAAAGAAAGATATATATATATATATATATGGTATTTATTTCAAGAATATACTGGGAAAAGAGATATGTCAAAATTCTGGAGAGATAGGGTCATAGTAGCGAAGCTCTGGCGAATTTCCGCCGATTGGGGGGTCAGGGGCAAAATGGTAATTTGTACCTAAAATGCCTGTTATAATGCTAAATACTTGATAAAAACGATATAATTCGTATAGGATATCTCGTATTCGAACCGTCGTCTGCATCAAATACCAGTTGTTGCTTTGCACCGTCAAAATACCGTTTTTCGTAAAACGCATCAAGTACCGGCCAACAAAGGATATCCGAGGATTCCGGAGGCGATTTGATGGACGGGCGTATTACTATACTTGAATAGTACCGTATACGTGAATAGTACTGCATACACATGAATAGTAATTACTATTCACATGGAAGGAAGGTACGTTCGCGTCTCGTAATACTAACTCGATGCTTATTGTATGCTTATTTATATGATTGTCAGAAATTCGTCGAGACTCTGTCTCATTTGAAATTGATGAAATCATGAATATACGGGTTATGGTATTGTTAACGCCGTTGAGAGTTTTCCTAGCGAGGACACGATCGTACATCGTGGCACCGGTGAATAGTGCGATCGGGATAACAAACATACTTTGCGAGGGGTGTATTGTTATTGCCTTACATACATGATTATGTGTTTCCTACATCTGTTATGGGCTTTTGTAGTGATTATTGTGAAAATGTCATGAATACCGTCATACATATATTGTTTACATAAGCATGAGGTTAACATTACTCCGAGGTCCATTGGGCTTTGGACCTCGGTCCCGAATGAATAGACGGAAAGGGTCATGAACCGGAGGAGGCACTAGTGGATGGAGCCATAGAAAGACGTCGATAGACGGAGCGTGAGAAGGCACCGGTCATAGCAAATGTGGAAAGAAGTTCAACGAACCTACCTTATGGCAAGAATCTAATAAAGTTACTTCATATCATTTGGTGCTTAAACTAGAAGGGGTCGTCTACGTGGTTCGATCAATCACCACCCTAGCACGGTGAGACTCCCACTAGACCTACCCAGCCTGGCCAAATGGGATGATTTAACTGAGTTAGGTCCTACGCCCCAAGTCTACTCAAGGCTTGGTTAAAGAGAGTGTAGTTACATGTAAGAATTGTAATTATAAAGTTTTGTATTACTGTATCACATGAAAAATTCCTTCGGGAGATTTTGTAATATATATCGAAGATACGTTAGGCATCATCATATGTCGAGTATTTCATATCGCTTACTCGGTGTTATACTTGTTGTTCAAATTTTTAGTACATGCTCTCCGTTTCCGCAAAAACGCTAAAGCCGTAGCACCTCAAAACTCGATAAATTTTTATAAAACCACGTGTCACCGACACGATTTATGCTACGAAATTTGGGGTGTTACATTTTGGTATCGAGCTAGCTTCACAAATGCCTAGTCTCGAGAGCATTGTATGGACAACAAAGACAAGAGTACTGATATAATACTGATATTGTGATACAATAAAACAAATACCCTAAGGTAAAGGTTAGAGTTTTTGAAAAAACTCTAAGACTGCTGATATGGAAAATCGGAGTCTGATTGGAATTCCCGAAACTAAAGTGATAGTTCAATTTAGAAGACAAAACTACCTAGGTCTTCCTATCGACAGTAACCTATTGTTTAGGTTTGTCTAAAACACAAAGACTTCTCGGTTAAGAGTCTTCCTAGATGGGTAATAACTTATTACTTAAATTTCCTTAGAGGAACAATAATCTACTAAGTTATCTTAAGGGAGAGATCTCTCGCCTAGTTGAGGCTAAACACTCGTACATACAAACGGAGAGTGGCTCCGAGAATGAAAGTCTTTTACCAAAATCCTTAACAAAGGGTAATGCTACATAGAAATGTGGGTAGAAAAGGGAAGGTTCCCGATATTTTTCTAGGGAGGCAATTAAGCCGAACTAGTACCCCTTTGTATGAGAGTTATCGGTGTATAGTGGTACGTATACCAACATTAGTACCCGTAACTAATAAAATAACCTCGTGAGAGTTGTCGGCACAAAGTGGAAATTGTGTCGTTAGAGTGCATCGATCTAAACCGACGCCGTAAAGTTAAGCATACTTAGAATAAAAGTAACCTCGGAGAGTAATCCCGGTAAGGTAGAGTGATGAGTTTAGAGGTCCGAATACCGTAAGGTATGAAATAGAGTAATCCTTTAATATACCATAGGAATGATAAAGTGATGATGACACCTAAATCTAAGCAAAACAGAAAAATGCTTAAGTCAAAGTATGACGAACATTATGAGCGGAGAAATCACCTTATGTAGACTATTCTAGGGGAGAGGCACATAGCCCGAATATTCGTAAATTTGGTTAGACATGGATACAATCTTAAGTCCAAAATGCCCACTCCCGAATATAACTTTGAGTCGGTCTATTTTTCCTAAATGAACATGTTGCGTACGTAGATGACTTAAAACCCGAGTATCATTCCGTATCAAGATGCTTCAACGAACAAATATACCACCCTAAGAACCATGTACCATTCTGAGTCAATATATCAACCTAAGTCGATGTACCATTTTGAGTCGAAGAATCACTCTAATCAATCCCCGTACACATTTATGACATAGACCTCGAAGGTATATCATCCTCGAGATGATATACAATTTTGAACCGATACCTCAAATTGATGTGTTGTACCTCACTCCAACGTATAGTCAATATATCTTCCTACTCCTAAAACATTATATCGTCTTAAGAACCCTGGAGGAAATGTGAGTGAGATTGTCTTGAGTTTCAATACCCTAAGTAAACCTTTAAACAAAGTCATAAAATAGCCTAAACAAACCTCTATAAACTACAAGCTATGGCTTCAAGGTAAGACCGATAACCCGAGTTAAAAACATTGTCTAAAAGATTCTATAAAAAGTAAGTAACCGATAGAGAGAATCAAGTTAGGAAAATCACCGGAGCTAAACTAAAAGTCCATGAAACGAAATGTTCCGTATTGAATAAACGAAATTAAAGATAATAGTTTTTAAATCCTTAAAAGATAAAGAACCCAATAAAACTTAAATTCTCATAATTCGAGACAACAAAACCGATGATAGTACTACTTATGGAATGTTTGATCGGGAAGACTACTTACGGGGAGGTTTGATCGGAAAGGGTCGCTCGGAGGATTCCCGACCGGATAGTCGCCCAATCGGAGGGGTTGTGAGCGGCACCGAGTGAAGTACCGTAGGGCGAAGCCACCGTGACGTCAAACCGTAAAGGAAAAGCCGCCATCACAACAAACCATAAAGTAGAGCTACCAAAATGTATCAAGCTCAAGGTAAGTACACCATAACGAGTCTCATATTTAATAAATTTCCTAGAGAAAAGATTATGTGATCCAACAATAAACGCTCCAAAGACTATGTAGTATGTATTGTGAAATAGAATCCAAGTAAAACATTCAACGAATGGTAAACAAGGCTCCTTGAGATACTTTTAGAAGATCTCAATGGGATACAAATAAAAAGGGCGACGTAGAGTTCGCTATTGAAACAAAGTAGGAAATTAAAAGCAAAGGTTCCGTATCAGATGGTTCCGATAACCGAGTTTCTAAAGAGAGAAAAGCACACATCGAAACGAATACACAAACCCGTAGATTTCAAATCCTACCATAAATGACTTACGACGATGGTCGACAACACTAGTTCCAAAATAACCTAACTCCAATCAAGTAGATTGGGTAGAGTATGAGGTCAAACAAGCACGATAGATATGAATCGATAGATTCAACAGCTTGCGAAGTGAAGCTATACGAATTGACTAGGTTCAAGTCGCAAGTTATATTTCTTAAATATATAGTGAACAAGTAAGACCTTTGGGACCGGTATGTCCTCGTGTCAAGATGATATAGTTGGAAACCCTAAAAAAATCTTGTAAGATAAAATTGTTTATAGGCTAGTAGTAAGCCTCGCTTGTTAGACAAATACGGAAAGTGTCCCGAGAAGTCTCGTGAAACTAAGGGAAATAAATAATGTCCCAAATTGTCGAACATTAAGGTAGAATAAAAGCATTCTACCGATAGCTTGAGTAAGCCGAGGACGGAGGTCCGAATGAATATCAATAAACCTTCTAAGATTAGTTGTCTCGATTCCCTAATAAAAAGGAGAGTTGAACTTTATAACTTGTCAATACACTCGCTATAATTTGTCAAACTTATGAATTTACAACTTGGGGTGATAAACGCAATATTTTCAACGTAGGGTTAAACCATAGTGTAATGTTGTTATTGTAAAACAAACATCCATGATAAAAGCTTAGAAGTTGAGTGAAGTTAACAACTATTTTATACTAAAATCGGTACAAATGCGGAAGGACGGAAATCGGTTGTGAAACAACTTGTTGAGTCGCACCATATATTCTGTACATAATTACCGTCCCATGTTAAAAGCTCGTTAAAAAGTTTTTGAAGGAATCTATCTACGTAAAAATGAAAATTTACACTAGTAAGAATATGAATACTCATAGTACCAAGTAGCTAAAGTAATCGTATAAATTGTTAAAGTTTTATGAATAGGATATTTCCTCAACAGATAATTTCTAATAGTAAATAAATTTTGAAGTCCTGTTGTGAGTAAATGAGTTTTCACAAAATTGTTTTCGTAAAAAAAAAAAAAAAACATGTTAAAGTATGAGAACACTACTACTATGGGTAGTATGGAAGTACTACTACTAGATAAAATGATAATATACAACAAGTAAGTAATTTCTAGAAATTTTCACGAAGTTATTTTGACAACAATTAAATTTTTAATCGTGATAGCACTAATACTTTTCAAAATAGTGCAAATGGTGTAAGTACACTGAATCACGAATTTTTTTTTTTTTTCAAAGCATAAAGATTTTAAAATTTGACAAATAGTTTTTGAATAAATGATGACATGTTTGTCAAACCTATTGTGTTAAATATAGAAGCAAAGTGTAATTGAAATTTTGATAAAGGGACAGGAACTATAGAAAGGTCTAGAGCACTGAAACTAGTCAAGTCAGATAAACGTTATCAAGTGATAGTGCTTAAGTAAGTAAGGGTAGTCTGAGAAACTCGTATGAAAAAACTCGTATAAAATAAACGAGCGAGAGGCTCGAGGCGATAACAACTAGTAAACACACAGGCGGTGTCCCCGAACCATGAGATCAAATATGTTTAGCAATATGTGCGATAATCGATAAGTATAATGTATTCTAAACATTGTCTAGAGTTTTAAAGTCGGGAAGAACATTCCCTGCCGGGTAAAACTTAAGATGATTTACTAAGTAAAAAGCTAGAGTCTCCGGTGCGGTAATATAATAATCAAGGCGGAAGGCCAAATATGTGTTAAGCCGAGGGTCGAAAGAGTCGAGCAAATGAGGCTCGTATAACCGAGCACGGAGAAAAAGGATCGATGAATCCCGTGTTTTGATAATATACCTAAAGTACGGTATGGAAAGGTTCTAGGCTAGAAAGAGCCGTAGATAGTTATATAGATGTTTAGTTTCGGATCTAGCGGATAGTACCGTTGTATTCATATCGAATTTTCTCGTAACTTGCTTTATCATTGGCAAACGCTCGTGAATAAAATTTAAATTCGTTATATGGAACAAAGACTGTGAGACGGGCTTACATAGACTGAGAAAGAAGTTGGTCACAGCACCAAGAGTTGGTTATCCCGGATCCAAGTAGATGAGTCTGTCGTGGTACCATTAGGTATGAATCGGGATATGTCTTGGCATTGCGACAGGACAAAGATGATGACTTACATCTCTCGTCCGCTAAATGCCTCTCAAGTTAAATTAATCTAAAGATAGAGTGACAAATACTCGAAATACCTTTTGAGTTAGAAGAAAACTCAAGAGTGGATGGCATCGCTAGATGAAGTTCCTATAAAATTGTAAGGTAGAGAGTGATTATCATCCGTAGAAATTAAACATCGTATAGATGCTCTCTGAGAAGTCGCTTTTGCAGCTCGTATAAAAAAAAAATTTAATAAAGTCAAAGGCTACTTGCATACTCGCGAGGACTTTGTTCTCATTAAAGCAAAATTTCCGAAAAACCATAAATACCCCGACAAAGCTAATTTCTCGAATCTACACAAGATCTTCTCGCATTTCTCGTTGGAGAAATATCATCTTGACGGTGATCATATTATAGAATGCAAGGTATTGAAATACAAGATGACAATATCTATATGTAGTAAAACCAAAACAAATTCTCGTGTTCAAAAGAAGTAACTCAGGGATAAAAGTATCCTAGTTAGTATAGAGAGGGTTTGTCTTTGAACGAAGTAATTGGGGAAAAATCACTAGTATTAAATTATAGAACTCTAGTTGGTATAAAGTAAATTTCGAGGACGAAATTCTAATTAACAGGGGGAGAAATGTAATACCCTAAAAATCATCTTTATGATAAATATCACATTTTAGTAAATAATACCTATTGAAGATAGGTGAATGTGGGACCTCACATAATAAGTTTTAAATACCTTATTTTCTAAGGGAATTACTGTAAGAATTTGAAAAGAGAAAGAGTTAAAATCCAGGAAAAATGAATATTATAAGGCGAGAAAATGGCCTAAAAATATTATGATAAATCTAATATAACAAAGAGATATTGACAAAAACTTAGGAAGTATGTTATCTTTAATTTTAGGAATTTTTGGAATCAGAATTTCGGACCCATGAATAGTATTTACTATTCAAAAATACGTATTCACTATTCACAAATACGTATTTACTATTCATAAATACCCACTATTCAAATTACCCTCTACGTCAAATTATTCACGTGAAGCTTGAAAAAATGTCACGGGACCCACTCAATAGTAATTTACTATTTGGATAATAATATAATATTCTTTCTCCCACTTCATTCAAGAACGCTATATGGAATAGTTGTGAAGATGTGGAAATCCCGGAGAAAATATAAGGACGTATCCGGAACCCACATAATTTAACCTCGAAAGTAAGACCAGGTGAAGGTTATTTTTACTAACACCGAGGAATAAGTTTAGTCCAACTAGGGAAGTCTAATTAGACCATAAATCTCGGTATTTTACTACCATCCAAAAAGTATACTCAAAATTTAAAAGTGTTAGCGATTGGTCTAAAGAATTGGAAATGAATTTCGTTAAAGTAGAACTTTATCGGTATACACATAAAGCAAGGTGTGGGACCCACGGACAATATTTTCAAAACCTTCAGCTGCCTTCACGTGAAGTTTGAAAATTTGGCTCGGGGAAAATTACGTAAAAGGACCCAAAGGAGAAAATTACACTTAAGGACCCATTTTCCTCCCTATAAATAGAGGCTTCACTTCTTCTCATTTCTCACACCAAAACCATATTCTAGAGAGAGGTTAGAGAGAAGGAGGAGTCCGGAGAAAATCTAGCGGAGCTCGAGTAAGTTCTTCTGGTCCCCTAATCTTTAGCTTTCGTAGTTCTTTCGTAGATATCATGTTTAGGGGTGGTACTATTTTCATGTACCAAGAAATATTATTTATCGAGTCAAGATTTTCTGAGTATGCTCGTGGTCGCAGCTTAGTCTGATCTGTCACATCGAAAAGAATTAATCTTGGGCGAAAATATTATTTACTTGACGCAAAAAAATATTTTTACCGTTACTATTCACATGAATAGTAATTTACTATTTACACGTAAAGATATATATATATATATATATGGTATTTATTTCAAGAATATACGGGAAAAGAGATATGTCAAAATTACGGAGAGATAGGGTCATAGTAAATGCGAAGCTCCGCGAATTCCGCCGACGGGGGTCGGGGGCAAAATGGTAATTTGTACCTAAAATGCCTGTTATAATGCTAAATACTGATAAAAACGATATAATTCGTATAGGATATCCGTATTCGAACCGCTGTCGTCCACATTGTGTTATCTATACCGGTTGTCTTGCATTGTTTGCACCGCAAAAAATACCGTTTTTAAATAAAACGTACCAAGTACCGTCAACAAAGGATATCCGAGGATTCCGGAGGCAGATTTGATGGACGGGCGTATTACTATACTTGAATAGTACCGTATATACGTGAATAGTACCGCATACACATGAATAGTAATTACTATTCACATGGAAGGAAGGTACGTTCGCGTCTTTGTAATACTAACTCGATGCTTATTGTATGCTTATTTATATGATTGTTTGTGTTCTGTCTTGAGACTCTGTCTCATTTGAAATTGATGAAATCATGAATATACGGGTTATGGTATTGTTAACGCCGTTGAGAGTTTTCCTAGCGAGGACACGACGTACATCGTGGCACTTTGGTGAATAGTGCGGGCGGGATAACAAACATACTGCGAGGGGCTGTGTATTGTTATTGCCTTACATACATGATTATGTGTTTCCTACATCTGTTATGGGCTTTTGTAGTGATTATTGTGAAAATGTCATGAATACACGTCATACATATATTGTTTACATAAGCGTTAAGGTTAACTGCTCCGAGGTCCATTGGGCTTTGGACCTCAGTCTGAATGAATAGACAGGAAAGGGTCATGAACCAGAGGAGGCACTAGTGGATGGAGCCATAGAAAGACGTCGATAGACGGAGCTGTGAGAAGGCACCTAGTCATAGCAAATGTGGAAAGAAGTTCAACAACCTACCTTATGGCAAGAATCTAATAAAGTTACTTCATATCATTTGGTGCTTAAACTAGAAGGGTCGTCTACGTGGTTCGATCAATCGATCACCCTAGCACGGTGAGACTCCCACTAGACCTACCCCTGGCCAAATGGGATGATTTAACGGAGTTAGGTCCTACGCCCAAGTCTACTCAAGGCTTGGTTAAAGAGGGTGTAGTTACATGTAAGAATTGTAATTATAAAGTTTTGTATTATCGTATCACATGAAAAATTCCTTCGGAGATTTTGTAATATATATCGAGATACGTTAGGCATCATCATATGTCGAGTATTTCATATCGCTTACTCGGTGTTATACTTGTTGTTCAAATTTTTAGTACATGCTCTCCGTTTCCGCAAAACGCTAAAGCCGTAGCACCTCAAAACTCTGATAAATTTTTATAAAACCACGTGTCACCGACACGATTTATGCTACGAAATTTGGGGTGTTACATATTTCATTTTCCTATGCTGATTTTAACTTCATTGCAATCAATTGTCCTCTTCCCCATCCAGCGCAAGAGGAGAATTTCTAGTTCAGAGAAAATGGTGAGCCAAACTATTCAAGCAAAGCAAGAAGAAAAATGTGGCTGGTGTTTTTTGTTATCAAAGCATAGTTCCCAGAGCTCAAATATCTCTAGTTTCCTAGGTTCATGCATTTTTTTCACATTGAGACGCTTCTAGATATTTAAGAAACAAACCAAACCATAAAGCAGCAAAACAAGGATCTTGGGAACCAAAAAAATGGACTAGCAGATATAAGAAATAAGAAGCTTTATGAAGAATGAACTCTGAAGCATTATTAGCTTTGATTAAAGACAAGAGAAAATTGTATACTCACGGCAGTACACCATTGAGAAAAAAATATCTCCAACCCAAAAATATTTAAAACTGAATAATCAAAGAACACAACAAGGAGGCCATGCATGACACCATAAAGAAGTGATAGTTATGACATCATTGTAAAAAGGTAAACAGAGAACGTAGCCTATAAGAAAACTAATGGGAAACAATATCTGAAACCTAAATATAAGTGTCCATAGCCATAGTTTGGGGATTCCTGTAGTTATTTTGCAACAATTAATGCGTTTAAAGACCTTTCGAGCCCCAAGACACAGCAAACACTCACTCTCTTAAGTACTTCATAACTCCAATTTCCTTTGCTATAAGGCTACTGACACACAATGAAAGGACATAAGGCCAAGCAACAATGTTTTCTCTCCTATAGCAACTTGCGAATAATGTAAACCATAGCATACAGAACATCATCATCAATTAACATTATTTTAATGTGATCTGCCAGCATCGAAATTTAAAACCATCAGTTATTACGTGCGTAAACGTGCACAAGTTACGTTTGCTAAGAAATAAGAACAATGAGTTCTCCAGCAGAGCTTCGAAATCCAATGATCCACAATCCAAACTGCCATACGAGCATATGACGAAGCATAAGAACCTAAACAAATTTAATTAAGGTACTTACAGATTTCTCATATCGATCTCGCTCCGCAGCAGTACAAACCTCAGAAGTACACATCAATCGATGTTCATTCTTCCAGTATATATCTGAAAACATCAGAAATCAATTTTCAGGAAAACCAAATGCCACGATCACCCCTACGGATCTCACCAGAAAGTGAGATGCGTGAGAGCACAGGCAACAGAAAAGAGACAGAAAGTGAGGAAAATCCATCTTCATTAGCCTGATATAACTAGATTCAATTTCCTCACCTTTCATCTGGAAACCCTAAACTGAAAATAATTGCAGACATATTCATTCCCCTTCCAAAAGAGCAAAATAAAACAATGGCATCCTCATGTCAATATTTTTATGGGCCGAATTAAGAAATAAATCCAGAGAAGAAATAAGAAGAGAATCAAGAAATGGGAGAGAATACCAAGAAGCTGGAAGCCAGCGAAGGGGACGATGAAGAGGGCGGGTTGTAAGATGAGGGAAACAAGGGAAACGAAACGGTTTTTCAAGAGCTTGGGAGCGGGGAGAGTGAGAAGAACGGCGAGGGCGGCCTCCGCGGCTACCACGTACGTCAGAATCATCCACTGCAGCGCCATTTCACTGAACCTTCCTCTGGAAATGCCAAGCGAATGTGTGTTCTGTTCGACTCGATTTTTCTGGGTGCTTTGTTTCTTTGGTGTTTTTTCTTAGTTTATTCCTTTTTAGGCCGCCTTGCTTCTTTGGTGTTTTTTCTTTCTTTCTTTATTCCTTTTTAAGCCGCTTTGCTTCAAGCTTCCAACAACTTGTCGAATTTGTGGGCCTTCTTTAGAGATCCCAAATAAACACAAATTATAACGCGTGTTGCATGGGAAGCTGGCCACAAGCACAAGGAAACATTTTTTTTCCTGATTCTTTTTTATTAAATTAAAACTTTAACCAATTTTTTAAAAAATAATAATGGATTAAATTAATTTAACTACAAGAGTATAGGTATTGAAAATTAATTTTAGAATAAAATAAATTATTTAAGATTTTAAAATTTAAGTAATATTCTTCTGTTTTTCTTCCCTCTTGTCTTTATGCGAGCACATTCGTTTTTGTTATTTTTTTTTCTCCATACTTTATGACCTTCCAAAATGTTAGTCCTTATAGCAGTAGTTTACTTAGCACTATATTTCATAGGAAAATATAAATAAATGAATGATGATGATTACAGAAATGATGAAAATGATATTGTCAGCGTAAAACATGCTTTTTTTTTTTAGTAGTAGACAGATCGTTTATGACCTATCTGAATTAAAAGGTTGTTTGATTGTTAGGAAGGATGAGAATAGAATTGGAAAAAAAAAAAAAAAAAAAAAAAAAAAAAAAAAAAACTAAAATATGCGGAATAATCTAGATGGCTTAATATAATATTTGATCCCTCACATTTGGGGTATGGGAGGAATGAAGGCTGTTATATTATAAGAAAAATACTCACATATTCCAGAAATATCACGTGATCTAAACTAAAATGTGAATTGTTTTAAATAAGTCATTAGCAAACTAAGATTAAAATGATCTAAGATATTGTGTTTTTATTTGACAAAGTTCGGATAATGTGACGTTCCTAGAACATATGTAAATATATCTCTTAAAATGATTTTTCTTATGTTTTTATTAGGCAAAGTTTAAATTACGTGACATAAATATAGAACATATTTCTCTTCTTCTTTGTGTTTCCTTCCCATTCGCTAGACTTTAACTCCAACAGCCAAATGGGTCCTAAGTTTTGAGCATAATAAGCTATGAAAAGGTAAGGAACGATATTGCTCTTTTCTTGAATAATGATGCAACATAAATTCTTAGATACCCAGTGTTCCGATGCAAAAAATTTCGAGTCAGATTTGACCTTGACTCTAAAATAATTGGGGTTGATAAATATGAAAAGATGGACAGATAATATTTAAACAAACATACTAATGTGTGGGGATTGATTTAGTTGTTTAAGTATATGACACAAGGGCATGCACCATGTCCTGATATCTCTGCAACATCATAAACACAGTTGGGTCTTCCCATCTTTGCACCTGCAACTGCAAAGTCATGTCGCCGTCTGAGTTGGTTGGCTTGCAGCATATATACAAATGGAAACTAACACTTATCAGTTATCACACACATTCACAACTGTCATCATCATGTTTAAACTTATGAATCATTCAACATGGAAAGTTTCAGAAAATCCCATAGAGAGAGAGAGAGAAGAGGGAGTGAGGGGAATGAAGCCTGGTCCGAGAAACTCATACCTTTTCTATAAGCAGTCTCGAGCCAGACGACATTCCCCACACTCGCATTCTCCCACCTGTTTGTTTCATCAATCAATTTTGAGTTTCCCTCTCATTGTTACAGATTCATCTTCCAAACAGGGACTCTCCAACATGGGATATATATACCTCTTGGTATTTTAGAACTCAACTTGTGCAGTTTACAGAACCTCTCTTTGTCGTTAAGATTTTCCAACCATTGAGTTCTATGTTGCTTGCGGACAAGGTTTTTAATCAGCCCTCCATATCTTTCATCACAGTCATAATATATAATTATATATAATAATTAACCTTATTCATTATATCGCTTCAATTTATGATTATTTCTTTTAAAAAATCTCAATCCCCCTCCTTTTCTTTTCAGCAAAATTCTTCACTTTTTCAAAAGTTATTTGACTTTTGATATGTGTTGGTGGTAATGAGATTGTGGATAGAAAATATCCAATTCTAGATCTCTATTTTTTCTTTTGTGCTGCATTCGATTATAATATGTCAAACTTGAAGTGCAGCTGTTAAAATATTATTTAATCACCCATCTTTACAAAACCAATGATGTTGATGTTCCAGCCCTTCTAGAACTAGAAATACTTTCCAAGGGTCCTAATTTAGGTTGGTAGGAACAAATAACACGTGCAAAATTTAAATTCATTTAATTCGATCTAAACTGGATAATCCTGCATAAGTGAGAAATAAACGCAGAATTATTCTGTTTAGATTAAATTAAATTAATTAATTCAAATGTATGGATAGAACAAACCATTTCTACTAATGACCTTATACTCCAGTAATATAAATGCTCCATGTAAGTGAAAGGTTGCGTGTTTAATCCACCTTATATCCATTGGCCTTTCCCCTCTTATTCGGAAAAAATAAGAAGAATAAGCCCTTTATGCTACAACATATCAACAGTTGACAGATAAACACAACAAATAAAACCTATATTTCGGTACTACAGAATGTATTATTTAAATAAATCTCCCACATGGGTTTTATCTTCTTCTTTTTCTGAGAAAGGAATTAACATTTGTCATTTCCTTAACATTTGAGTAATTCAAAAATCTCAGATTTTTGTCTTGTCTACTCTTTTTAGCAGCAATTAAAAGAGATGGCACTTTGTGTCCTAGAGTGGCTCTTATTTATTGGGGATGAGTATAACATTCTGCTACTCTTTGGCCCTCAATGTGTGGTTCACTTATTAGAAATAGCTGCTCATCATTGCCGATCATGTCTACATCAGGAATTCTAGCACCATGCTGAGATAAAACGCAGGAACCATTATATTGGGAGAGTTTAATTGTTGTCTTGCCAACTTTATTAGCTCTTCAATGCTTTCAGGAACCCACAGGATTGCTCCTACTCGTCCTTCCTTTTTGTGATCCCATGGGTGGAAAGGAAATACTGTGCATTTCTTTTTTCAGTCTTCCATCTCTTGACGGTGAGGCGAGCGTTTCTGCTATCTCTGTGCAAGTATATATGTCATACTGCTTACCTGAAAAATAAAAATAAGATATAAATATGAAATATATATCTCATATATAATCACATTCTTTTATGGGATAGGATATTGTCACTACTTTTATACCATGTATTTTTCACCTTATTTGGTGATAAAGGAGACTTGGAGTGGAGGGGTATTTTGTCACCTATTTGATGGAGGGTGGATGAGGGTAAAAGTGAGCCCTCACCTCACCTAGTTTGGTTTGAAATTTTGGAGGGGAGGAACCCTAAAGTTTCCATCCCCTCCACTCCAACACCCCTATTTTAGCTCCCCTCTAAATTGAGAGGTTTAGGAGAGGAGCCAAAATTTTACAATGCTTTACCTTTATAATTTATGTGATATTCTAATAATGCCCATGAAGATAAATATTATGATAAATAAAAATATTATTATTTTAAAATAAACTATATTATTGAACAAAAATTAAAAATATATTATTAAAAAATAATTTAATATAAAAAGTATACATTTATGAATAAAAAATTATTATAATTATAACATATGCTCATACAAATTGAAATTAAAAATATCATTATATATAAAAAGAATTACTATTAAATTAATCTGAATAAAAATATATTTTAATCATTAATTATTATTATTTTATGAAACAAACTTTAAAAAATTTATATTTTTACAATAAAAAATAGTATTATAAAATTTATTTCAAATAAAAAATAAATTTTCATGAATTAAAAATATTATGATTATAAAATACATTCATATAATTTTAAATAAAATATTATTAAAAAGTATATTATTTTATACTAAAAATATATTTTTATGAAAATAATTTAAAATTAAAATATGTTATTATAAATAAAAAAATATATTATTATACAATTAATTTTAAAACATATATATATTATTATATTAATTAGATAAGGTGTAAATTAATTTATATAACAAATAAAAAATATAATCAAATGTGTTCGGGTAGAATAGTAAATTGCTATCATTCCTCCCCTTCCATCTTATTTAAACCAAACAAGGGATCATTAAAAACCTCTACCTCCTCTCTCCATCAACCAAACCAAACAAAATAGCGTCTACCCTTTCCTTCCATCACTCCCCTTCAAACCAAATAGGCCTAAATGTATTTAAAATATGCACCTAATGCTTTAGAATGCGAAAATCTTGAATTACCAGGTATCATGCAATCTTACGTAAATACTTCCTCTAGTCCTTAATTAATACTATCTCCGGTCCTAATTATAAGAACACTTTCGTCGTACAATTTGCACTACGAAAGTGTTCCTATAATTAAAACTGGGGGAGTAGTTAATTAAGAATTGGATTTAGTCCTACCCCAATCTACTTTGTCTCCCAAATTTATATTTTTTTCCCCAAAGTTTATATTGATTGCACAAATATTAAGAAGTTTCTATCAAAAGGTAGTCATGACTCATGATGAAATATAGTATTTTAGGAAAACTAACCTATATTTATTATAAATAACTAATATAATTAACTTCCTTAATTTATCTAAATTAGTCAACTAACTCTTATATTAAGGGCTTAGGATGATATTAAGAATCTAAACACAAACATTTGTGATATTGGACCATTGGAGGAGTATCTCATAAGCAATGGAAGTATCGGGAGAGACTACATCAATACATTAAACAAAGTTCAGTGTTCCAATAGATACTGCAATATTCTAAATGCTTGTGTTTGGCGTTTTAACATCATATATTTACATTAGAATATTACCATACACGACCTAAGAATTTAACATCTTACCTTCAGAAGCTTTGTGTGCAAATATGTGAGGTAGGGGATTTTGTAACTTTTTTAAATAAATAATTTTTAAAAAAAAACACCTAATTAAAAATAAATTTCCCAACAAGTTTTTTTTTCCCCGGCTTCTAAAGACAAAAAATTGTTTTCAAAACAAGAAAACAAACAAGGCCATAACATCTATCATACCTTGTGTTTCCTGAATACCATCTGATACCTCAGCCAGCTGAGAAATTCTTGCTACTTCAAGCAATCTGATCATGCTCCTAGTTCCACCTATGCGAGCTTCATCAAGTGGTGTATGTCCCCACCTGCAAGCAAAAAATGGTCAATGATTTTGTACTACAATTCAATACGCAATAAAAGAAAAACACTATTCTAAGAGTTTTCAAAGTTAAGAATGACCTAGATGTATAGTTGAACTATAGGATCTGGTATTGACATGTTGAACCCACGTCTAATAAAAATAACTCGAAATTCAGATCATACCTGTCCGTGGATAAAACACTTGCTCCTGCTTCTATGAGCATTTCAGCAACTGTAAACAAACCCTCCGAGGCAGCTATGTGAAGAGCTGTTCGTTGATCATAATTTCTAGAATTTGGATCTATACCATGGGCTAAAAGCTTTCTTAAAAGGTCCAGTTCCTTTGTTGCAACAGTCATGCATAGAAAACTTCCAGCATCTTCAATAGTAAGAGTAGCTCCCTTACTTACGAGCAAAGAAGCTACTTCTTCATGTCCATTCTTTATGGCTTCAAACAAGGGAGTATTCCCAAACTTATCTAGTACAAACGGTTGATTAAAATGTAAAACTGAGACGTCTTCAAATAAAAAATAATTGTGATTATTAAAATTCATAGAAGTCTGTTTAAATTTCAACAGCTAACCTGATAAATAAATATTCACTCCTTGGTCAATAAGAAAGTGAGTAATATCTACATAGCCTCTGGATGCAGAAATATGCTGCAGTGACAGAGATAAAAATGAATTGGCATTATTATCTCTTCTCACTGTCATTTTCCATCAGAATTTTACGTAGATAAGATCCCATAACCGAGTCTTATCTCTTGTTCACCTTCTTTCATTTTAAGAGGGAAGCAATAAAAAAAGCTTAAAGCCAGCACTGTAAGCTTGCAAATGACCTGTAAAGCTCAAACTACTACATGTGTGCCATCACTCTTCTGATCCATTTCATTTCATCGGTAAATTGCTATGCTTTTTTTGGTTCTTTTCTTTTAAGAATAAGCTTCACCCACCCTACCACTGATAAAACCTTTGTAGAAAGACAGACATTTTATGTGCTCTTTTATCCTGATAAAAACAAGACATTTTTTATGCCTAATGAAGAAAGGAGCCAGCACAGTAAGTTTCATCACTGTAGTGATTTATGGAAGAAAATAGATGCACAAAATTCATACCAAAGGTGATCTTCCATCATAATCAGTTCTGTTGGGATCTAGTCCTGATTCAATCCAATGTTTCAAAAGATAGAAATCCCCCTCATAGGCAGCACAATTAATCCTCATAGCTAGTTCTGTTTCACGTTTTCCAATTGTCAGGGTGAAGTCTGATTCCAAAAGCTTATACTGAAGACCAGAGTCTTTTCCCTGTCAGTCAAGTACAAGGATTCAATTATCTCTAAGTACGCCCACTAAAATTTCGTTTCTTCCTAAGCATAACATGCATCAAAGTTAAAACACTATGGAACCAAACATAAGCATCGGTGTGTATCGCAAAATAGATGGACTTGCTCAACTCCTAAGTGCTTAAACACAAGCTGTCATTCAGGTTTAGCTTTCTATATCATGTCTATATGTGACAGCTAAAATAAAGTGTAACATAGTCATTTTCAAAAACCGCCTTGGTTTTACAAGGGAAGGTTCAGACATTTGTCAAAAGCATACCTCAAGAAGATTTTGCAAGATAACCCGACCATCTAAGAAGTATGTCTTGAGTGTTTCTGTGAAGGGTATCTTATCTAGACGCAGAACTTTGCAAAATTCACGAGCACGAACCATGTAAGGTTGAGGCAAATTGCAGAGAAAGGAAACCTCGCCAAAGGAACTATAGGTTTGATATTGCTTAACTAGCTCTTCTCTTTCATCATCTTCTTTTCTTAGCTCATCCTGTGGATAAAGCCATCGCTTCAAAAAAGAAAATAAGATACAAAAACTTAATTTGGCATCAGGAGGGGCACTTGTACGCAGATTTTTCAACTATAAAAGCATGACACTTCAAGAGAACTAATTTAACATTCAGAATGCTCAACCATATATACATCTGTGAAGTGATAAAAATGAATTAACATAGCCCATCCAGATTCTAGCTTTATGTTTCAATTCGATATGGATCTTATGCATTGCATGGAATCCAAGAAATAGGTCATACTGCTAGCACAACTTATTAGAGTGTGTATATGTTATATTGATGATAGTTAGTTGATCATTCACAAATGACTGGCTATAATATCCACCAAGAGAGAAAGAAGAATGGGGATCAGCTTTGCTAAGGGGTCTGGACTCTTTTTTCTAGTTCCTTTTGAAGACAAAATATTCTGATAGGTTTTTCATCTTCTATAACATTTCTATGCTGAGTCGGGCACAATTGGTGCTGCACACAAAGGGGCTTGTGTTTCTAATTAGCTAGATACTGTCAATACCTAGTCCAAACAAGAGAAATTAGCCAAGGCAGTTGTTTCCAATGTCAGCATAACAAGTTACAAACAAGACAGCTTACGTTTAGAGGCTTCTGTAAATTCATGCCAAATATCTTTCTTATCAATAATTACCATCCAGAACTCAATCAGAACTATTATTCTAGCAACAAAACAATCAAGAATGGCAAATACAGAACATTTTAGGAACTCGTGGAACAGGGGAGATATTTTGCTACTCTACAAATTAACGTAAAAAATATACATAAATGCACCAAATGTGTTGAGCAACCAGAATTTATACCAGTTCACCATGGCACACAAGGTAAAGTTGGTCTACCACATCTCCTTGCTCCATAATAACTTCTCCTGGGAGAAAAAACTCCTCATGGACATTGATTGCCTGTAAAACGAGAAGTTGAGCATATCAGTTCCTCAAAGAAGGCTTAACTTCTATCCTACCCCTCTTTGTATGACTGAATGCAACATATTGGTGTTTGTTGTTGTGAAACATATTCTTTAGGTGTCCAAGAGATAGCTCCTTTGCCTTTTTGACAAACAAAGCTTTACTAGTTCATGTTGCTTTCTGTTGCCTTTGATTGCTAGATCTCTTTCAAAACCAGTGAAACATGAGTGTACATTAGAAAATTTCAAAAAAAAAAAAAAAAAAAAAAAAACTGAATATAAAAGTTTCTTAACATTGCTAATAGCTTGCAGCAACTTGTACCTAACAAGTAAGCTACCAACTTAAGAATATTAACACACAAATTTCACCCGATTCATTTTTTAATTTAAAATGTGTAGCGTCTCACTTAATTTGAAGTTGAAACACTCAATGGTATCACAAGAATTCAAAATGCATATGGTACACTTTAGGCTTTTCAACTAAATTATTCCAATCTAGGATACTGGCAAGTTAATAATATCTTACAACATGTTTAATGAACCCAGAAGAGCATCCCTTGAAAAGATGAACTTTCTGAATGAAATGCTCATACAAATCCATCGAAATCTGCAAAAATACATTCTTGATCAGAAAAGTATTAAGTAAATGGTGAGCAGAAGTGCTATCTCAGTATCAAAACAAGCTGTCAGTTGATTCTGTTCTCTCTTTTCTCGTTAAAATAGTTCAGTGCTCTAGCTTGCATATATAAGAAGTTGTGCACCATTTTTGTGACCAATTCTCATTTTCAGGATTTGAAAACCACCTTTCACAATTGAGATGATAAAACAGGTTGACATTATTTATTAAAGTTTGCCAACATTAGTTTCAAGGGGTGAAACCATCAGTCAAGGCAGAATTTTGACTAAAATATTAAAAAATCACATTAGATTCTGTAACCATGTCCAGTAGTCAAGAAAAATTTCTAGAGCGAACTGTGTAGATAATCTTATGACAACCATAAAGAAGGGACATGTCACTAAAACTACATTTTCAAAACTATTTCACCTAGTTTGAATGCTAATTGAGGTAACTTCATCTTGCAAATACCTTTGTGCGGATAGAAACTGGAATTTCTTCATCAATAGCAGCCTCAGTGTCACTGCGGTCATAGTGTAAGCGCAAATGGCCTCTAATCTCCTTAGATATCTGCTTGTCCAAATTATTTTTATTCATGTACTTGATAAGTTCAGACATTTTGTCCCTAAACTTCTCTGTTCTTGATCCTTTCACGACCAATGCTGTCATGTTACCAAGAAGGTAAGCACCCAAAATCATGTCAGAGGAAACAAATATCATGACAAATATCATTTCCCTGTAATTGACTGCATGAATTTCTCCAAAGCCTGCAAAACAATATATAGAACTGCTTCAGTTCACTTGCGCCATCTAAGCTTTTAATGGTACGCATAAATCATGAATGAGATGACAGCCTGGGAGCGGATGGGCACAAAAACATCATTACTGATGCTCTAAAGATTAACTGTACCTAGCGACCTAATTATTGGAACTAAAAGAAAATCATCATCAAAAGCAGCAAGAAGAATCAAAGAACTAGATTCACTTAAAGGGCACATGACAAGATTTCAACATGTGTGATCCCATCTATGCTCTCAGTTAGTCAGTTGGTCTATCAATGTAAAGAGAATAGCACGTAAGGAAAGGAAAGTCACTAATCACTAGGCACAAGGTTCTGAATGGGTTTAAAGAAAAGTTTTATGAAATAATCTGTTTAAGGGAGTAAAAGGGAAACATTCCCAAGCCCAAACACATCCACTGGGGAGGCTAGTAGCCGCTGAATCAATACTAAGGGAGCAAAGTTAAATTGTTATTAATCTGCAATCTGCTTCCAGACCACTACCATTTACTGATTCAAATATAACTTTTATCAGGCATTCGGGAAAAAAAAAAAAAAAAAAAAAAAAAAAAAAAAAGATCACAACAAAAGGAAAACAAAATAAACCCTCACAAAGATTATAGAGGTAACACTTGATACATTTTGTGAATATTCAAGAATCTTACCAACAGTTACCATGGTAACAATTGCAAAGTATAGTGCGGTCACATAACGCCTCCAAAGACTAATATGTCTAAAGTCTGAGTAGTTGTAGTCACCCATCGTCAAGCTGCCTATCCATGTATAACCTTCCTTGGAGGGGGGCAAAGTGGTAGCAAGATAATAGAAGATGCAGGCAGCCGTGTGTGTGCAATAGAGCTCAACAACAAGAAGTTTGACAATCCTAGTACAATGGTAATTAATCCTAAGATCTTTCTCCAGCCTCACAAAAAATTCAATCACCCTAAATGCTCGCCACAGCCTGATCCATAGAAGATACCTCACTGGCTCTTTCCTGCCAGCAGCCTGACAAAATAAGTAAATAGATATCAAAATAAAAAGCAATAAGGCAAAGTCAAGTAGTCAACAACGGCATGTTCAGAACTAAGAATATGTCACGACCGTCAAGCAAATTCTTTAAAACTAAGAAAATTAAAACTGATATGACTTCCAGGTGTTATCTGAGCACCATCAAGTTTGATCACGGCAATTAGTTGGCCAAGCTTAATAGACCTCATTCAAACTTGCCGCGACATATCATTAGTTGATCAACATAATGAAAGCTTCTTTAATGAGTTCGTAATTTACCAATAAGTTGCAGAATCTCAGAGACAAAACGACAACAAAAATAGACACATTATTAACAAGTTAGCTATTGCAGTATTGCGCTGTAAATACTTCATTAACTGGTGGCTAACCTAAAGTAACAAATAGTGCTCTGATCAGTGATGCATAGGCTTTGACTCGAAAGCTTCTTGTTCATAAGAATTTGCCAAGCGAAAAACAAAACAATAGCCATGAGGGGGGGAGGCAAGTTACCTTATAAATATAATCCCAGGGCAGACAGCTCAGAAAATCAAGTGTGAACCGAGACTTCAAATACCTGGAATTCAGAAGGTAAACAATAAATAGGACGGATAGATGAAGATTGCAACGGAAATTAGGAAATTAAGAAGGTCGCGAACCTCTTCGCGATTTGACGATGATTGTAGATCCAGGTATTTGAGGAGGTATCGCGATAGGCGAGGAAGAATCGGATGACGATATCGACGAGGAAAGCAAATTGACCGGCAATGTCGAGGAGGAAAATCTCCTCCGGCAAGCCTCTGAAGAATCCGAACTCCATGGGAGTGAAGAAGGATGAGTACACTGCCCATATCAGAATGAAATGCTTCCACACTAAGTACCACCTGCAATTTTTCCATCAACACCGCCAAATTTCTCAACAAAAAGACGACGAAGACAGTTCCCTGGCGCCAAAGCAGAAAACAAATTTTTCAAACGGAAAAAAATCTAGTAAGCTTACACGATTCTTACTTTTTCATGGTGCTATTTATAAAATTAATTAACGGATACAATATAATAAACGGATACAATATAATAAACGGATATTTTATTAAAAAAAGAAAGAATGAGAGAGAGACCAGTTATGGGGATGAATGAAGAAGTTGCGGCAAAGATGAGCGGGATTAACAGATAAACCCAAGCTCCGATCTTCTTCTTCATCGTCGTCTTGTTCTTCTTCTGATCTTCTGCTCCGTCTATGGAAGCTCATGAGCTTTTTTATCATTTTCTTTCACAAATTAAAATGCTTTCCAAGAAGAATGATGGAATGGGACTGGAGTTTGTAGTTAATCAGTTGTGACAGAGAACCATGAAAGAGCGCTTTGCATTTAACATTTTACTTTTGTTAAGTTCTCTGCATCACATGGATTCATACTGTTGATGATTTTGTAAGATTATTTCCAACTTTATGCCTTTTGGATCATTATTCACATCCCGAATCAATCCTCAACAAGATGAAAGAACAATCATCACCGCGAATTTATGCTCCAATAACCATGCAACATTTTATTCTCAACGTCTTTTCCTTTAAGCAAAAACTTTAACTTGTTCCTTCTTTTTTCTACAATCAACCACCATTTTCCATCCAATTCATGATTCTTCACTGTGGTTTCATTTTTTCCCAGGGAACTGGACTTTTTGTGTGTTTTAATCATAATTTAAGATATGATTCATTTTATTACTTCCTCTTGTCCTATAGGTAACCTTTTTTTTTCAAATTTATAAAAAAAATTTCAAATTATTCATATTATTTGAACTTGTTGAGAGAATTTCTATAAGGAATGATTTTTCATGCAAATAATTAAGAGAGGTTTTTGGAAAACTAACATGCAAAAAGTAATGACTTGGCTTCTTCTTTTTTTCCTGGCATCCTTATTTTCTATTTACATTATCATGTGACCTCATACCCTCAAAACTAATGATGTTAAGGCCATTAGGTTTAACTGACACTTAACGCTTCTTAAATTTTGCTTAAACATGAGGTTTTATGTTTGACCCTTCGTGAGTAAACATTAGTCAAAAGTTACTGTAGCATTATATTGTACTTTCCGCCAACCCAAACAATTTCGATGTTAAGGCCATTACGTTTATAAAACGCTTCTTAAATTTTGCTTTTTTTATGTTTGACCCTTCGTGAGTAAACATTAAAAAGTTACTAATTAAATTGTACTTTAGAAATTTTTTTTTTTTAAATTTTTTAAATTACTTCAAACTTTTTTTAATTTTTTTTTCTTCAATAAACTAATATAAACTAATATATAATCTAATATACAAGATATATGATATGATTAAATAACTTGTTTAGCTTTCTTAAACTCTTAAAAACAAAAAATGTTAAACCAGTCTTATAATCAAAACCGGTAGTACCAGTTTTTAAACTTTGAGGAGAAAGGTGGACGACTTATAAGTTAAAGATACCAATTACGCCTTAAGTAGAACATTCCAATCAAATTTCCCCATTATTCCAAATTTACAAATAAGGTGGGCTGTGAGTCTAAACTTTAAACTTTAAACACAAATTCTAATCCATACATATGGGTTTAATCTAGAATTTGTACTTAGTACATTTCTTCATATGCCCAATTACTTCTGATGGGCCCAAATTGAAGCCCAGATAGTTTTATTCATGTTTAGTCTGCATTCGTTGACTCAAACATATGACCATTGCCAATTAAAAATAGGGCTAACTGCACGTGGTTTTTTTTAAAAAAAAAAAAATTGTACCCAACACCAAGTGTTTTTTTAGGTGTAAATGTGACTGTGATTATAAAACTGGGACAAAAATACTCATTGACCGTTAGTTTGACATTTTTTTGTATTTTTAATGTTGACATGGATGATGACTCAGCTAAATTGTATCTCAGCTAGCAATGGAGAACTGGAGAAAATTATAGATAAGGGCTTAGATAGTTTTGAAAATTACAGAATGGCGGCAAGGAGGCGTAGATAGGTGGCCCGATGGGCAAAATTGAGATTGGGAAAGAGAAGGGCTGAACTGTAATTTCCAAAATATCTATGTCATTTTAGGTAATTTTCTCCAATTCTTTACCGTCAACTGGGATGAAATTTAAATGAGTCATCATCCATATCAACCTTAAAAATACAAAAATTCAAACTAACGGTCAATGAGTACTTTTGCTCGACTTTTGTAACCACATAGTCACTTTTGCACCAAAAAAAGTATTTAGTATTTGATGCATTTTTAGGAAAAACTGCATGTGTATTTTTGCATCTTAACCCTTAAAAATATGTGTGTATAATCTCCCTTCTTCTAATCTTCCTTCTATTAGTATTACTAGTATCACCAATAGGGTTTGGTCTAACAGAATAAACTAATCCCTTACAACGTAGTGAATTGACGTTCCCTCGTTAGACCCATTTAGTGTAAGTTAATATATCCAATGGAAGCGTACGTATGCTTAGCAAAGGCAAAAAAAAAAAAAAAAAAAAAAAAAAAGTATTACTACCTCTGATCCTAATTATAAGACATGGTTGACTTTTTTTGGAAAGATTAAAGTTCATGTTTGGCCTAGCTTATTTTTAGTTTATCTTCTACTTATAAGTATAAGCTTTAAAACGGGATTTTACATAAACTCTTATAATTATAAGAGCTTATTTTATAATGAAGAAAAAAGAGCTTAAAAATAAGCTCCTCATTGAAGTTTTTTTTTTATAAGCTCTTTTTAAAAAAAGAAAAAAAGAAAAGAGAACCCGTAATCTCTCGATGGAGCAACACTACATATAATTATTAATTAATTAATTAATTAGTGAATAAACTTTTTATGATAAATTTTATTAGAAAAAATGCATTAAATGATTAAACCGCGGTTTTTAAGTAAATGGACTGCAGAAAGAAATCCATTATTTTATTTATTTATAATAAAAAATTTAAAACTGCCCTACAACTAACATAATTTTTTAATTTAAAAATCATCGATGTCAGGATTACAGGGGGTGGATTTAGAAGCCCAAAACGGCTTCGAATCAACAGCTCACTGTCACGCCGGGAATAACGGTGGAAATTAATTAGTTTAAAGAAAAACTAAAAATAAAAATACTTTAGTAATTTAATTCAAGTATGGAATCTCTAAAAACTTAATTATGAATGTTGTAAGAATATAAACAATCCCAAGAGCTCACATGGTATTGCTTTAACTTTTAACATTTCAATCATATATTTATAAATCATAATATTCAAATATTTTGTGGCTTAAGGGTGTGGGTGGGAAGGTGTATAATCTTTCTTCACTTTTGAAGCAAATAAATAAAATAATAGATGTTTGGGGATTTGGAAAGTGACGTGAGGATAAAAGAAAGAGTACAAGGCACAGCAAGCATATTCATAAATCTTAATCCCTAATCCATTTTAGTCGGAAGATTTGATTTTGATCTAGAGGGTCGCATATAATTATTAATTAATTAATTAGTGACATGCCTTTTCATTAAATGATAGGTCCGCGGTAAAGTAAATGGACTGCAGAAAGAAATCCATTATTTTATTTATTTATAATAAAAAAAAAAAAACTGCCCTACAACTAACATAAATTTTTAATTGAAACGATCATCCTTATCATGGATATACAGGACACAGGGGGTGGATTTAGAAGCCCAAAACGGCTTCGAATCAACAGCTCACGCATCACGAGTATCGTAACTCCTTTTTGTAATATTAATATAATTAAAATCTGTTAATAGTAGTAGAAATCTAAGCCTCGTGTTTTACTTTTACATTTAAACGCGCTGAACTCACAGCAATTGTAATTGTTTAATTGTTTATATGCATTGATAAATAAAGAAAACATTACAACAACTACAAGGTCCCACGAAAAAAAATTAGAAATGCAAAAAAACCGCTAAATGGATAAATATTTCTAAATCCCCTTGAAATTTATAGGTGAAAATAAGTTTAGAATAATCAGCATTCCTTCTGGTCATTAATATAAGACATGTTTACTTAGAGCCGTTTGGATCCTCTTATTTTTAAATTAAAAAGCTATTTTTAAGCTAAAGTTAAAAAAAAAAAACCAAAAATGTTTGGTGATTATATAAATTTTTAAATTTTTAAAAGTTCTTAAAAAACAAAATTAAAAATAAGTTGTTGACAAAATTTTTGTCATAAGCACTTTTTCTAATAAAAATTATCATAAAAGGTATATTATAATAGGGTGACGACGGTGGTGGTCGCGGTGGTGGTGGTGTGGCGGCGCGATACATGTAGATAGTGTTCGATCGAGAGATTACGGGTTCTCTTTTCTTTCTTTCTTTCTTTCTTTTTTTTTAAAAAAAAAAACTTATTATTTTTTTTAAATTTTTCTTCATTATAAAATAAGCTCTTATAATTATAAGAGCATATGTAAAATCATATTTGGCCTAACTTATACTTATAAATAGAAGATAAAGTAAAAATAAAAAAGGATTTAAGCCAAACAGTGCACTTAATTTTATTATATTATGGAAATAAGTTAAATTTCTGACAAAAAAAGGTAGTTAGTTAACTTAGTTAATGTAAAATGTATTTTTTAAAATATCATAGTCATTTTCTTAATTCTCTCATTATGTCTACTCCTTGATTATTGTTAATAAAACATCGAAAAGGATAAATTAGAAAAAATTTGATAAATTTAAAAAATATGTCATATATTTATAATCAAGAGTAACTCTCTAAATATGTCACATATTAAAGAGAAGGAGTAATAAATTTCCCCTGTGGATTTATAAAAATATCTTCCCATGATTGCCGGTGCAGGAGCGAGTTATCACTACCAGTAGGTGACTCTAGTGGCAGCAACCAACTATTGACAACGATGAGAGTTTTTTTAAGAATTAATATAACATTTGGTCCCTTAAGTTTGTCATCGATTTGATTTTGATATCTCAAGTTTTAAGCCACAGGTTTTTGTCCCTCAAAGGGCAAAATGATCCAAATTTTTGTTAAGTTATGAAAACCAGTGTTTTAAATGAAATGAAAATTGAGGGATCAAAACTAAATTCTAAAGAGAGATTGCATATTCTAAAGTATTATTTCCTGACTAAATGCACTTTAAATCATTAGAATAGCTTTGCTATTGACAGTCAGAAGCTTCTTATCATTGTTGTCAAATTCTACTAGGGTCTTTGGAGCTACTCTTTCTTCAACTCTTTTCATCGAACATAGTCTCCGTCTTGAATCACCTGCCATAGGCTATAGTCCGTTGTCGTCGCAAATACTTTGAATTTTGCCTTCCAAAAGGAGAAATGTTAAGCCAGGAGATCTAGTAATGGAGGTATTATCTTGTAGTATTCCTTCCATAGATCCTTCTTAGGATGTTAGTTCTGAAATAAGAAGACGAGGCTTTGATACTTAATGTTAGTGTCAACGGTTTCTCCCAAGAGAGGGGGTGAATTAAGCTATATTAAAAAAAAAAAACAATTGCAATTAAAACTTAATCGAAAGATAAGAGTTGGAGAAATTACACTGAAGTGTACCCAAGAGTTTATATTGGTTCGGCTTTAACCTTTTAACCTACGCTCTCTTTCATTAATGGAAATTTTTTGATGAGAGCACCTATGAGATTTCGACTAGAATTCCAAGATTCAATGGGTTCTTGGCACCATAGAATAAGAGAGTTCTTTACAGGACACTCACTCCCCCTTACACTTTGTAAGTTGACAACCTTACTCAAAGTCTCATTATCTTGAGATTTTCTTTAAAAGAATATTGAATAAGGTTGGGTAATCTTTTTCATAGAATTGATAAATAAACATTGAAAAACAATATGAATATCAAAGGATATCAAAGAATAACAGAGCAATTAATATACATAATGTTTTTCATTGGCTTCATTAATGCTCCGTCTTGAATGTTTTGGTATTTATGGGTAGATCTTTATAAATGACCATTGTGAGCATTCAAATTTGTCCGTTAGAGAGTAATTATAGCCGTTGATGAAATTAAATGTTTCCTTTGACTTTCTCTCAACTTCTATAACACATTCAATGCAACATTTAATACTTCTGACAGATTTTTGCTTTTGTTGATTTTGAACTTAATTTAAGCTTTAATCACCTGAAACTTATACATAAACTAAATTAGTAGATTTAGAAGTAGTATAAGTGATTATAGTGTTAGTCATAATGTTCATCATATATATCAAAATTACCAAGACACTTATTTTTTGAGACAATGAACATGCACTCGAACATGACTTAGGATCATTTGAGTGATACTTGGTCACTCGAGTTATTGCATTGACCCCTCGAGTGGTCTTCGTGTGATAGTCTCTAATAGTGAAGTTTTGTGAAAATTCTTATAACTCGAGTGATCTTCTATTGTTTTGGAAAAGCTTCGACACTACTAGGTGACTCAAGTGATTTTATGGATCAGTTGCAAACTCTTGCAAGTGATCTTGGATCAAGATCACTCGAGTGATCTTCTGTTAAGATCACATCACTCTTGTTTCACCCAATGGCGAAACCAAATTTTTTTTTTAGCCCGGGCCAAAAAATAAACATATTGAACTACTCCCTTTAGTTCTTATTATAATGCACTACCTAACAAATATATCTAGTCCTTTTTATAAGACACTTGCTTGTTTCCAAATAGCATTAATTTTTTTTTCATGTATAACTATAATTAAAAAGATAGTGAGTGAGAGTAATAATTAATTTCTATTAATTATTACTCTTTTTTTCGAGAAAAAGAGAGTAATAATTAATATGATATTAGAGTTTAGTATAATTAATAGAGATAATATTGAAAATTACTTAAATTTTATGACAAATTTAATGACTTTAACTATTTTATTAACTTGTGAGAATTGTTAGTTGGTTCCTTAAATAAGGACCAAAGAGAGTATTTACTAAATAGTATCAAATAATCTTGAAAATACAAATAAATAATAACCGATAATTATAAATCAAAACAATATATAAGATTATACTAACCTTTTCGGTATCTCAAACAAGAATTTTACTTTCTTCTTATAGCCTAATGAGTAATGAAACAAACATTATCCTTACAGAGAAAATAAAAAATTAGCTGGGTCAAATTTGTGGCCAAATAAAATATCATATAATAAATACATATATATACTAACAAATTTTATAAGATCAGCCGGAGCCAAGGCCCCAACTGGCCATCACTATGTTCCGCCACTGGTTTCACCTGAGTGCCTTGCTGAGACTCACAAGTGATTGTCATGACTCGAGTGATCACCTCATCACTCAAGTGATCTTGAGCATATCACTTGAGTGCCCCAAAATATCACTCAGAGTACTTGTTTCAACTTTTAAAACTTTTGTGAGTCACTTGGAAGAGCTTGCAAGTAATGTTGAATCACTCGAGTGCTTACCCTATCATTTAAGTGATCTTGCAAAACTTTATATTTTTTATCGAGTGACTTGCAAAAATTCTAGAAGTGAATATACATCACTCGAGTGCATCCACTGCCACTCAAGTGATCCTCTTTGATCACTTAAAGTAAAAAAACATTTACTCAAGTGCCTTGTTGATTTAAGTTTTCTTCAAATACCATTATATCATTGAGTGTTAGAAACTCACTCGAGTTACTTGAATTATCAAGTTAACTTTCTGTTATACTTTATATATCAAGATTTATTATCATCAAAATACAATAACAATAATAATAATAATAATATGAGAGCTAACCTTTCCAATTAAAAACTAAGACGACTTCTCATAATTGGCGAAGCATCGCTAAGGTATATGGCAAGAAACGGAACTCCTTTTGTCTTGGAACCAACACTGCCCGCTCTTTTTTGCAATGCTGGCAAAAGGTAGTCCTTTTGCATCGCATCTTGGAATTTCTTGCAGGCCCTTCAAAGAGTGGATCCTGTGGAATATCAACCCTAGCTGCATCGGAGTCCACTAGCGAATGTATTTTGGTATCCTCATTTGGAAGTAATGGCATAATAGGAATAAAAATATTTTCATGAATGAGTCTGTATCGCCAGAAAGTATTGTCATTTCTGTTTGTTCTTTAGTTAACCATCCATTAGGACAGATGCTCTGCTTAGATCTCTTGTACCTGAATCTTAGATGTACATATTAGGCCACATTTGCTACAGGGAATATTTGAAAAGAATATTTGAGGAGGGAAAGGAAGGGAAAATTTTAAGGGATGAGGAAATATGAGTTGTTTGATAAGAAGAAAATGAAGGGGTGAGAGTTAATAAAGAATCAGAAAATAAATATTTTACCTTCAAAAGTAATTAATTCAAAATAAAAAGATTTTTTTTTCCTCTAAAATATATTTTAAAAAAGATATCATCTTATCAAGTTCAAAATTATCTAAAATATTCTCCCGCCAAGTTCGAAGTTGTCTAAAATATTCTCTTGCCAAGTTCGAACTTATCGCATAAGTTCGAATTTAATTCTATTTTCTAGCGTTACAGAAAAAAATATTATATGATGGGTAAATATGTTTGAAAGCGTTATTGTTCACGTGAGAACTTGAATTCATACCAATTTTGGTGGGATATTATCTTCCCACCTTTAAATGAAGATTAGTGGACTCGAGAATTTGAGTTTTCGGGAAGATCGGAAAAAAAAAGTGTAGCACACTGATCCTGTTTATAAGACATTTTGACCAAAAAATTTGGTCATATTTATAAATCCAGTTTATGTAATAAATAAGATTGTGACAATTTTACCCATATTAATTGTCAAAATGGACTTATAAATAAGAGAGAATAAACAGTTAAAAAATACTCAATCATAAATTAGGGAAAAATAAAAAATTTATCTCATAATCATCGAGTTAACTACCTTTTATTGGTATGTGAGATTTGGTCAAATTGGACTTATAAATAGGACCAGAGTGGTACCAAATAAAAAACTTGCTTCTTTTTTCTTTCCTTTCCATCTCTTCCGCTTAACAAACAGACCCTTAGTTAATGCATTCCTTTTCACTTGAAAAAAAAAAAAAAAAAAAAAAAAAAAGAAAAAGCAAACAACAAAAACATCTCAACTTCATAAATAAAGATTGAGACTAAACTTCGGACCAGTTATTAAAAATATGAGAATCTTATCATTCATGTCAACCTAAATTAGTAAAATTATTATTCAGCAAAAAAAAAAAATTACAGATATTTAAATTATAGAACTAAAAGTATATTTTAGCTTATAATATATATATATATATGTGTGTGGGTTTTCAAGGAAAAATATATATGTTATTATGTTCTTATCCATTTACATTAGGCATATTATTAATTCGGGGATTATTGGCTACTCACGGAAGTAAAAAAATATATTTGCACACACGATTTTATTAATCCTTCCAATCTTTTAAATATATGATTAATTAATTGAAGAGTTTGCTTTATTTATATATATAAGAACTTAATATCTGATCGGTAGAGGATAATCTTTTATCACTTGCTCCCCTATATAAGAGCTTAATCTACTTTAATTTGTCTCACAAATTCATATTTTTTTTCTTAAAAAAATAATCATATTGATTGTACTCATTAAGAATATTTTGATAGGGGATAGTTTCCCAAACATTTAATTAAAAAGAATATTTTAATAAATGTAATTCACAATTTTTGCATTTAATTAATTTAACTAATTTTCTTAATTTTTGTAATTAGTTGTCTAATTCTTACAGTTATATCCAGTAAAAATGCTATCTTCATTTGTTTTTGTTTTTTGTTTTGGATAATATAGGCAAGTCAAAGCTAGAAAATGTGAAATAGGAGCTAGATTATAAGACTCTAGCCCCTAATACAACAAGTAGAAAGATACTAGGAGTGACAGGATTGTTGGTCCTTCAAAAACATATCCAGACAACCTTTGGGGATAGTTGGAATCATAACCACATAGACACCAATGACAACACTATGGCCCTTCTTGGCCATGTAATCAGCACAAGAGATGTTTTCTCTTGGAGTATGATGAAGCTCCACGTCCCAATCTCGAAAACAGAAGGTCTTTAGTCTCCCCAATAATGTCTCTAAGATGATCAGTAGGGTAATCTCTCATAAGGATATTGACGGCATCAAGAGAATCGGAGTATATGACGATTCTCTGTAACCTCGTCTGAAGACCAATATGTAACCCTATCATGATAGCATAAATTTCAACTTCAATAACAGAGAGAAGGCCACCCCTTGAGTATTTCTTAGTACTCCCCCACACGCTGCTTGATGTTGTTGAAGCACTAATCCGTCCACATCAATGTAGACCGTGTTCTCAGGAGGGGGAGTCCAGGATTCCTCCTTTATCTTGTCCAGTTGGAAAATTTAGTGGTTTAGCTTTTGATTCGCTTCATTTTCCATGAGAAGATAGCTGCACCGGTGTAACATCTCCCTTTGTTTCTGTACTCTCTCTGAAATAGAAATTTACATCTGGTTGTCCAAAGAATCCAACACCCCAGGCTAAAGATTCTTGTCCATGAGAAATTCTAAAATTTCCCTTTGCCAGGCTTGTGCTTGGTATTCCATTAAGCCAAACCTGCAAGCTGCCAGAGAAAAACTGAGAGAAATAGTTAGGTTTTAAAATTAGTTTCCACAAATTTCTAGCTCGCTCACAATCTCAAATTATGTGAATCACACTTTCCTCAATATTACATTGAAAAAGGCAACCATTATCGTTAGTAAGGCCCCTCCTGGCCCCAAGAGAGTTGGTGACAAGTCTTTCGTGACCAACTTGCCACATAAAATATTTAACTTTTTCGAGAAGTTGTCATTTCCACACTTGGGCCCAAAAGTTATTAGTGCTTGCTTCTTCATTGTCAGAGAGATACTAATAAGCTGATTTTACAGAGAAACCCCCATCCTTAGCTGCTCTCCATGTAAAACAATTCGGGAAATTGTTGAAGGGTGGATTCAGAAGTAAAATGATGTTTATAATATCCGGAGGTAGAACTCCAAGCCATCTGTGATAGTCCCACTGTCCATTAGACATAAGATGATCCCTAACCATCTCATCTTCGTTGATAGAGGAGGGACACTGAATAAAGGATATTATGGGTTGATTAAGAGGGAGCCAGAGGTCAGTCAAGAACTTGGTACCCGCCCCGTTATTGACCTTTTTACCAACTTCACTGAAAAAATTGTCCCAAACTTCAACAATCGCTTTCCAAGCAGATGAGTTTCTCTTTCTGAAGATATTCGGCAGGTACATGTTACCACAATTGTATTTGGACCACAAACATTGAACCTAGAGGGCATCTTTCTTTGTTAAGAGACTCCAGCATAATTTCATAATAAAAGCTTTGTTCTGGCGACGAAGATTTTTGAAACCCAGACCCCCTTGTTTCTTAGCTTGCGTAATTTTTTCCTAAGCAATAAGATGTATTTTCCTCACGTCGTCTTCCTGAGACCATAGGAATTTCCTGGAAACTCTCTAAATTTCTCTAATTGTACATATTGGAAGAAGAGTTGATTGCATGTAGTGGCTAGGCATGAAAGATAGTACAAACTTCATAAGAATTGAACGTCCTGCCATAGTCAAAAATTTGATTTTCCACGAGGACAACTTTTTCATGGCTCTTTGCACAATAGGGTTATAAGTGGCATGAGAAACTCTTTTATAAATGATCGGAACACCCAAATATTTACCTAGGTCAGCAGTAATCCCAATCCCAAGGAGTTGACTCAGCTCGAGAGCCTTGTTGAAGTTTACTTTTTTAGAGCAGAACATTCAAGATTTGTCAAGGTTGATTATATGCGCGAGACTTCGCATAAGCTTTGAATTACTCATTTAATGACGCCGCAAGTGACATCTGAATTTGTCTGTATGCGTGTATTTGTTATTTTGTCCATACATGAATATCACATCACTGCTTGCGATTAATCAGATTTGTGTTTTCAATCAGCAAAGTTGCCAGAATATAAACGAATTAAAATTTTTAATTATTACGTTATCAAAAAAAAAATCATTATTAAAATATTATTATTTGCACCAAGAAAACATCCATGGTCGATTAAAAAACTACTCCTCCTAGGTTATAATTATAAGAAATTTAGTTGATTTTTTTGTAGAGATTAAAAAAATATTAGTTTAGAGTATTTTTATTTTTATTTTTTTTCTTCAAACTAAATAGTTTGACTAATAAACTAATATATAATCTAAGAAAACAAAACATATGAAATGATTAAATAAATTTTTAACTTTGCCCTCCTTTATGAATGAGTATTTTTCAACTCTTTCTTCTTTCTTTATTTTTGTTGATACAATTAATATGAGCAAAATTATTCCAATCTCATTTATTACATGAAAAAGGAATTATAAATAAGACCAATTTTTTTGGTCAAAATAAATTTATAAATATGATGAAGATTCAAGATAATAATTTTTAAATAGGTAAGGACGGCAAATATAATATAATTGTCTTATGTTTTTTAAGTTTACTTGTGCATAATTTTTTTTTAACTTTCGATTGACTAATTTATAGGATATAAAACAAAAATTACCTTACCATCCACTTGTTATTTATCTGTGTGACAGACATCATACACACGTAAAATGTCTAGAAGCAAGAGTTTGTCCTTACTTTAATATGTCTCCCAAATCTGTATGTACTTTTAATCCTAAATATAAGCGCTACATTAAAAATTTAAAAAGTTTACCTTACTTCTAAATATATACTCCGATCCTAATTATATAGTAAATTTTTAACTTTTTTGGAGAGATTAAGGAAATAAGTTAAATTAGTTAATTTTCAACTCATTTTCTTCTTTTTCTTTAAATTTTGTTGAAAAGTAAATCAATTAATATTTCCCAACCTAAAATTTTTCTTTCAATCTCATTTATTACATGAAAAATGGAATTATAAATAAGACCAATTTTATTATACACAAAATAAATTTATAAATATGATGAAGATTCAAGATAATAATTTTTAAATAGGTAAAGACGGCAAATAAACATGATTCCCACCATGGCTGCTAGTTTTCTATGTGCTGAAATTTATATTGTTTAACTAAACTGAATAGATAAGGATTGACATGAGAAAGGGAAAAGGTTCAATCATGTGCTTAAACATTATATTTATAGGATATAAAACTAAAATCATACCTTACCATCCACTTGTTATTTATCTGTGTGACAGACATCATACACACGTAAAATGTCTAGAAGCAAGAGTTTGTCCTTACTTTAATATGTCTCCCAAATCTGTATGTACTTTTAATCCTAAATATAAGAGCTACATTACAAATTTAAAAAGTTTACCTTACTTCTAAATATATAATACCTTAATTCACTTCAAAGATATTGAAACAGTTTTTACTCAGAGGTACTAAATGATTAGATGAGATCATTTAAAGAAAAAAACATACATTTTTTTTTAACAAATAACTATTTTTTTTTTTTTTTTGAATATTTATAAATTAGTTAACTAATTCTTATATCTATGATCAAGAAGAAAGTAATTTTTTTCTCTCCTTAAATTCTCCTTATTTTTTTTGGTGAAGGGTATAATTTCTTTTGAACACCAAGAAAGTAATTTTTTTCTCCTTAAATTCTCCTTATTTTTTTTTTGGTGAAGGGTATAATTTCTTTTGAACACCTTACGAGGTGAATCATTTCCACATCAACCAACAGTTTACTTATAAATTCTCCTCATTAATTGCACATATTAAAGAGATTTTTCATTGAAGAAATAGTATCTATTATAAATTCTCCTCATTAATTGCATATATTAAAGAGGTTTTTCATTGAAGAAATAGTATCCAATCCATATGATTAAATTGGAAATATAAATTAAAAATAAAATACATTTTCTAACAAATATCTAATTTATCTATTTTTTTTAATATTTATAAATCAGATATTTAGTTTGTATATATATATAATAGAAGGAATATTATTCAATTGTAGTTCATTAGAAGGGCTATAACTCTCTAAATCCCTCATTTAAATATCCACAAACAATAATTACTTTTAATTATTAAGCCAGAATATTTATAAATTATAACATTTTATATACAAACACATAGTGCAGTTCTTTTTGTAATATTATATATATACTCCCTCCCATTCAAATTATAAGGCGCTTGTTGAATTTTTTTTTTGAAGAGATTAAGGAAGTTAATTTAATTATTTTAGAAGTCTTTTATTTTTTTCTTTAAACTAATTAATTTGATAATAAACTAATATATAATCTAAGGATATACAATATATAAAATGATTAAGAACTTATTTAATTTTCTTAATCTCTTAAAAAAAAATTAAGTTTTATAATTAGAACGAAGATAGTAATATAAAAAGTGTGTAATTCACGTATACAAATATAAAAAGAACAAACAAACGACACCCATGACCCACCACGTATGAATCTTTTGGGACAAGGAACGTTCTTGGAGGCCAAGGAAAAACACCCAAAATCGGCATCACCATGTGCGTCATGTAAAACTTCCTTCATGTTTCCATTTTCCAATACGTTTTTTTTTTTTTTCAAACTAAATAAATTCCTTCAAATATCACGCTTTCCTGTCACTGCCATTGACCCTACCATGCTTGCAGCCAAAGTAAAATAACAAACTCAGCTTCATCATATTTCGCCAAATTTATCTTCGAATTCATCTTCTCATTTTATAATACTGATTAAATCGTTTAAATTAATTTCATAAATTTCAGGTAAACAATAATAGGAATATCTATTAATCTTAAATACAAGTCGTGACTAATTTATTCAAAAATATTAAAACAGATAAATTTACTAATTTTTTCAGTTATTTCCTCCATAATTAATTAATTAAAATATTTATCATTTTTTTGAGAAAAATGGTCTCCAATTAATTTTTTTCCATATAAAAAATTTGACTGAATAGTTAATTATAGAGCATATATGAAATTAATTACTCCTCTAGGCTCAATTAGGGCGAGAAAAAAAGTACACTTGTCCAAGTCCAGACTTGGGGATTTTAATTTCAACATTTTATATAAAATAAATCTAGTCGAAAAATGAAAATAATAATGTGAGGTATTAAAAAAAAAAACAGTGAGGAGCATAATTGTGTCACATGCACATATATCAATATAAAAGAATCTGCCAATTACATTCCCACACACTACCTCTCTCCCTCTGTCTCTCTCACTGACTCATCGTCATGGATGATCCCATTTGTATCTGGACTTAAAACTTTTAAATATCACCCTCAAGTGGACCCCACTTCATCCCCCACCATTGCTCTTCCTCCCTCCTTCCTTAGCCATCGCCCCCGTCATATATATACTCTCCTTCCCTCACTCTCTTTAGCAGTTTCCTCACTCCTCAAAAAAAACTCCTCTTCCCCTACGTGATGGCTCTCGTCCGCGATCGCCGCCACCCCAACCTCCGCCTCCCGATACCGGAACCCTCCGAGCGCCGACCTCGCTTCCCGCTTCCCCTTCCACCCTTTCCAATCCCTCTACCAATTCCGTCGCTGCCGATTTCGCCCCTAACGATCTCGAAAAGCTTCAGGTCCTCGGCCACGGCAATGGAGGCACCGTCTATAAAGTCCGTCACAAGCGCACCTCCGTCGTCTACGCTCTCAAGGACGTCCACAGCGACTCCGACCCGATGACCCGCCGCCAAGTCCGGAGGGAAATGGATATCCTCCGCCGGACGGACTCACCTTACGTCGTGCGCTGTCACGGATTCTTCGAGAAACCTTCCGGAGATGTGGCTATTGTCATGGAGTATATGGATTTGGGAACGCTAGACACGTTGTTGAAAAAGAACGGTACGTTTTCGGAAGCCCAACTCGCGGTGGTGGCGCGTCAGGTTTTAAACGGGTTGAGTTATCTCCACGCGCACAAGATTGTGCACCGCGATATCAAGCCTTCGAATCTCTTGGTGAATCAGAAAATGGAAGTGAAAATCGGCGATTTCGGAGTCAGCAAGATCATGTGCCGCACCCTGGACGCGTGCAATTCATACGTCGGGACCTGCGCGTACATGAGCCCGGAACGGTTCGACCCGGACACATACGGCGGAAATTATAACGGGTATTCGGGTGACATATGGAGTCTGGGCCTGACCTTGTTCGAACTGTACGTGGGTCACTTCCCGTTCCTGCCGGCGGGTCAGAGACCCGATTGGGCGACCCTGATGTGTGCGATTTGCTTCGGGGACCCGCCCAGCTTGCCGGGGCAGGCCTCCGTAGAGTTTCGGAGCTTCATAGATTGTTGCTTGAAGAAGGAGTCCAATGAGCGATGGAGTGCCTCTCAGCTTTTAAGTCATCCGTTTCTTTCGAAGAAATCGGGAAACTGTTAGTTGTATGTGTCCTGGTTTTTAAGATATCGGGTCGGGTATGACGGGGACATTTTGTGAGTTAGGTGCATAACTGTCATACTGTATATAAAGTCGGGATTCTATTTTGTATTCCCTGAGTAGAAGCTGTATGGTTTGGCTCGAAGATAGAAGATGCATCATTCCCTGTGTAGATTCGATTCTCTTCCGCTTTTACAACGACTAACTAATTCCAAATTCAACTCCAAACATTTAAATTAAAAACTAGAAAATGCCATTGCTGATGAGAAAATTTTAGGATCATAATAAACAGTAATTAGTGAACTAGTGAAGGGAAAGAAATAAAAATTGCGAACCTTATTGTCGGTAATGAATGTAAAAGCAATGTCTGTGCTGTAGGGAACTAGGAATGACGGTGGGGGTTGGTTAATAGGAGAGGACTGAGGAGGGGCGGGAAATGGCAGGCAAGAAAAAGATGATGCTGTGTGTACACGTGTTTTCTTTTTTTGCTCAAAGTGTGTACACGTGTTTTGATTGATGGAAATGTGAAAGTGTTGATAATATTTGAAAATGAATAAAAAATAGGGAAAATTGTTTGCGGGGGCCTTTTAGGTGTAAAATTATGCGAAAATTCTCATAGCAATCTTGATAATACGAAAAGGCGCAAAAAATCGGGTATTTTCAAAGTGCAGGGTGAATTGTTAACGGACGATATAGTTGTTAACAGTGCGATATAGTTGTTAAATGGGCATTGATTCGTTGTTAGAAAATTATTTGAAAATACTGAAAAGGCTTGTCATTAATTTTTGCGGCCTTTTCAGGGAATTTTACACCTAAAAGGGCCATACAAACAATTTTCCCTAAAAAATATGAGGAGTTTAGTGAAGTGGTGAATTCTAAATAGGAAGAAATTTTTATTTTTTATTTTAGAATAGTTGTAACTCATTTATACCTATAGTCCGGAAATAACTATTATGATAGTCTTAATCTAAAAGCTCAAACACACACCAAAAAACAATCTACCACAACTAATTTACTAATTATTAATAACTCTTTAAAACTTCAAATAATCAAAATTATAACTTATAATTTAATAAAAATCAAAATATACAAATTTTAATAATAATATATTTGGAATGCTTGAAGTTGTAAAAAGGCGAAAGGTCATTATGAAAATTCGGTAAAATTACCTTTCTATCCTTACATTTAAAAATTTTTTTTTAAAAAAACCCCACTCCCCCCCCCCCCCCACCACCACCACCACCACCACCACCGCCACCGCGACCGGCCATTTCACCGCCCGCGCCGTAACTATTAATTGGTGGTGGTGGTGGCTGGTGGTTGTGGTGGGTGTGTGGCCAGCCGGCGGTTGGTGGTGGGGGTGGGGTTTTTTATTTTAAATTTATTTAAATGTAAGGGTAGAAAAGGTAATTTCTATTTATTAATTAATAATACCCTTTTCTATTTATTATTAATTAATAATTCTCTTTATTATTTACTATTTATTCCTCATTTAATAATAATATTATTTATTACTATTTAGTATTATTATTGTTATTATTTTACTATTTATTATTATTTCTCTACAATTATTTTAAACTTCTCAGAAGCTATCCTAACAGTTTAAATTAGGAGTTTTATAAATACAACACCATATAAATTATGCTTTAATGTTTCTCATGGTTTTTCCAAAGCATACACACACATATTGATCAGCTTCCTTTTATTTTTGTTTCCTAAGGTGAATGTTAGCATTATATATATATAAATACACACACCCAGTAGGCCTTTTTCCCATATGCAACGTCTTATATTTATTTACACATGATAACAAGTATATACATGTATCAGTAAGGTTTTATTTACACGTATAGTGACCTATATATATATATATTTTTTTGATAGAATATGTTTCTTTAATCAATATCAAGAAACCTCATAATTTATATACTCTTGGAGATAATGCTTATCAGTTGCAGGGACGTTGACGTGCTTGTACCATCCAAAGCTAACTTCGACATTATTCATATCTATGCTCATTTAGTGTTGTTCAAGTCTTGATCTAATTATATACAAAGATCCTTTTACCATGAGTCATGACAAACACAAAAGTTAACGTGTGTGTATATATATTTGTATGTGCAGTAAGGTATATCTATTCATGCATCAAAGTTTTCCTTCATTTATATATAACACATGCAGCGACAATGTACGACAGAAAGATTCTTTGCAAAGTTTATACTCACACCTCTCTTTGCTATGTATGTAGTGTTCATATATCTGTACTCTTTTCCTTCTCTCTTAAATATAGTCGTGTGTGTATATATATATATCAGCTAGTTTCCTTTTCTTCTTTTTCTTTCATGTGCTGCGACTTGTGCGCATATATATACACACACACACACACTTCATACTTACTTTCAGTTTCATATGTAGCAGCAACGTATATCAGTAGAAGAACTCGGTGACTTGCCTCAGGTTCCAAGCTTGTTTGTTGTGACTTCCGTTAATGCCTATCACCCCTGTTCTTTCGGTGTGAACACAGAGGAAGATTAACACAGTTTTGAACCTTTCTCTCTCTCCTTCCACGGTTTTTCTCTCGGTCTCCCTTTTGAAGATGAAATATCACGGGGGAGGTGAATAGGTGATTATAAAAATTTTTTCGCTAAAGCTCAAGAACATAAAACAGAGCAGAGAGAAGAGCAATAAACACAAAATTATCTGATTACAAAAACTCGATTTTACTATACTCTGTAACTCTCGAGTAATCCTCTCATTAGGACTTACTCCTTTTTACAAGTTGTAATCAAATAAACACAGACACAATTACATACTTTGTACTCTAGATGATCATTTTACTAAGACTCACTCCCTCTTACAAATTGTAATTGTACACTCACACTTAAGGTTCCACAACCTTAAGATTTAACAACAAATAATCAAATAGTGTTTAAATTCCTCACTGAGTAGATAAATGATAAACACTGAAGTATAGAAAAATATCCGGAGATATTAAATGAAACTAACGAAACTGTTGATTGCAATAATGCAAAATTGAATGCACAACGTTTCGATAGTTGGCGAATTCAATGCTTCTGGTATTTATAGTTGTTGCAATTAATGACCGTTGGTGAAACTCGAAGATTAACCGTTATGACTCTTGAATATAGCCGTTAGACAGATGAAACTTGATTAATACTTTTGCCATTAATGATCCAGGTGGATTTGTACCGTCACCACATTCTTTCATTCCTTCTGTTTTGCCCGTTGTGAAATAGCATTTATTGTGAGATAGGAATAACAAGAAGATCTTTCAAATGTTCAAAGGAATGGTTGTTGAGATTGTGTCTCGATATGGTAACTGCATTATAATGCGTCTAACACATAAATTGCTTCATCATAATTTGTTGTTAATCCTTGGAATAATCATATGAAATTCATTAGTAAACTAATTAAAATCAATTAGGAATAGTAATGAGTTATGATAAGAGGAAATGAAATCACAATAAGTTTATTTAGATTTCCGGAGACGGTGATTTGAAAAACAGAGAAGTTTGACTCTAGTTAAAAAGAAGTTGCCTTGAGGCAAACTGACTGGAGGCAATTAAAATTTGACTCGAGGCAGACAAGGATTCAACTCGAGGCAATATAATTCTAGCGTTTTTACAACCTCCTGAACTGACTGTCAACTTCAAAACATCATATCTCCTTCAATTGATCTTCTTTTTTCGTGATCTTGATGTTTTTGAAAAGGTAGTTGAGTCTAGTTTCCAATGGCACCAGTTTCAGCTCAATTGGATATGTAGTTTGTGAGATATACCCAACATACCAAAGCTTGGTCTGCCGTGTAACGTTGATTTCACTGTCATCTTCAACAAATCATAGCTCCTTCATCTGACCTCCTTTGGGCTTGCATTTTGTCTCAAAATGACGCATTGGAAGTATAGTTTCCAAAAAAATTGGTTTTACTTCAATCCGATCTTTGGTTTAGGAGATATCATTGAATTACCAGACGTCGCCCGAGCTGAACGTGAAACAGAGGTTGCTGAAAAACACTTATGCATTTAAGTGTTGCCTTGAGTCATTTTGATGATGCAACTAATACTTGACTGGAGGCAAAAACGAAAGCATAGAGATAATCAATAAAATAATAGTTTTCCTAGAGTCATATTGCCTAGAGGCAATTATTAATTGACTAGATGCAATCACTTCTAGAGTTCGAAATGGCACTTGACGACTTGACTGGAGGCATAAATAAAATGGCTTGAGTCAAGTTGCCTTGAGGCAATAAATAAAGGAGACGTTAGTTTTGAAAAATAGAAGAAGACTTGTCTTGAGTCATATATTTATGCCTTGAGTTATATTAACTAGAGGCAAGTCACTAAATGACTTGAGGCATAAAGTGGTTTTGAGTATAATGACAAGTTTGCCATTAAAAGCTATTTCTAAACATATCCTGGATGAAAGGAGATGTCTTAAGGCAAGTCACTAATTGCCTTGAGTCAAAAAGTGGCTTTCACCATAATTACGATTTTGCCAGTGGATTTTCAACATAATTACAATTTTGCCATTAAAAGCTATTTCGAAACATAACCTGGAATGAAAAGTGATGACTTGAGGCAAGTCACTAATTGCCTTGAGTCAAAAAGTGAAGTTTAGCAAATTACGACTTTGCCATTAAAAGTGAATCTTTCAAAATATATGTCTGGAGTGAAAATGAAACACTTATTAAGTGACTAGAGGCAAATTAAAGCTTCAAATTTTCATTGAATATCAAAGATTAATTACATTATAATTGTTATCATCAAAACATCAAAAACATGAGAACTAACACCTTTCAAAAATCCGATTAGCCTGATTCTTCTTTCGTTTTTTAGATGATTCAGAGAGCTACAATTGTTATGAAGACTTGGAAGGCTTATTCGGACGAGAAAATAGACGAAATTAGAGTTCAAGACAGACACATTTTTCTAGATTTTTATTGAAAAAACCTTTCCTCACAAATCATTAATTAACCATAATGATTTCACAAAACCGAATTAATAAGTGATTAAAGAAAACCCTTTTCTTAATTTCATAAAGCTAGCATATCGGAGTCCAGGGCACAAATTCCGCCCACAAACTCACTACAGAAAATTCTAAACTCTGGGAACAATTATCAAACGGAAGAATACACCGCCCACGAGTTAAAATAACATCAAATTCACAACAAAGGGTTTTCACCAAAACATTTCCAAACAAGTTCTAATTGTGGATCCACTAAAATATTATAGCGTACAACATAAAACCTTTGGTTCAACAGTGAACAATAGTCATTCCAAAACAGCTAAAATAGTATTCTCAAAACATGTGGGCCTCAAATGGCAATATATAAACTCATACAACACCAGTACCAAAAGAGGCTTACAAAGATCGCAACTAATATGCCTCCGGCTGCTTCCCTTGACTTCTAGAAGGATTAGAGGTCTCGTTTGAAAAAAATATTGATAATGACGGGGTGAGACATAAAGTCCCAGTAATCAAAATTATTTTATCAAATATGTAGGAAGGCTAATTAAATTCCAGATTTACAATGTCTCACTATTTTTGCCATAACTTTTGATCTAGAAATATTATTAGCCTAATTCTTCTTTTGTTTTTTAGATGATTCAGAGAGCTACAATTCTTATGAAGACTTGGAAGGCTGATTCGAACGAGAAGATGGACGAAATTGGAGCTAAAGATAGACACGTTTTTCTAGATTTTATTGGGCTCGAATTTTGTAATAAAAGACCAATTGTTATTAGAGGCTTCTAATATTGGGCCTATTTTGAAACCTTAGCTGTCATTCCCTTTGAGGTTAACTTAGTTGGCGGCCACAAACGTTCTACATTACGTCTTTTATGATTTTCAGATTAAATTAGAAGCTTTTTATTTTCTCTGAGTTGTTCATCATGTTCTTCGCATTCTTCATATTTTCTTCTGCGTTTTTCCCAACCATGCTTGGCTAAAATTTTATGGTTGACCCATGGATTGAGGATTCCGTGAATCTAGAGGACCCGCGCTTCAATCGGTAACGTAATTCGTTTCTATTTATTTTAATTGTATTCGATTATGATTGCAGATTGGGTATTAGATTTAATATCCAAATTGATATCACAAGGACATAGGTTGAACCGGGTTACAGAGAGCGTTGTGCGATCGCACAGCAAGCTCACACGTGTTCGATCAGATGCTAGGCGATCTTCTAGTCGAGGGAGTTTCTGGACAAACGCAGAGATTTTGGTTTGTCCAGAATCAATCACGAGTTTAGTTATTATGTGTTAGTTCGATGAAGGTTATGGAATCCCAATTCTGGGTTAATCGTTTTTAAGCTGATTAATCTCGTTTTCTTATATTTTGTTCTAGCTTGGCTTCGTTTTAATTACATTGAAAAACTCCCCCATTGTGTTCTTGTTTTCTTTGCTTTTCTATTGATTTTAGACCATTGTGAATTCCTTGAGAGAAACGATCCAGGTTTCCTATATTACAAATCTTTGAATCCTGGTTATTTTGAGAGAGCCGACAAATCTCTGTCAATGGTACGTCATTGAAAAGTGAGGGTTTCAATATAAGGGAATCTTGTAATGAAACAAAGTAAATGGATGGTAGTATACTTTCATTATCAGCGTACCAAACATGACCAGACCATATAGCTTAGAGCGTCGTTCATAAGTTGTGGTCATATTTAGAGTATGTATCATCGTGTTCTTGCCCACAAGGTTAGTATGTATCAAGGAGTAAACTTGAAAAGCACAGCCTTAGAAGTCGTACTTCTTAAGATGTATGACATTCCAACTTCACTTGCTGGTTTCTCATTTCTATCACTTTGTCGGTATGCTCCATGACCGACCACCCTACTTACTTGATAAGGACCTTCATATGTCGGACCTAGCTTTCTGTTGCTTAGTTCCTTACTGTGAGCATTCTGCCAGGGAAGGCTAGTAGGTGGTTGGTGAAGGTAGAATATCACCTAGAGGGGGGTGAATAGGTGATTTAAAAAATATTTTTGCTAAACGCTCAAGAACACTAAAAACAAAGACAGAGAAAGGAAATGAACACAAAGCGATTTATACTGGTTCGGTCTAACTCTTCAACCTACGTCAAGTCCCCAAGCACCTTGGGATTTTCACTAACTCTCAATCATTGATACAATTACACACTTCGTACTCATGATGATCCTCTTACACTAGGACTCACTCCCCTTTACAAGCTGTAATTGTAATAATATCTCACACTTAAGGTTCTACAACCTTAAATTTAACAGATAACAAGTAGTCAAATAGTGTTTAAACTCCTTACTGAGTAGATAAGTGATAATTACTGAAGTACAGAAAATATCCGAAGATATTAAATAAGACTAATGAAACAGTTGATTGCAATAATACAGAATTGAATGCGCAGAGTTTCGGTAGTTGGCGAATTCAATGCTTATGGTATTTATAGATGTTGCAATTAATGACCGTTGGTGAAGCTTGAAGATTAACCGTTGTGACTCTTAAATATAGCCGTTAAACAGATGAAGCTTGGTAAACACTTTCACCGTTAATGATCCTAGTGAGATTGTACCGTCACCACATTCTTTCATTCTTTCTGTTTTGCCCGTTGTGAACTAGCATTTATTACGAGATAGGAATAGCAGGAATGTCTTTCGAATGTTCAGAGGAATGGTTGCTGTGATTGTGTCTCGATTTGGTAACTGCATTTATGCATTCTAACACAAATTGCTTTATCATAATTTGTTGTTAATCCTTGGAATAATAATATGAAATTCATTAGCAAACAGATTAAAATCAATCAGGAATAGTAATGAGTTATGATAAGAGAAAATGAAATCACAATCAGTTGATTTAGATTTCCGGAGACGGTGATTTGAAAAACAAAAAGTTTGACTCTAGTTAAAAAGATGTTGCCTTGAGGCAAGATGACTCGAGGTAGATCTCTTATTAACTCGAGGCAAAAACGCAAGTTGGAAATCATATAGAAGAAAGTTTGCCTTGAGTCACAATGACTTGAGTTATGGTGACTTGAGTTAAAGTCCTTTTATCGAGTTAAAGAGTCTCTAGGAAAGATTGCCTTGAGTCATCATGACTTGAGGCAATTGTTGCCTTGAGTCATTATGACTTGAGTCATGGTGACTTGAGTCATGGCGACTTGAGGCAATTAAAATGTGACTCGAGGTACATAATTGCGCAGAGAACAAAGACATTTGAACAAGAAAAACAATTACCTCGAGGTGATTAAATAAATGACTCAAGGTAAAACAAAGCTCGAAAAAGATTCAAAACATTTGAACAAGATTAACTCAAGGTATAATTAATATGACTCGAGGCAAGTTTTCTTCAAACTTATTAACTTCTAGTCAAACGCAATTTAACTCGAGGTAACCAAAGGAAAACATTTTTCCATTTCATAAAATGAATTTGATGACTCGAGGTACTTGACTATTTAACTTGAGGCAAACTGAGACTTCAAAATTTCATGAATATCAAAGATTAATTACATTATAATTGTTATCATAAAAAACATGAGAACTAACAGTTGACATGATTGCTTGGTTGGTCGTCGTTGGGTATGGTATGCCCTCCAACTGTGGTTGGATCGTTTTGGTTTCTAGTCCTCTTATCTGATGGTTCATCATCATAATGGCAAGACCGAGTTCATTCACCTCGTCTTTTCCCCACTTGATTTGAGCCCAAGCCCTAGCTAGTACGTCGTCCATAGTATGATGATTATATTTGGTCGGTTATTTATATAGATCAGAGTTAGGGAGCAAACCTTTACAAAAAGCAACAATAGCGATTTGTACGTCACAATTTGGTATGTTGATTGTTTTCTTTTTTGAACTTGCCAACATAGTCTCGTAATGATTGTCATTTCCCTTGGACGACTCAGTAGAGACTATTTGGTTGTTTTTCGAGCTTCCAGCAACTTGAAAATTGATGAACAAATAGGTTATTCAAGTATGGGAATGATCCTATTGAATTAGTTGGTAGGTTGGTAAACCATCTTAATGTCGGTCCAACCAGACTAGACCCACAACCTTTGCACATTCAAGCTTCTTGTGCCTCTTGAGGTATCACTGCACTATGCATCCTTTGTCATTATTGTGCCATATGCTCATTTGGGTCTTACAAATCATCATATAGTCGTACATTCGAGAATGTGAATTTTTTGGCATCTCCACCAATGTTATATCGTCCTTGTAGGGTCAATCAGCGAAACTATATATTAGGGGCGCTTTTCATCATTGGGGATGGCACTCCCTAGAGACAAAGTATCATTGCTTCTAGTGCCTAGAATCTCTGGTTCCACCCAGTGGCGGACCCAGGAATTTTAATGACAAGGGGCGAAAAAAATACCATATCATAAAAAAAAAAAAACTTGAAATACAATACAGACCTAATATACAAAAAATTGAAAGAAATATATTACAAAAATTAAGATCAATTCACTTAACTCTTACTCTACGTGTTTTCATTTTGTTAAACTCATCTATAATTGAATCCATGCTCAAACTCAAAACAATTTCTATTTCAATGTATATAATCAAAGAATCATCAAGAAATTGGTCTTTAATTCTATTTTGATGTTTGTTATTGATTATTTTCCTATAGAAACTGGAAGAGAGTGAGTGTAAGTCTAATCACTGTATCAATAAGAGGGTAAATGATTGACTTTCCAATTCTTGCTAGCCATTGACAATTTTTTTAACTTCCAGTTGATACACACACACAAACACACATATGAATATATATATAGACACACATATATTTTGTAACTCTATATGAATATATATATACACATACATACTTTTTTTAAATAAATTTTAAGGGGGGCGGGTCCCCCCCCGGGGTCAGCCCATGGTTCTCGTCATTTGACTTGAGCTTGGTAGGTTGTTCATTGCAGGTTGGTCCGTCCGTCTCATTGTCTCACCAGCCAACATAGTTGGTATGGTCAGCGTACTTGCATCATGAGGATCGTTAGTAGTATTTCTAACTAAGATTTCGTTACCCACCGTTTTGGGTATGCCTATTGCGGTGGTGGGGGTCTCCAATGACGACATATTTAGAGAAGAATAGGGAAGATGAATATCTGGAGTGTACTTGAATGGCTTCTATTTATAATGCTGGACTCACCAAGCAGAGGAGTTAGTTTCTCTTTTGTAGGATCTTGATAGATCATCATGGGGGTTGTTCCTATATTCGTGGATGAAGGTGCTTGCTTGGTGGCGGGTTTAACCAGGCATTTAGGAGGAGTTGTTGGAGCTTAGACTATGGAGTATGGACATTGACTTGCATTTGCGGATGAACAACTACATGCCCAAAGTGGGATTTGTGACTCCACAAAGACTAATTAGAGTCACAACTCCATTTATATGACGTTTTGCGCCCCTTCCTACTACGGTCATGTAAAACAAATCTTTGGACATCCGATTTGACAGAATTCCTAAAAGCACGCTACCCTGATAAACGTGCATTGATTTAATTTTCTTTTTTTTAAAAAAAAAAAGATGAGAGCGTGGAAAATGGAAGGAAGGACAGGTGGGGCACGTGGGAGTGACAGCGAGTGAGGGGTGACGCAATGGATGATTCGGAATGGATACAAAATGACAGACACATGAGGAGATGCAGCCAAAGCCAGACGTCACAATCTCAAAAGATGGTGCGTGCGTGGGTCACGCTGATGCATGAATCTCCCCTCCTTCTTTTATATTTAAGATATCATTAAATTATGTGAGTAATATTTAGAGAAAAATAATAAATATAAATACTTTAATATATGTTATGATTAATCAATTTATTTAATTTTTTTTTACTTCTCTTTAAAAGTTAACTAAATCTTACATTAAAGAATGAAGGGAGTAGAGTTTTTCAATGCAGTTTCTAGCATCAAACATGGACATCTCTTTCTATAAAGATTTAGATTTAAATATTGATTTGTCAGAGAGACAAATACTTACATACTCTAATTATGTCATGTCATATGTAGTCTAACGAATTAAAATATAATGAAATTAATTTTAATCTTAACTACCAGTCCCTAATTTTGCTGAAAAGGATAAAAACCACAAGCCTCCCCCCAACCCATATGCCAACCCCCCCTCCTCCGCTCTGGGCCTCTTGATCGATCGTCCTTCAATATTTTGGGCCTCCGTTAGACCCAAATATCAACCTCAAGATCATACTCCATGCCCCACATTCAGCCGGTGCTGCTTCAATACTAGGCCTTTCAAACCCATTTCAGTCCAACAAAAATTAATTACTGAGCTGTTAAGGCTCTCATTAACCATAATCAATCGCTAATCACCTCAATATACTTCTCAACTCACCTCATATTCATCTCTACATAGTCTTTTGATGATTCATTAAGTGAAAGTACCCCCTTCGGTTTTTAATGTAAACTTATTTGGGGAGTTGATATGTATCCTTAATGTAATATCTAGTTTTTATATTTTTCAATCTTTTTCTAATTTACTTTTATTGATACTTCCTCAATAATAGTTAAGTAAGAGAGATGGAAGAATTAAGGAAGATGATTAAGATATTTAGAGGTGTGTTTAGCCAGTAGGTTCTGGGTGTTCTGGAGATGGTGAGGTTTGTGGATAGTTATGTTGCTGACTGGAAAAATCTGGGTGACAAAGGTGGTATTTTGGCAGTGTGGCCGAGATGATGTCTTGGCTGAGTGGTTGTGAACAGGTTCGCTAGGATTGGTGATGGCATCTTCGAAAAAGATAACTGGGTGAATTACTTCTTCAGGTGGCTGTTTTTAATTTAGAAAACCTGTAAAAAAAAAGAGGAAAATCTAACTCGTTAAATACCACATGTCTAGAGATATAAATCTTAGCTGTTGAGTTCATGCATTAGTAGCATTTGTGAGAGCTGCTATAGCCTAGGAACACGCATTGGGTGGACCTAAATTGCATCTTGTGGTCATTATATGGCCTTAAACACGGGTAGTAGGCTGTACCAAACACTTTGAGGGCATTATAATCTGGTTGTTTCCCCAGTAGTTGAGAATAGGGAGAGGCACCGTCCAAGACACTTGTAGCTAGGCAGCCTGTTTATGAGCTCAGAAGCAGTGTGAAATGCTTCCCACCAGTGAAAGAGAGGCATTTTAGCTTGAGCGTGTGTCTATGCTTTCTTTCATTTCGACCATTTTGTGTAGAAGTGTGAGGGCAAGAATGCCTGAAATGTATGCCTAATTCATTTAGTATGTTGGAAAAACTTCTGTATTCGCCCCCCCAATCGCTTTGTATGGTCTTGATCTTCCTATCAAAACGATTTTTCACAAGTTAAAAATTATTGTAACAGCGTTAAAAAAGAAAAGGTGACGGCATGGTTTAGTCCCTCACGTTTGAAATTGAAACTGTTGAATTATTGTAACAGTGTTAAAAAATTCCGTTACAATCATCACTAAGTCCCTGACCCTCATCTTCTTCTCCAAAAGGCTGGTTAATCAAATTAGGACACTCAAATCCCTCATAATCCCATCCTCTGACTGAAAATTTTCAATCCTAGCTAGAAAAATAAACAAACATTTATCACATTCACTAACTTAACTAATTTACTTAAAAAAAAACACTATACAATATAACCATTCAATAATAAAATGAGATATTTGTGTGTAATTTATAATACATCACATAATGTAAAAATTCATCAGCTATCTGAAATATTTAATATAGGAAAATTCAACAAATCTTTAAAGATTTGATGAAATATTAAACTCTTCTCAATTAATGTCGCTTTATCTTGTATTAAAAAAAGAATATATCTGCTATACACTTGTATCAAAACATTTAGAAGAATATATATATATATAAATCTTAGGAGAGGGTTGGGAACTGCATACCCTAAGAGCGGAACCCACTTGGAGCCCTTCTGTAAGGAATTGACCCAAACGCGTCTCCACCTTAGCTTGAGTTCATCTTCTTTGTAGACCCTTAGGATCGCCTCCTCCAAAGCATTGATTAACTCAGTTGAGCCAACCCCTTCCTTTCGGTGAGAGTATGCGACCCTTTTGTTAGATTTCAAAGAATATATTTGTTACACAAATTAGTAATCCATCATGTGTGTTGCGTTTATGGGTGTGTTTGGGATAGCATCAGATGGGGAAAAAAAGTCCAACAAGACGGAAAACCTGATGATTGAGTGTTTAGGATGGCATCATTGTTTGATGGGCTTCTGAGTAGAGTTGAGAATCAAAGCAAGGGCCAGGCCTTGAAGGGTCAGGGCCTAGGGTAAAAAATACATATGTTTTTCAAAGCCCGGCTCGAGAGCACTGGGGCCCGAAAGTTACTATTCCAAATTTTAACTATTTTTTCTCCGTTTTTTGTAAGAAATATAATTAGTAAATTACAACAATTGAAGTTCTAATTTATCGATAAATATTGTCAACATTAATATCCAAACAACACGAATCATCCAACAAATAAACACATTTACTAATTCATAATCAAAAGCAAACTATTGTCCACAAATAACTCACATAAAATCTAAGAAGCATACCTAGGTTTTAAATTTAAACTGTTATACAATATTTCTATGACAAGATTGAGCCTATGACTTGTGATGAGAAGGTTGCTAATATAAGGAAAGGAGCAAGTAACTTTCATTTTCAATGAATGTTTGAAATAGAGACATTTCTTTCTTCCAACTCCTTATTAAATTTTTTAAAAAAATAACAGGGCCTAACGGGCCGGCCCTTTTAAGCCTGAGTAACTCTTTTAATTTTCAAGCCGGTCGAGGCTTAAAATAAATCCCGATGAAATTCGCCCGATTTCCAAGCTCTACTTCTGGGGTTGATGTGGGTTTTTTGTTGAAGCTCATTGTTGGAGCTTATTGTCGCTTCACTGATGACTTCATGATCAAATCGAAAACCAACTTGTAGGGGATATGTTTATTTAAACACTTCATTGTGTTATAATTTTTTTAATGGTAATTTTACTATTTTATTTAGCAAATTTATATTATTATTTTTTATCCCAAATTATCACATTTTATACTATATATATATATATAATTCATGTTATTTTCGGTCATTTTTTATCTCATCTATCTTTTCAAAAGTTATGTCAAACAAGTACTCATCAGGAAAAAAAAAAAAAGTCACTTCTATCCCAAACACAAATTACATTAGAAAAAACCCATTAAAAACAAAAGTTACTTCTACCATCGCTATCACAAACGAGCCCATAACATATTGATCCTTGTACTACCTCCAGTCGTAATTATAGAACCAAGATTTGTAGTGCAATCTGCATGATAAAATTAGTTTTATAATTAGGACCGGAGGAAGTAATAATTATTACTTCTATGTTTATCCAGTTTTTTCAAAAAAAAATAAAACAAAATAATTATGCAAGAAAATTTTTGGTACAGCTACTCCTTTTAATGCTCATGTCATGATCTTCTTGTTTGAATCTTAATCTCCAGAAAAGAAAAAAGAAGTGAAAATCCCATGCAAAATATAACGCCTTGGTTGCTGCAAGTGGAGCTCTTCCGCGTGAAGGTGAAATGATTATCATTACTCCCTGTTTGGAGGTTCCCAAAACTTGAGCAAAAAAAAAAGGTTCCAAAACCTAAGTTTTAGAAATAAAATCTAGATTTTGTCATAAGTCTGCCAAACAGTCTTTTGCAGAAACTATTCTACATCAAACCTAGGTTTTGCAAAAGTTTGTCAAACACCAGAGCCCGTTTGGAAGTTACTTTTAGATAATAGTTTTTAGAATTTACGAGGTAAAAATGACTTTTGGAAAATAGCTTTTGGGATTTACGAGGTAAAAATGATTTTTGGAAAATAGATTTTGAATAAATTTATGAGTGTTTGGATAACTTCAAAACCTAGGTTTTGACAAAAGTTTGTCAAACACTTTCCAAAATGTCCAGAAGTTATTACGTATCAAACCTGGTTTTGTAAAAGTTTCTTTGCAAACATTTTTCCAAACATCAAAACCTAGGTTTTGTCATAACCTTACTTTTTTCCAAAAGCTATTCTTCATCAAAACCTAGGTTTTGAAGCCAAAACCTAGATTTTGTGAAAATCTATTTTTTTTTTCAGCTTTTTCTCTTCCTCTGCCATCATTAGTATTTTTTCGATGTCGATCAATATCTTTCAAATATTTTTTAGTACCTTTACTGTACCCTGAAATATTTTTTCAAGATTAATCATTACCCTGATTTTTTTTTTCAATACCCTAGTTTCTTTTTTCAAGATCGGAAATATTTTTTAGTATTTTTTTCGTAAGTTAGATACCTTGAAATATTTTTTCAAGATCAGTTGTTACCTTCAAATATTTTTTCAATACCCTAAAATAATTTTTAAGACCATGGAAGTATCTTTTCATTCTGGAGTCAGTATTAAGTATCTTTTTAGTCTACCCATCAGTGATTCTAAAATATTTTTTTAAGATCAGTTGTTACCCTAAAATATTTTATTAATATCCAAAAATAAATTTTTAAGATCATGAAATATTTTAAATCTTGACTAGTATTGAAAAAATGATTTTCAAGATTTATGAGGTAAAAATGACTTTTGGAGAATAGTTTTTTAGGATTTACGAGGTAAAAATAATTTTTAGAAAATAACTTTTGGAGAATAGCTTTTGAGTCACACTCTATCTTTTTGTCCTTTTCTATTTCCTCTTTCATATTTTTTTCCTTGATGTTAGAAAATCGTTAATATAAGTCGAGATAAACCTCTTCTAAAAAACTTACCTATATACCATAAATTACGTTATAAAAACAACTTTTACCCCTAATCCAAACAGACACTTAATTGTTATTTTTCCATTTTCATGAAAATGGTCAAATGGAAGGGGAAAGTAATTACCTGGCCTACCTGCTCAGATCAAATACAAATAATTTAGTATACTGCGGTGCATCAAAATTTCAAAACTATAACAAAAAAATTGATTAAAAAATTTACTTTATAATTATTGTCTAAAATATTCTAAAATATCGGTGGAAATAAGTGAAGTTGCCGCTTTAGCCAAATAGACATAAAAATGTAATAGAATATGAAGTCTCAGTCTGAGCCTAAATTCATATTTTTTAGGTTTATACTTGAGCTTTCAAAAAGTTGAAGCCCTTTTAAAGGTTACTTGCAATACATGCTTTTAAAAAGGTCTTGTATTTCTAGCCTTAAAGGTTGTAAGCCTTAGGCATCCAAAGACTCACACAACTAAGAAGAATAAGAGGATGAATTTATATTTTATTTTCTTAATTATATAACTGCTTTTAAAAATATTAGTCTATAATTTATTTTTCCACCTCAGTTTGCCCAATTAGCATCCAAATAAACATATTTAACGGTGTTAGTGCCTCATAAGCTTAATTAACCTTGTTAACTCGGGCTTCAAGTCCTTTTGAAACTTCAGGAACTAATGGTTTAAAACGAAGTAAATTTGAATGACCAAAACCACATGTTTCAAACTTTAGTGATCAAAACTAAAATGACTCTAAACTACAAAGGCCAAATATTGTATTACCCCTTAATATTTTTGTAAAATTATTAATAGAATACAAAATTAATAAATAAATAAATTCAAAATGCTGAATATAAGTCATGATAATAAAAGCCTGTAATAATTTTTGTTAAAAAAAAATTGTAAAACTTAAAACAAAACCCATCAAATTTTATTCTAAAGTTGAAAATGGGCAGTAGAGGGGAAGTTGATGGTAAAAACATAGAAGGAAAGCCAAGTCGATGATTGTGTTGGACACTCTCCCACATTATTAAACGCAAATTTTTTTTTAAAGCCCAAGGTATACATTGAAACATTTGGTTGATTAGGTAGGAGCGGTGGTTTAAAAATTTATCGACTTTAAAAAAAGGCTCGGTAGGAAAAAAGTCGGGTTATAGATAATGATTTGTGTTTGGATTGATGGTGGTAGAAGTGGTGGGACCCGCGTCAAACCCAAATATCGTTATGGAAAAAGCTGGATTCCCTGCCCCGCTTTTTTGTTGCTGTAGAAACTTCGATGAATTTTCTGTTTTGACCTTTGCATTCTTACACACAGGATAATTTTTTTCCATTTTTGGTAATAAATGAGAGTGTTATAAATTTTCTATTTAAAGTATAGAGAAAAATAAGGCTATAAAAAAAAATACCCATTGTTGTAAATTGGCTAAACCCCTTTTAGCGATAGAATTTATTAATTTAGTCAATATTTAATGAATTAGTTAACTTTCCTTTGATATATAAAAATTAGGTAATTGAAACTTATAAATAAAACAAAAGTGGTACAGAAACTGCACAATGGCAAGTCCTAATCCATCTCATGTTATGTGTCACGTGTTACAAAATAATTTAATTTAAATATATAAAAATATCCATGTATAACCCTGAAAAGAGAAATGTTTAAATGAAAAGTAAATGAAAACATTCAAGTATAAACCAAATCTAACATAATAAAACAACATTTTTTATTCAGTATAGATGGAGTTCCAACTACTTTGTGTTTGTGGTCTAGATGTTTGGCCACCAGACTTCTACCTTGGGTCTATAACAAAAATAATGTCATTGAAGTATAAATTTGACATAATGCTATATTTTAAATTCAAAATAACGTCTTTTTAAACTTAGCAAAAGGGGAGAGAAAGATAGACATTATTATTATTATTATTATTTTGGATATACCAAAAAGATAGACATTAAAACTAATAATACCTTTCTCATTGAAAATATGCTCTTCCCTTTCCCATCTGCCTTTGTTCCAGAACGCATACCGATCAAATATTCTGTCGGTAGTCTGTTCCGCGATTTTATGCAATAATATAATGCGTTTCGGCTATTCTGAAAAATGAGGGATATTAAAAATCACTACTAATTATTTTAAATTTTTCCGCCTTGAATTAAAAATTTCCCTCATGTGACGCATTTCAGTCTTTTCAGGCATTACAAGCTATTTTTTTTTAATAAAAAAATGTCATATTTTTTATTATAATTTATTATTCTCGTGTTGTCATGGATAATATAAACAATGAGAGAATCCGCTAGCTGTCCTTTTGGTTGCCAGCAAATGGAAGATTCAATGCTCTTTCTTAGAGATTGTTTGAACGCTAATGACACATAGAAATATGTGATTTATTCATCCCCAATGTGGAATAGTTCCTTCTTCTGGTCTACAAGAAATCGATTGGGTAAAATCGAACAACTTCTTTGGATAACGTATACTGATTTAGTTGTTAGGATATTGTTGTTATTTGTTAATGTATACTGATTTAGTTGTTAATGTTGTATTGATATAGTTGTTAACGTTTCTGAAATAATATTAGAAAAGGTCCTAATATCTTTTTTGACGTGGCTTTTCTTTGGGTCTTTTTTAACAATATTTTGATTATTTAGGCTTAAGAGGGATTTTCCCTTCTTCTTATCTACAAGAAATCGATTGGGTAAAATCAAACTTGAGACATGAAGCTGGTGAAAGTCAAACTACTGCTCCAGTTTTTAATATAAAATGTATTTATATAATTTGATTAGGTTAAGGATGTCGAGTTAAATTAGTTAACATAACATCTATTATTTAGAACATCATATTTATCTCCCTTAATTTCATCATTCCATCTTCTCCTTGATAATTTTTGAGGAAGTATCAATTAGAATATATTGGGAAAATATTGACAAATATAAAAGTTATATATTATATTTATGATCAAGATCAACTCCCAAATATATCTTTTATTTTTTTTTTAAAAAAAAGAGTAATAAATATAAAGATTGACTATTTTTGGATGTATCTGATCTGCTAAGATAGTTAAGTGTCGGGTAGAGCGTCAAAAGCGGTAAAGCCCGTCAGGCCCGTTCTTTAGCCCTTGAGGGTTGAGGCGAAAAATGGGCGAGATATTTGAAATTAGCGCGGAGGCCCGGCCACTGACAGACCCAGCTTACTGTAGCGGCCTGCGGTACCTTTTCCATTTAAAAATTTTTCTTTTTTCCTTTTTAAATTTATTAATTTATATATATATTGTATTTGTTATAGAGTTGTTTATCCATTTAACTACAAATACATAATAACTATCTTTAATTTTATGATTTGATTTATTATTTATTACAAATAAAGATTATGGATGTGTTCATGATGCGGGAGAAGAATTTCGTGATATTCTTACTCATGAGCCAGGAAATACTACTCAAAGTGAAGAACGATCAAATGTCGTTAAAATTGATGATAGTGGCGAAAATGGCGACAATAATAGTCGTAAATCTTACTAATGTCGTTTAGTGATATCTTTTTTATGTTTTACTTATGTGAGTTATTTGTGAACATAGTTTTCTTTTGATAATGAATTAGTGGTGTCTTATTTATTAGATGATTCGTGTTGTAATTTCTTAATTATATTTCTTTGAAACACATGAGAGGAAAAATAGTTAAATTTTGGAATAATAATTTAAGGTCACTGCGGTAGGCGGCCACGTGCTTTTTTTTGTCTTTCTCGAAAATAGAACTTTGAAAAATGTGTTTTTTTTTTTTTTTTTAACTGCTTTCCGGCCTGGAGGGCCGGCCTGATAAGCGCAGCCCTTCCGAGCCGTACTGGAGGAGTCGGCGACGATTTGGATCTATGGAGCTTGTTCGGGTAAGGATTTTTTTAATAAATAAATTTCGTATTGTACACATACAAGAAATGTAATCTAATGATAAGGATGTGCGTATTCATAAAGAAGAAGAAGGACTCGTTATTGGTATTAATTGATGATTCTACAAGAAATCCTCAGTATTATTCTGAGATAAATCTGGCATATTTGTAATTTAGAGTAAATAGAGGGGATGCTGATGTATTTTATTATAATTTTTTAAATCTGTTATTGCTTGAATATTTTATTTTTAATTAATATATTACACGTACATTTTTAGAAATAACTCCTGTATTATTCATAAAAAAAAATTGGAGTATTTTTAATTTAGAGTAAATAGATTAAAAATGTACAATACTCTGGTGTGGTCATGAATTGACTTCATTTTTTTTTTTTTGGGTTAATGGTGCTGACTCATTGATCATTCTACTTATCATCATCATGAGTGCTAGATAGGGGATTTATTTAAAACTTACACATAAGATGTTATTATTTTAATTTACTTTATCCCTCCTATTCATATTTTTTTTTTCCCAACCACATCTCTATTCATTACAAATATTAAAAAAGGTTTTCATCATTTAATATACCATCTTCTAATCGTATGTTGAGCATAAGTGATAAAAAGGTTGCTTATGCAATTAAAAAATTCTGATAAAACTTTCATAGCAAGAATTTCTCTCATCTACCCGTTCGTCTCGCCTCCGAAATTCTCTCCACATATCTTAACTATTACTTCTTACATAAAGTGGTCCAAATAATAATGTTTTGCTCATTACTTAACCTGAATTTTTAAATTATTTTAAATAATAAAAATAATATTTTAATATTCTTATAATTTATTAAATCATATTTGATAATCATTATTATATATTTAATAATCATTATTATTATATAACCAAGAAAATATAAACATCTTCATTCAAGAAATAAACTTGATTACATGATTCGGTGCAACCTATGCAAAATAATTAGTTATTATATTTATCAATTTATTTCTTTATTTTAAATACTATTATTATTTATAATTTTGATCAAACATTTTCTTTCCGTACTTATATTTCTAAATTGCTAATAGATTCATTCCTCATTTAATATGAATTTCTTTTATTTAATATTTATACTCATACATCACATAAATTATTAAATTATTTATTATAATGATTATAACATGAAAATAATATTTGAATATTTATATCATTTCTTAAATTTTATTTTATAATATTTATTACTAAATATAATTATGAAACTATATAACTTTATAAAATTCATAAGTGCTTTTCATAAATGAAATTTATAAAAATAATAATAATCTTAAAGTCATATGTGAAAAAATATTCAAACAGTAACTACGATTAACCAGACACTTTTAATTAATATCACTTATTTAAGATTATGATTGTCCATGGCTAATCAAGAAGCACTCATTTTTAAAGGGTCTATATCTAATCTAAATAGTGTAGATTTAATTTTGTTCAACCAAAAAATTTTGAGTAAAGGTTATTTTTGAAAAAAAAAAATGATAGTTAATATATTAACTTTACTTTAAATTTTATTCCCATCAAAATATTTTTTTTGAAGAATTTTTTTTTTAAAAATGAAACCTAAACAATGCAGTGATATGATGGAGCATGGAGGCGCTCAGATATCGGATATGAAAAGAAAATCTGACGACATTAGTTTTGTTATTATTCACCCCGCTCAACATCGTCCTGATTTCCGTGCCCGCCCACACCCACTGTTTCTGGCTCATGCTAAGGCCATGTTTGTTACGGAAGATTTGAGTGAGGAAAGAAAAGGAAAGGAAAGGAAAGGAAGATTAGGAGGAAACTTTAAAAATGTGAGTTGTTTGGTATCTTAGGGAAATGAAGTTAATTGAGGGAAAATGAGATGTTTGGTATGAAGAATTAGGTATTGGTTAAGTTGGAAGATTAGGTGAAATTCCCAGATTGCCCCTAAATAAAAAAAACATAAAAAAAAAGTTCATAACTGATTGGAAGTGTTTTTGCGCGACATGAACAAACCCTAGAAGAAAATTGCAATGTAAAATTGGAGTAGATGGTGTTGGGGAATGAAATTCCGACGACGAGTGTCTCCTGGTGGTGACAAGGGCGACGTCGATGGAAGGAATAAAGGTTTGGAAAGCACGAAGGTATATTTAATGAGCTGCGGAAATGAGTATGAGAAGAGAATCAGGGAAGATTAACACTGATGAACATTGAACCCAGGTGATGCTATAGAGAACGAAGGTTGATTGAAAAAAATGAGTATTGAACCTCTGACCAGTGTGAAGTTGCTGAATGAAAAGGGGGTTGTTGGGTTGGTGAAATAGAGGTGACCACAAAAGTGTGAGGAAAATATCGCATTCCTTCATATGACTATAATTAATCATCAAAATCAAACAGGGACATACCAATAACGAATGTTAGATCAGTTAAAAAGGACACAAGAAGTATGAAAAATTGCACTTGTGAGGATGAAGAAGAAGACATTAACAGGTATATAATATGCAAAACAGGGACATTGGTTCTTTATCAAATGGGCGATTGAAGTGAACATATGTGAAGCACGGAAACGACAAAGATTTTGACGAGTTGCATCGAAATTTATTAAAATAATCTTCACCCGGTGGTGGTGTGGGAGAGGAATTAAAATAAAGCAATTTGGCCTTATGAAATCTTTGCATAAGAAGGAAAGCAAGGGAAAAATTTTAAATTGGACTTGTCAAATCTTTGCGTAACCATAATCTTGAACCAACACAACATAGAAGCTTAATGCCAAGGCACAAAATGAAAATAAATGAATGAACTTGGCCTTCTCAAATCTTTGCATAAAAGTAAAACAGAACCTTGGACATGACAACAACATGAGCGAGTCGAGAATAGTTGACATAAATGATACCATGTGAACTGTAGGGTGAAAGAAAAAAAAATTAAGGAAATTGGCCTTTTCAAATGCTGTATAACAAATAATTGTCAAGTTTTTCACAGGGTGCATCAGCCACCCAAAATTTGCAGGCACAGTAACATAGAATAACCATCATTCATCAATTCTCAGATGACAGAAAAAAACAGAAGTTGAAGTTCGAACCAAACAAACAAGTTCGAACTCCCATCACAACATAATAATTATAATTGTAAAGTTTATGACAAGGTGCATTAGGCACCCTAAAATTATCTGCCTAAAATCAACATGACAGCCATGAACTAATGTACAAAATGATAACAAACCTAAAATAGATTAAACATCATTCAACCATTAAACATGAGTTGAAAACACAAAAGTTGAAGTTCGAACCAAACAAGAAAGTTCAAACTCAAACGAACAACATGTAAACTATCTCAGAATGTGAATCAACAGTCATAACAACAACAAACATAGTCAACACTGTACTGGAGCATTACATGTAACTCTAAACAGACAATGCAAACAATTTTTTTCCCTAGTTCTTCTTCTTCTTGTTCGATGGGGACCTCTTTGGAGCGGCACGCCTAGGCGATGATGTCTGTGAACCAAGGAGGTTCACTGGGATGAACATTGGAGCAATAGGCTATGGACTTGGAGGAGGAATTGGTGGTGCATCTGCGAAGACATGGGCCAAATTCTGCCGCGCAAGGACGGGCGAAGGTTGAAGCGGGAATGAACCTCAAAGGAACATCATCTGATATGTTCCTGGAAGGGGCAGGAGGAGGGTTTACTTGTTCAGGCAGAGGGACAATTGACAGTGGGGTGATTGGATCCAAATCCTCACCTTCACCCACTTCGCATCGGGTGGGGTCCTCCGGAAAAATGGTCATCTTTCTCTTCCTCGTCACACAGGGTGTCTCCAAGCACATGGTCAGAACGATCATCCCCTTCCTTCTCTGCTTCTTCATCTCTGTTGCTTGCAGGCCCACCCTCATGGTCATCATCCTCTTCGTTCTCTGCCTCTTCATCTCTGCTGCTTGCAAGCCCACCCTCATGGTCATCATCCCCTTCCTTGTCTCCACCTTCATCTCTGCTGCCATCATCCTCGACCTCAGAAGCAATCTCATCACCCCCTTCCTTATCTGGTTCTTCTTCGCTGCTGCTATCATCCTCACCCTCAGAATCATGTGGTTCATCCCTTTCATTGTCTTCATCTTCATCTTCATTCTCTTCTTCTTCTTCCCTGCTGATATCATCCTCGCCCTCAGAATCATGTTGATCACCCCCTTTATTCTCTTCTTCTTCTTCTTCTTCATTCTCTTCTTCTTCATCTCTGCTGATATCATCCTCGCCCTCAGAATCATGTTTATCATCCCATTCATTCTCTTCTTCTTCATCTTCATTCTCTTCTTCTTCTTCCCTGCTGCTACTATCCTCGGCATCAGACTCATGCTCATTAGGGGTGGAAACAGGCCAGGGGCCTCTGGCCTGGCCTGTCAGGCTAACAGGCCAGGCCTAGGCCTTTTTTAAGGCCTGTTTATCTAAACAAGCCAGGCCTAGGCCTTTTTTAAGGTCTGTTAGGCACGACGGCCCCCGGCTTTGTTATAGGGGTATAATTGTAATTTTATAATTAATGATTCAGTGCCCTCCTGATTGTGACATGTGGCTTAAAAATAACCTAAATCTCTAACCTCTATCGTGAAGGTGAATCCTTGAACCGATAGTCCGCCGCTTACTCTCAGTCTCAGATCTCGCTCGTCATCTCTATCCCTTTCAAATATCGCTCGTCGTCTCTATCTCTCTCCGATCTCAGCTTGTCGTCGGCTCATCGCTCTCACTCTCAGATCTCAGCTCGTTCAGTGTTCGGCCAAACCTCGCTTTCACCGACAAATTGGTAAGTATTTGCTTCTGCTGGTTCGATTTGCTCACCTTTTTTAGTTTAAGTGTTCAATTTGGTGTTTAAGCTTCTATGTAGTGTTCGATTTTTGTTTTCCTTTGGTTTATCTTCCTTTGGGTTCAATTCTCTGCAAACACGTGTACTGTGTTCACCTGAGATTAGTAATTTCAGTATGAGATTGCTTTTCTATCACTTACTCTTCTATAAGGCTCGATCAGTGTAAATCGTGTTGTATCTTTTCTGAATTTTATGTTTTGGGTCTGTCTTTATTACTCAAATGAATTCTGGTATAAGGTTTTAACGATTTGTACGATTTTCAATGATCATGACACTTGTACATGGTCGATTTTACGAGGAGTTGATGATTGATCGAGACGATCAGCTACCTGACTTAGTTCAAGTCTTGTCCAGATATGGCCAATTTATCCGCATGAGTTGGTTACCATAAAAATATATTTACTTTTTTACTATGTTGCCCCTTTTTTCTTCACTTGGTTCCCATTGTTAGGATTGCTGTCATGAACTATAGATCTGGACTTTTGGGGCATTAGAAGGAGTATTGATTCATGTTTTGGATGATAACCAACTGCATTTATTTACTCCATTATCTTGTTCATGAAACCAGGTTGTGCAATACTACCATAGTGGTGATCTGTTTTGGAAGATCATTTGCAAAATAAGGGCAAAACTACTTTCAAGCCCTTAAAGAAGAGGAAAAGAGGGAAAAAGGTAGGTCAAGAGTACTTGATCATCATGGAAAAGAAGTCACATAGACGCCCTATGAGGTATGAGAAAGATCAATCGAGCCGCGTGTGGGGCTTTATTAGTATGTTTGATTTACTCGCCATGGTCGTCTTTGCTTTCGAAGTTAATTTCGGAAAAAAGGCGTGGTAGCAAGCATGCTTTTAGTAAGAAGCGTGCTTTTTTCCTTGGGTATGAAGCGTGTTTAATATTTAAGATTGTGTTTCCAAGTTGACAACATTGCTTGTAGACACAGATCTCTATACTTACCTAGAGTGTTTGTTTTCTATATACATAACATGTCATTTTTTCTGTGTGTGCTGAACTGCTAAAGAAACTGTGAAGTATTATTTGCTAGAAACTTTGTTCTATATTGCACATCTTTCCTGGAGCCACATTCAATTTCAATCTTATGATGGTTCTTTTGTGAGAGTTGGTTCTCATTTTTCTCTTACGGAGATAAAAAGGAAATTAAAGCATGCCATGAGAAAGGAGAGGGTAGAAACCACAAAACAGGCCTCTTAACAAGCCACGGGCACAGTCGAGGCCGGAAAAATAGCATAACGAGGCCGAGGCCGAGCTCGAGGAGCCTCTTTCTTTGCAAAACAGGCCTGGCCTGTTAAGAGTGTGGCCTGGCCTGTTTCCACCCCTAATGCTCATCATTCCCTTGCTTTTGACCTTCTTCTTCTCTGCTGCTATCACCTTGCTCACTTCCTTCCTTGTCATCCGTTGGCTTGGTAGAAGGACCAGCCATATCATGTCTTTTTGTCCTGAACTCAACAAAGTCCTTGAAGTCAGTGCCATAGACGTAAATGAAATCTCGAACGTCCTTCAAGTCAAATGCCATTGAAGCAAGGCGTGACTCCATCTCATTGAGGGTTAACTGTATGTTAGCCTTAATTAACCCAATTTTTTCATCCACAATGTTGGCAAAGAAGGCTGCCACTTCTGCAACTCCTTCCTGAAATAAAGGGTTTCCCCTACGTGGACCAGGTCTAGGTGCAGCTACCTTTTCCTTCCCTTTCCTACCTTGATGGGCCTCATTGGATGATTTACTGGATGACTGTTTGGCAACAACAGGGATTTGCATTCTGTGCAGAGCCTCGTCATCAAATTCAGGAGTCCATATGGGGGGCTCACCTTTATGAAGATACCACGCCTTGTGCTTTTGTAATATGAGAGAAACAATGGAAGGGTCTGGCAGTTCAGAATTTTTCATCCCAATAGTTGTAACCTTCAGCATTGTGTCAATGATCCTCTTCCCCATATGAAATGGCTTCCTCTTGATCAAGCAGCATAGGATTTCTTTGTCCTCAAGGCTCATGGTTGTGTAGTGCTTGCCCTTGTTTACGAAGTTCCTGCTGTAAAGATAATGCAGCACCCTATACTTATGAGGCGGGCGCCGGTCTGCATACGAGAGGAGAATCATCCTCTGTTGTCCTCCCATAGCAATATTTTATCCATTTCCTCTCCACTAAACCTTGTATTTGTCGACGCAGCCTTAACCCCTAACCAATTAAGGATGTTCTTCTCAGTCAATTCAATTGTTTGCCCCCTAACACGTGTGGACACAATTCCAGTTCTAGATAATCTGAGGTTTGAATAAAAAACCTTCACAACAGAGTCACTATATGGCAAACCCAACTCCAGCAGTCCCCTAAATGGTCTAAGAATGGCGTCTAGTCTAAAGGGAAAATCATCTTCAAATGAGTCCATCTTAATCCTACTCATTTTACACAGACTTCTACCTACTAACCTCATGTCATAGTCCTCAAGTTTCGACTGATTGAAATCAGCCTTAGAGTCAGGGATGATATTGGCCTTCAGTTTCAGTTTCAGTTTCTTATACAACTTGGACCTTACCTCATCAACTTGCTGAATGTCTTCATCATTGTCATTGGTGGAGGTAGAAGATTCTTCAGTCGCGTTTGTGTCTTGCCAGTCTTTCTCTTCCCCACTGGAACTAGCAATGTCAACCATTTTTCCCTTCCTCTGTTTGGCATCCTCTGCCTTTCGCTTTTTCTGCCTTTGAGAAGAGTCAGAGACGGATTCACCATCATCACCTGAAGGGGCCTTCCTCTTCCTAGACGCCTGCGTGTAGTTGTTCTTCCTAGCAGCCCTTTTGTTTTTCCTGGCTTCTTTAGCATCAAGTTCTCTCTTCCACTTTGCTGCTTTTGCATACTCGTCATAAGCTTTTGTGTCTTTGCTCGTCTCGTTGACGTCCCAACTCGACCACACCACCGTAGTGTTGCCCTATGCTTCCTAAATGATACAACGTCTTCCATTGTAATGCCCAAGTCGTTCAAACGGTTGTCATTTTTCTTCGCCTTCCCTATTATGAACTGGTTCAGTTTTGGCAGTGGCAAACGTCTGGGGTTAACGTAAAGTCGCATTTGGAAACTCTGGGTACAGGGTTACAATCCTCCCAAATGTGGATTGAGAGGGTCGGGTTTATAAGGACTCGTTTGAGGTTTGCTGGCAAGAACAGAGGAACAATGGGAAGACGATGATGTGTTATGGTCTTGGGTGTGTGTTTGAAGGTCAGAAATTCGAAAGGTCGCGGCTGAGAAAGGTGGAAGCACAATGTGAAATGGGTTGGGTTTGCCTGGGGAAGACGCGATGAATAGATGGCAGAGTTGTGACAGTTTTGAACAGAGTAGTGGGCGGCGTCAGTTTTGTGGCTGACGTTCGAACTGCTCCATCAAGTACTGAACATGGGTATAAACCGCCATTGGTTTAATTAAATGGAAAAAACCCACGTTTGAACAATAAATACCTTTTACTTAATTAAACAAAAGAAATTTAGTCACGTGTCGTTAAACACACTGAGATTATATTTTGCATAACTGATTCAACAGAAATCATAAGTTCGAACGTAATTTTGAAGTTCGAATGGACACAGATGTCATAATGTCATATTCAGATAATGTTGAACACTATTAAGTTCGAACTTCATATCATACGTTCGAACTTATGAGAGTAAAAAAAGGCGTTTGAACCTCAATTTTGGCAGCAACAAATCCAAATGCTTAATTGAGCTATAGCAGGTGCAGTCGAGGAAAAAAACCAGAGTACATTTGTCACAAGCAAGAGGTGTAGTAATGGGAAAAAACTCCATTTTATTTGTTACAACAAGCACCTATAGTAATGGGATAAAAAAGCACAATGCATTTGTTACAAGAAGCAGGTATAGTAGTAGGAAAATGCTGATATGCATTTGTTACAAGAAGCAGGCTCCCCATTCCCCCTGGGCTGATATGCATTTGTTACAAGAAGTAGGTAATGTAATAGAAAAATGGTGATATGAATTTGTTACAAGAAGTAGGTATAGTAATAGAAAAGGGAAAAACACTCAAGTACAATGTTGACATATTGATAGTATCCACTTTTATACATTCAGAATAGGTGAGTACATCCCATGCACCGCCATTGTTCAAGTCATGGCCTGAATGATAATACACTTATAAGGAATCAAACAACAACATGCTGCTACACACAAACTTTATGCCATATCCACTTTTTCCCTAACCTAATTGAACATGGTCCAAAGTTTGCGCTAATGCATATAACCCTGACCTATACAAAAGACAGATTTGAACTGAGACAACAGATTAGTGTCCAAAACGGAGTGACACATCTGAATTACCACTGGCCAATACAGATACATCAAAAACAAAAAAGACCAGCTATGTACTCCACACTATTAAACTACACTTCTATATACTGCTGATAATGCATATCTATTGATTCAGCAAGGTGCGGATCCATGACTGCTTAAACTGTGCAGGCACCTTTAAAAATGCAATCAACATTTTGTCAGATGCTAGGATCTTCATATGTGCAAGGTTTCTTTCATTCCAAGTAAAGTCCTCAAGTTGCAGTAGCTCCATGTACAAGTCATCTCCTGGGGCAGCAAGTTCAGGTTGCCTCTCTTGGGGTGCCATCATATTTCCTAGCTTGTCAAACGCAGTAACGATGGTCTTGTCCAATTGTGTGACTGTATCTCGCAATGCCTCAACGATTACTTCAGCATTGTTCAGTTTGCGCTTCTTCTTTGGACCAACATATGCATCAGAGGCATTGACTTGAGTGGGGATAATTTCATGATTTGTTTGTGACAGCTCAGACTCATCAACAACATGTTATGGTGTTTCCGGTAGTTCGTCATCTTCAAGATTAACTTGTTCCTCCATTCCCCTCGGGCACTCTCCTTCCTCACCGGTAGCCCTGTCCCTTCCCCAAACCATGCATAGAGAGTCAAAGTTTGATAAAGGTTTGGTTCGAAATTCCTTTGCCTTTGGATGAGCCTGCACTTTGAACAAGCAATATGTGAGTAGTTGAAATGAAAGTCATTCGTAATATAAAAGTAAAGTAAAAATTTCAACAGAATGGTAAGATCACATACCTTCATATACTCATCCCACACCTCTGGATCTACGGTAACAAGGTTGGTCTCCGGATTCCAACCAAATGCAGAAGTGGTAGGCCCGTAAACAATGTCATATGCCGCCTGCCATAGCCGTTTCAAGGTCTTTAGTCTGGATGTGATGTGAGGAGTTGCTTTGAGGCCACATCCAGGAAGCTTCTCCTCAATCATCTTCTGCAACGCATTTGCATATCCTGCCTTGAACCCACTGTCCGCCATGAACTTTTGGTCCATTCTCAAACTAACAAGGCAATCTACCAAAATCCAGTCCTCAACTGCAATCCACATCTTGATCCTCGTCTTGGTTTCCTATTCAGCTGGATCCATATAAAACAAACACAGATTGTGACAACATATTGCAGGTATACATACTTGTCAAATAACATAAAAAATCCACACCACAACACCAACAAAGGCAAAGAAGAACTTAATTGATATTCATATTGACATAGCATATGATTGTTCTTTATAACGTAAACAGACGGAATAAATTGTCCTTAAACCTAGCAATAGTTGTGTACAACGTTATCAGTTATCTCCAAGTGCCATAAAGGCAGCAAACATGTCGTTTGCAACTTCTCCCTATAGTTAGTTCAGACTTCACTCATTTCCATTGGAACTAAGGGCATGTTCTCAATCGTTGCAGGTCCAGTCTGAAAGGACTCAATCTCCTCATCAAGGGGATCTTGAACACTCTCCCGATGAATGAGATTATGGAGCAAACAGCAAGCAACGATGTATCTGTTTTGCAGCCTCACTGGATAAAAAGATGGGCTCCTCAATATTGCCCACCATAACTTGAGTATGCCAAAGCACCTTTCTATTACATTTCGGGCCGCAGAATGTCGCATGTTGAAACACTCATGCGCAGTTTGGGGTTGATGTTCTTGTCTCCAGTCATTAAGGTGGTACCTTTGATCTCTGTAAGGAGCCAAAAAACCCTGGCAATTACTATACCCAGCATCCACCAAGTAGTAGTTCCTTGCTCAAAGAAAAACAAGTTAACAAACAATGGTATAACTTAATTTAAACTAAGTAATGGACGCTCACACCGGTACCTAGTGGTACTTAGTCCGAATGGTCTCCTTATAGCATCTCTCAACACCCTCCCATCTGCAGCTGAGCCTTTCCACCCGGGAAAAACAAATATGAATTGGCCATCCGGTGAGCATACCCCAAGGACATTAGTTGTTACCTCCCCTTTTCTATTTCAGTACCTCCCCTTGTGTTGTGCAGGAACTTGAACACGTATGTTCGTACCATCCAATGCACCAAGGCACCCCTAAAATGACAAAAACATTATCACAGTTAAGGTCAAACCACAATGTCAATACTGTATTAAATTACTCACACAATAACATAATGTACATACCTTGAACCACTTCCAACGATGATCATTTGAGTCCTCCGGAATTGGCTCTGGTTTCTTCAAAAGCAATGATTGAAGTCTAATGGAAGCATTAAGCACTAGTTTGAAGTATCTACTAATGGTTTCTCTTGACCTTCCAAACTCAAACTGTATGACTCTGTTCTTCACATGATGAGCCAATATGTGAAGGAACATAGCCACTTTCTCATCAACTAGCATATGTTTAGTTGCTCTTAATCCACCATTGTGTCTAACATGTGACACAATTTATCAAACGTTGCCCGGTACATCCTAATTTGGTTGAAGCATGTGGTGTCACTACTATATATCATCGCCCTCAAATTCACTCTCTTGGCATGAAAATCTAATCTAAACGTCCTATCTGGTAAGTGCCTTGGTCTACTCCGCTCCCACGACCACTATCATCATCACAAGCAAGGTCCTCACTGCTAGTAGCAAAGCTATGCACCCAGCCAACATTCCAACCATTTCCCATAAACGTGGCTCTATACCTACACAATTTTTCAGCACACCAATATCTTTTTTATCATAATCTGCCACTCCTCTTTACAAACTACCACTATTTAACATTCAAACATTGCTATCTTTCACCCCAAATGCTCAATTTACACCACTACTTATCACCCAACATCACACTCACTGACTTAACGACATATGTCTGATGTTCGAATTGGCCTGTCTGGTTCGAACGTAATCTTCAGTTGTTTAGTTGCTATTACTTGTTTTCATTTCAGCTTTAACAGACTTACAAAACCCATATTTTATTTCCAGTAAACATGCCATCACCCAACTATCAAATTTCATATATAAACACACTTCACATTATTCACAAATTTATCATTCACAAAACTACAACACATTGTACATAAACAAACAACATATTTTAATTCAGTTAAATCGTGTCTGTGTCTGAATATTGGTTGTCAATGCATTCCACTGTGTGTGTGTGTCCCCCCTCCCTCAGCTCGAAGGAACAGGGCAACGAAAAGCTCAACCCCCCAAACCTCGAAGCAATAGGGCAACGAAAAGCTCAGACCACCCCCCCCAAAAAAAAAGCTCAAAGCAACAGGGAGCCCCCCAACCTCGAAGCAATAGGGCAACCAACGGCTCAAAACCCCCCCCCCAAAGCTCGAAGCAACGGGGCAACCAACAACTAGACCCATAATGGTGAATCACACAGAAATTGATTTCGAATGAATACTTACCTCAAATGCAGCTCTCTCACTTTGGGTTCAACTTCTCCTTCGCCGAAAAACGACCATTGTAGATCCAAGCTCCTTCATCGACACCTTCGTCCAGCTCGCACGTTGCTCCTACTTTTAAAATGGATACAGTGTTTTCAAGGGGCCTTTTTGTCCCACATTTTCACCTTCTCGGCAAGATTTCGGCCTTCCCTCCTACGAAATAGGAATGAAGGTTCCAATGGTTGATGGAACTTTGCAACTCGCGGGATGTATGGTCGAAGGAAGACGCGGGAAGCAAACACGTTTTTTGCGTGGGAAAGTTGTTATGTTTCCTTTCCCTCTCCCCAATTCTTTCTAACAAACAAGGCCTAAAATCCTAATTAAGATCCAAAAGATCCCATTTTTCTTTTTTGATTTTTCAATTCGGTCTTAGTCACTGTCACATGCAAGTTCAACCAATTAGGGAATTGTTAGATTATACCGAGATTGCTTCTCACAATCAACCAAGTGCTAAAGAGTAAAGACGCAAAGGATTCCCCATTATTTTACGTCCTCTGCTTCCAAAAGTCATCAAGAATAATTCACTCAGATTCAGTTTTCTTCTCCACCACCACCTCCTCCTCCTTATTCTTCATCGGCATCTGATATTTTTGCAGAAAGTGATGGCATCTCTCAGCTTCACCGGGACTCACATCAAAACTGGGCGTTCTTCTGCTTCTGGGTTTGGCTTACCTGGTCGTCCCACAAGTCTGATTCGTCCTAGTAGAGTTAGCTTTAAGGTCCATGCTTCGGAGGCTCAGGCAGAACCGGATCTTAGCGTTAACGTTAATGGATTACACTTGCCCAATCCTTTTGTAATCGGGTCGGGTCCACCGGGTACCAACTACACCGTCATGAAAAGGGCCTTTGATGAAGGCTGGGGGGGTGTGATTGCTAAAACTGTAAGATTTCGTTATGATATACTCCGTCCCCTGCATTAGTGTCTCTACTTATTTCGTTTTTCAGTAAAACTAAACTAACAATCATAATCATAAAGATCTGACATCTGGAATGTTACAGTAATTTGTGTTCAGAAACACCGGTGGCTGAAACTTAGTCCTGTATATTTGTAATCTATCCTGATCATCTAACTGTTCTTAGCTATAAAATGGAATTTTTCCACTGTTGTGGTCTTTGCTGTAAAACTTGGATGACAACTCCTGTACTTTGCTAGATTAGGATATGGACTTTAAAGATTCTTCCCTCCTCTCCACCTCCCTCCATGATTCTATCAGGACTTTGTCAGGCTTTGTTCTTTTTGAATTGATATAAATTGAGCCGCTTTTGGTGTATTAGGGAGCTCTTCATAATCCACTGTCTGCTTTTTATTGTTGGCATTACCCACTCGATCATCATATTTTGCCTCCTTGAACCTTGAAACACAGAGGAGTCTGCTTTCAATCTGCAGATTTTGACTCGATCCAGAGAGGATATTGAGATTGAGTGGGATGAAATGGAATATTTCGTTCCTTCCCGTTGAAGCACATGTCTAGCTGCACCAAACAAAATTTTAAGAAAGGCAGAGGCAATTCTGTGACAGAGAAGATATATTTAAAGCTGTCTTTTTAAGCCATCTACTAGAAAATATTAAAGCCGTCTTTTTAAGTTATACTCGTACTTTGTTAATCTCTTGGATCCATGGCTAAGTTGTTTGTCAAAAAAATGCAAGAGGGTTTTTCTTCTCAGCATTTTTTTTAGCTGTATTGTTATTTATGAATTTAGGATGAGTGTTCTTCTAAATCCAATTAATAATCGTAATTTGTTCATCACTCTAAATATTCCAGAAAGCGAATGGTACAAAAGAAATCTTATCTGTGTATGTACCCTAAGACAGTTATGTTCATGTTTTCTGTTTCTGTGGCTTTCCTGTAAAAGCATATCATTGTTTTTATTTTTCCATTTCATTTTCTTCAGATGCTTCCCCCACCCCCACCCCAAAAAGCATTAAACTAAGCATATCATACTTGATGATAGTTAGGTAGAGTAACTCTCGGAAGTTCACAATGATTTGCTGTCAAGAATTTGATACTTGTCGAATTTGGTGGTTATTTTACAGATTTAAGTATTTAATTGTTGATACAGCATAATTGTATCTAGCCATCTGTGGAATTTGATAATAGTGGTGGTAGATTGAGTGGTTTGGAATAACGATTGGTGGCTTTAAAATATATTGAAATAGCTTTTCAATCGGATTTATGATTTACATAAAAGTAGTAGCTTTTCATACCCCTCAACTGTTTTGTCAAGAAGCGGTAAAATTACATGGTATGCCCCACTCCATAATACCGATATTCTGTTTTTCTTAGTGCGTTCCGATTAAGCCAAACCAAGTTAAATATGAGCAAGCACTGCCTACCGCCCAAAACAGATGGGCAAACCGAGGTGGTAGATCGCTACTTGGAAACGTATCTTAGGCGTTCTTCCCAAAACCGAGGTGGTAAATCGCTACTTGGAAACGTATCTTAGGTGTTCTTCCCAAGAACAACCAAGGTTATGGAGTAAGTTCCGGCTGGGCTGAATTTTCATTTAATACTAGTTTCCACGTGTCTGCCCACAACACTCCATTCAAGCTGGTCTATGGAAGAGAGCCACCTCCTCTCCTTCGCTATGTCAAAGGTGAAACTAAAGTAGCTGAGCTTGAAGAACAACTAGAGGAACGCGATGACATGCTCAAGCTCCTTCGGGAAAACTTGCTCAAAGCTCAGGATCGAATGAAAAGCCAGGCGGATCGTTATCGACGAGATCTTGAGTTTTCACCTGGTGATGTTGTTTGGTTGCGTCTCCAGCCTTACAAACAGAAATCCCTAGCTAGAAGGAGGTACGAAAAACTATCCCCAAGATTTTTTGGTCCCTACAAGGTTGTTGGAAGAATTGGAAAGGTCGCATATGAGTTAGAACTTACTACAGAAGCTCAAATTCACCCAGTTTTCCATGTCTCGCTACTACGCCCGACATACGAGCACACCACCACCCATCCTCCCACATCGTTACCACTCTATGCAGACATGGAGTTGATGCTAACACCCTCTGAGATTCTGAATCGCCGATGGACAGCAAGTGATGAACTAGAGCTTTTAATCCTAAATTTTTTCTGAGAACTAAAGCGAGATCCTTGCAGAGGTTTTCTAATAGAATTCTATTTTTCCTGTTTTATTCCGTAATTTCCTGGTTTGGGTGCTAACATTATGTTACGTGAAGGTTGACTTTTTACTGGAGGGCAAACAAAATGTTTTATACTTTATTGGTATCTGACTGAGAAAGGCTTGGTCATCAGTAATCTAACTAAAAATTTAATTCCTTTAACATGTTTGATTGTTTATTGATAATTTATTTGGTGCAAAAAATTTGGAAGGTTTCATTGTATTTTATAACAGTTAGAACTGATAAAGAAATAGCCCTTTCTGTTGACATTGTAAAATAGTTCATAAAAGGGTTTTATAATTCACTATTTAATGATAGTCATTTTATTGGTGTATGACTCCAATGTATATGTGGACAAGCTGATAGTTCATAAAAGGGTATGATTTTTGAATTAATGGTTAGAAATAGTAGTATTATGTGGACATGTGGACAAGCTGGTTTTATATTGTTCTAATTACTGCACGTGTTATTTGAACTCTGAACAATTCAATTAGGGTTTATTTTCTTGTTTACTTTCTGCCATATGAGGTCCTTATGTCATTAGGAATATTTACAATCATATTTAGAAAAAATGACATTAAATTAGACAAATTGTAATTTCATTGTAGTCAATTTAGATGCAACTGATGTTTTGTATCCCAGTTAATAAGTGATCATGAAATTTGATGCTATTCTTTTGCTAGGTGTCACTTGATGCAGCAAAAGTCATAAATGTAACACCTCGATATGCCCGACTACGGGCTGGTGTAAATGGTTCTGCCAAAGGAGAAATTATTGGATGGGAGAACATAGAACTTATCAGTGACCGTCCTCTTGAAACTATGTTGAAAGAGTTCAAACAATTAAAAGAAGAGTACCCCAACAGAATTCTGATTGCTTCAATCATGGAGGAGTACAATAAATCTGCCTGGCAGGAGCTCATCGATCGTGTTGAGCAAACTGGAGTTGTAAGATGACTTCACCGGCTGAGTTTGTGAGCTTAAATATTTTTATAGCTAAAATTCTGGCATCTGACTCCTCTGACATACTTGTAGGACGCAATTGAAGTAAATTTCTCCTGTCCTCATGGCATGCCAGAACGCAAAATGGGTGCAGCAGTGGGGCAAGATTGTGCACTTCTAGAAGAGGTTTGTGGATGGATAAACGAAAAAGCTACAGTTCCTGTTTGGGCTAAGATGACTCCTAACATCACTGACATCACACAGGTTAGCTTTGAAACTTACACTCTAATAATTGTTCTGTCTATGATTGATATAAATGATCATCACTCTGGACCATATTAGTTATTGCACTTTGTTGTTGCTTCTGTTTATAGCCAACAAGAGTTGCTCTTAGATCGGGATGCGAGGGTGTAGCTGCCATAAATACGATTATGAGTGTCATGGGAATCAATCTTGATACTTTACATCCTGAGCCTTGTGTTGAGGGGTATGCAATCTCAATGCCCAAAACTTCATGGTTTTTCCTTCCTCAATATCTATGAATATCTAGTCTAATGCTGTCTAAAATTTGCTAGATATTCAACTCCTGGTGGTTATTCTGCAAGGGCAGTTCATCCCATTGCCCTTGGGAAGGTGATGAATATCGCGAAAATGATGAAGGCAGAGTTTGACCTTAATAACTACTCACTGTCTGGCATAGGCGGTGTTGAGAAAGGTGGTGATGCTGCTGAATTCATTCTTCTTGGGGCAAATACTGTGCAGGTATGATGGGCAATTGACTTCTTTGGCCTCATTGATGGATTTAGTGTTCTGCCTCTGTAAATTGGTCCCCCAAGTTATTCATTGTTAAACGGGTTATCCTTATCCATAACATGTCATTTCCAAAAATTGTGTGGAAAATCATGCCTTAGTGCAACTTGATGCTTTCTACAACCGCAAAAAAAAAAAAAAAACAGGTCTGGATTTTAGTGGCTACTGATTCAAATACCTGTGAAGGCTTTGAAATTCATAAAGGCCCAGTTGGAGAATAGGATTACTATATGATGAAGCCTCTTTAGGATAGGGATGGGTCCTTCACATCCTCTTTAGGTATAGGTGTCTCTTGTATATTGGTTCTTTTTTTTTTTTGGTCAAAGACTTGTATATTGGTTCTACTGTATCCATATGTTACTATATAAATATATATATGAATAGTGGGAGCCAGCCGTATCTATCTAGGTTTTGGCTCATTAACCTATTTTGTGTTTTTTTTGTCTGTTTTCATTCTTGGCATTAGAGTCAGGTTTCTAGCTTATCTTTGAATCTTTATCATTCTTCGATAAAAGTTTTTGATGTTATTACCTAATACCTATAACCTTTGAGATAGTGAGAACTTAACGATACTCTGTAGGTGTGCACTGGGGTTATGATGCATGGCTATGGTCTTGTGAAGAAACTAAGTGCTGAGCTTAAAGACTTCATGAGAAAGCATAATTTCAAATCCATAGAAGATTTCAGAGGGTATGTATGAACTTCATCTGAGCTGGATTCCAGTAGCTTTTATAAACTCACAAGATTAAATATTCAAGGAACATTGAATTTCATTAACAATCTTTTACCTGTTCTGTGTCCACCAAACAAAAAAACACAGGGTCTCTCTCCGGTATTTTACTACTCACACTGACTTGGTAAGGAGGCAACAGGAAGCAATTAAACAGAGGAAAGCCATAAGGAAAGGTTTGCAGTCTGATAGAGAATGGACAGGGGATGGTTTTGTGAAGGAGAGTGAAAGTATGGTTTCCAACTGAACAATGTGATCAAACAGATCAAGCTTCTTCTTCTTCATCCATGATTGGAAATAAAAATAATGTGGCAATAATGGAGGGAAGTCTCTTGTATTATTCATGTTCATTTTATCTTTCTGAGTACTGTGTGAATATTTGTGTACATTTTTTCAGAACTATGATTTCTCAGAAGTTCAAAGTAGACAATCAGAAGCTTTCATGGCATTTTCTTTTAGAATACTCTGGTTCCCTGAACAGCACTACAAGTTCCACATGAAGGTCCTAAAACAAACTCCGGTCCTAAATATAAGACCAAATTGACTTTTTTGGAGAGATTATGAAAACTAATTAAATTATTTTAAAGTATTTATATTTATATATTTTTTCCAAACAAATTTTTCCGACTTATAAACCGATATATAATTTAATCACACTTAACAAATGATATAATTAAGTAATTTAATTTATTTAAAATAAAATGTGCCTTATATTTAAGGACCGCGTTATCTTAGGTCTTTAATCTAAGATTTACTTAATTAATTTGGGTAGATTAAAGAAATTCATAATTTATTAAAAAAAAAAGTGTGAGGGTTACTATAAAATACCATCTTGAATCATTTGCATTTAAATGATCTCTTGATGTAAACTTCCTTAGCACGTGCAATCAATAATGATGGTTTTGGAGAAAAAGTGAATTGAAATCTTATGTTTAGGCCTGTGAATTGCAAATCTCTTGAATCAATGTTAATCTTGTGGCCCTAATCATTAAACTAAGATAAAGTAACTATCTCTATTATTCTCAATTATTTTTGTTCCAAGAGGACAAGAAAACAGGAGGGTGAAGAATCATAACATCTTCCTCCATGGTCACCTGTATAAACTCCAAATTTGAGATATAGGAATTATCTGATTGCAAACTCGGCCTCGTCTCCTTTTGTTTACTGCTGCATGGTTTTCTTTGGCCTTGTATTCCAAGAAAAAGAATTAGTAGGAATACCTATCCCATATGCATGGAAATGAAGTTTTATTTTTACCCTTGAACATTAGAGGCTAACAATTTTGCTTTGTCAAAAAATTTAATGGTTTTTTTCATTTTTATTCTTAATTAATTGCATATATTTTTTTTCATCTCAATTTTGTATTTGTCAAAAAATTTTTTTCCCACTCATTCTTAATTAATTGCATATTTTTTTCATCTCTTTTTTCAACTCATTCTCTCTCATTCTCGCTTAAGTAATCAATCTCATTATTCAAATAGTCGTCAAAACTCCGGATGGCCGCTGAGTCCCGCCGGAGCTCCAACACGAGTGAAAGTTCTTTCTTTTTTTAAAAAAAAAAAATAAAAAAAAAAAAAAAAAAAAAACTCGAAAGACATTTTGGTAAATGCACAACATTTTAAAATTTCAAAATAGTCAACCTATTTGTCATTTCTATAAGTTAACAGAATTTTTGAGAAAATTCAAATAATATTTATTTAAAATTTTTAATTAATCTTTTTAGTTTCACGTGATTGTATTTGTACCACTGATCCCTCTTTCTTTTTATTTCTTTCCCTCTGCTTCCCCAACAATATTGATGCTGCTCCCTTCTCTGTGTGTTACTTGGACCACGAAGAAGGTACGCATCCTTCATTTAATAACTTGACATGTGATGGTTTGCTTCCACCTCTTACCTTCATTTAATAAGTTTTCTTTATAAAAAGGAAAAACAACAATGATTGTGACCCATTTTCATAATTCATAAATGAAAATAAAAAAGAAAGCTTCTATTTTAATCAATTTAAATGAAATTGATTTCAAAAGGGATTTCTACTGGGTGAGGTTTTTACAGCCTCCTAAAAAAAATCGATTATTATTTTGTGTGAGATTATGGAAATCTCCTCAAGAAGTTTGAAAAATCGATTATTATTCCGTGTGTCTCCTCAAGAAGTTTAGTTCAAGAGCTTTCCAAAAATCTTTCTTTTCTTCAAATAAAAATAGAAGAGTTGTTTTCATAAAATACAAAATACCAAAAAAATAAAATAAAATCATTTTCTCAAATAAATTAAAGGAACATTTTCTTTAAAAAATACATACCCAATGTACATGTGTTTTTACCCCGAACTACGTGGCTTTGATTCCTTTAAAGGATACGTAAACTTTATATCATGTTCTTAGGTCAAGTCCAAATTTGTAAATAAACAATTTTTTTCCTTTATTATTTTACTTTTTGGTAAGTATAACAAAATTAAAGGCCATATTCATTTTTAAATAATTGACTTAGGGTAATTGTTCTTATGAATAGGTGCCGTGGGGTTCTTAACATCTTCCCCATGCATAATCGGCTCTTGAGACCTATTTGGTTTTCATTTTTTTAAAAAAAGGTTTCCAAAATTATCTTATTTTAAAATTTTGGTGGCGGCTCTATATTTTCTAAATTTCAGGCACTATATGCACTTTCGTTACTATTAACTATTTTTAAAAGTCAGTTTGATTTGGGTAGTTACTGCTTATAAAAAAAGGATTGGAGAGAGTATAAGACACCAACTACTAATTCTCACATACAAATAAAAACATTTAAAGTATGAAATTAGTCCTAAAATTTAAGTGATTTTCAACATTACCCGTATTAACTACAATAAACTCTAATAGTCACTCCATCCCTATATATAAGATTCTTTCAACCGAATTGTAAGATTCTAGAAAAACAATTAAAATTAATTAAATGTAATAAATTTGTAGGAAATATAATATTTTTTTCAAATAATGCCCTTATTTATTAATGAGTTAGAGAGAGAGTAATGATGAAACAAAATGTGTGTGGAATAAATGTTGTGAGAGTAATTGAGGATAAAATAGGTAAAAATACATTTATTATTGAGACCAACTAAAAGTAGACCTTATAAAAAGAAACTAGCTCATTTTTTTTTTTTTTTTTTAAAAAGGACCTTATATACGGGATGGAAGGAGTATTATACGGGTTTGGATTCTCTTAGAATTCTTTTTCTCCTTTTCTCTCGATTCGATCTCCACCCTCGATTTTTTTTAAAAAAAAAATAGATGATCCAAATTTAATATTTTATAAAACTATTATTTTAAACATGAATAAATAAACTTAACTTTTAAATTATGATCTACACAATCTATACCCGTAATACAAACAAAATTAATAAAAAAAAATTAATTTATAAAACACTATTATCATTATCTTAGAAAATATTAAATCTGAACTGCCTATTTTTTCATCTAAGGGTGAAATGGGATTTTGAGAAGAAAATGAGAGAAGAGATTCTGAGGAAATTTTCTCCCAGTGTTATACTACTACTACCAGTGGCGGAGCCACATTATTTTCTTTGGGTGCAAGTGCACCCATAAAAGATACCCTTAATTGGGAAAGAAAAAAAAAAAAATCAATTCTCTTGAATGTGGACATACATTTACACAAAGCATAAATATATATGCTTAAGATTTTTAATAAAATAGGAAACAACCAAAGAAAACCTAATAAAAATAAATTAGTAAAACATCATGGTATATGTGGGGCTACTAGTTTTGAAGGTCCAACATTTACTTTTACAAAACTCAGTTTTGGTAATGCTTATTTGAGTAACTCAAAAGTAACTTTTGAAAAATGGAATATATTAACCTAAAATTGGGTTTTGTAAATGGTAAGAGTGTTACTTCTAGGAAATTAGTTTTTGAGAACGAAAAACCTGGTTTGGCAAACTAGCGACCTCACATACACATAAATGTTTCCTAATTTTCCTTCAGTGAGATATGCCTGTATCTTCTAGAGTATAGTTCATTCTTACATTTGATATTGCTTAGTTGACTCTTGATTATTATTATTTTATGTTCGATTGAAGTTTTCTTTTCTTTTCTTGTCTATATTCTTTTATTTTTTTTAATACATTTAAAACTTGCTTTTAAAAAAAAAAATCGGGGGTGCTGCCCCCGAACCCCAGAATTCCCCCATTAATTGTGCACCTACAAATATAAAATCCTGGCTCCACCACTGACTATTACTTATAACTCTCTCCCACTACCTTTATTAGATATAGGCATACATAAAAAAAAAAAAAAAAATTAAGGCTTATTTGAAACTATCAAGTGACTTGTAAAAAAAATAAAAATATTTGTTAATTGATGTCTTATTATAATAAATACCGGAGGAAGTAATATAATAACACCATATCTATAGACCACAATCATGCCCATTCAATTGATATAATATTTGGTGCTTGTGCTTTAAACAGAATCAGCTTTTGCCAAATGGGGAATAACAGAGCTATGCTTTAAATAATAAGCTATTAATATAGCTAGAAGATTCTACCTAATAACAGCCACACTGAGAGAATAAAAGTGAAGATCTAATAATTTTAATTCTAAAGTGAAGAAGAATCAATCATCTTGAAGTGAGCAGAAGTTGTGGGATGAGACGCATCATCAGGTGGTTGATGAGTAGGCAACTTGTTCTTAACACTGTGCTCCTTCAGTTGTGAATGCATGTTGTTTATGAAAGCCATCACCTTTTGTTGTGGTTCCTCCATTGCCTCTTTCAGCTTCCCCAATGCCATGCAATATTCTTCCTTTGAAATATTCATATATAAGATAACATAATACAGTTTCATTAGTGATACAGAGGTAATAATACTTCTGGTAAAACTTAATGCAGGTCTAAGATTAATGATGCCATTTGTGTCAGGTTATAGCTGCTTAAGACATGGTCAATTAAAAAAAAGTTTTGTTTTGTCATGTTTTGATTTAGAAGAAGCAGCCCGCAATAGTAGACGGATTAAGTTATTTGTGAGCATTTATAATAAGGGTGAGTGAGGCCTTGAGGACACAGACATGTGATATATAGAGTTGGAACAAAAAACTGTGCACGTTTTTATCAGAGCAGTCATTTTCATGAACATGATTTGGGGTTTCCATGAGAGGTTTCTATCAATACTGAAGAAATTAACCAAAAAAATGTATCCTTTTCTCTTCTTTTCCATGGGATTCTCTGAACTGTAGTACAAGACCCATTCCTCAGTCAGATATATCCTCTCAAGCATGATTCAATGGTCTCAAAGAGAGAGAGAGAGGGAATGGAGAAAGCCATACCATGAAGAGATCGAGCTCTGGCTCACTGAACATGTCCAAGCTTTGACTGTTCACTATTAGCTTCTGATCTATCTCCAGGTTGGACATTTCACCTGCCTGCAGAACAAAAAGAGAAGAAAAACTGAAATGATTAATGGAGTGACCAGTTCATTTTCCTCTAAAGTAGTAATCATTTATTCTTTCAAGACATTACTAATTAATCTTCTTAAGTAACATAAATTATAACAAAAAGGCCTAGTTTTCTGCCTCAGCTTGCTTTCCATTCATAGCCTTTGCTTTGATCATTTGTGACTATACAATCCAACATCTCTGTGATTTCTCTTGTGAGACTCAAAAACAGCTATGAGGAGCAGAGGATTATTTCAAGATGATGGAGCTCATCATGAAATGAGAGACAAACTCTTTACAGTATCAATATGAGTGAGTGAGAGAGAGAGAGACCTTCAAACACTGCAAGTGAGCTTGAACAAGAAGTTCATAGAGAGGATGGCTTGAGATTCTTCTCTTGAGAACGCCTTCCCTTTCTAAGCCTTGTTCATTGTTCTCAGCACTGTGAAGCCTCTCAGATTCCATATCCATATTTGAGCATACGCCAAATAACCTTTGCTATACCACTTTTATAAATGTTGTGTGTGTAGGTAGTATATATATAGTGCGTGTGTGAGGATATATAAAATGTAGGTGAGAGAGACTAGTGGAATGAGCGATAGCAAAAGGTAATGAAAATGGACTGGTGAATAAATGAAATAGGTGGTTCAAAGGTTAATGCTTCAAACTGAGGTCAACTCTTATAATAGCGGTATCAATTAAAATAATAGAGTAGTATTTAAATAGAAAAGCTTTGTCCAAATGGATATACAACATTCATGTATAAATCATACATAATTGAACAAAACAGAGTTATTAAAATATGAATATGATTGACCGTTATTATTTTAAAACCTAAAATGACGTTGCTTCAAGCTTTATAAGAAAAAACAAAAAAATAACAATATAAACCAATTGACATGTCCAAAATTCTTAATCAAACTAGTTAAGAGACTAATTCACTGGTTTGTTGGACTAATCGGTCATTTGCGGACTTGTTGGATGCCTCCCCTATTTTCTTTCTTCTTCCCTTGAAAGCTACACTTCAGACAATGGAATCCCACTTCTCTCTCTCCTCTTTTGTTTTTCTTTTGTACTCCTTCCCCCTTTTCTTCCCCCCATAATTAAATAGGTTTAAAATCGGATTGATACTCTAAGGCGTGAACACATCAATATCTATGGTGAATTGGTGATTGTGCTTTTGGTAGTAATATTCTTGAGTTTTTAGAGCACTTATTCGTTGACTAATGCAGTTTGGTTTGGAGGATTAAACATTCGATTTCACTCTGCTTCCTTTGATGCTTTTAAAGATTGGTTGGAACAGATTATGTTCCAACTACATCATGATAATCATTCTTGGATGCTTGCTACGTTGTTAAAGTGTTGTCTACAATCTGGATAAAGAGAAATAAATTAATTCATCAAGGGGTTTGATATGCCTATTATATTTAATCAAGGAAGTTGATCATCCGGTTGCCTATGTATCTTTTGTTTTTTGTTTTTTGTTTTATGTTGACATTCCCAGAACACATACTATAAATTGTGAAGCAAGTTCTTCCATCAACAGGATGGATTGTTTTTCTGGACAATTTTTCTTAAAAAGGGACATAAATTTTATAAGGTATACATCGGTTTTCAAGGACACTAAGTGATTGTCATAAAATGGAAGAAAATCACAAGAATAAATGTTTATACCATTATGTGCTTTAGAGCTGTCTTATTATGGATTCTTCAGTTTTCTTTATAGGAACTAAAAGTTATGTACCTCAAGAAACTTTTTCTACCACCAAAATGAGCAATCATCCCATCATATAATTGCATCTACTAGGATATAAGTTCATTTCTTTCTCACTTTATTGTCAATAGGATTTATGTACTGCAAAATTTAAATGATCATTTTAAAAAAATTTCTTGACTCTTGCTTCACTATCCATGCTGACATGTGAGGTTTAGAGTCTTTTTGTAATAATTTTCTTTTATGTGGAATGCATTTGCCTTTTTCTATTAAAAAAAAAGTTGTATTCAATACCTTAAATATTTTTTTTAAAAATATTTTCTTAGTAGTAATAAGCACATTAAATATAGCATATTAAATGTTACTAAAAAAATACTTTTCAACAAAAAATTTACTTTAGGATAATGTCTGTTACTAGAACCGTATTTAAAGTAATAATTGTAGCTTAATCCTTCTATTTATTGGATCAACACTTTAATTGTTAAAATTGTATTTTTGTGGCATCTAAACTAGCAAACACTAACAAATGTATTTGTTCTTTTTTATAAAGCATTTGCTTGTTTCCAAATAACTTTTTTTTTTATGTATGCTCATAATTAATAAGGGTAGTGGATAAGAGTAATTATTAATATAATAATAGAGTTTAGTGCAATTAGTAGGGTTAATATTAGAAATTATTTAAATTTTAGGACAAATTTAATAACTTTAAGTGTTTTTATTGGTTTGTGAGAATCGTTAGTTGATGCCTTGTAATAAGGACCACATCGAGTAGTAGTTATCCTTTGAAATATGAGAAAATTAATCTTTTTGTTCTTATAATTTTGACACAATTGTAAACATAAGGACTAAATTTTGCTATAACAACCGATGCGTCAAAATTGAGAGATTGAGTTACAACAAAATCAAAACTATAGAGATTAGTTGCACCGGGTCAAATTGTAGGGACTGAGTTCAGGGACCAAAATATTAATTTCCCTTTAATTATTTTTCACACACGTTCATTATTCTAAAGTATTTTTTTATAACCTTTTAGGTCACCTAACACTTTTTCTGCATCATAAACTCACAAGGTGAGAATCAAACTCAATTTGTCCACTTTGTAGTTTAGCTAATCCACCACTAGACTCGATACCTTAAGTTTAACATTATAAATAATCTTGTGGTTGAATTTTAAATGTAAGTATTATTTTTATTTATTTAAATTAAATATCATTTTTAACTTCTAATACAAAAATCATGATTTCTTCTTACTTTTTTTTGTGGACAGGATTTTTACTAATGGAGCACACTTTTAACTAAATCATGATATCTCCTGTATGATATCTTCTGTTTTTTTTTTTTTTTTTTTTTTTTTTTAACGAAGTTTCCCTTTTTCTCTCCCTTTTTCACTTCTCTTAAAAAAGTGGTTTCAAACTGTCAAATACGGGTACTGATTCATAAATCTGCGTCTCAAGGGTCCAAAACTCAACCTGTTCACTTTGTTTGCTTTACCCTTTTTATCAGTTCTTTTCTGTTTCCTTTTCAGAGGTATGCTTGTGACGTACGATACAAAGAATTTTAAAAGTTGTTTGCCTTAATTATAACTAATTTGTAGAGATTAAGAATTTTAGTTATAAAAAAATGTGTGTTGGTTTTTTAAAATATATCTGCAATCATTTGCCTTGAAAATTAACCCGTGTGAAGATTTGTTTAATAATTATAATTAACAGAGATAATTTAGATAACAAATTGCAAATTCGGGTGTTGTTTGTACTAGTAAAGAAAATGGTTAGTTGGGCAAGTGGTTAGTTAGATTTACTCCCTTCTAGTTCTTATTATAAGACATCAACTAATAATTATATTTAGTTTTTTTTATAAGGCACTTGTTTGTTTCCAAGGCACATTAGTTATTTTTTTCATGTATGCCATAATTAATAAGGGTAGTAGTGAGGGTAATAATTAATATAATATTCGAGTTTAATGCAATTAATAGGGATAATATTGAAAATTACTTAAATTATAGAATAACTTTATTGATTTTAACTGTTTTTATTAGTTTGTAAATTGATAAATGATACCTTATAATAAGGACCAGAATATTTATTTAGTAGTTGTTATAATTACTTTACTTATTTTACCTGTACAGTAGACTCTACATAAAGGCACAACGTGATAGATTCAATAATATTTTCTGAGTTTCCAATATTCTCCAGTTTGACTTTACTCTTCCCTCCCTCTTCGTTTCTATCTCAATTTCCTTCCTTCACTGTTCTTCACCGTTTCGTCCCATTCTCATGATTTACAGAGTGATTGCTTTGGATCAAAATAAATCTCTTCACTAATTTTTACATTTAGGTTCAGAGGAATAAGGAAAAAGATAGATACTCATCTAGTTCTATTTATAAGATAAAAGAGAAAAAGATTTCATTAGTACATAATCATAGTTTCGTAGTTTCACACCACATAATATCTTATCATATAGTTGAGAGATCAGCAGAATAATTATCCGATGTGCTAGGCTTTCAAACAATTGAATTACGTTTATATAAAATGTGACTTGTTATATATTTTATCTTCTATATTGATGGTTAGGTGAAACCGGACAATGTGATTATAAATTAATAATAAAGTTAAACATAGGTGTAAGAAGTTTTTTAATTAGAATAAAAAAATATCTTTAAATATAAAGCAGTAGAGTTTTGAATAAGAATTGCAATGTAGTAGTTTTTTCAAAATTTGAATATACTACATTATTTAAAAGATGTAAAAACTTTTTACCCTTATCTAATTAATATATTGATTTTGGTTGTAATATTAAACTTAGATAGAGGGATGAAATATACTTTTGAATTTGGTAATAGAAGTTTTTTTTTTCCATAAAAATTGAGTATTGAGTACATGTTTTAGTTTGAAAATTTAACTGTATTGTTTATGACTTTTGAATAATGTATATTAATATTAATTATTATCATTATTGAAATTTAAGTAGCATTCAGAATATTTTTCTACGTGTTTTGGTTTGAAAACAAATTTTAGGTTAAGTTACTTATATAGAGTAAGTTTTTTAATGACACTTGTTATTTTGCTATTGTTACTCGTTAAAATACATATGTACACTTGTAAAGCCATTTATGAACACACTTGTAAGTTTTTGTATAAGCTCTTATAATATAAATCAAGATTTATAATCCATATGAACACTTGCTATCTTGCTATTGCTAGTTGTTAAAATAGGTATATGGATAAATGCATGAGGTGGACAGCTTCTTATCTAATTAGATATTTGGTAATAATGTATAAAAAATATTAAGAAAGAACGATGATAAAAAATAAATAAATGTTTTCTTACAGAAGAAAAAAAGGAAAAAAAAATCAGGATGTACATTTTTGTGTAATTTGTTGGTTATGATTAGTTTTGATGATGTCTTATATAGATGCCATTATCCAGAGCAAAAAGTTTGTATCATATACATTGACTAACTACCTTGTTTAATATAGATTAGTCCAAGTTGAATCATAAAGAATAATCCAGAATGAAGAACTTACACAATATAATGGAAATATCAACATTCAAGTTCTTGTGATATTGGAAGTCTCTTTGATCAAGCGGAAGTTGAAATAGCTTAGTTCTAGCTAAATTAAGCTATTCTGAAAGATCGCATGAATAGTGATTTTTGAGATGAATAATGACGTATATATAAACAGTGATATACGTATACGTGAATAGTCGTATATATAAAGAATACCGTATATGTGAATAGTGTCATATGGATGAACAGTGCCACATGTGTACAGTGAATTCCAGTTACTCGACATTACTCGAGTAAGAAAAAATGTGGAACGCGAGTAAGCTATTCGTTCATCATACTCTTTTGCCTCGTTACGTGTTTTTCATGGGTGATGTTTAGTGTTTCGATGATATCTCCCAAACCAGATATCAGATTGAGGTGAAACCAGTGGCATATGAAACTAGACTCCCAATGCGTAATTTTGAAATAAAATTCAAGTCCAAAGGAGTTCATATGAAGGAGCTATGAATTTTTGAAGATGACAGTGAAATCAACGTCACACAGCAGACCAAGCTTTGGTAATTTGAGTGTATATCACAAACGAAAAATCCAAATGAGCTGAAACTAGTTCCATTTGAAACTAGACTCAAATACCTTTTCAAAAACATCAAGATCATGAAAAACAAATATCAATTGAAGGAGATATGATGTTTTGAAGTTGATAGTCTGTTCAGGATGTTGCAAAAACGCTGATTAAGAAGAACCTTCATTCATTTGATGATAACGGACGAAATACAACTAGTTTGGAGCTGATTCTTTTTGCATTGGAAAGAAGAATTAAAGAGCTTTCTGAGGATGGGTAATTTGGAATTAATCATTCTCTTTCAAGAAACCATCCAAAAATTACTTTCCGAGGTTACTCAAGTAATACACTTTCGCTTCGCAAGTAATGTCATTTTACTTGCTTTCAAAGAACCGTTTCAATATTACTTTCGAAGCTTACTCAAGTAACAAATATATGCTTCGCAAGTAATTTCGTTTTACACCACTGAGACTTCTACTTCTTGGTTATTTTCGATATTACTCAAGTAACAAATGTTGTTACTCAAGTAATATCTTTCCAAAGGATTTTATTTGAAGCTATTCGATATTACTTTCGGACCTTACTCAAGTAATATTTTCTGGCTCCGCAAGTAATTTTGGGAAAAGCCTCTGAAGATTCTATTTCTTAAAGAAATAAGATATTACTCAACCGAAAAGCAAGATTTGTGTTAGAAGCTTTTAATGCAGTTGCAGAAAACAAACAGAAGCCTCAACGGCTACTTCCAACAGAGCGAAGCACTTGATGGAATGAGGTGAACGTATTTAATGAAGGCACGGATGTTTCAATGATTTCAACGGATATATACGAAGATTCAATGAAGCTGAGTAGGAAGTGAAACTGATGCGAAGCACTTGACGAAACAAGCAAAACGACAAAACATTTAAATTCGCCAATGACCATCTCTCTTTATACAGATGAACACCACAGTGAGCATTTAATGAAGTTAAATGGCGGACAAAAGAGAGAGGAAGCACAGACGCTCCAGCAGCCATTCTCAACGGACCGAAATTCAAAATTGTTACTATTCACAATGGCCGAATACTTCCAACAATTGTCTATAAATAGAGAAAGAGCGAAGGAAGAAGTGCAAATACGTAGACACGAGCCTACATCTTCAATATGCCGCATACTCGATATTCACTTACTCGTTCTTAATGGTTACATAGTTTATCGTAGAGAGTGAAATGATTTGAATTGTACTTCAATGTTTATTCATTCACTTCGAGAGAGAAGAATTTTTCTCAGAACATTCTATTCGAGAGTTACTCAAGATTGGGTGATCTTGAGCGGGAAACACATTGTGTTGATTACGGCTTGTAAGGGGAGTGAATCTTGGTGAAAAGATTACTTCGAAGACGTAGTGTGTAATCAAGGTGTATTGATTACGCTTGTAAGGGGAGTGAATCCTAGTGAGAGGATTACTTTGAGTACGAACGTGTAATCAAGTTGAAAGCGATAGTGAATTGAAATCTCGGGAGGAGCCCGGGACCGGACGTAGGTCATCGTGGATTGACCGAACCAGGATAAACCACGCTTACATATTCTCTTCCCTAAACTCTTATATTTCCAAAGATATATATTTGAATGACTGATTATCGCTTTATAAATTATTATTGTCATTCGAATTGCTTTCAGTAAATTACGAAAAGATTTATCAAAGTCCCTAAAGTTTTATCAGACACCCAATTCACCCCCCTCTTGGGTGATAGTCAGGTCTAACATAATTTCCATGCAATAATAGTGATGGTAGAAGGAAGGATACGTGTAATGTAATGTCTTATTGAATTAATATATATAGGAAATATTATAATCATATAAATTGACAAAAGACCAACCTGCTTGTATAAAGTGTTGCATACATAGACAACCACAACAGGACTGTATATTATTACAAAATTTACTGTTTATGAAGAGAAATATCTCTCCACTAAATAGTAAAATACCATAATTGAGGGTTCTGCTCCAGCTTCACCAATATTATGGTACATCACTGTGCATCTACAGTACTATAAATGCATAAAGGTCTTATTCAATTCAATAATAATAAGGTTGTCCTTGCCCCACATGGTATTCCATTATTTGTGTGTGTGCTGGTCTTCTTTCATATGTAGATATATCATAATGGTAGTGTTTATCGCTTCAATTTACTTCAAGTTTTACTTCAATTAATTTAACTAATTTGTGCTCAAACATAAACCATAGCATTGAGAACAATTACGGGTTAATTCATGCTAAAAAATACACATGAACTTTTTAAAATGAGGCTAAAATAATAAAACTCTTAGTTTGAACAAACAGTCTGTTACCTTATATTTTCGGGTTCGAAGCCCTTATAATTTCTCTTTGCATAAAGTAAATATATTTGCTCAACTTAACGGTTTTGTTATTCTTGCTCCATTTGAAAAAGTTTATTTGTATTGTTGCATCCAACAAAACTTTATGGTGCTAGATGCAAGTTTGGGAAAACATTATGAGCAGATTTACATATAAACCCTACAATTAAAATGAATCCGACAAACTAATTATTTCCAATATCAATAGATGAATTTAAGGTTGGTTACAACTATAGGGTGGGCTATGCTTATATGGCTTATTAACCGTAATAAACAACTTCTGATATTTCTGTAAAGCTTAATAGAACATAGACACACTTTTGAAAGTCATAACAGTTTATTTCAGAACATAGACACGCTTTTGAAAGGCATAACAGTTGATTTCAAGCGACAAAACTTGATAAAATGTTTCTCTTTAAAGTTTAGAACTTCAAAGTCTCAAAAGCTAGAATTAGTAAATATGTGTTAAGTAACCACATTTTAAAGAAGGAAAAGATCATTGAACAAGATATGGGCAGATAAAGGTAACCATATCAGGTTCGAGTTACATACAAGGTGGGGATCTATGAAAGAACTCTAAAATTCTTTCTAACAGCTATCCAAGCAACTATGAACACATAATATGGTTTTCATCTTTCACATATGATATCAATATGTTTATTTTGTTACCTATATCCATTCTCTTTTAGTTTCTCAACCTTCATATTGAGTGTGTGTGAGTGAATTTGACTAAAACTGCATTCACTTCTGCAGCTTTATACAGTACAGACCATACCAACTTCTACAAGAGCAGCATGAGGAATCTTCAGTGCCACAGGAGGCTCACGACAATTCTTTTCGCTCAATCGGTACGTCATGATTAGGAATCTCTTGAGAATGTTGGACCCATTACGGACCACTATATGAGATTGGCCCAGGAAATAGGCACTGCCACTTTCCCGAGCATCGATTAGCTCTAACAGCTCCTTCCTCACTGATGCCTGCATCTTAGGACTCTCTGCAGGCAACATGAACCTGACCTTTTTCCTCTTAGCAGAAGGAGGAAGAGGACTAGCAACTGGACTTATCTGAGATTCATTGCTCGTCATGCTTGATCCCTCGGGTGATCCTAGATCCTCTAGAGGAACTAAAGCATTTCCCTGTGATGATGATGAATTTCCAATTATGATCATCCTTCTATGTGGGGAATCCATGGATTCAATGTCACTCTGTTCAACAGTAATGAATTCCCCAATAGAACGGATTATCTGCTCTTCAAAATTATCCGAGTCCCTAACATAATCGCAGTATCCATATCTGACAATGCACCGGTAAATTTTGTAATCCTTTGGACCAATCCTGCCTATCAGATACCTTTCACTTTCTGGGACATAAGGCACAGGTAGTGACTTGAAGGATACCAATATGAGAACTTGATGAAATGCGGGAAGATTAGTGATGAAATGTGAAAAGAAAGCCGGGATTCCTGCTACGATGTCAGTGTAAATGAAGCCAATTCCCGGTACTCTTGAAATGCTGAGGTTTGGACTAACATCTATGAGCCATTCAGTGGACACCTTGTTTTCTATATCAAACTCGTACTTCTTCATAGTTCCATAGTGCCAAGCAATCATAACTGTCATGGTCACCACCACGAGAACAAATAGATACCATGCTCCCTTGTGAAATTGTAGCAGACATGCTGAAAGATATGCGGCCTCAAGAGTGCCAAAACCAAAAAGAAAGCATGCAGAGAAAATCAAGTTCTTCCCCCAATACAGAGCAATGATGAGTGACATCAGACTTGTTGTTACCAGCATTCCACTAATTATAGCCAAAGCTGTCAAGGGAGATATTTAACATGTATCAAGACAAGGCCATTATCGTTCTAACCCAAAAGTTTTCTAGAATCACATTTGGTCCCAAGAACTAATGTACTCCCAGTCCTAAATATAAGAGCCAGACAACTAATTGCAGATATTAAGAAGATTAGTTAAGTTAATTATTTGTAACAAATGTGTGTTAGTTTGCCCAGAATACCCTTTTTAATCATGTTCATGGTAACTACCCCTTGGTGAAAAACCGCTTGCTATATGCAATCAATAGGGATATTTTAGGAAAAAAATTATAAATTTGGAAGACATAGTGGATAAAGGTCTTATATTTAGGACCAAAGTAAACATGTTGTCTAGGTGAATGTAGAGCTGGAGGTAATATCAGTTTACTCATGCAGTCACATTGTTCTGGTAATAGCCATCAGTTATTTACTTTTATTATTTTAAGGGCTTCCATTTTCATCATGAATAACTGACTCAAATTTGATAATCAAACACGAGAATGATTGTGTACGGGGACTACTTTCCCATCTCTAATAAAAGTTAAGAATTTTCCAGGAGAAGCACAAGATGTCAATAAAACAGCATACCTGTCGCGTTACCAATTTTCACCATGTCTCGGAAACCGATAGTAATAGTGAGACTGAGAATCATCAATATCCAGTTGATATCTGGGATGTAAATCTGTCCAAATATCTTCTTCGATGTGTGAATAACTTTCACTCTGGGGAAGCAATTTAGAGCCAAGCACTGGTTAATTATGGAAAAAGTGGCTGTTAGTGTTGCTTGGCTTCCAACAGCTGAAGCAAATAGGGATAATATTGTGAAAATATGATGGCAGTGACCTGAAATCACCAAGCAATATTTTTAGCAATACTACTATTTAATTGGATATACAAACAAATTTCTTGAAAATTAAAATAAAAGAACTTGACCAACTTACGAGGCATTGATCCAGTAAGATGAGTGAAGTCTTGAGTGTTCAAGTTCTTGGAGATGTATGCAGCCTGACCCGCATAGCTTAAAACAAGAAGTGGGTAGATGAAGAAGACGAATGTTATCTACAACAGAGGCACCACGCATAAGTTTCAATAATTTCAGTTACTCTTACATGACGATTACAGAAAAAAGATTATAGATATAACCTTAATAGATTTCTTGGAGAAATGACCTATATCAGCAAACATAGCCTCTGAACCTGAAGACAAGTAGATCAAGCATCTTATCATATTGATAATTAGACAGAAATTCAAATCATTGTATAATTTATACTATGTTAAGGTCCAATTTTACCCTCAAAGATTTTACATAGGAGCTATGTATCCAGAAGTGTTTTTTGGACCATTTTCACCCTAGAAGTGTTAAATATGGAGCAAATTCGCCTAAACAGTTAAAACACTAATGTTAATCATTAAAAAATTAACATTGACTGTTAACATTCTTAACGATCAGGGGCGATTGCTCTTTTTCCAATACTTTCAGGGCAAATTTAATCTCAAAACAACATTATGATACTCACAACTCCTAGGCGAAAACTTCCAAGGCTAAATTAGGCCTTAACCCTTTTATATATTTTATCAATGAGTTATGTTTTCACAATTTTATGGAGAAGACATCAACCTGCTACACATAAAATGACGCTCCCTAGCAACCTCCATCGCTGCCGATCAATATGTCTGATGAATCTTACCATGTATAGTGGGGAAATTTTATATATGATTTTCACATCCCAATGGCAAATATTATACACTCCTATCCCAGCAATAAATAACAGCCAAACAAAAATTATTGGAGCAAATATGAACCCAATTTTGCGTGTCCCAAAAGGCTGCATCACGAAAAGGCCAACCAATATAGCGCATGCAGAGGGAACAGGTACATCTGGAACAAGTCAGGCAGAAGTTGATCAAGATATCAGGTATGACAAATATTGAGTCAAAATATTCTCCACCGGTCCTTAATATAAAACTCACTTTAATGAAGAAATTACTAAATTGGTTGGGATATTTTAAGGAATTACTAAACTGGAAATTCTATAATATATGAGAACTTGAACAGATTATGGAATAAGGGCTGGTTAATAAAAGCCAAAATGTGCTTAATGCAGACTGATCATTAGCATGTATTGTGAAAGCATGGTCAATCATATAAATATCTTGTTAATATGTGATAAAGAAATAGCAGAAACTACACACTATTCAAATTAAGATATCTTTGAACATGACAAGAACTTACAGTTTTGAATACCCTTCATCGCTGATTGCCGATAATGTTGTGAAGAGGAAACTGGTCATAGACAACAAGGTTAACAAAAAATAAATTCCAGCAATTGAATGATAAATCCTATAAAAACTTATATTTGATTACTAGTCTCGGTCCTGGCTCTTACACAAGCGTGACAAATCTGTCAAGGACCATACAACACCCTTTGAAGCTGATAAGGCTGGTGAGAAGCCAAAAAAAAAAAAAAAAACCAAGTTATTGAAGACAAAATAACTCGATCGCCCAAGGAAAAATAAGACAACTCTGAATCTAATAATTACTTCTAGCAAAAATTAAATTGTGTGAATAAGAATGATGCTTGTGTTACCAGAAAGTGCTGGAGTGAGCACCCCATCACCAATAGTCATACAGGATCCAAAGAGAGCCAATGACAGTAGCAAATAGTGAAAGCTTTTGTGCTTCTCAATCGCCCTTAGAGCCCTTGAATCCTCCCTCTTGTTGGAGGGACTCTCCTCATAGTGCATAACCTCATCGGTGCTTCTCTCACTTGGAAGCAGGCCAACTTTTGCGTGTCTACACAAGAGTGAGTACAGCGCGAAAATACCACCTGGAATTTTTATTTTTTGCCATGAGAAATCAGATTTTGAAGGGTTTATTCTGTCAAAATATGTATATGGTTAATGAAGATCATTAATTCACCTTCTCCATCATTATCCACTTTCAGCATTAACAAGGCGTACTTCAGTAAGGAAATTACAGTTAGAGTCCAGAATATGAATGAGAAGAATTCATAAACAACCTCCTCTGAATACACATCTTCTGGATGCATAGTCGCAAAAACATACAAGGGCGCGGTGCTTATCTGACCATAAACTACTCCGACGATTTGAGAGGAAAATAGAAGAGTTTGCTTCCATGTTTTCTTCTGAAGAAAAGTGAAACAAAAGTGGTTATGACAAGGAGAAAAAGAACTTGCATGATTAAAATATAGTTTTGGCATCTTTAGCACAAACTTTAAAGCACCATGAGGTTGTAAATGAAGATTAGTTATACCTTCAGGTTTCACCAGAGGACTTGCTCTTTGTAATGGCACATGTGCCTTTTTCAGACAAAAGATATATAAAGAAAATGTTGATAAATATATTCATTCCCAAGCACAAATGACCCATATATCAAAACATGGCTTTCATGGTGTTAACACTGTAACTAAGAATCCTTTGATTTTTCTTTCATTCTTTCTAAACACTCTAATTTCACTTACCGGCAACAGAATTACGTAGATCATAAAATTTGCAAAATCAACATGTATTTACTTATTTATTCAAAGTAGCAAATCTAAGATCACCCAGTGCTGACACTTCAAAGTAGAAAGCAGAACAGAACTACAATACTTGGATCTTGTTTCCTTGTATCTGGAAAGAGGTACATATTACCTACTAAACTTTGTTGAATGATAGAGTTATGTGACCTTAAGATCACAAACGGGGAAAAAAATGCTTCCAAGACTGGAAAGCTGTTTTTACAAGACAACAAATTGAAGTCTATTATTTACCTGCACAGACATAGACCCCGAAAGGTTATGAATACGCCTTTGATTATCGGATGAACAATAAATTCTACCAAAGTAACAAGACAGTGATGAACTTGGATTTTCTTTATTTATCAATCAAATTAATGCACGATGTGTACTTAAAGAAATGGACAGGGAAAAAATTAATGCTCAAGATCTTTCTGACAGGAACATTATATAAGGACCATATCCCTGATTGCTTCTTCATAAATCATTAGCTTCTATATTTCATTTCTGCCTTGAACTTGCAACTTGCAGTTTAGTGCAAAGCACGCTAGCCATCAAGCCGCAAGTCTTCAAGGCTAAAAATCATTAGCTATTATAAAATAAAATAGGACTAGAAAACTACAAATCATTACTTTTTCCTTTAAAAAAAAGAAGGAAGAACACCACTTATAAGAACAGTCCATGTCAACGACAAGATGACTTTTTTCATCAATCATGGAATTACAACATAATAGTTGACTGGGGTCGCAGAGACAAATCGTCACACATTTTGAGAATTCAACCATGAAAGCCAAAGGGCCAGAGATTTATAATTCATAAATAAAGGTTGGACAACGAAGTATAAGTCTTGCGTGTTGTATTTCCTATGCTCCAACAAAGATAAACCAATCTGGAAAAATAAGCACAAGGCAAAATCCACCCAAAAAGGCCCTATTCAAGCAATCAGTAAGCTTCCAAAATGGCATATAAGAAGAAAGAAAAAGCTTTTACCTTAACCTCATCAAAATATGCATCAGGATGCTGCTGAGAATCCATAATCAGAAACACGAAGTGAAGAAGCAAATCACACGCTTGAATTTGATTATGAAAAATAAAATTGTAAGATGAGCAAATGGGCAGCAATATTTATGAGGAGCGATTAAACCAACGCTTCTGAGAGGAAAATACGGAGTAAACTAGGCTTTAAAAAGACCCTTCAAACTCAACACCCAAAGCCGTTGAGAAACAGAGAGATCTCACATAGTGATCTTCAGCTGTTGATGACTTGTCTTGTATCAGCACACAATCTGAATCAATCCTCTCTCCTTCCTTCAATATTTTTATATAAAGAAATATTGTTTTAATATTATTTCATGTTAGGTAGTGACTTAGTAGTGTGGGCATGCCGAAGTGAAAATGACAACAGAATATCTACGTCAGACAGAGGGAGGGAAACAGGGGAGGTGGGGGAACCATATTTTATTTTATGCATTATAATAAAGATGAAATTGAGTAGCAAATTAATTATGAACGCTAATGATTGAAAAGGGGAGATTGATAATAGCAATAAGCGTCACATGGATTTCCGTCAGGGATTAATGACTGAGTGAACTAGTGCACATGTTATCTGATTGTTGCATATGCCGCTGTCATACTATATAACAAAGCATCTTATGGAAGCTTCTTTATTGTCCCGAAGTTTTATGAACAGTAATCAAGTGAAAAACAAAATCAAATCCTTCGTTTAAGAGTCTTATTTACCTTTATCATTTCTTTTTTCTATTGAAATTATGATCTAACGGCGGAAAAATGGTAGTGACATAAAATTGATAGTGACAATATCCTATCTCATAAATTATTGGGACTAATATCTTAAGTGATTGATGATAATCTTACTTTTATAATTATAATACTCTTAAGAGAAAGCAAATCCAACCCAACAAGAAAACTTATATTTTCGTTTGCCATATATGCCAATTATTAATTGAGAACAAATCGTAGGATTTCTTGAAGTTATAAACTTTCATTCTTATTTATTTCCATTTACTCGAAGGCACTGTTTCTTATGTTAGGTGATTTTGATCAAAGTTCATAGTATGAAGATGCGATAGAAATAAAGACAATCAATGGAGTGCATTGGCAAGTAAGGAAACAGAAGTTAATAAATAATACAGCAAGTTAATGAAGCAACGTCACCTATTCACCTTCTCCCTACGAACCAGAAGAGCTCGTTTATTGAAGACAATTTATCTTTCAATTTGCTTGTAGTGCCAATCTGAAAGCCACGTTTTAACGCCAAGATGTTTAATGTTTTTGTTTTTACTGCAAATACTCACATAAAAATGAGTAGCTCTATGTGAGTGGGTTAAGTGAATGATCCTACTAATATTTTCTCTCCTTTTTTTTTACAACGAAACCTACCCACTACTCACTTTTATGTAAGTGTGACAGAATGCGGCAAAAATATAAACATTAAACTCTTAAATAAATATGCTTCAAACCCGTGATAAAGCATAATTATCGTAACGACTGGCCCAAATATTTTTGGAGCAAAATCAGTTACGTTGTTAGACTAAGAATGCCAAATGACGAGTCAATAGGACCAAGTCAAAATTCTGGCTGGGGATGCATGTAACGGGTTAGAACAAAAAATTTTAAAAAGTTGGGCATTGACCGGAAATGGGAAATCCCCTCAACACAACAAAATTTATAAGCCAAGCCCAAAGCTCATATAATCTCGGTCTATTCCTTTTTAACAAAATGACATTTAAAAAAAAAAAGGCATCCCTTTAATCATTCATAAGCTTGCTCCCAATCATCTATTACTTCAGAAGCTTCTGTTGCATTGGCATTTCCTTGAACAGATCCAATGGGTTCAGATTCCAGCTTCGGGGCAGAAGATGAACTTGGGGAGTGTTTCCGAGAAGCTTCAGTTCTAATGGTCGCAGCAGCTGGTCTTGAAGATGATTCATGGTCTAAGACACTCCACCGATTCAACGAAGCAGTGATTGGGACTTTAGGTGTTTCTCTCGTCCAGGCAGAAGTCTGGAGATTAGCAGAACAAGTAGTCCACTCTTCATCACCCCAAGAATCTTCCCTCCAGCCAGGCTCTTGAACCACGGCCTTTTTCCATGGATTCCCCTTCAATGCTGCCAGCGCTCCTCCTTCTTTCAACGTCCCAGCTCCTCCCCATGCATTGGTAGCCACCGATGATGTTGCTGATGCCCCAGCATTTGGAACAACCACCACAGCCCCGTGATAAGCTGTTCCATGATCCAACCTCCTCATCGCAGTTGCAGCTCGGTTAGGATCATGGAAAACAGCCAATGCATTTTTATCATTCAACCAAACAAGTTCACATTCACCACCAAACCTCAGTACTAAAGCACTTATATCGGCTTCTCTTGGTAAGTCTGGAAAGGAGACAACAAGACGGGGATCCATATCTACCAAGGAATCAAATTGTGGAGCCAAGGCTGCATTTCCCACTGGAGTGCCCTTAACTCCAAGCACCCGGGGAGGAGCCTTTGACTTCGGAGTAACATGAACTGTGACAAAACGCTTTGGTTCCCAACCAGCAGCATTCACTGCCAACTTCCATCTCTCAGCAATAAACCTCACTGCATCTCTCTTATCCTTCAGCATAGGACAGAAAACATGGACTTTCAAACCATGTGTTACTCCTTTGCTCTTGCCGAGAACTAAATATTTGCATCTCTCCTCCACAGACAAAACCCACTTAGGATCACGCCTGAGCATGTCTGACAGCAATTCAGTAGTGGTAGTGTTTTCACCAAAATGAAGAGAATCCAAGTTTCCAGTATTGACATCAAAAGCATCAGCAAGAACCTTCTTACGCTCCAACTTAGCACATTCATCATCACACGTCAGCTTTCTTTGTCCAAGGGGGATCAATTTGCTGTTTTCCACTGGTTGAAGCGGCATGGGCAACTTTTGAATTATGGAAGCTTCATGTATGGAATCAGAATTATAATTACCACTGCCACCACCAGCACCACAAGGAACATTTGCTGTTATACGGCCGCAAGAACAAGTAATTGTAACAGAGAACTCGCATCTTATGTCAGGACATGGTGCCGAAGGGTGACATGCAGCTGTACATGTATGCCTGCAGTCTCTCCTAGGGGCACCACATATTTGACCACAAGAAGTTCTGACACCTTGATCACTACTAGATGGAACATCACAAGGTGGAGGGTGACATGTTCTTCCACAAGCATGTAAACCACATCGTCTGGTCTTACCACAGAGTTTGTTACATCTAATATCCTTTGATCCACAAGGTATATTCCGAAGAACCACATGCCCACCAATACACTCCTTTGCCACAGGCACCGAACAAGGTGGGCAATCTCCAAAGTGGCAGCTGTGGGAGGCTGAATGGCCACAAGGTTGAGGAACTGAACATGGAAGTTGACATGAGGGAGGGGGTGTGCCACAAGGCAATGGAGGAGGGATTGAAGTCCTACCGCAAGCACATGTCAAATCAGTGAAGATAGTTTCAAGACAAGGTGGACAATGGCCACTGTGACATAGCGATTCACATGCATGTTGCCCGCACCTTAGCTTCTTTCCACACTGCATGGTGCAGAAGTGAGGATCCCACTCCCCATTTGGACGATTATTTGGATTAGAAAGTGGACAACACCGCTCACTACATCGATGTCTTCCACAGTTTTTTTTCCGCCCACAAGATCTTTCACAAGTAAATGACTCATCCTCCTTCATTGCCTTATAACACTCCACAGTTTGAGAAGTTGAACCACATCGGCACTTTTGGGAGACTAGAACCGAACATGGTGAACAGTCCCCAGTATGACATGTCTCTCTACAATGATGCAACCCACATGGAAGAGGCTTGTCACATACTTGTGAACAGGTTGGTACTGGATCTAGACAACTATGCCGTTCCTCCTCCAATTTTGTTTTCCCACAACAGCATGTCTTAATCCGGCTTGGTAAGAATTCACACTCCCCACAGTTGCCTGGATGACACATCTCATTGCAGACATGATTACCGCAACTAAGTTTCTTCCCACACTTGGAACCACAAGAAAATACCCCACCTTCAGCTTTAATTTCTCCCTTCACAGCCATGTCCCCACAAAGAATAACCTCCGCCTTCTTGTTGCAGAAACAAGAGGCATTGATTAGAACATGACATGGGTCACACAGACCCACATGGCAAATGCGTCCACACCTATGACGCCCACACTCAAGAAGCTTATCACAAACTTGACCACAGGTAAGAACAGAGGACCGATCAGAACACCGTGTGGTAATAGTTTTCTTCCCACAAGGACATAAACGTGGCGGTGCAAATGCTTTACATGGAGGGCATGGACCAGGATGGCATTGCAAAACACAAACATGAGGGCAAAGATCTTCTTTGCTCACTCTCCCTCCATTAACCAACACCTCCTTCTCAAGAGGCTTCCCGCACGGTTCTCCACAAGAATGTGGTGTGAGATACAGGTCAGATGGTGGGTCTGGCCTTTTTCCACAAAAGCATACATAACTAATCTCCCATGATGACATCAGCTGTACAGATTGACAACCAGGACACCGCCAATTAAATCCTTGATTCTTTTCTGCAGACAAATCAACAGAAGTAGGTGCTCGAGCCCACTTTTTTATACAATTCAGGTGAAAGATAGAGTAGCAGCTTGAACAAGACCAGATGGACGCAGTCCTACGGACTGTGTCATAACAAATCATGCATTCTACAGTACTTTTTATAAGTTTATCCTGGATCTCTTGCAACAATTGAGGCAAATCAGAGTTCCTCGCTCTTTGCACCACCTGATTCTCATTCCTTCCCTTTTCCCTTTCCCTTCTATGATTCACAGGCCGACTTGTGTGACCCCTTGACCCATGACTGCTTCTATGCTGATTTCCTGGTGGAACAACATTATTATCTGAGCAACCAGCATTAACATTTTGATCCAATGGATAATTTGATGGCGCCGGATTCATGGTGGCGACAGCCACAGGTGCTCTAGGAACCCATTCCTGACGAGAACCTTGGGCAGGAACCCTGGACCGATCCCTTCTTTCCTGTCGGACTTGCAAGCTCATTGTATGTGATGTTTAACACACAAAGCTCGCCTCCGCCAACAGTGAACTAAGACTTGAATCACGGACAAACCCTAGAATAGTATAAGTTACACCGATTCTATTCCAACTGCAAATCAAAATTTCATAAAGATTTACGTATTGGAAAGGCATTAATGAATTAGGAGATAAAATATCTAACCGACATAAATAGACTAAGCCTCGAAAAGTAGAAAACAAAACACAGAAAGAAAATCAAAATTTCTTGAAATAACCTGATTACTTTTATTACAATTCAAAGATCGTGCCACAAACCGAACCAGGGAAATTTATACGACGAAAACGCTCTCAGAAATTTATAATGTCCCCTCACAATCTGCCGAATTGAAATCTTACAGAAGCCAAAATGTTTAACACCAAGATTGGCGACCAGATTGCAATCAATTCCAAACAAAACTTACTTAAAAGTGAACTTTCCCTATTCGAAACTCATGAAGAGAGAGCGACAATAGAGAAAATAATACGCATGCAATTAATCAATAGGATCATTCGCAAGAGAAAAACGTTATAATACCTGATTGTTTCCTGCCTGAAGTGGGGGATTTTCTGGAGTCGGTGTTGGAGGATGAGAAATGTTCAACTTCACGGGGATTAAAGTAGCTCGGGTATGACAGACACCGACCCGGAGAAAGGAGAAGTGGGGTGGAAAGGGTGAGAGGAGAAGCTTATATAGGGGGAACTGCTTGGTCCCAAAGGCAAGTGTGGGTGGTCCCCCCCCCGGCGCTCCGAGCTCGCGGACTTTCAACCGGTGCGTGGTGATCACTCAACCCTTTTTAATTTTTTCAATAAATTTTTCTTTATTTTTTGGTCTGTTTTTTTTATACAAAGACAACTAATATAAAAATATAGTTTAAAATAGGGAGAATGAGAAAAAAATATATCATTTCAATTTTAAATTTCTGTTGATAAAAATAGTAATATGATTAATAAGAACAAGAAAGAATCGATAACTCGTTTGGTTGGAAAATAATATATTTGACATTTTAAAATTCAAGTGGTGTTTTTCCCCTTTAAAATACAGATATTTTCTTGAGGAAATAACAGAAAATACTATGAAAATGTGTAAAATATAAACTTACTTAAAGTAAAAATATAAAATAGACCATTAATAAAAATTAATTTTAAAAGATAAATTAGAGATTTGGTATAGTGAGGGTAAATTTGTAAAAATGATTTATTTTAGTATAGTTTAAAATTAAAAAATTATACTACAAGAATATTTTTAGAATATTATTTAATGGTGTTATAATAGTTTGTATTAAAATATATATTTTCAAAATATAAGGGAAGTGTGTGTAATTAAAACAAAATAAAAAGGGAATAAAGCATTTTACTCTAAATATAAATTACTTGCACCTAGCTAGATGTCATCACACAAAAACAGAGGTTGAGAAATGAGAATTATGGACATAATTAATGCACTATATTATATAAAATACTAACAAAGGGATAGATAATAATAATAAAGAAAAATGATAAAGGGATAGGGATTGATTTTAGCATACATTGTCACACGCAAGTTTGTGGCTTAAACTCGTGAGTTAAGAAATTCATAATGATGACATAAACTCGTATTGTAAATTCGGATGGTAAACTCATAAAAGTTTACATTTATTATTAAATATGCATTACTAGTTTATAATTAAATAATTGAAATATAAAAATGACAACAATATGATTTAAATATATTTTAAATCCAAATAATTACAATTAAATCCATCAACATTTATTATATTTAACAATAAAATTTCTACAAAATTTATACATAAAGCCGCTGAGTATTATCAAATTAAAAAAATTAACACGAGTTTAAGAGTAAGTTAACACAGTTTTGTTAGTTAGAAACATAGTAAACTCGATATATAAACTCGTGAATTTAACTGAATTTACAATTGGCACGAGTTTACTAGTGGCTCGACTCGTTTTTTTTAGTTAAAAATGTAAAAACGGTAAACTCAAAAAGTCAATTCATGAATTTGACAACAATGGTCACACGTATTAATTCTAGTATGCTATTCATAGCCGATCTAGATTCATGCATGCAATTAATATTGGGTTTTTTTTTTTACAGCAATGTATTATTAATGAATCATTAATTACACACCATTTTCCATTTTTTTCATACCTATATTATCAATCAATTATATTGGTTCATGCATTTCAAAATCCTGTCAAATGTGTATATTATCACAGATTGTGATATTCATTAGAGCCTCTAGATTCATGCATCTATTTCTATGTAACTTCTATGGTTTTTTTCATCCCTTATCCATCACAAATAAAATTGTCAAATTTATGAGTTTAAACAAACTTATGACAATGACAAACTCGTATCGTAAAATCGTAAGAGTTTATTTTTATCATTAAATATGTATTTAAAGTGTATAGTTAAATAATTAAAATATAAAAAGTGACAAAATATGGATCTAAATATATTTTAACAAAATACACCCATGCATGAAAGAAAAAGATTTAAATCCAAATAATTGAAATTAAGTACATCAACATTCATAATGTATGATACTTAACAAAGGAATTTATATAAAATTCATATACAAAGCCATTGAGTATAATCAAATAGATAAAATTAACACAAGTTTAAAAGCGAGTTAACACGTTTTTGAAAGTTAAAAACGTAAAAATGGTAAACACGGTGAGTAAACTCGCGAGTTTATATGAGTTTATGACTAACATGAATTTACCAGTGACCCGACTCAATTTTTTAAAATAGAAATGTAAAAACAATAAACTCGAAAAGTCAACTTGTGAGTTTGATAACAATGATCATATCAATGTATATTCATCAATCATTCATTGTACATATATAATATTCCATTATTTTTTTCCTAAATATAAAAATACAATGGATTTGATTATTTCTTGTTACTAAAAAAGATTGTTGTGGATTTTGATCAATTAATACATATGAAAGATCAATGAATCAGTTTGAAATAGGATAGGATCATGCATTTCAAATTAATGTCATATACATTTTAAGCTCAATGGTGTAATTTTCTTACCATAAAATATATAGATTAGCATAAACTGTAACATGTGTTAATTTTAGTATGCTATTCATTGTAGATCTAGATTTATATATACACAGCCATTTTGAAACCTTTTTCCTTTGTATATGTTCTTACTTTATACAAAACTGAATCACAAAATGAAACTCCGTTAACTTGGACAACGAATGAGAATCACAGAATGAAACTCCGTTAACTTAGACAACAAATGACACCGATAGATGAAGAGATGCAGGGTTAGTTTTTGTATATTTTTTTAAAATAATTGAACGGTAGGCGTATGATCTGAGAAGCAATGGAGATTGAAGTTCAAACCTGATAACACAAAGAGCAAGTAGTTTTTATAGTTGGGAGTTGTGAATTTTCCATTGCATGTAAACAAAAATATCTCCGAGCGTGGAAATTGACTCCATTCTTCCCTTCTTCAAAATCTCAACTCTATATCATTTTCATTAGGATTAAGTGCTCGTTTGGTTCACAGAATTGCATGTAATATAAAGGAATATAATACAATGATGATCACAAAAATTGCTTGGTTCATCGTTATGAAAAAGATTATACATATGCATAAAAATATTTAGTTGGATTACATCAAACATGAGAATAACATAGCAAGAGATAAAACTATATCTACACATATATGTATCATGTATGCGTTGGGTTTATAATAATTTTTTTTTTTTTTTTTCATTTTGTGCAGTGTACAAGTTGGGTTCATTGTAATTTTTTAATATTTAATTATTTGAGAATATTATTCAATGGGACATTTTAATATTTTTTAACTGTGAAATATTTTTTTTTTATTTTTATGGGGAATATTTCTTAAATTTCTATATTCTTAATATTTAATAGTGGCAATTAAAATAATTTCATATTTAACTATATTTATGGAGGGACACTTTTGTCAATTTAAAAATTATAATGGCAATAATGTCATTTTCACTCAATTACATGATATCTCAATCACCATTCACATTAGTCATAGTAAGGTAATCTTGGTTACATCTATAATTAATCATTTTAAATTACATAAGCCCAACTAAATACTTTGTGATCGGATTACATGTAATCTTCTCTCATGGAATTGAAACAAACAGACTAAATACAATCTTTTATCCATCAATTCTACACTCACTATGGTGTTAATTAGTTCCTCAAATTTCATTCTGTTTAAAACATTGGTACTTATAATTTAAGGCTAAAGTATATGTTCGGTCCTTCATATTTGCCTATGGTATCATTTTAGTCCCTTAAGTTTGTAAAGTCTACGTTTGGTCCCTTAATGTTAACACCGTTAGTTTGATTTAATGGAAAATACTGACTCAAACATTTTAAGTGATGACTATGCAATTAAATCTTGATGAAGCGCTTATATGTTAGTATTTTAATAAATTGATATTTTAAATCTTATTAATTAAAAAATATTTAATCTTCTTTGACAAAAAAAATCTTTACAAACTGTGAAAAACCGTAGATAGTCTGTGAAGATTAAATATTTTTCAATTAGTAGAATTTAAAATATTAATTTATTAAAATACTAACATATAAGTATGTTTGGTCCGCATTTAATTGCACAGTAATCGCTTAAAATTGTTGAACCAGTATTTTCCATTAAGTTAGACTAATAGTGTTAACACCAAGGGACTAAACGTACACTTTATAAACTTAAATAATTAAAATGATACTGATAAAAACATGAAGAATGATCAAATGTATACTTTAGCCATAATGTAATTAAAACTTGGATCATTTTACTTCTTGAGTGACTAAAACTCATGGTTTGAAATTTGATGGATCAAAATAAAAAATGAGAATAAATTTGAGATATTAAAGATTATATTGTCCTTCTCATTATCTAAAGGTTTTTTTTTTTTTGTGCAATAATAACTTAATGGTGTTCGCTTTGTGATACCATTTCACCTGAACTAACAATCACTCAATTGGGTTCAATATACTTTATGTCCTTCATTTTGTTATACACATTATGTTGATCATCCCTGATAATTCTAATTAATTTTGGCTTTAATATCAAACTATTGAAGTTTTATTGATCAGGCATATATAATTCATTTTTTTTAGCGTTCTCCTATATCCAATCCTTGAAAAGTGTGATGCTTTACTATACAAAAGAATTGATGAATTATTTGAATTCAAAATAATCCATGAAAGATTACAAAATTCATACAATGTTATAGTAAGATATGGGTCTTTTTATACGGATTCACAAATCACAATATAAATTTTATTGTGTTTCTATAAATTCATACAGGTGACTCCTGTTGAAACTTACAAATCTCCTCTCAACCCTTCATAATTTGTGTGCCTAATTCAGTTCTATATCTATTTATCTAATGAAAAAGTGTTAAGTAAATGAAGAAGAATCTTCACTGATAACGGTGATTGTCTATAAGAGACAAATAAACTAAGGTTTAACAATGATTATTTCTCACTTAAGAGAGAGATAAACGAACTCCACTTAAAAAGTGTTTGAAATAGGCTTTACTCTCTAAGGAGAGATCCAAGTACCTCAACTCTGTTGTCGTTAGTAAAATCAATATTTTTTTCACACTCTTAGTATATGTTTGGATAGGTGACAGAAACTACTATTTCAATATGATTTACGGTACACGAGTTTGATATATGAGAGAAATTTTATCTCAACTTACGTAAACATGCTTCTTAAATACTAGTTCAAACAATCCCTTAACTTATGTTCTAAAACCTTTTATATAGTGTCATCTAGTTATTAGATGACATTAATCATCATATAAGAAAATACACTTGAATTTTAAAATTTCAAATCAATCTTATTGCTTACAAAAGTATACGTATTAATTATAAGAATATGACAATTACTCCATCTGATTTTTATTATAAAGCACCAACTAACAATTCTCACAAACCAAGAAAAACAGTTAAAGTCAATAAATTTGTCCTAAAATTTAAGTAAATTTCAATATTACCTCTACTAATTGCACTAAACTCTAATATTATATTAAGAGTTTAATGTTTTTTTACTTTGTAAAATATTTTTTCTACCACACTCACATAAAAGTGAATAGATCCCACTAATATTTTCTTTCTCTTCTCTTTACAATGGGATCCACTTACTTTTATGTGAGTGTGACAGAAAAAATATTTCTGCAGCAAAAGCAGAAACATTAAACCCTTATATTAATTATTACTCTCACTCACTACCCTTATTAATTATGTACATACATGGAAAAAATAATAATTAATGCACTTTGGAAACAAGTAAATGCCTTATAAAAATTATCAAATACAATTACTAGTTAGTTAGTGTATTATAAAAAAGAATAAGAAGGAGTAATTGACAAATTTTAATAATAATAAAAAAAAATATCATTTTTTTAAGGTCTGTGGTTTTTCTTGTCTCCCCCTAAAATGGGTTCCCATTAGGTGCACATCCTTATGTGCACCTTATGTGTTTGTCCCTCTATTAGAGGGATAAGCACTTTTTTTTTTAATATATATAATATATTTATTTAGATTTAAATTATATATGCTTTAAATTTGTTTACATCTAATATCTCAAATTAATTAATTTTCGGTCCTACATTCGAAATGTTTTATAATACCAAGATCCTGAAATTAATTAATTTGAGATCTTTTGGGTCAAAAAACATTCCAAAAAGAAAATAAATCTAAATAAATATAATATATAAAAAAATTAAAAAAAATGTATCATCCTTCTAATTTAGAGGCATGACCGAGCATGTAAGAAGTTCTCACCTTATGTGCTCCCCCTAAAACCTTATAAACAAAAAGGTATTCAAATGTACAGGTGACGGAGCTAGGAATAGAGCAGGAAATATTCCGGCAATAATATACCTACTCCATCGGCAGTGAGAACTTCACCATAATCTTCTTCGTTCTTTTCTTCCTCTGTACCCTACAGGAAATCCATTTTTGTTATCCTTACTAGCCTTAGCTTTTCTTTCTATCGCGCTAATGTATCAGCTGTATGTTCAATTAGATCATTCGATTGGTAAAATTTCTGGGCACCTTCATTTCTGACGTCCTGCTTGCGATAGCTACGGCTTCGATTAAGTTTACTTCTCTTTTGAATTTGCTCGGCGATCTCTATGCTTGACTAGATTTTTACAGGTTTGCACGCGTGCTTGTTATATATGTGTCGTTCTATTCGGGATTACCGTTTACGTTCTAATTTTGAAGTTCTGATAGTCATTGGATTGATTCATATCCAGATAGAAAGGTTGAATAGCTTGAAGTGAGGCTGCTTGCTAGTATTCATTTCTTTCTTTTCCCCTAGCATGATGAACTTGAAGAAAGTCGAGCTGTATCATTTTCATGGGCATAATATTGGAAAATCTGCTTCCTTACTAGAATTATACAATAACCAAACTTTACTGTAACATACTACAGCCAGCTAATTTTTATGAATTTTGCCAGTCTTAGGATTTGGAATTGGTGAAGCAGCTGTGAGCGAGCTTCATCATTAGCACATTAGTCCTGCTTCAGGTTGTATAGGCAACTATACTGTCAAAGGCTTCCACTATGACATTAAAATGAACCAGAAAACATTCCTGCCTCCCTGGGTTATGTAGATGTAAGAGCAGAAAAGGAAGATATGTGACATTATGAAAACTGGTGAAGCAATAATAGCTCGTCAGATAGATGTCTGATTATAAATAAATCATGCATTAATGACTCTTGAATGAAAAATCTTTAGTTAGCATGATCCTCAAGTTAAAATGATAAATAGTTTGTAAGTAGACAGTATTATCATAACTGCTCTGTTGTACAACATTTTGCTGAGTTGATGGTGCATTATAAGGCTTATTATTTTGCTTTTGCGCACAGTATGTTACATGTCCTTGAACTTCTTTTTGTCCAACATTGTTTCTTTAGCATTACTAAGTGCGTCCTTCTTTCCTGCAGAAAGTTAATCAGAGAAAATGAAACAACCTGGAGAGCAACAATACCGGACCCAGCCTCAAGAAGAAAAGCATTGCAACCTAACAGTGACAACTTCACCGGTAGTGTCTAGCATTTGTAATTATAAACCTAGACGAGGTAATGATGTTTGGAAGAAAAAACGGTGAAACTCAATGTAACAGAGAAAAGCAATGCTACAAAAAATAGCTTATATCTTGTGGTTTCCCATTCTCCAAGACATCAGTTCTGTTGCTAATTACCGATCCTCTCCTTGTTTCTTATGGCGTCATTCCTTTCACTTTCCATGTGTTGGCATCTCTTATTTTTCATCTTTTCCAACTTATTGTGCCGCTGTCGATGGTATTGAAATGGGCGAGAGACAATATAGACTTAAGTTCTTGAATTCTATGAGAAATCAATGCAGGTCCAGTCAATTTAAAAAGGTTGATGATGCCTTAGATTTCTTTCACGAAATGGTTAGGATGAAGCCTATGCCGCATGAGAGGGACTTTACGTTACTGATTGGAGTGATTGTGAGGATGAAGCACCACACAACAGCAATATCCTTAATTAAACATATGTATTCCTTAGGAATGAGAGCTGATGTCTGTACTCTTGATATTATCATCAATTGTCTTTGCCATCTGAAGCAAACAGCTTTTGGATTCTCAGTCTTGGGGACTATGTTTAAAGTTGGTTTGGAGCCCACAGTGGTGACTTTTACCACTCTTGTTAATGGACTTTGTATAGAAGGCGATGTTGTTCAAGCTATAAGTTTGGTTGACCATATGGAAAAGATCGGGTATCAATCTGACATTTGCACCTATGGGGCAATAATAAATGGACTCTGCAAGACTGGAAACACATCTACTGCTATTGGATATCTTAGGAAGATGGAAAAAAGAAATTGGAAACTCAATGTCGTAGTTTACAGCATAATTGTGGATGGTTTGTGCAAGGATAGATTGGTATGTGAGGCTTTAAATTTGTTCTCAGAAATGACTAGCAAAGGTATTCATCCTAATGTTGTCACTTACTCTTGCTTAATTCAAGGTCTTTGTAATTCTGATAAATGGAAAGAGGCAATGACTTTACTGAATGAAATGATGGAAAAGGGAGTCATGCCTGATTTGCAAACTTTTAATATCTTAATAGATGTTTTTTGCAAACAGGGAATGGTTATGAGGTCCAAAAGCATAATTGGTATCATGATTCAAATGGGGAAGGAGCCTAATGTTGTGACCTATAATTCATTGATTGGTGGATATTGTACTCAGAAGCAACTGAAGGAGGCGATGAAAGTATTTAATTTGATGGTTGATAGGGGCTGTTTAACAAACACTGTAACTTATAACTCTTTGATCCATGGATGGTGTAAGATTAAAAACTTGAATAAGGCTATGTATCTCTTGGATGAAATGGTTAATAAAGGATTAATTCCAGATGTTATCACCTGGACGTCTCTTGTAGGTGGATTTTGCCAAGTGGGTAAGCCTCTAGCTGCAAAAGAACTGTTTTTCAATATGCACAAGTATGGCCAAGTTCCCAGTCTCCAGACTTGTGCCATTATTTTGGATGGACTGTTCAAGTGCCATCTTCCTTCTGAGGCAATATCTTTGTTTTGGGCAATGGAGAAAATGGATTTGGATTTTGATATTGTGATTTACAATGTTTTGCTTGATGGATTGTGCAACTCTGGAAAACTGAATGATGCATGGACTCTCTTTTCTTGTTTACTTGCTAAAGGGTTGCAGGCTACTTGTCGGACATATAATATAATGGTTAAAGGTCTTTGTGAAGAAGGACTACTAGATAAAGCTGAAGACTTAGTGATGAGTATGGAAGAGAAGGGATGTGCCCCTAACGGTTACACTTACAATATCTTAGTCCAAGGATTGCTGCGGAAAGAGGAGATTTCAAGGTCTAAGAAATACGTTCAGATAATGAGAGATAAAGGGTTTTCTGTTGATGCTGCCACAATCGAATTGCTTATTAATTGCATATCTGCTAACAAAGGAGATGTTTTTCGCGAATTGCATTAGAAGTTTGTTTAAATTTAATCTCTCAATTCATTAAATCTTGAGTCTTCATATTTGATGCTTTTAAAGTTTTTCATTGCCCTTGCTTTATATATGAGAGATAGTGGTGGAGACCTCCTTTAACTAGTAAGTTTTGTTTTAATACTTGCTTACACATTTTAAAACTAGATCTCTCTCTCCCTCTCCCCTCCTCACACACACACACACACACACACAAGTAATGTGTTTATATATGGAAAATTGTGCTATGAACTATCAAAACTTATCATGTCACTTAAACGCAAACAGAGATTTTTGCTCTCAGATAGCACCTCAGGGTAGTCATTTCATCATCTGAAGTTGTTGAGATCAACCACGGGATTGGCTGCTTTAGCTGCATGTTTAAGTTTCTAATCTAATTTCTTTTGTTATTCTCTTAGCTTAGGGTTTTTTTCCCTTGACATTAGTAATATAAAGAATGCTTTAATTTGCATTTGCTTCCTTTGTGATAAATTTCTTCTTTTTATTGTGAAATTATGGATAAATATTGAACTGGTTGCAATCCTTTTTCTCTCGGAAATGTTCACAGTTGTTATTATGGTGTTGAAATGAATTATTGATGCTGAGAAACAAATTTTGTCTTTCTGTTGACTACTAGAGGCCAATTAAGAAAACTCGTTTTACTAAGTTGCTTCCTGCTGTGTAATTTCTTAAGAATCATTTCATATTGTTATGGCCATTGTATAATAATTTCATGATAATTATTTCACTGAGGTCATTGTCTGGGTGTTGTGATTAACTCAGGTGACCCATGATGGCTGTTGTAAAGGTAGAAACTGTTGGACATGGAGACTTCTATTACCAATATTAAGCCTTTCCATGGACATGGAGAGTGTTGGACAATTTATCTGCATTACTTGAAAATAAAAACACCACCAATTTGTTGATCGTTTGGACTTTGGTGGAGCAGTAAATGCGGCAGGTAATACATTTATTCATCTATGGGTAAGATAGATATTAGCGGAGCTTATAAATAGGTGTGAAAATTCATAGAGCAATACTGAAAAAAAGCTTTTCTGGAATAGCTATGAACCCTGCTTCACTTATTGATGTATTGTACCAAAATATTACATACTAACCCGGTTCTAAATGTAAGACCTAGTTTATAATGCAAATTGCATTATGTTGCAATATAAACTATGTCTTACATTTAGGACAGGAGGAAGTATCTTACATTATAGGTCATCTTTGCCGCCAAGCACATAGTTTGAACTTTGAATGAATATCTTGTTTGCAATAATAGGCTGGATGAATATGATAATATGATCAATAAATTGCACATTTCTCTCACTCTGATTTCAATAATAGACTGGATAATTCATGTATGATCTGAATTAAGTCTCTGTTGATTGTTGTACTGGGTGAAAACATGGGTCCGGTTCCTCTCATTTTCCCTCTCTCCTTATCTTTCTCATTATCCCATCTCGGACATGTCTCGATCCAACGTCCATATAAAAAAAAATGTCTAATCCAGATTTGGACGGTTGAGATTGGGGAGAGGGAGGGCCTGAGAGTTGTGATAAGTTACTATTTGAGGTTTTGTATTTTGGATAATATGATCTCCTTTCCTGGGAAAATCTTATACGCAGAATGATTGAGGTACACGTAATAGTTTGCTAGATAAATGCATATAAGTTTTTGGGTCTACCAAAAGGATGATGATAGAATAGAATGAAATGTAATATTGATTATCATGAATCCGTGTGGAATGAAAAATGTTGGAGAAGTTTTATTAATCTGGATTTGGCCATAGTTAATATGATTTGTTCTCACTAGAAATTGAAGTCAAGCTTTCTGGTATGTTAGTCTAGAACAAAATCAAGTGGATGAGAAAATTTTGGTAAGAGTGAAGAAAAATTTATCAATATATCTTATAAAATTTATTGTAACTTGTAAGACAAATTTATTAACTGTGAATAGTTGACCTTTATTTTTAGCATAGGATTCTGTAGCCGTTAACGATGACCTTACTCTACAAGAAAGGGAAATTTGAACGAAACTAATCTTCTGGTCATTGTGCGTCACTCTTGGACCACAAACTTTTACGTACAGCCCCTATAAACCTAAGATTTTGATGAGCCTTTTGTTTTGTTCTGACAAGTTATGGATATCAGTATTTATTCCTATTTTCCCAAAAAAAAAAAAAAAAAAAAAAAAACACGAGCTAGATTTATCAACAATACCTATGATTCAAACTTGCTTAAACTTGACTTATAAGAGTTACGCACAATGACCAGAAAATCAGTGGTTGGTTCAGAATTCCCTTCAGTAAGGTCGTCCTTGACGGCTACAAAATGATCTCGTGAAAGAAAAAAAGAAAGTTAACTATGCAGTATGCACCCTTAATAAATAATACTCCCCCTAAAGTCCCTATTTTTATATGAACACTTTTATAGTGTAAATTGCACTATAAAAATGTTCTTATAATTAGGACCGGAAGTAGTATGTCTTACAAAAAAATTTATGAGATAAAATGGATAAATTTGTCTTCACTCTTACCAAATTTTCTCTCCAATAAAATGCATATGAAACCAACCGACATTGATCCTAATAGAAATGGTTATGTTTGTTTATGCACGAGATCTTAGGATTGAGTTTGTGTGTGAAAAAAAAAAAAAACTTTTGAAATGGCTATATTGCGATCGGAATCTAATCTGCCTCAAATCAGAATTGTGTAATGTGTTGTTGTACCAAGAAAAGAATTGTGTAATGTGATTTCACATAGTGCCATATTATGCATTAGTTACCTAGCAGGTGCTATCATTGGAACCAGAAAGGTAAGGTTATGATTTTACTTGTGTGAAATAATAATTGAAGTCTTTAAAAGTAGTTTTTTAACCGTGATTTACTATATAAAAAATGAAGTAAGTATGTGAAAGAAGTTTTCTTTTTAATTACATAAATAAATACTTTTTGATCTAATCGATTAAAAACTGAAAAATACAAGGAACAGTGAAGACCTTGTGACATACTTTTAATTATTCAATCGATTGATTAATAATTATAAAAATGAGAGCAGCCTAAGTTGGAATGGCTTTTATTTAAAAAGTAAATTAAATTTGGTATCTTGGGTTTACAATCAGAACTCGCCAGATAAAAGTTAGTAGGACTCACATGTCAAAGAGCAGGTATAGTCTATAGATATAAAAATTGTATGAAACTATTATACGTGGGAACGTAAAGAGGAAAAAAATCTTGAAGCAGACATGGTTGATTCTTGTGTATAATTATAGAGTAATATATATTATAGTGTAAAGGCACTGAAATTTATGATGGTGTGGGTGGGCCAGCATACACAAAATTAGTATTACTTGCAAAACCAGGCTACTAATCATTCTGTGTCTTAATTTTCATATCTTAATTGCATTAACACACTCCACAAATATCATTTTAATTCATAATTCCATTCTTTTCTATCCCTTTAACCTGCTCCACAATATAACTCTTTATCTCTTTAAATTTATTTTATTATTAAAATTAATTAATAAAATATATGGTTATGGATCAATGTTGTATTAGGAGTTTTATGCAATTACTCTATTCATTTTCTTGGCCAAATTAATCAATTCATCGGGTATAGTTGTTTTTTTCAGTACAGGCATCATGTCAGATCAAGACTATGTAAAATGTTAATATTTTATGATTTATGACAAGTCATAAAATGAATTAGTATTTTTTTTAAGCATATAAGGACACAATAACATATATTACTATTACTTTAAAAAAAAAGTATTTTTTTAAAAAATAAAAAAAATGGTATATTTTTCAATTGAAATGTTATTTTAACGAAATTAAGTTTAAGATTTTTTGTGAATATTTGTTGAGAACAAATCAAACTCTGAAATCCGGACCGGTCACCAAACCGGTCTAGATCTCGGTCAAGAGTCAGTGGATCATATCGGAGTCAAACCGTTAAACCGGTAAAAAAATATATATTTTTTGAGTTATTAATATGAAATTCTAAAGATTTTTTTTTAAAAAAAAATTATTAAAAATAAAAAAATAAAACCGGTTTGACCCTTGGACCGACGAGACTTACCCATCGGTTAATCCGGTTCGACCGATCCGGTCCGGGTCTGAGAACATGCGAACAAATGCATACATATTTAATAATTGACTCATTTATTATTCATCCATATGGTCTGTCTAAACTAGGCATAAGCATGAAAAAGTTTAAATAAGGGTAAACACCGGTAACCCACCAAAGCTAGGACACGTCTCCAGACTCAAAGAGTGCTTACAGAGGTACTTACAAATTACTTACCAATAAAACCCTCATATCAAATACGGGTAGTGAATCTCCTCCCTTTTGGAGTGAAGCCTGATATTTTAACCAACTGTATCACTCTTCGTACGCATGCTGCGTTAGGGTTTCTTGTGAATAAGGTGTCAGGATTTGTGGGCCAGAAACCTATCTCTTCTTCTTTATGTAGTAGAAGCTCCTTTATTTCGGTGCCTTCATATTTAATTTATTTTCATTATCCATTATAGAGCCGTACACCGCACGAAAACTTCCAAATTTATAGTTTCAGAATCAAATTACAGCAGCACTATTATGATTATTATTATTATTATTGGAAAACAAATTCATGCAAAACATGGGGTTTGAGTCCTTGACATGGAGGTAAAAAATAAAAAGAATGAGACGAGTAACACAAAGTTTAAATATTTGTTTTTTAAACTTTTTAAAAGTATTTTTACGATATTTTGAAAAGAAATATTGTTTAGTCATGTAAAAAGATGTTTTTTTTTTTTTTTTAACTTTCCAAATAAGCATATAAAAGAGAATTACAGGATAAATATTTAAAGTTATTAAAGATAACGCTTCTTTTGGAATGAGAAAATTTCAAAAATGCCTAAAGATAAAATAAAACCATGTTCAAGCTTGTTTTTTTCCCCCTTTGGTAAAGAACATGGAAAAGCTCGTTGAATAGAGCACAAAGATTTTTTTTTTCTTTTTGCAAACAAAATAATTTTCAAAAAGAAACCATTATAGACTGACATGATCTTCATCATCTTGAAAGTATCTCCTGCCTAAGCACTATATGATATGATATCTTTTTTTTTTCCCAACATTATACTCTGTGTGATACATATTATAGAACATTTTAACTCATTCACAGGAATTAAGAATTGATGTTAAGTTATTAAATATGTCATAATTTTTTTTTTACTTTTATTTTTATTAAAGGTTTAATGGGTGGGCAAAATTGAAAATGAGTATTAATTTATAGTAACAAAATTGAAAATGTGCATTAATTATATTACAAAGATTAATCTAAAAGCGCCATATATTGTAGACCAGTATTATATAATATCATGAAATGAACCAATGCCGTTCCTCTTCTATTACCTACCAATTCATAATGCAGCCTTTAGGTCCATCATTTTTTGAACTAATAACTTGTTTATTTTTCTTTTTCTTTGAAAAAAATGAATGAATAAATAATTGAAAGTGTTATGAATATATTTATTATGTGGATGTCCATCAGATAAGAAACCCTTGAAGGTCTATAAATAGAGGTTTTAGTAAACATTTAACACACTTGAAATGAGAATTCTTCCATCTCTAGAATTTCTCTCTAACTTCTCTTTACTTTTCTTCGCTTTTATAACACGTTATCGGCACGACGCTCTAATCAACTCGAGCCTCATTCCCGTTGATCATCACTATCGATTAGATCTGGAAATTTTTAGATCGGAAATTTTCCAACAAGTCCGGGTTTATGTTCTCCATCAAACGTAAAAACCACCAGTCTCTTATATTTTTCGATCTCAACCCGCGGTATTCTCTCATTATAGCGTTCTGCATCGCATCTTCCTTCTACCTTCCTCTCACCGGGCCTTAACCCCATTCGACCTCGGCTCTCCCGGATCTCAACCCTCACAAAGAAACCTCCATCGTCGGCCTTCCTCGGGTTCCGTCTTCTCCGACGGCCTCTTCTCCTTGCAAACACGCCGATGAAGATGATGGAACGGGGGAAGTCGGCGTCTTCACTGTTCAGCGACGAAGGGAGGAAGACGATGAACAGTGTTTTTCGGTGGCTGCCTCATTTTTGTTTTAGATCGACAAGTCTGCCTCCTCCCACCTGAAGTTCGAACAGCAGCTTCACTCTGTTTTTATTCATGTGCTCCACTCTGTTTCTTCGCTCAAGTCGTGCTCTTCTGCTAGCACAAACTCAGTGTGTACCCTTCTTCAAAACAATCAAAATGAGATAACTATTCTTGAAAGTTCGATGGCTTTCAACAAGACATCGAAAGGGCGACGTTCTTGGTTTGATGGTGAAGGATTAATGGAGCTTGAGGATGAAGAAGGAGAAAAGAGGATTACTGCAGAAGAATTATTCCAATCGAAAGTGATGAAGTAGCAGGTACTCTATTTTTCTTTTGTGTGGCCGACAAGGTTGACTGATTAATTTCAAGTTTAATCGGTTAATTTTTTTTTTAAAAAAATGGAATGATTAAAGAGGTAGAAAACGCGTAAGGGGATAGAAGTGTTGAAATTAATATGCATATGGTCCCTACATGTTTTATATTATATTAATAGATTGGATTCATTATTAGATTGCTTGTGTGTGAATGTTGGCATGGATGATTTTCTGAGGTGATATATTGATTAATTCGTTTGCCATGTTATTTAATTAGTATTTAAGTGATGGGGTAGGTATATGATTTACATATGAATTTATTGTGTTTTCCGAATTATTGCTGCCCACACTTACGCATGCTTGAACGAATATGAGAGAGATGAGTCTTTATATAATAAAATAACGTTTGGATTATTTGAGTGGAGTAGGTGTTTGATTCACATGGTCCTTGTCTTTGTATGCTTAAGTTGAAATTTAATATCTGTGGGTCCTATATTTAAATATTTATGTAAAAAAAAAAATTGATTATTGTTAATGCACATATGCACCGAAAATTTTGGGGTCCTATGAAGAAATTTTGAAAAAGACAAAAGGTGATTTAATAGCCTTGTAGATTCACACAATTAATGTAACAGACATGAACAAAAACCACTGGACCCACACCTTTGAATTAATACACTTTTGTATCTTGAAATTTTTAGCAATAGTGACAACTTATTCGGTGCAATGTTTGAATTTGTTTTCGAGCTCCATATGTTTTGCATTGAGTCATCCAAAATAAATTTTGGGTATCTCCAAAGAAAATAAAAATATGGGTCCAATTAATAATTCTTTTGTGACCATGTTGAAAACGGAACAAGAAGTCATGAAGGTAGTATCATATACCTGTTATTTGTGCCTTACTTTTTGATTTAAATTTTATTTATCTTATAATGACTAGAAACTATTGTTTGTCTGGAAGACATGAGAATTGAGAATTGAATGGCGGAAGCGCGAAAGCACGAGATACAAATTTGCGAAGAAAGTTATAAATTGGCTTGAAGCCATGAGACAAATTTGAGTGGAACCAGATCCATGATTTTTTGTATGACATCATTATTTGGCATTAAAAAGACTCCTTGATTAAATTAAAGGGATCTTATAACCACCAAGATAGTTGTTCTTCTAAAAGTTATTATAAATTGGTGTATCTAATTTGCTTTCAGTAGCAATTTTGAAAAAAAAATGCATGTGGGTCCCACGTATAAATATTATATTATTATTACTATTACGGGCACTATAGTGTTGTATGATACTATTCTTAAATACGGTATTTTTATGAATACTTTTTATCCGTCTTTAGGTGCTTCAAAATCAAAACTTTCGTGGCAAAATTTGTATTGATTAATATTAAGGCCTTGAAGGCTTATGTTTCAAATATTGTATGATACATATTTTAATAGTTTTGGAAAAGTATTGTTCAGAAGACAATAAATTGCAGAGATTTATGTTATAATATGTATAAAGGCTTACGGTCACGGAGACTAATTATCATATTTTGAGAAACTACTGCTTAGTCTATATATCTATATGGCAATATAAATTTCACGAAGATTCTCGGAGGAGTTAATATTTTGTTACTCGAAGGATCAAAATTATGTATTAATTACTCTACCAAGTATTAAAGAAATTTATTGAATTTCATAGATATCTACGAAATAGATATAGAAAATACATGCTTTTGTAAACCGTGAAGTTTACATATAATATTACAAACCAGAAGTTTGTTAATGAGAACCAAAAGCCAATGTAAACTAGAAGTTTACTAACAATGAGATATCAAAGAAGCAATGAGCTGTAGAGAAATATGACCATATTTATTTTGAAGTCAAGGCTCAAGATAAAGATTAAACCCAAAAGGTATGTTATCAGTATGATTCTAAGTTAATTTGATTATGAATATTTTCATATGTGGTGGTGGACTGTATATTTTGCATATATATAAGTCAATTAAAGTATATTAGTCATGAATAATCTGATTATTTAGTGATGCAATATTATATGTTTATTCCTCAAGAATTAACATAAATTCTTCCTTTCAAAGTTTAAAGAATTTGAAAGTGATTTTGAGATATAAATATAAAGAAAGTATGTTTATATAACTCACACTGAGGGAGAGATTGTCGAAAAAAAGCAAGTGTGAGTTAGAATACAAGTGTGAGCTAATATTTGAAAAGTTATATAGTTCTCACATAATGTTTGACCTCCCAAAATGCATGTCGGATTTTGATCAATATGTTATTGAAATTGAAAAATTTATGATTGTTCGAGATATATGTTACGATGAAACCGTAAGTTTACTGATCCAAATAATTTTATTGTTGGCATGACTTGTTTGATCATCCGAGTCATTCAAGAACCGAAGATTCTTCATAAATAACCAACATATTGTTCAAGAATAATTATGTGATGCTTGTTCTCAAATAAAAATGACTATGTGAATTTCATAGGTCATGATTGGTAATGGATCTCTGGAAATATATCAAACAGATCTATATGGGCCCATTGCAAACCGTGGTTTGTAAGAACGCAACCCTAAGTTGCAATAATGTTTGAATAAATTAAGCGCTATTTCCGATTATACGATCCAAAATCATGAATTAAAGCATCCATAAAAAAATGGATTAATGCTTATGAGAACATAATAGTATGTTGTATATTTGATATATATATTGCAAAGATTTATATAAGCCAACAAAATTCTCCCCGTAAATTGGTTTTTGAAACCGAGACAATTCCATCTGGAAAGTTTTTGAATGTGCAATGTTTATAAATCCACCATAATACACATAGATGGATATGGAAAGAAAGTTGGGATAAATGTTATGTAAGGACCTCCTTCTTCTTGTTTGTCTCTAAATGGAACGTAATGATGTTTCTAATGGTAACAAATGGATTTAGGAGACTTACACCGCATGATTTGTCAATTGTGATTTAACATTGTTTTCCCAACATGAGGGGAGAAAATAGGCGGTTGGGAAAAGAAATTAGCTGGAATGAATTATTATTAGCTCATTTTGATCCTCGTACAAAATAATGCGAACTGGAAGTTCAAAAGATAATTCATTTACAGAGTTTAGCTAATAAAATGCCAGAAGCATTTACTGACCCAAAGAAAGTGACAAAGTCACACGTCCCAAATTTGTTAATGCTCCTATTCGAATTAATGTCCCGAAGGATAACCTATTATGAATGAATATATAAAGCACGCCCAAGCGTGAAAGGTCCATCGGTTCCAAAGATAAAAAATCCTCGAAAAAGAAAAGGAGCTAAGAATATAGATGATCAAGTTGAGAATAATTAAGGAAAATTAGTAGCTCCGGAAGAGCCATCTCCCGAAGAGATATTATCTCCAGTAGAGATATCTCCAGAAGAGAATGTTGTAGTCCCAGAAGAGATCCAGGTACCTGAAATATGTGAAAATTATGAGATCTCAATAAATTGTTATGAATAGAATCCGATGGGACCGAAATGAAGTCAACGTTGACATCTTTGCTTATAATATAGCATATGATGTAATGAATGATATGAGGATCCTGAGCCACAATCCATTAGTGAGTGCCAACAGTGAAAGTATTGGCCCCTATGGAAAGATGTCATTATTGCGAAATTAAAATATTGGCAAAACGAAAAGTATTTGGACCCGCAATCCATACAACCGATGATGAAAGGCCGTGATGCAAAACCAGTTGGATACAAATAAGTTTTTGTACGAGAAGGTATGAAAAGGGTGAAATCACAAGATATAAGGTACGCATGTAGTTCAAGGTTTTAAACAAAGACCGACATTGATTTTTGAAGAAACATATGTGGATGCAAATACTTTTGTTATTTGATAAAGCGTAGCAGTAAATGAAGGGCTTGGTCTGCATCTAGAGGATATTATAACTACATGTTTACATGATTCACTTAATAGTGATATTGATATGAAAAGTCGCGAAGGACTCAAGGTGCCGTGGAAGACATATCCCTCGAAGGACTCAAGAGTGCAGAAGCACATGTCCCCAAAAAGACTTAATGTGCTAGAAGTACAAATCCCGTAAGGATTCAAGATGTTAGAAGCATTTAATACAAGTTCTCTAGAACAATATTTAATTAAGTTATATAAGTCCCTTAGCTTGAAGCTATTAGGGCGCATGTGTATAATCGTCTCAAAGAATATTTGATGAAAAGAAGGGTACAAAAATAACCCAATATACCCATGCATCTCGCTTGAAAATATCCGAGAAATGAATTTGCACTAATTGCCGTTTATGTTGATAATATCAACATCATTGTAACTCTGAAGAGCTTCAAAAGACAAATAATTGTTGAAGAACTAATTGGTCCGTAAAGTACCATATCTTAGTGCTATTTGAGTACTATTGCATAATGCTTATTAGCAAGATATAGTTTTTCTTCAACACAAAGACATTGGAAGCAATTTTGGCATTAGAAGAAGCAATATTGATACTGTCATCAGGAGGAATCATCAGGAGGAATAAAACTGATGTCATCAAGAGGGGGAGTCCATACTCTCTTACTTTCTTTGTACTTTTTCCCTCATCTAGGTTTTTTGTCCCACCGGGTTTTTCTAGAAAGGTTTTTAATGAGGCAAAGATCATCGAAAATCTTATGTAATTAAGAGGGGAGCTTCGATACACGTTGTCTTTTTTTCCCTTATCTGGTTTTTGTCCACCTGGGTTTTAGAAAGGTTTTTAACGAGGCAACATAAGAAAGTGTATTGACGGATGATGTACTCTTTTCTTTAGCTAGGTTTTATCCCACCGGGTTTTCCTAGTTAAAGTTTTTTAATGAGCACATTCATAAATGGACATCCAGGGGAGTGTTATGAATATATTTATTATGTGGATGTCGTTCAGATAAGAACCCTCAAGGTCTATAAATAGAGGTTTTACGTAAACATTTAACACACTTGAAATGAGAATTCTTCCATCTCTGCAAATTTCTCTCTAACTTCTCTTTACTTTTCTTCAGTTTTATAACAGAAAGAGAATATTTGATTCCAACTTTTCTATTTTCCCTTGTTTTCAAGAAGCTTGCGTTGCGTGGCTGAACGAAGTCTTCACACCTCAGACTAGTCTTATAAAAGGATCCTCATACCAAAGCAAAGAGGGTCCATAAGCTATCAGCCGCCCATATCCTCTGCTCATATCAATAAGTCCTTTCCTTCTAAGCAAAAACTAATAATGTCTCTTCTCTCTGATCTTGTCAATCTCAACCTCTCTGATACAACTGAGAAGGTCATCGCTGAGTACATATGGTAAGTTCCCTTCTCATCAGATTTTCGTCTTCAACATCTTTCCTCAACTTAAAACTCTGAGAAAACAGGACTCTTCCTCTGTTTTTGTTTTGTCAAGACTGTGATGAATATATGTTAGACCAATGGGTTCTTTTAAACTGTAAGAATCATGTTCTGGGGTTGATTTTTTCACTGAGAAGACACATGAATATTGATCCTTTTTTATATATATGAACAAACAGGATCGGTGGATCTGGTATGGACCTCAGAAGTAAAGCCAGGGTAAATGCTTTTTTTCTTCTATGGATGATTAATATTTAATACTAAGTGATTGTGTGCGACAAGCCAAAGCCACTTGAACTTACCTCTTTCTAAATTCTGAACTATACAGACTCTTTCTGGACCAGTGATTGACCCTGCAAAACTTCCCAAGTGGAACTACGATGGGTCCAGCACAGGGCAAGCCCTTGGAGAAGACAGTGAAGTTATCTTATAGTACGGTTTATAGACATATATATACATACATGCTCATCATCTTGCTGTTCTATCTTATGCTTCTTTGTTATTCTCACAGAAACTCATAAGTATAGTTTTCTTTCTGTTTGATGTATTGTCTCAAAGTCCACAAGCAATCTTCAGGGATCCATTTAGGAGAGGCAAAAACATTCTTGTAAGCTTTTCTTAAAACTTGTGAAGAAATAATTAGTTTATTATGATAAAAGAAGCTATTCTTTCTGAGTCATAATCTTCCACTATTTTGGGTAAACATTCACTTCTGGTAAAAATCTAATTTATTAGGTGATGTGTGATGCTTACACACCAGCTGGTGAGCCCATTCCAACCAACAAGAGGCATAATGCTGCCAAAATTTTCAGCCACCCTGAAGTTGTTGCAGAGGAACCATGGTACATATATACATATTCTGAATTTGAGTATTTTTAGGAATAATAATCTCTGTGTAACTCTACATTTCTAGGGCTTCAAATGTACTGAAATTCTTATGCAAACAGGTATGGTATAGAGCAAGAGTATACCCTTCTGCAGAAGGATATTAATTGGCCCCTTGGTTGGCCACTTGGTGGCTATCCAGGACCACAGGTACAAAAACTTTTCCATTTCCATCATTATATATTTGTATTTTTTCATTTTCTTCCAGCTATTTAATTTTTCTTGCACAGTAATATGAATGGAAGGTCTTACAAGAAACAGTGTGAATCCACCACCTCTATCCAATAAGTCAATTGTCTTCTACTGTTCAAAACTTGGGTTTTGGCGATTTCTATTGCTGGCCTACTGGCTACGCAATTGAATGGCCATTTGATTATCTTCTTTGAGAAAGTAAAAACATTTTTTTTTTCACAATATATGTAACTCTCAGCATGCCAAATATTAAGTTAGTGCTCATAAATTCGGTGTTAGGCGTGTTCCTTAAAAAAGCATTTCTCCTGGTAATATGTGGCGGTCTAAGTAGGTCGTATTGAACCCTTTTGACTAAATCAGAATCAGGCAAGATGAGAGAGTTAGAATTCTTAGAGATTCTTTTTGCTGAAATGGAAACATGGTTTTTTTTTTTTCAATGGTCAAACTTGGCTGGCGGGTTTCTACATTAACGGTGGCTTGTTGTTTGAGTAAAAAATCTTGAGCTGATAATTTGAACAGGGCCCATACTACTGTGGAGTAGGTGCTGATAAAGCTTATGGGCGTGACATAGTAGACTCACATTACAAAGCTTGTCTTTATGCTGGAATTAATATCAGTGGCATCAATGGCGAAGTCATGCCTGGCCAGGTAAAAAAATATCATCACCACAAAGACTCTGTCTTTATCCTTATCATCTTGTTGCAATCTTATCTTGTTTGTGTTTATATAGTGGGAATTCCAAGTTGGTCCTGCCGTCGGCATCTCTGCCGGAGATGAGCTCTGGGTCGCTCGCTACATTCTAGAGGTAAATTTTATTATGAACACAAGTGCAAAGAAAAATGTCTAATATCAAAAGATTAGCCTATTAAGAGGGAAAACCTCTTAAACCTTAAAGAAAACACCTTTATTACAAAAGCAAGTTTAAAAGTAGAGTCTAATTTCAAAAGATTAACCTGCTAGGAGAAAGAGTCTCATGAATCTCAACAAAAAGCACATTTACTGTGAACACAAGTTTAATTGGAGAGTTTGATCCCTAAAAGACTAGCATATTCAAGGAGAGCCCTTAGAATTCTTAAACTACACTTTCCTCGTGAGACTTGATGATGTGGGCTCGTATCAAATTCTTAAACCTTATGAATGTTGGTTTTTGGTTGACAGAGGATAGCAGAGATTGCTGGAGTTGTGGTTTCGTTTGATCCAAAGCCTATTCAAGGGGATTGGAATGGAGCTGGTGCTCACGCCAACTACAGGTATTGTTGTCGTCATAATTATTAATTATTAGTTGAGATTACTAATGTTTCATATATCAAGAAATTATTGAAATGTGATATATATAAATGGATGAAAATGACAGCACAAAGTCGATGAGGAATGAGGGAGGATATGAGGTGATAAAGAAGGCGATACAGAAACTGGGATTGAGGCACAAAGAGCACATTGCTGCTTATGGGGAAGGGAACGAGAGACGTCTCACAGGCAGACACGAAACTGCAGACATTCACAATTTCTCTTGGGTAAGTAACTTCATTTGTGTTCTTATTCATTAGTATAGGTCCCACATGTTGGAAACACCCACAAATAATTCCAGTCAGCGCGTCATTAATCCTATATTTGGATATAGAGAAATGTGAAAGAAAATAATAGAAAGGAAAACTTTGTAAAAAAAATTAATACATCCGGTCCATGATATAAAAAATCTAGTTTATAAGTGTAAATTATACTACAAATTAGAATATCAATAAGGGGAGGTAGTACAATTTTTAGTAATTTTCCTTCCTAGCATTTTTTTCTCTATAATTTTCTTCCTATCCAAACGTAAGTGATTTCGTGGTCCAGGTAGATTAAAATGCGGTACTCAAAAGATTAAACAAATCCTTCTTGTAGCAAGCATGGTCACATAACAACATAAATATACAATCATAACTCAGGGGGAGAGAGAAGAGGAGATAACTCGAGGATAGAACTCGATGCATATTGTCCCTACAGTCTGCATTGTCTTTTATAAGCAGAGGAGGACGCAGAAAAAGCCGTTGGACAAAATAGTGGTTGATTAAAGACGATTCATGATAAGTAAATATAATATGGCATTTTCTAAATGTTGATAATGATGGTGGATTATGAGAACTCAATGTGATTAACAAAGGAGTAAAATCGGCTAGTTGAAACACATTTGAGCCCTTTTTACATATTTCTTTTGACACCCTCACACATTAAAACTCCAACACCACACACGTTATTGCGTAGAGAATCTAAGAAATGAGTGGTATTTTTAATGATGAACAGGGAGTGGCAAACAGAGGAGCATCGGTGAGAGTAGGAAGGGACACAGAGAAGGAAGGGAAAGGGTACTTTGAGGACAGAAGGCCTGCTTCTAACATGGATCCCTACGTCGTCACCTCCCTCATTGCTGAGACCACCATGCTTTGGAAGCCATGAAAACATCCTCATCGATCACCACCAACCTTTGTTTCTCTCTTTGACTCGCAGCTCGTTCATTTTCGTGACCATTTAGATATGGCATTATATTGATACCCCACTTCTGTGGAGTTTAATAAATAATTATATATAATAATACTCTCTTCCATCCTATCCAAATTGTTTACTCTTTATTAGAATTCCCTTGTGTTTTTTGGGCTAATTAATACAATATTCAGGACCTCTAGTTTTCCAGCATTTTGATTTCGGTATGTTAACTTTCAAATTATGAGTTTTAGTATCTCAATGAGTACAAATAGTCATTTATTGAATCATACTGTTTAAAACAAAACGAAATTTGAGGGATCAAAAACTTATGATTAACTTATGATTTGAATCTGGGAACTAAAACCATAATGATAATGATAGTAAACTTGAGAAACCAAAAATTGTGTTCACCTTAATCTTTTGAAAATGTGTCATGCTTGTTTTATCAAAGTTTGTGAATAGTACTTATTGTACTAAGAATCCATACATAAATTCTTAAGAATATAAATGGACAAAGAAGTTGATGCCCCAATGATAGAAACACGTATGTGCAAACGATGAGCCTAGGAATGGTTAATGTCGAATCAATGGGCCCTTCGATGATACTTTAGAATCGAGTATCAAGGAAAAGGCTTCAGCTCGGTGATATCTATAGAGGAGATACCAACGAGAGAACTCAGATCACAGTGTTACACAGGTGAGGCATTTCGCCAGAGGGGTGGTGTGCGCGCAGTGTGACTGAATGGTAAATAATGGAATAGAGAGAGTTCAGAGTGCACCTGATGGGTAATCTCCTATTTATAGGGATTACTTGGGTTTCACTTTCACGCAAATACATCTATCCATCGCCCATTATGCGCTCCCACGTTCGTGCAGACACCGCTTACACTACCCGTATGCGGTCCCCGCGCATATAACACGATGAAGTAGTAACGGTGAACCATTTATCTGGTTAAATGGGCATTTTACTGCCAGCCCTCTTATTGGACCGAACAACTGACTGACTTAATATATGAGTCCATAACAGAAGTAATACTAATAATAAGAAGATTAAATTTAAATATAAGCAGGTTCTAAAAAAAATTAGTCGTTTAATCTACTAGTTAGGCTTGTAAAAACTTAAATTATCTAAAATCTCTTTATATTTAATTTTGTATGTGAAACTTATAGATAGTGATAATAATACTGGAAGGTGGCTTCCCAGACTTGAGAGGCTAACTTTGTCTTTACCTTAGTTCCGCACTCCAAGATTAACAATATTCCTTCATTCTTATCTAAAACATAATATCTATGTGGAGTTGGTTTAGCCCGAGGATGCACTAGATGCTTTAAGTGATGCTAGGATAAGGTAGTTAAAATCGAGATTTTAAGTAAAATCGGAAGAGAAAAAATCGTAAAACGTAAAATTGTAACGCAAAAAAATTGTAAAAACATAAAAACATTTAGAAAATTAGTAAAATCGTTTTAATGAAAAAAATCTTAAAAACATAAAATCGCAGTGATAAATCGAGATTTTAACTACCATGGTCTATGATTCAATTTCTGAGTTGTGTATAGAGCCGCTAGTTTGGGAGGGTGGACCTGTTATAGACATCTGCAACACCTAAATGCGGATTAATACGGGTCTGTTGAATTTATCGTGACATAGAGGTTGGTTTGGGATATAGAGTGCGCAAGCATGAAAAAAATATAAAGGCCTTATGATCATTTTTTAAATTATTTTATTGGTATTTACTCCGTGTATCTAACTAATCTTACATGGAGCTTTGTATTGTATTTTGGGAATATGTTCGTATGAAGATCATAACAATGAGACAAGTAATGCGTTGAGATATTGAAAAAAAAAATAAGGAAGAAAGAAAGATAAGAAAAAAAAATAAAATTGTAAAATCTCAAATCAAGGTTATTATCAAGAGTTGATAGGGGAATAACGAAATTTGATAAGTAATTCAGAACTTTTTTTTTTATTAGAAATACTAGATTTAAAATTTTACAATTTCATTTTTTTTCCCTAAAATGAAATGAAAATATCCGTCTTTTTTTTTGGTTGTTTCAGTGGGGTTAGCCTCCCCATCCACCGTTCTTGGGCCATTTGGGTTGACATGGGAAAGCTTGATGGTTTAAAAGCCTATCTCGACTTTAAAAAAAAACTCGGTAGGAAAAAAAGTCAAAAGGTTATAGATAATGATTTGTATTTGGATTGATGGTGGTAGAAGTGGCGGGGCCCACGTCAAAAATAAGGAAAAAAACTGGATTATGAAGTTTTTCCTTAACCTGCTTTTTTTTAACTTTTTTGACTTAAAGTTAAGTCGATCGATAAGCAATCCAAACAGATTTTTTCTCACGGCTTTGGTCGTTGCTTAAAAGCCACCGAAACTTTTATACACCAACGCCGAAAAATAAGCCACTCCAAACAGTACACTATCAATTCAGGTTGCTTCTTCTTATTTTTAATGAAAATTAGTAAATATCCCAAGTATGGTCCGGGGTATTTAAGTTGAATTTATAATTTTGATATCTAAAAATTCATTAAATAAGCAGTAACTCAATTATTAATAATAAATGATAAATTCTTTTAAAGACAGTTTTTTAAATTTTTTTAAAAATCACTAAAGAAAATTATTCCTGCTTTCGGCAAATTTTCTCAATGTGCAAAAAACATAAAGGCTATATCTACCGTACATTTTATTTTATTAAAATTATTTGGATGACTTGGGTGAAGATTTGTTTGTGAAGTGAGGCTTTCAATGTGCCATCATTATTGCTTCTGAAGTCAGCACCTACGTGAGTTTGGAATTATTGTTGGGAAAATCCATCTTGGGGCCCTTTTTGAGAAAAAAATCTTAAAAAAGCGCCCAAGATTCTAAAACCGAGAAAGCAAGACTTTACTTTTTTTGGGATTTTTCATTAAATGTTTTAGTTGTTAATGAGGCCGATATTGTTGTAAATATGACCGTTTTTAGTTGTAAAAAATATTGTTGCAAATATGATCATTTTTTTAGTTGTAAACGGAAATGATATTGTTGTAAATATGACCGTTTTAGTTGTAAAAATTTCATTTAATTTATCCTAAAAAGGGCCCAAGGGCCCTTTCTCGGGTTTTTCAGAATCTTGGGGCCATTTTTGGGATTTTTTTCCCAAAAAAGGCCCCAAGATAGATTTTCCCATTATTGTTTGCTACTCTTATAGTTATTATAAGGTACCAATTAATAATTATATTTGGTCAATTTTATATGGCACTTACTTGTTTCTAAAATACATTAATTATTTTTTCATGTATATCCATAATTAATAAAGATAGTGGGTGAGAGTAATAACTAATATAATATTAGAGTTTAATGTAATTAGTAGAGGTAATATTGGAAGTTACTTAAATTGTAAGACAATTTTATTGACTTTAATTGTTTTTATTGGTTTGTAAGAATCATTAGTTGGTACCTTATAATAAAGATGAAGGGTGTATATTCACTATTCACTTGGATTAAGAAAAAAAATTGAAATGAACAACACATACATTGATACCGTAAAAAATGAAAACAGAAAAGTTGATGAGATCGTACTTATTTTTTATAGTAAAAGTAAACTACCTAACGCACGAAAAAATAGAAGGCAACTTGATGGATTAAATTATGACAACATATTAAATAAGACAACTTGATGGATGAAATGGATAAGGATTACATGGATAAGTGAAAAATGTTGGAATATGATTCATGTATTCCACTAGATAATTAATTTGAGTAAATTGATAAAATTATTTAAGTTAATTATTTATAATAAATATAAGTTGATTTTCTTAAAATAGATTCTTTCATCATGACTATCAATCATTGATAAAAACTCTTTAATATGTACAAGCAATCAATAGAGTGAGAAAACAAGGTTGATTCCATATTATAATTAAAACCAAATTCAACCCATAACTAACTACTGCACTCAAACCGTGTGTAACTTAGCTTGTTGATATAATGACTAATTTAATTTCAACATCTATCCATTGAGCAAACCAAGGTTTAATGAGGTTCAACACATGCAACGGTTTTACAATTGGTTTTTAGTCTTCAATAATTAAAACTCATATAACACGTTTACCTCGTAAATCATAAATTACGATGAAAAAATAGTTTCTACCGCTAACCTAAACAGACATTGATTTTTGATGGCCATCATTTCACTTTACAAAAGTGATTTATCCGATTTTCATTTATCTATCTCTCTTATCTAGAATGTTTTAAGCTCAGAAGAGAGATCGCTCATGATACTAAAAGAATGTTTTGAGTTAGCGTTTAAAAAACACATTCATACAAATTGAAACAAAACTTCTCTCATATACTATAAATCACATTAAAGAAGTAGTTTCTACCACTAATCTAAACAGACATTAAATGAGTTGGATCGGAGTTAATACTAATACTTATGTGATACTTCATGACATGAATTCAATCAATTTCAAACTGCTTCTAATTATGTAGTACAGTGACAATAGGCCCTCTCCCGCATATGGGAGGTAGCAGTTTTCATCCTACTAGATTTCAAACTTGTTAGAGCTTGTCCTTGTGCTAAAAAAACATCTCAATTAAGCAAATTATATATATATATATATATATATATATATATAAGTGGTCCCACCACTAGAGTGATTAATACGTAGAAAGGAAGAAAATGAAGATAATTAACATGTTTTTTCCACTCTGAGGAAATTGGAAGGAGGAGTTTGTGAAAGTTATTGAATGGTACTCTCAAAGATGTGATTGTGCAACTCTCATTAAATATAATATTTATTCGAAACTATGCCACGTTATTCATCATGTATAAACAGTTGATCTCCTTTATTCTGTTGAATATGTCATTGTCACTGGTGTTTCCTCCATTTCAGCTTCTTTCTTAAAAGACAATGCTCTGTCCTTAATAAATACGTAAAAGATAGTAGCTTCAGATGATGACAATTCGCAGAACAAAATACTAGTATAATTTTTCATGTATAAATTTTTTATTATTTTACTTTTATTTTTAAATTATTCAATCATCATCACGCAACATCTATACAAAAATATACATCATTCACGAGTTATTCTCGTCTTAAAAAATTCTGTTACAAGTCATATTTTGAAATTATTAATATATAAACTTTGATTCCTAGATTTGAAGACGGAAAAAATACCAATTTGATATTCTAACTTAAAAACGTCCCGTCTTTCCCAGAAAGTAGACGTTGATTACTTAAAATCCAAGTCTTGGCTCATCTCTATGATAAAGCACTAGCGAAGAAACAGAGCTTACGCTTCAAAACTTGATAATAACGCATTCACAGTAACAATAATGGTGGGACATGTTGAGAATTGAATTTTCATTGTTATGAATTCTAATATTAAATAAGCCAATATATTATTAATCTTGTTCTAAAATTCAAACAACAACGAAATTCCCTATTTTAAACTCTTCACGACCTTGATTTCTCAACTTGCGAATATTCTCTCCTAAGAAACCACCACATCCTCGAAGATCAATTCAGAAACACACAGTAGAAGAAGAAGGATCAATCAGACCAATTCATTATCACAAGAATCGTCTTCATTCTAATAGCTCCTCTTCACATATCAGCAGCACCAAACACAATATCAAATCTACACAACTATATATTAATTAATCATACTATTTACAAAAAAGAAAAGATAAAAAGCAGAGCATATCTAAATGTTCTCTGATACTTAAAAAGAAAAAACAGAGCAAAACATAGAACCAAGTCCTCCGTCTCTGGCTCTGATGCGCGTACGCGTAGTTAGTAATAGTACTAAGGAATAGACTCAGTCCATATAAAATTTCTGAAGCCTACGAGTCTCCGACTGAGATTGGTCGGCCGGAGTTCCCCAACGGCGACCGTGAAATCTGCCGGGAAAGATCACGAAGCACCGGTCTGACCTCCGGCTGGCCCGGCGACCAGTCCGGAGCATTATTCTCCGATTCCTTCTTGATCTTTCGAACCTGACTGTGAACGGGGACACCCTTCTGCTGAACCTGAAACCCATCTTCCTTATTGACGTTCTCCATAGCCGAAATCAGAGAAAGCTTCGATTTTTTGTGGTGTGAGAGAGTAATGAGACGACCCCTTCAAATCTGTGAGGCTAGAAAAAACAATCTAGAAGGAGAAGGACAAGTGGGTTATGCTATATATAGAAGAATGGGAATTCAAGGTTGAAACGTAAGAGTGAAGGGAAAATATTGGGAAGTTTGGTGGGAAAGCTCTTATTATCCGATGGAATCGTTAGGGATTTGGACCCGATTGGACCGGACCGTGTCGTTGACCCAGATTGGTTAGTTTCTCTATTACCTGCGTGCCGTTGTATTACTGATAAGGTTGTTTCAGCCGTTGGATGAGATTATTGATTAGGTCAATCGTGTGGAAACTTTTACACGGGCATTTCTTTATGTGGGTAGAACATAATGAATCCAAGTTCCCTCCTTAGCTACTTACTCGTCTTTTCTTTCTCATTCTCAGAATCAAATATGATCCATATCCAATAAAACTTTTTTTCTTTGGAAGATGTCAAGTAAAAATAAGTTTTCATTTTGAATCGTTCAAATTCCTTTTTACCCTTTTTAAATGAATTTATTGGAATTCAAATAAATATTAAAACTCAAATGCTATGATTATTTTCAAAGATTAAATCAAGTTAATGCAAGCTAAGGAAAATACTTCTGTACTTATTATAAGGCATCAACTAATAATTATATTTGATCTTTTTTATAAGGCACTTGCTTGTTTCCAAAGCGCATTAATTATTTTTTTTCATGTATGTCCATAATTAATAAGGGTAGTAGGTGAGAGTAATATTTAATATAATATTAGAGTTTAGTGCGAATAGTATGAGTAATATTGAGACTTACTTAAATTTTAAAACAATTTTATTGACTTTAACTGTTTTTATTGATTTATGTGAATTGTTAATTCGTGCCTTATACTCCCTCTGGTCCTTATTATAAAGCACTAACTAACTTTTTCACAAACCAATAAAAATAGTTAAAGTCAAGAACGTTGTCCTATAATTTAAGTAATTTCCAATATTACCCATACTAATTACTTACTAAACTCTATTATTATATTAATTATTACTTTCACACACTACCTTTATTAATTATGGGCGTACGTGGAAACTAATAATTAATGTTTTTTGGGAACAAGTTAGTATCTTATAAAAAGGACCAAATAAACTTGTAAGTTAGTGCCTTATAATAAAAATCAGAGGAAATAATAAAGACGGGCGGGAATATGTCACAAAGTGGGAGTATAGAAGTTTAAGGTTAAAGTTGGAGCCATTTCGCTCAACTTACACCAAGAGATTGTGAGTTGAACTCTCTCTATAAGATGATGTGTGTGTGAATTTTTTCAATATAATGGAGAATATATGTCTATGGTTTAAACATTGTTAATATAATTAAAGAAAATGAGGGACCAAATTCCTGAGACTTTGAAGCAAGCATGTGGTGGATTGAGATGAATATAGATTTTAGGATATGGATGACGCTTATTCTCATCAAGTTGCCAAAGTGGCTATTGGCATCACACATTGTGGGACTATTCTAAGTGCAATTTGCACAAAAAGTTAAATTAGTCTTACTGTTTTACCACTATTACACTTTTTGGTAACATAAATTCATTTAGTTTAATATATGCATATGAATTGAAAATTTGCAACGCGGCTAAAGATTCGGTCAACCAACTTGAATGATTAAACTTTGACCACTACAATACAAAGAGGTTCACCCAAGTGCGAAAACCCCGAAGATCAAGACAAGACTAAGTTTATTATTGACTTTAACTTTATGGCAAACTTTACAAAATATTATTATTTTCAATAAAAACATTTAAATTTGGGATTTGGATCCCTGAATCGAGTCATCTTCCATTGATCATTGAGTATATAAACTATTAGGGGTTGTTTGGTACGAGGTTTGGATGGGAAGGGTGTTTTTATAAATTAAATTTAAAAAAATTAAAGAAGTGGAGTTAGAATCTTTTAATTATTTTTTCATACTCTTTTATTTTACATATTTTATTTATTAAAATTTTATAACACATTTCTTTATTTTATTTTTTTTGAAAAAATTCAACTCATAAAAAAAAATTAATTTTCCTGCTCTACCTTCATACCAAACTGCCCCTTATATTGTGATTCAATGATATTAAAGAATATTTAAAAAATTATATATTTTTTTAAAAATAAAAAATGCTAATACCTCCGGTTTTCTAATTATAGGAACACTTTTGTAGTACAATTTATAAATTATACTACAAAAAAGTGTTCTATAATTAACCTAGGAATATTTATTTCAGAACTGTCGATAACCGGCTGCCTCACTGATAAGCATTTCTGCCTCAATTATAGTTGATATCTTTTCATTTGAGATCCAAACTCATTAAATTTGAGAGACTTGAGATTTTTCTTGGGGATATGAACCCACCAACAACATCCTTATATTAGAAAGTATTATTTGAACCCAAAACTTAATTTATGGAAATGAGATGACTCCGTATAGACTAAGCCAACTTTAATATTGACCAAAAAGTACTAAGTAATTAAGCATAGATAAGTAAAGTTTGCCAGGGATGATTTATATATGTTTCGTGTGTTTAAGAATACAACATGAATTTAAGAATACAACATGAATGAAAAATTTACAAGTTGTAAATGGCAAAATTGTGTTCCTTTGTTTTATAGAGGTAATGACGTAAGATGCTACACAATACATGAGTCCCAAAACTTGTATAAAAGATAAAAGGGTTAAGGTACAAAAATATACATCTTTTGTCGGAGGAGTGTCCAGTAGAAGTGTGTTTTTTTTTAGATCAAAAGTGACTATGTGGTTACAAATTAGGTGCAAAATACTTTTTTTTGGCCAGATTCGTTTGACTTTGTTTGTTGACCTGGACGATGATGTGGCATTTTAAAGGTACAAAAATACACATGTGATTTGTCAAAAAGAACGCTAATACCAATTTTTTTATAAACATAAAAAATAAAAAAATTATTTTAATTAAAAAAAATATTTTTAGGGTATTGACGGTACTAAAAAAGATACTTGATTTCTTGACGCAGATCTGAAAAATTACCCTTTTAAAAATACTTCATGATCTTGAAAATTTATTTTAGGATCTTGAAAAAATATTTTAAGTCTTGAATGGTATTAAAAAAATATTCTAGGGTAAGTTGATGATACTAAAAATATATTTCGGGATATTTTTTAAATATCCTAAAATAATTTTTCAAGATCATGAAGTAATTTTTCAAGATCTGCAAGTATCTTTTTTTAGTACGCTTTCTATACCCTATATATATATATATATATATATATATATTAAAAAAAGTAAAGTTCACTTAAAATGGCACAGTTTTAAGTATTGGATGGAGAAGAACGCTAACTAGATCCAAATAAGGAGAAAATTTGGTAATTATTAATTAGAAAATTTAATAAGGATTTTTTTTTAAAAAAAGTGTGAAATAAATTTTTGATCGTTTTTACCCATTGAATAAATGCCCTTTCCCAAAATGATAAAAAAAAAAAAAAATTGGCCTCGGAAAAATACCTAGAGAAATAATAATTTTCCTTTAATTGAAGTAAAATTATTAAATTAAAAAAAAAACGGTGTTGGACGCTCTTTTTGACAAACCATATGTGTATTTTTGTACCTTTGAAATCCCACGTCATCGTTTAGTCAGCAAAAAAAGTTAAACTTAATGGTCAAACTATACTTTTGCACCTAATTTGTAACCACGTGTAATATGACTTTTTGCTTTAAAAACAAAGACTTTCGCTTTCTTTGACGCTACTCTAACAAAAGCATGTGTATTTTTTCACCTTAACCCAAGATAAAACTAGCGCAACTTATAAAATTTGCACACAAGGCAAACACAAGTTACAAAATGTTTATTTGGGACATATTAAAAAAATGCGTGTTTGTATTTAACGAGATAAAAATCCTTTTCCATAATGATTTCACATAATATGAAACTACTTTGTACGTGGCTAATGAAAACATGGATATCCTCATAGTTGATTTTTGCAAGACAAAGGATGGAGATTGGAGAGGTCAAGAATTGCCGAGCAAATTACGTGCTCAGCTCATCCCAAAATGACATCTTTTTTTATCGATAATATGTTTGGGGAGTTGATCTTGATTTTAAATATAAAATATAGTTTTTTATATTTATCAATTTTTTCTTAATTTACCCCCTATAAATACTTTCTCAACAATAATCAAGAAGAAAGTGGAATGATGAAATTAAGGAAGATGATTAGGATATTTTAAAAATATATATCGTGTTAATAACTTTCTTAATTTAATTAAATTGAATAAATATGTATTATATTAAGAACTTGAGGGAGTGTGATCTTTTAGATTTAACTTCTGATCACAATATATAAATTGGGAAATGAACCTCTCCCTTTCCATCCCCGTCCCCTCCTCACTCTATATCAACCCTTTTTCTTACCTTCCGTCCATTAAAATTTCTCTCATCATATATCCCTTCACCTCTTTCTTTCGTTGAGCCAAACATAATGTTATTGTCCATTTCTCTCCACTTATTTATTTTCATCATTAAATCAACTATGAATAGTTAAGATTTAATTAATATCCTATACAAAGTAAAATAAATATAGAGAATCCTTTAATAAAAGTATAAAGATAAAAATTATTTAGATCAAATTAACAGTGAAAATAAAGAAATAGAGGAAAGTAGACAGTAAAGGAAGTAGAGAGGTTCATGTTCTATATAAATTGTTGGTTCGCATGGATCGGATCACAATAGATGCTGAGTGGATATGGTGAGTTGACATAGTATATGTTTGTTTTAGCTTTTAAAAGTATTTTTGCAATTTACGAAGTTAATATGTGAGAAGATTTTTGTCTCAATTTACAAAAAAAGTACTTAAAAAAAAACACTTTTAGATGTTCCCAAATGAGCATATGTGTCTACCCGTAGCGGAGCTACATTGTTGCCCTTTGTGTAAGTGCAGACATAAAAGATATCCTTAATTGTTTTTTTTAAAAAAAAAAAAAATCAGGTCTCTTGAATGTCGACATACATTTACACAAATCATAAACATATATGCTTAGAATTTTTAATAAAATAGGAAATAACCAAAGAAAACCTAATAAAAATAAATTAGTAAAACATCATAGTATATGTGTGGCTACTTTTTTTGAAGGTCCAAATTTTGACTTTTGCAAAATTCGGTGTTGGTAATGCTTATTTGAGTAACTCAAAAGTAACTTTTGAAAAATGAAATATTAACCTAAAATTGGGTTTTGTAAATGGTAAGAGTGTTACTTCTAGGAAATTGGTTTTTGAGAACGAAAATTGGGTTTGGCAAATTAAACTAGCAATCTTACACACACATAAATGTTTCCTAATTTTCCTTCAATGAGATATCCCAGATCTTCTTGGAGTATATTTCATTCTTTGCATTTGATATTGCTTAGTTGACTCTTGATTATTATTTTTCTATGTTAAGTTGTAGTTTCTTTTCTTTTTTTTGTTTATATTCTTTTATTTTTTAATGCATTTAAAACTTTCCTTAACAAAAAAATTTCGAGAGCGCTACCCCCAAATCCCCCACTAATTATACAGACACAAAATAAAAAACCCTAATTCCACCACTGGTGTCTATCCTCAAATAGCAAAAACTACGTGACCATCATGCAAGCCCCTTCTTTTACGTAAGTAGGGAACACATAAAATTGAAAATCGCATTATTGAGTATGAATATCTTTAATAATTCAAATTTTTTCAGTAATTATAAAATTAATTACTCATTTCATTAACTTTATTATAAGATCAACTAACAATTCCCACAAAATCAATAAAAACAGTTAAAGTTAATAAAGTTAGCCTACAATTTAAGTAACTCCAATATTACCCCTATTAGTTGCACTAAACTTTAATTTTATATTAATTATTACTCTCACCTACTACCTTTATTTATTAGGAACATATATAGAAAAAAATAATTAATGCTCCTTGAGAACAAGCAAGTATTTTATAAAAAGGACCAAATAAATTTACTAGTCAGTATTTTATAATAAAGACGAGATGAAGTATATTTGATAAAGTTTTTAGTATAAACAATGGAGGGATGGATTGGCCGACCTGTTAAAGGGTTGGTCATGATGGGGTTGTGTTGTTTGCGCAACGTGTATCATCACAGAGAACGTTAAGTTGAAGCCTTGAAGGGCACAGTTCTGACAAATGCTAGTGTGACACGTCAGTTTTGAAATTGGAATGATAAAAAAGAATTGGTCCCCCAACAAATGCTAGTGTGACACGTGAGATGGCGTGATCTTTCAGATACGCTGTGTCCATTATAGCTATTGCTTTCACGTCATCACCTACTTGCCATGTCAACTCATCTTCTTTTATTTGTTTGAGTCAAAGTTTAGTCTTCTTGTGATCAGCCATTTTTCTTTCTGGAAAGTCTGTTTGAGATCCTAAGAAATTAACAAAATATCAAAAAAGTTATAAAAAAAATTCTAAAGGTAAAAAAATCTCAAAGAGTTGTTAAAACTTATTAATAAAGTTGTCAATCCCCTACTAAAGAAGTTGTCAATGAAATCTTTTCAATATCATGATTTTCTTTAAGACTTTTTGACATTTTGTTGGTTTTTGGGACTTTAAAAGGATTTCCCTTCTTCTTTTGTTGGTTTTTTTGACCAAGCTGAGATCATGCACATTCATCTTTGAAAACATATCTTAGTGAAATTGATGCACGAGGGGAAGAGAATAGAGAGAGAGGGGAGGATGAAGAATAGCAACAAGCGTGGTGTAAATAGACCTAGCTTTCCTCTTTCCTCCTATGCCTGTTTGCGTCTGTTGCATCCTTTTTCATAAAACACTGCTGTAATGACACAAAAACAGTGAGATGTTGCCTTTTTTCAATATATATATATATATATATATATATATATATATATATATATATATATATATATATATATATATATATATTAGAGTATGAAAAGATAGATATTGAATGAGTGTTTGAAAAATACTTCATGATCCTGAAAAATTATTTTAGAATGTTTTAAAAATATTTCGGGGGTAGTAACGTATTAAAAAAGATACTTCCTGATCTTAACCCCAGATCTGAAAAATATTTCATGATTTTAAAAAATTATATTAGGATCTTGAAAAAATATTTTAGGATATTTACTGATATAAAAAATATACTTCAGAATATTTGTTAAGATCCTAATATAGTTTTTCAATATCATGAAGTCTTTTTTAATTACCAGTTAGTATTTGGAAGTATCTTTTTTAGGACTACCCATTACCCTAAAATATCATAAAATAATTTTTTAGGATCATGAAGTATTTACTCGATCTCAAGATCCTAAATATCTTTTCGATCTGCTATCGATATCTTGAAATAATAATAATAATAAAAAAGTCTAACAACTCCCTGTTTTTTGTGTCAAAACAGCACAAATTTATGGAAAAGGACGCAAATAGGCATTGGAGGAAAGCCTGGTCCAGTGTAAATAGGGCTTGCAAAGTACTTCCTATGATTTTATTATAAGACACCAACTAACTTTTCTCACAAACCAATAAAAATAATTACATCAATAAAGTTGTCCTAAAATATAAGTAATTCCCAATATTACCCCTACTGATTGCATCAAACTCTAATATTATATTAATTATTATTCTCACCCACTACCTTTATTAATTAGAGGTAGACATGGAAAAAAATAATCATTGTTCATTAGGAACAAGCAAGAAGCAAGTGTCTTATAAAGAGGACCAAATAAACTTGTTAGTTGTTACTCCTCCGGTCCTTATTATAAGGCACCAACTACTCATTTCTCGCGGACCAAGGAATATAAGTTAAGTCATAATTAGGTCCAAAAGTAATAAATGTTTCAAAATTTACCCCTACTTTAATGATGTAGATTTAAATGAGTTAGTTAAAAATGAGGGCATAATGGAAAAATAGTAATAAATGAGTTAGTTAAAGTAAGTTGGTGCCATGATAAGGGCCAAAAAAAAACGTTAGTGGTTGGTGCTTATAATAAGAATCAGAGGAGTATCTTATAATAAAGACCAGAAGGAGTAGTAATAACTGACTTATTAAAGAGGCCAGACTTGATTCCTATTTAAAGATCCGCTTGTTTAATTATAACAAGCATGACTTTTTTTTAAAGGCCTAATTTACAAGTCAACAACAGTATAATATATTTATTATATATATAATGTGGAATTTTAGGTCCTGTTTAATAATTATTTGTTATAGTATGTAATGATTTTGGTTGAAATTAATAATATGTAATTAAATCAAGTTTTATTTTAATTTAATATAGGCTTCAATTTAAAGCCCACAATTTGCATATATTAGGTTCAGAGGCTAGAGGCTAGAGGCTACTTACAGACTTTAAGGTATGAAATATGATGCATTTTTAAATACTTGTATTGTAAGTAGGCCTTTATAAATGGTTCAAGCATTAGCAAACCTTCTGAAAAGTTTAAGTCGGGTCTAAAAAAAGTATACATTCAGAGCAGACGCATACTTTAGCCCCCATTACACGATCATATCTATTTGACTAAAGTTTGAACTCACCTAACATATTTCCACTCATAGCAAAAAGGTAGGGTGAAAGTGGAAGCGAATAAAAGGAGGATAGAACAATTTGAAGCAAGGAGGAAATACTCAAATATCAACTTATTTAATTCATATACTAAATGAAATGTAAATACTCTATTTATAATCTTAACTCTAAACTTAGAATCATACCAAATATTGTACAAATCCTAAATATAAGTACAACTGTACAAGTATACTAAAATCTAAAAGATAACAATAAACTTAAAATTAAAACAATTTGGTTCTTTTAGTTTGCCTTATTTTAATTTCGACCCTATAATTTCAAATTATAGGTTTTCATACCTCAAGAGAAAAAAATGGTCTGGGTTCTTGTAAAATTGTACGGAGTAATGTTTCACACGTAAAGAAATTTGAGTAACTAAAACTTATAATTTAAAATTATAGAGATCAAAACTAAAATGAGGATAAATTATAAGAACCAAATGTTGCATTAACCCTACAAGAAATTTTTCAAACTTTGCTCATTAATTTTTAAATCTCTTTAGCAGCCTTCAAATATTCTAGAATATACAATTTATTTATTTATTTTTGTGTTTTTTGTTGTTGGGGTGGGGTGGGGGAGAAGGGGAGGGAAGGAGATAGAAATGTTGGTGGTGGTTGGATATCAAACGGAGCTATATGGAATGGGAAATCAGGCCTTGACCATGTCTTTAAGGAGGAGCTTTTTTTTTTAAAAAAAAAAAAAAAAAAAAAAATCTTTCATCGTCATTTAGCTTTGAGAATTTTGAGGCTGTTATGAAAGGTTTGTACAAAATTAAAGAAGTGAAAATCATACTGTGAATTTAGAGTTGGAAATTAAGCCGACTCTTGAAGGGTCTAAAAGGGTAAGCCCTTTTAAGGTTTGAGTAAGAAAAACATCTATTTTTCAACGACCTGGTATGAGAGCATTTGGGATAGGGCCGGAAGTTTTTTTTTTTTTTTTTTTTTAAAAAATAATAATAACTATTTTCTACCTTTTTTAAAGAAATATAATTAGTAAATTATAACAATTAAATTTTTAATTTATTAAATAAATGTTGTCAACATTAAGGTCTAAACAACATGTATCATGCAACAAACAAACATAGTCACTAATTTATAATCAAAAGTAAATTATTGTCGGCCGAGACAGTGAGATTGAGGCGAGAGGCATGAAGTGAATGACAAAAATAAGTGAAACTGTGAGAGTGAGTACTGGAGCAACATGGCATACAAGTAGCTTCTTTCACGGTCAGACTCGATCAACAAGGTAAGTGGGCAATTGCCAACTGGGTAAATTAAAAAAAAATTAACGAGCCTAATAGGGTCCTTTGACCTTACAGGGCCAGCCCTTTTAAGCTACTCTGGTCCTACAAAGTGAACCCGTTTAGGCCCGACTTCAATTGAAGACTTCATTTTATAAGCCCGACCCTTAAGGAGTTATGGCTTACGGCCAGCCCAACAGGCTCAGCCCGATTTCTCGACTCTAACTTTGATAGTAGCTAGCACTTTCATAGGTTGGTAAAATACCAACCCTAGTCTGATATGTTGTTGCGGATTGGGGGCCAGCTCATAGGCCTGTGTTTTTTAAAAATATTTTTTTTCATGTTTTGTTAAGACAACCAAAAGTCCAACATACATTTATATGAGTTATCAAATTTTCCTTCCTAACATCAACAATTTCATTTATAAAAATTCAAAAACATAATTCATAATTTAAGAGATAAAGTTATTAGATTTGGTAAAGTTAGAAACGACTCTGAGATTGTTTCTCTTTAGGATTGAGAGGTACCAAGTGGGAGTATGAGAATTATGAATTTTGTAAAATTATCATACTTGTTTTTTTTTTAAAAAATGTGGGTCAACCTGTCAACCCACGGGCCATACAAGTCAAGTCTGTGCGGCTTGCACATTTACAGGATGGGAAATCTCCAACCCTAACATTACCCAAATCCGTATGCTATGGGTTGAGCCCATATTACCACTCTATTATAATGGGAAGAGCGTTGGAACAGAAGGAGAGAGAATATGAATATAAAAAATGATCATATTAAAACATCTTCTATTATAGTTTTTCAAATGTTTTTTTGGTCCTGATCCATCAAATAATTTTAAAATTCAAAGTCTTCTAACATAGTTATTTTTGTCAACTTTTTGAACGTTATTCAAGGATAAAATAATATATCTCAAGAAATGTGTGCATATTCTAAAAGTATTACGTCACTTAAAATATAATAACTCAGATCATTTTAGTGTTAGTTTGCTGATGACTCATCTATATAAAAAAAAAAAATCATCTTGTTTTAAAGATAAATATTGATTGATCATTTTGTTTTGATTTTTCCCCCCAAATTAAGATGTTTTTTCTTAAAAACAAAATAAAATTTGAATTTTTTTTTTCAGATGAGTTATCAACTAACTAAGATTAAAATGATATATGTTTTTATATTTTCATTGGACATAGTTCAGATGGCGTAATATTCCTAAAGTATATAAGTATTTCTTCCAATCTCAATAGTGGTATTTTCCTTTTTTGATTTGAAAAGAAGTTATAAAGTTTTGAAGTTTGATTTAATAAATATGGTAGCATATTATTTAGGACACAACATCCTATAAATTTTGACCATGCAAGTGATTGGTGGGAAGGAAAATATTTCTTGGTAGGAAAGGAAAGGAAAGTAAATGAAGATTTGAAATATGGGGGAAATACTAAATGAAGACTTGAGTTGTTTGGTAGGAAGAAAATGAAGAGGTGGTAGTTGGTAAAGAATTAGGAAATGTCTATTTTACCCTCAAAAGAAATTAATTCAAAATAAAAAGATTTTTTTTATAATAAAATATATTTTTAAAAAAAATATTCTTGTTAAACATATAGGCTGTGAAAAAAAATTATATGTTTGTCTAATGTCAAATTTGAACTTCTAAGTCCTTCAAATTTCAAATTTCTCCATGAGTTTGAATTTGAACTTGATTAATATGTCAAATTTGAACTTTCTCTCTTGAAAGATTTTCAACATCTCCTTTAATTTTCCTTTTCGGATGGAAAACATCTTCCATAGTACTCAAATAAGGGAAGATGAACAAGTCTTTTTTTAAGATCTTGGACTATATCTCACTCAACACTATTAAAATTTAGTGGTTTTAAAATAATAATTTATATGGGAAGATTGGGATCTTCCATTTCCTTTTAAGCATCTAATCTTCTTTCTAACTTAAATCAACACAACATCCTATAAATTTTGACCATGCAAGTGATTGTTTTACCATTATTTTAAATATTTCTCTGGTACTTTATATTACAAAGTATGACTACCAATTTTGTCATATTCGAGTATCACTAAATGCACTTATATATTTTATGAAATAAGAAATAAATCATACTTGCAACTCATTAATGTCACATACACCTCAATTATATATTTTTTAATAAAATTAAAATATGACTGGAATGAGAAAAAAGATACTTTTAGAAATGATTTTTTATCTATTAAACCCAAAAGAATTATGGTAGAATGATGATGATCAAAGCTAATTTCCTGGACTCGACCATCGCTCATTGCCCAAGGGTTGCAGATTTGCTTTCGGAAACTTTCTTCTTTGTTTCCCGAACTTGTAAAATCATAAAAGCTTAGTTAAACAAGGACATTTTAGGAAAATAAATATAATTAACTAATATAACTATTATCATTAATCTCTTCAAAATCTAGTAAATGTGTCATATAATTAGGATCGTATGGAGTATTTGATACAATTTAAACACACGCCTTCTCCCTTTAATTAACGAAATCCTCTACTTTCTTTTGATAATCAATTAATGTCACTTTTCTGGTTCTTTACACTATGCCCTATATTCTCATAATTACTTTAATTGCCACTTATTCCATCCATCCATCCATGTTCCCGCGCTTTCTTTGTTTTTTAAAAAACTTGTTAGGTAGCTCATTAAATATGATCTCATTACTTAAATTTATGAACTTGTGGTTAATATATAAATATTATCCTACACATTTGAAATTTGATAATAAATTTTGGGTTAAGGGCCACTTTTGTCGCAAAAGTTTTCGCCAAGAAGCTGTAAGTATACGGAAATTTAAACGGTTCAATCTCGCCCAAGAGTATTAAAAATGGAGTAACCGCACCATTTTTTAACACCAGGATTAGTTGACTGATAAATATTTCATTTTAACCCACTGATGTAAATGTGGCAAACAAGAGGTTCACTCAAACTCTGACACAATCCAACGTCCGCCCGCTTCGTTTTTGTCGCGAACCATTTAATCATCACGAGTCGTTATGATTGTATCTTTCTGTTGCAAGATGGGGCTGCTGAGGCATTATGACCTGTTGCAGAAGAACGTACTAGCTATGGTGCTAAATACTATAGAAAATAGTTTGTTGTGCAATTTGCATTATAAAGTATAAACTAAGATTAAAGGAGTATCAAATAATTGGCAAGAGAAGCTGTATAATCATTAGATCTGCAGTGAAGCACAGATCAATCTAGACTTAATTCACCAGTATTTCACATTTCGTCCTCTGTTCTGATTAAAGCTAAAGTTGCAACTAATTATGATTGTAACATCCAAAGATTTAATTTAAGAGCCTTCTATAAAGAAGATCCCAATGGGGTTGTTGAACCAAAATTTCATATATGAAGATTTCTATTTAAGGGTTACCTACAACGTATGATTTTTACAAAAGATGGAGTAGAAAATACAATTTGATAACAATATTAGTGGTGAGAAATAAATAGAATAAAGGATGAACTAAATGAAGTACAAAGCACTGAGGGTAGGAAACAATTCTGGTAGGAGTAGGCAGCTGGATTGTTACAAGTATAGTAGAATACAAAGCAGTAGAGAAGAATTTTGTGTGGGAGGAGGAAATAAAAAGATTAGATCGCATGCCCCCTTTATTACAGGATCCACTTTCCCTGCCTATCTTTTTAGATAGGCGGGGAGAGCCTAGCCTCCCGGTCTAGATCTTATTATTTTATTTTATTTTCAAAAAAAAAATATTTTAATAGCTAGAGAATCTAAAATAAAGATAATCTCTTAACTAACATTTTTTCAAAAAATGATTTTTCTATTTAAAAAGAAGCAGTTAAAAAAAATAAAATCTGAACCGTCAATATCAAATAGGTAGATGGGGCCTATCCTTAAGATAGGCACCAAAAGTGGATCCTTTATTACACGGCTGCTCCTATTTATAATTTAATACAGAATTACACAGTAAGTTAGATCCAATTTTCCCGAATCTAAATGAAATGGAGGGTGTTTTGGGTTGGATTTCTTTTATCATCATTTTTTCATTATTTTTCATAATCTCTAAATTATTTCCTCTCCTCAATCAATGGTCTAGATTGACTTATGAAAGATGATGAGAAAAAAGATAATGAGAATGGGCCCGTTTAGGATAACAGTAGTAGAAGTGACTTTTGTTTCTGATAGATTTTTCTGATGCGATTTATGTTTGGGATAGCGGTAGCAGAAGTGGTTTTTTTCTTGATGGACACTTGTTTGATATAGTTTTTGAAAAGATAGATGAAATAGAAAATAACTGAAAATGACATAAATCATATATATATATATATATGTATATGTATATGTATATGTATATGTATATACATACATATATGTGTGTTGTATAAAATGTTATAATTTGGGATAAAAAATTAAAAATAAATATAAAAAATGGCTGAAGAGATCCACATATCCAACCTAATGTTGGGAAATGGCTGAAGTGATAATTTGTAGTAAAAAATTTCTGCAACAGCAAAGAGATCCACATATCCAACCATATTTTTAAATAACACAACATAGGTTGGATATAGTTCTTCAAAATTTTAAGAATGGCTGAGACTAGCACTTAAGAGATATAAAAAAAAATCATATCATACAGGTGCAGGTGCATATGCAAGATCAATCGGGTACATAATTTTTTTTTCTCCCCATTTCCCATCCTCCCTTCTTCAATGTCAGTAAGCCACGTTGCAACTCCCTCCTTTCACTTTTTTTTTTTTTTTTTGGGGGGGACGGTGCTTTTTCAAATGGGCCCACAGGAGCAATTGACAGAGAAACTACTGATGGGATCATAAAGTTGGTGGTGTGGCTTCAAAAAAAAAACCCACATCAACCTCAGAAGCCCATCAAACAGTGATGTTATCTCAAACATTTAATTATCAGGTTTTCCCTCTTGATAAGCTTTTTTTTCCTATTTGATGAACTTATTTTCCTATCAGATGCTATCCCAAACACACCTCATATCTGCTTCCCTCTTTCTATTTTGGACTTGATGTGCCTTCTGTGTGTTGACTAAGTATTCTCTAGGAATAATCAGGCTTTGACTTAGGCTGTAGTCATTGGAGACACCTTGCTGGGTCTTCTCTTAAACCCCTGTAGGGCCAAATAAACTGACCAAGGCCCACAAGCAAGATGACTCATCAAGAAAAAGAGAGAAGCCGAAGTCATGCATGAACGTGTTTCAAAACGTTGGGATGGAAGATTGTGAAAGGAGGAATTAGATGTGGAGAGTTTCAGACTTTCAGATACATGTCAACTTTTTATTTAAAAAAAAAAAAGATTTCGGGGGAAAAAGTGAGTGGATCCAATAATGCCTATCACTGCCAAATAAAATGGTACAAAGTCATCTTCTCACTTCTTAGGGTTGAATATAGAACCGATAGTCATTGACTTGTGCCATCGATCAATTTTTCTCTATCCATTCCATACCAGTAATAACGGTAAAGTGCACTACTTACATGAGTGAGAATAATAGCAACAGCATTATATTTTAGGAAAGGAATCACTACAAAATCTGACACTTGTAGCGATTTTTTTGAACTGAAACGACAACTTTTTTTATAGTGATTCCTCATTAAAAAAAAAAGTTATGTTTCGAGAAAAAATAAATTAATTAAAAAGGTTAGGTGGGAAATAGCCAAAAGAATAATTTTATAAGTCAATACAAAAGTGAAAATTTATGTTTTGAAGAACAAGGTTGATAAGTGATCAAGAGATTTAGGATGATCAATATGGCTCTAATGAATGAAATAAACGATGCATGTTATGTCTTTAGTACCACGAGAAATCTCGGAAGATGAATTGGGGGTTTGACCAAGTAACCTCAAATACTGGAAGAAAGTAAAGCAAGAGAAACTAAAGCTTAAAGGGAGCAACTTTGCCTATTCTTGTATTTAAGTTGTGCTCATGTTTTTATGTTTCTTAACATGCCATGAGTTGAATGATGGATGTTTTTCTTGAATTGTGTCATGACCATATGGTTGACATGCAGTTCTATACTTTTATATGCATGTTCTTGACTGTATAATAAGTTGTAGCAATGCTACTTGCGGATGACTTGGTGATTTTTGCAGAGGCAAGCATGAGCCAAGTGAGAGTAATCAAGCAGTGTCTCCAGAGTTTATGTACTGCATCTGGACAGCGTGTTAGTAATGCTAAAAGCCGTGTGTTCTTCTCCCGAAATGTAAATCACAATGTCCGCAGTCAATTGAGTGGAGGGTTAGGCTTCACCATGGCGGCAGATCTGGGAAAATACCTCGGTGTCCCTTTACACCATGAAAGAGTTAAAAAGGAAACTTATCAATTTGCAATTCACAAAGTTCGACAACGGTTATCTAGTTGGAAGTGTCATTCCCTCTCACTGGCTGGACGAACCACATTGATACAATCGGTTTGTCTAAGTCATTCCCAACCACATATGCAGACTGCTCTCTTACCTATAGGTTGCTGCGAGAACATGGATAGAAGCTCGAGGAACTTCAAATGGGGTACTACCGCTGAGAAAAAGAAAGCCCATATAGTGGCGTGGGACAAAGTGTGCTTGCTGAAATCTCAAGGGGGCCTTGGTTTGAGACATTCAAAGGTGCAGAACCAAGTTGGCTGGGGGCTAATCACCAAGCGAAATGGTCAAAGGTGATGAGGAGCGTACCAGTGTGGTAATAACTTAATCCCAATAATTAATAAAGGAAGAGCGGCCTCAAGAGTGTGGAGTGGTATTAATTCAGTTTGGGACAAAGTATTTGACGGTGTTGAGTTGCGAACAGGCAGAATTATGATATATCTCGCTGGAAACATGAGAGTTGTGGTCTTTTCTCCGTCAAATCTGCATATAGAACTTTGATGGATATTCCTGAACGAGGAACCACAAGCACTGTATGGACGAAGATTTGAAGGTTATGTATTCTGCAACGTTGCAAGACACACATGTGGTTACTGGTGCATGAGCGTCTTCTGACCTATGGATCCCTATTTGTCCATGCTATTCACTCCACTGGGCTGTGTCCTCATGCCCGGGCCAGAGTGAGAGTGTGCTTCATGTCTCTCGTGACTGCACCCAGGCTCGCCCTTTTTCGCTTAATCTTGGTATCTTACCCACGGACCAGGCATTCTGGGGGGGCAATCTCAAAGATTGGTTGTCCCTCAATATTAACAACACTAAACACTCGGACTTCGGGAGATGGAATGACGTTTTCGGTGTTATGTGTTGGCTGTTATGGAGGCGTTGAAACGAGAGAGTTCATTCGAATACCTCGCCAGGGTTACATGAGGGATAGACGGAAATTAAAGGCGTGGTTAACTGCATGGTCAAAGTGAAACCAGAGAAACTAGTTTCGATGAAGTCACTGGCCAGTATTCAGAGGAGCCAAAGGACGGAATCAAGAGCTAGCCAAAATCGTGTCAGCTACTATGTAGATAGCTCGTTCACCTATAGATACCATAGCGCAGGTTGTGGAGAAATCCTGAAGAATGTAGAAGGAAATACTATTGAGTCGTTCATTTGCAGAATGGAAGGAAACAGTTGTCTTAATGCTGAACTCTGGGGTTGCCTGTGGGGTCTTCGACGGGCGTGGGATGGAGGTTTCCGACAGGTGAATATTTGTTGTGATTCACAGGAAGCATCTGGTTGATAAATGAGGGTGCCTCAGTTCTCCATGGTGATAGGATTCTTGTTGGTATGATACAACATATGTTAGCTCAGGAGTGGGATATCCACATTACTCAGGTTACCAGGCATGAGAACAAGGAAGCTGATTTCCTCGCCACTCTCAACGTGAGTCTCGGCATCCAAGTCCTCTCAGAACCATCTACAAGGGATCTCCTCTACACTAGAGGCGTTACGTAGTTTCAATGTTCTATGTATTTCTTTTGTTGCATGTTGACATTCCCTACTTAACAAAAAAAAAAAAACAGTTCAATGATACAAGCAAAACTTGATTTGATTGAATGAAAATTATTTGGGTTAGAATATAAGGTGAGGTTAAATGATTAGTTAGAGAATTAGTTAGGTCCTAGTTTATATAAAAGGGGTCCTAGGCTTAGTTAATACTAATCAATAAGAGTGGGTATCACAATTACTTTTTGTAAGAGCATTATGCTCTCTATTGTCAATAATACATCATTCTTCATCTTCTTTCTCCTAATTATCCTCTCTAATTATACTTGTTAACATGGTATCATGAGCCTAGGTTTTGGATTTTGGGTTGGGTCAGATAATCAAGAAGCCATGAAGGTTTAAGGTTTTTTTGTTCAAAAAATCCATTACCAGAAATTAAAGAAGCCAGGCCTATTTTCAAGAAAGGCCCAAGATCATGGCAAACACGTGCCCAGACCCCCCCCCAAAAAAAAAACCAAGAAACAATACCCCCAAGACCCAGAACCAGCCCACCACCCGGTTGCATCTCAAGATCCAGTCCCAACAATCCGGTGAGCCAACAAGGCAAAGCTTCGGGAACAAGATCCGGTAACGAAAGTCGATCCTCAAGAAACTGAAAGAAACAACTCGAAGTTGTGTAACACGAGATTGTTCGTCAGAAAAATCTGATCCTGAATCTACGTCTCAGCAAGAAAAGTCGACGACGACCTGATCGATCTCCTTCCTGCTTCCTCAAAAGGCTGGAATTGGAAGAAGACGAGGCTGAAAGAAGGCGAAGACGGCGCGACACCTCTGAAGAGAGGAGAGATCGACGCAGGCGAAGAGGGAAAAAGACCCACGTCGGAAAGTCGACGCCGATGAAGAGGGAAAAAGACCCACGTCGGAAAGATCGACGCCGGCGAAGAGGGAAAAGACTCACGTACGGCGCGACACCTCCAAAGAGGGGAGAGATCGACGCCTGCCTTCAATGATCTGGGTCAAGTTCTTTTATTCTACAGGATTTCAAAAAAAAAAGGGGCCCAAAATCAATCAGAAATACAAGATCTGACGGAATGAACCATGGATCCCCGAAGAACAAAGTCTGATTCGCGGTGGAAGCAGCTATCCTATCTAAAGACACAATACCTGAATCGTTGAAGACGATATTTGCAATCTGAAATCCTTAATATGCTAAGTTCATGTTTTCAAGACGATCGCTCGAACATTTGCAGAAATTCTCTCAATGAGTCATCGCCTGATCAGATCTCTTGCAGCACTGAGAAGCACTTCGGAGGATGTCAAGGTCCTTCCCCTCCGATGTTTCCTCCTGTAATCATCGCGGTCGTGGTCTGGTTAGTTTTCGTGGGTTCTTTCAAGAATGTATCTTGATATATATTCTTGATGGCATTTGAGATAATTCTCAAGGGATCTCCATTTGCGACGGATGTGGCAAATAGGGACCAATACGTAGTGTATGATTTGTTATTTTAATACGCTATGGATTCTGTTGGAAAGTATTTTACTTACACTATGGTCAAGTTTTGCAACCCAAACTACAAGGGCAGCCGTGACTCTAGGTAGACCTGCCACCTACCAAATATCAAAGTGTAAACCATATGTTGTTTAGGAGCCTATAGCCCCGACATCTGGTAAGCATGGAGAAAATGCAGATATTATGTACAATTCCCTCTTTGGTGAAAGACACATTCTCCCATTGAAGATGGGATGGTCGCTATAGCAGTGCACACATGGAGGAATTGTAGCTGCAACAAAGAGGTTGAAGATAGTGAGTTGGCAGATGTGGCAGCAGTAAGGGCAGAAGCAACATGAACAAGTTATGGCAGGGATTCTATTTGGATATGGGAAGTGCAGCCAGATAACGAATCTGAGTGTCAGTGCAAGGACATACTCAAAGATGTGAAGATGGTGCATTGGCACGGTTCTTTTCTCTGAATTATGGTTGCATTTGGGCTGACTTGTTGAATCTCCTTCGAGTTGTTGAGGGTGCAACTTGAAGAATATTGCAGCCCTCTGCTTGGTGAGGACTAAGTTTTCCTTCAAGGAGAGTATTCTTGCTCAGTGGCCAAATGACAGGGAGAATAGTCCAACAAGTTCTTACACAAGTGATTGAGGCTGGAGTGCAATTACAGATTGAAGCCAAATCAAAGGTGTGGATATGGAGAAGAAGATTGTCTTGAAGAAATTATTGTATTGAGAAATCAGAAATCATTGTATTGTTTTATGATTGTAAAATTGGTCAATTTAATTCACCTTACCCCTTATTTTTGTGTTGTTCAAGTTGAACACATTTAAGATAAATAGTGTTCAACTTAAGGGGGCGTGTTAGAATATAATGTGAGGTTAAATGATTAGTTTGAGAGTTAGTTAGGGTTAGTGAGTTAGTTAGGCCCTAGTTTATATAAAAGGAGTCCTAGGCTTAGCTAATACTAATCAATAAGAGTGTGTATCACAATTACTCTTTGTAAGAGCATTATACTCTCTATTGTCAATAATACATCATTCTTCATCTTCTTTCTCCTAATTATCCTCTCTAATTATACTAGTTAACAATTTGCTACTGGAGTTTTTTAAATCTCACACCCTCAATAACTATCCATGCTAGATTACATGTTTCTAAGGGAAAAGCTAAAGTAAGAGGCAATGGTAAGTGGAAGGAGAAATGAACTTCTTGTAACATTTTTGCTTAAGTTGAAAAAAGCATAACCAAATTCCATGAGTCATGTAAATTAAATATGACGCCTTGACGTGTATTTTTTTTACATGTATGTAATGATGTAAAATAAGTGACTATATGCTCAAGTAGCAAAGCCTTGAAAGCATGATTTTAAGATTCAAGATTATAATGGTTAGAATTGGGCTTTTTTTAGAGTATAGTCCTAAATATAGGATAAAGTTTGTAGTACAAAATCTAGTATATAATAAACAAAATCCAATTCAATGCTCATGATAATTTGTATGTTTATAGTAGAGATTAACAACAACAGGTCGATTAGATGGGCAAAATGAGTCATGAATTGTAAAGTTGAAGTACAAAAATCTGTCCAATAAACAAAACAAATTTACAAAGGGAATAATAAACTGTATTGGATGACATTGTTTAAGGAAAACATTGTAAGACTTTTCTTATGTAAAGAACTTCAATAGCTTTCGAAAGAATTTTAGACCACACTCATGATATTTCTAGAACGAGTTACAAATTTTAAAAGTTGCACAAAAAATATGTACATACCAAATGATTAGTGGCCCAGGGATTATAATGCAAATATAGATAATGAGCTTCAAGCGATTATAATGCAAAGATAGAAAATGATCTGACATCAGATATAATGCTCTACTCATGACTTAGGGGAAATATTGCGGAGACTTTAACTGCAGTTTGCCAATACATCTGCCACAATTTCTAAGCCACACAGTTTTAGAAACCACTTAAAATGAAGAAAATTTAGAGCGAAAGTAATTGTAGAAGGGAAACCCAAAAGAACCTTAATTGCTATAACTAGAAAGAAGAGAGGATCTAAGAATAATCCACCCCCAAAAAAATTAAATACGTACAAATGGAAGTCAAGGGAAAAGGAACAACACAAGCTGATATTATAGAGACTTTAGGTTCTGCAACTACATCGAGAAAATCTTGCCAAAAAGTTTTTAATTTTTACGTAGAAGAGAGTATATACAAATATCAGAACAAGACAGAAATGGGTTACTCACAAAGTTACTCATTTCAGTGAGTATATACAATACTCCCTCACAACTTTTTGCAATTATAGGAGCATTTTGGAGTTGATTTTGGTCGGAATTATAAGAAACATTGTTTTTAACTTTTGTCATTTTTTTTCCTATAATTCCTCTATTTATACTTTCTCAATAATAATTAAAGACAATAATAATTTAATAATACACCTATATATTTTATAAAGTAAATAATATGTGCAACTCATTAATGTCACATACACCTAAATTTTACTTTTTTATATAAAATAATTTTGAGCAATTTTTGTCATATTTTTCTCATATCACCCCTACTAATACTTCTTCTACAATAATTAATTTACAACACGCTTTATATTTTATCAAATATGTGAGAGATTCTACTTTATTTTTAATTTTTAAATAAAATAATTTTAATATTCCTTTAAAAATATTAGGTAAATAACGACTCCCCATCGTAGTTGCTGTAAATTATGAAGAACATATGCAGATTTTGATGTGAAGGATGCCTAACTCGAAAAGTCGATTTATGTCTTCATAAAACAACACCAAGAGTACCCTGTCTACTTATCAATAAATAAAATTTTAATTTAATATGAAGAGACTTAGCTGAGTGATTATCAATTGATTGAATGAGCGTTTCTAATGTCATTTTAAATTTTAGGTAAGGATATTTTAGGAAAATACATATAATTAACTAATTTAACTTCTCTCCTTAATCCTTCCAAATTCTGGTAATTTACTTTCTATAATTGGGAAAGTGAGGGAGTACAATACAAACACAACTTTTGCTTCTCAAGAAGCATGATGATCTGTAATCCAAAACCGGAAGCCCAAAAGCACATTGATAGTACCTTTACATTGTATTAAAAGCTAAGTGATAGATGACTGCCTAAAGAATAAGAAAGAGGAAAACTCAAAATGAAAGTAGGAAAGGATAAAATTAGAAACCTAAAACATATTTGACGATTGATACATCAAGCTACTATGCACCTGATGATCTTGCTAGTTTGGTTGATGTAAATTTCATTAAGCAATGGATTTTTCACGCTGACCTTTTGCATACAACTACAAAAATGTCCTTCTAAAGAATCCAATGGTTGATGAAAATTAGATAACCTGAGCAAGGAAGACCATCACCAGATAAATAGCAGCTTGATACATCATTAGTCAAATATGTTTCAAATATGTTTTAGCTTTGTAGTCCAAAATCTAAAATCCCTAGGGAAAATGACATTCGGGCGTTCTTAAGATGGAAAACAATGTCATATGATGTTAACAATTACCCTTTTCAAATTGGGTATCAAGGTACCAAAAATTTGCTTACAAGGTAACCCGAGTATATCATTTTTCATAATCCCAAACCATGAAATTGGGATGAGAGGCTAGTTTTTTTTTTTTTTTTAAAAAAAAAAAAGTAAAGAAAAGTATATCTTCTTTTTTTTATAGGATAAAGAAAAGTATATCATTACAAACAAAAAATTATAAAAGCAAAGCACAATCAACAGCCCAAAATAAAATAAGCCCATAGAACAAACCCATTAAAGAAACCAAACCCTACGTAACAGAACAAGGTCCATTTTCTAAATGTGCGTTTGTCGCTGTATGTAATCATCATATCGCCCTTGCCCATGTATCAAAAAAAAAAAAAATATCGCCCTTGCTTATTATCAAAAAAAAAATATCGCCCTACCACCAAACGCTTTGGATCCAAATTCGATTTGGTAAGGGGTTATCTTATCAAAAAAAAAAATTAACCACGGGTCTATGAGTTGAGACGTGGGAATGCAAATGTATGGGTGGTAGAGGCTTTCCCCGAAAGTCCTCAACCTTGATCTCGGTCCGATTAATGGGGCGTTTGATGTGCTGGAAGATGGCCCTTGCCAAAAAAAAAAAAAATATCGCCCGAGACACCCGATACACTACGCAAAAAAAAAAAATATCGCCCTTGCTTCAAGTTTCTGGGGCAAAATTCGTTGCCAGTACTTGATATGATAGTTGATTAGTTTACTAGGAAAAATATCAGCTCGATTAACAAACTCCTGGAGCCATCACAAATCATAGTGTACTTTCCCAAAACTAATGGTCCCTCCAATCCTAAATATAATTAAAACTCACTTTCCCAAAAGTACTTCATTTTTGTCCATTATTGACCAATATAATCTTATCATATGGCATGAAGAGGTACATTATTGTTAATTTCCTTGTTGAAGCTGGAATGCAATGCTTGATTGAATTGTTTTATTTCTTCTTTCACGCATTAAGAAGGTTGTTCAAGGTAAGTAGTGAAGACCTAATCGCTAATATTAGCTTCAGTGGTCATGTTGTTGCTATGAAAAGAGTATGTTCTTTTGGATGAGTAAAACTATACTACCTTTTATCCTAAATATAAAAGTTAGTTGGGATTGTATTTAGTCCTAAATATATGCTTCAATCCACTTTGTCTCCCAAATTTATAATTTTTTCCCTATGTATCTCCTATAGTTGGCAGACATTAAAGAGATTCTATCCAAAAGTAGTCATAATCTTAATAAGATGTCATATTTAAGGAAAATCAACTAATATTTGTCACAAATAAATAACTTCTTCAATCTACCCGAATTAGCTCTTATATCAAAGAATTGAGGTAGCATTATTAGATCTTCAATTTCTTTGGTTGCCTTACAGTATTTGCAAGGCCTTTTATGGGATGTACTCCTTGTAAACTCATGTGTATTCATATTTTTAATTAATGAGTCAACAATCACATTACTGATTATGATAAAGATATTGCTGAAGCTCCTACTAACCTCAAGGCTCTGAATGGTTTAATTTGAATGCCCTTGCTGCTCCCTCCAATGATAGTACAACAATAACAAACCTTATTCCACCAAGTGAGACCGGTTACATGAATTGCATGGTGCTATTGTACTTCCCTCTAGTGATGCTACCGAGGGGAAATGGTAAATATATATGTAGTATGTTTCTCCAACAAGTATCAGTTTATGGTATAGCCGCTTGATATTGCATATCTGCATCTGTGCTTTCAATCATCAACATATGGAAAGTGAAATAGGGGAACTACTCTTCTTACACCAGCAACGGTCACCACCAAAGACATGGCTCTCATTAGCTATCATCTTTGCATGAAGTGTGCTTTATATGGTGATAGATAAATTCTCAATTAGTCAACTCACGTGCCGATGGCTTTGTGGCCTAGTAGTGGTATGAAAGCTCCAATATAATAAGTAGGATATTGTTAATTCGACCATACTTATAACCACATGTCGTTAGCGCATGCCGCGCCCCTAGCTCTAATTCAGAAGGAAAAAAACCAATTCACATTCATGGCTTATAGCTAGCTGGGCTCTAGAAGCTTTGGTTAGCACGCGTGACCATAAATTTTGTTTAACAAAAGCAATTGGTTTTGACCATTAATTAGTTTGAATGGATGAGATGAAGAAGAGAAGATATAGATAAAGCATGAGATCTCTGATGAGTCTGATTGGCACTCATTTCAAGTTGTTCTACCGGTGGGATTGTCTTGTTTTTTGGGTCTATCCATTTCTTTCTTTGAATTTTCTTGCCGTCGACCAATTTTGAAACGAAGGGATTCACTGTTCTTGGCATGGATTTAGAAACACTAAAAACAAGTGTTTTTATGCTCTACGAGACAAAACTCTTCTACATAGGGCAAAACCAAAAGCTTCTTGAAGTGCAAAAAATTTCACAGACCAGCATCAATCCTAGACCCTGCAAGCATTCAACAGTTAATCAGTCCATATATTCTTAACTCAATCAAAAACAAAAGCTCGTTCAAAACCAGTTTTAATGATTCCATTTTCTTAACTCAATCAAAAACAATCGTTCAAAAGTTTTAAAACTGTTTTCTTAAAAACAGTCATCAAAAGTTTTTTATGACTGTTTTTGAAAAAACGGTCATTAAAAGTACTCTTTTTGACGACGTTTTTTAAAAAAACCAGTCGTTAAAAGTACTTTCAACGACTGTTTTTTTTAAAAAAAACAGTCGTTCTAACTTTTTTTTTCTCCTTAACTTTCAATAACGGTTTATACGAAAATAGTCATTGAAAGTTAAGCCATTACTGAACTTGTTAATTCTATTACAAATTTTGTTAAAAGTCTACATTTACTGTTCACCTTCTTTCTCAAACGCATTTGCATTTCATTTCATTATTGGATTTTTCAAATTTCCCGAGTTTCTTTTATTCACTTTTTCTTTATCTTTCCTTTCTTCACCTTCCAACAATGGAGTCCAGCTCCAACAACCGTTACATCCCAAATGATTAAAATTTCATAAAATCAAACATGATTTTTCTTAAGGGATTCATGGCGTCGCGAGGAAGACGATGAAGAACAAGCGTCACGATGAAGAACACGCTAGGATGGTTGAATGAGAATGGAGTGACCTTACTTCCAGGTCTTCATAAAAGTTCTTAAGGGCGGTGTTTTTTCACCTAAATTTGCATATCTCTTATAAGTCCTTGTCACTTCTCAATCTTTTTACAAATTCGGTGGGTTTCTGGAGGTTTTACAAATTCAACTGGTATTTATATAAGATTTTCCCAATCCCATATATAGAGAAGGAATTTGAAATTTTCAAAAGACATATCTATCTTCCCAACTTGCTCATCATGACCCGTTCATGAAAAAAACTCGACTTTGTATACTGAATATTCAACATGACATACAAATCAACGCAAACTTTGCGGCCAAAGCAATGAAGGCGTACCAACTTCGCTAGCTAGCCAAATTCGTGAGTCATCCGACTTTCCAAGATTTACATTTTAGTACCTATTATGAACACATGCACTTCACTCGGCTTTTTCCCTGTCAGAACCTCTCGTAGGTAGCCTTTTCTGTGAGTCAGAACACAAGTTCAAAAGGAAAACAAAATTCTAACAGATTAATTGACTTATGGGTTAGAGATCAGCTCATTAAGCTTATAAACCAAAACTTTTCATGTGAGGCTCTCCTCAATGTAGAACTTATAACAGTAGTATCTCTTCATTGAATTATATATATAGCTTGTGTTGACAATAACAATAGACTTGGTAGGTGTTACGCTAATTTTAAATGGATCGAGGGAGAGCATGTAATGTTCTTGTGCATAATTTTATAATCTGAATGCATGCATCTTTCGATCTTTCCTTAACCTGGGGAAAATCCACTTGCATGATTGACATAAGAGGACGAAGCAAATGCATGTTTCCCCAACCTGGTGGAATTTCTATTTTTCATATTTGCAAGTGGCCGATGGCTGTGTTTGGTGTTCCGTTAATCGCATTTGGATATATTGTGTCCTTGATTTATTTATTTATTAGTTTTTATGGGGCTCATGAGGACCTGCCTGCCTGTAACAATGAATTCTAATGGTTGTTAAATTGTTAATCTCCTTTTTTTTTTTCTATTAATCAAGTGCTTTTGAATCGAAAGCAAATCATTAGCCATAGAAAATTTACTATATCATGTCTGAAAAGACAAAAATAAATAGCATTTAAAATTATTGATGAAGACGTTAGGTGAACGGAGGTGGGGGTGTTGTGTTGGGTTTCATTTTTCTAGCAAAAGAAAAAAACAAAAAGGATTCTTTGGTGATATAAATATAATACTTGTGATTGTTTAAGTTATCTTCAACAGCGCTTACTTTGCTCTTCTGATTATCTTTTTATTGATCTGTCATAACAAATTGCAATCCCATCATGGGTAATCCCTCCTCCTCGTTATGTCCAAAAACAAAATATTTCTAACTAAATAATATGGGGAATACTTCATGCCGCATTTAAAAAAGAAGAAATTCCTACACTCATTGAAATGGTGGGACCCACATCTTTTATATATATATATATATAAATAAAAAATTAATACGGAAATGGTGGGGCCACATCTTTTTGTATATATAACATGAGGATACACTTCTCCTACAACATGAGAAGTGTATTTCCCAATTAATATATACTAATAAAAATAATTTTTAAAAAAACATTAAATTCGTCATAAAATTTAATTGATTTTAATATTACCCTTTTTAACTACGTATATCAAACTCTCACATTATAGTAATTTACACACACTCTCTCACTATCTTTATTAAATATGGGCATATGTATATATATAAAAAATATTTAGCTAATCTAAAACGTCTTATAAAAATTATTATATTATACATGCCTTCAAGCAGACATCCTTTTAGAAGAACTGCGATAATTAAGGTTTTGAAAGCCAGATCGAACCAAAACAATCCTATTAAATCAAGCGGCACGGGTGGAAAAAAGGCTTTTAAGAACCCGGACAAAAGAGGCACAATAAGATCGGACTCGACACCGGTCTTGTTCTAGCCGGTATTAAAAGTCCGTAACATTTAAGACCGGACTCAAACCGGTCTAAAAGAAACTTTTTTAGACTGGACATTTTAAAAGTTAGGTCTTAAAAGTCGTACTATATAGACCTCATATGTATTTTGTTCTGTCCTAAAAATCAACTTTTAAGACCGGACGGAACCATAGACCGGTCTAAAAATATCAACATTTTAAAGACCAGATAAAGAAAATCCGGTCTAAAAAATACCGACTTCTAAGACCAGACGACTAACTAATCCGGTTCTAAAATTAATTAAATTTAAGACCGGTCTTAATAAAGCCAGTCTTAAAAGTTGAACTTTTTAGACCGGTCTTAATAAACAAATGTTTTAAAGGACCAATTGTTAAGACCGCACATATATATTCATCCGGTCTTAAAATTTGAACTTTTAAGACCTAAGCTATTATTTCCCTATCCAAATTTTCCAATTTTTCCATGTTCGCTCTTCCCGATCATATATATATATTTACACACATCCACCACCCAATCCAAAGACAAAAAAGTCGATATTTAAAGCTACAAGCTATGAACAATCAATTATAAATAAATTGAATTGGGAAAAGAATACAAATATCACCATGAGTTATGTACTTATGTGGCCTCTTAATTTAGTACAACACCGTAATGAATATATACATGTAATAAGATAACTTACAAATACAATGATGAGTTACAAATACCGCACCATGCCTTCATCTGATCCCACCCAACAACGTAACATGATATCCCCTTTTATTAACATATATATCGGATCCTGCCACAAAACAAAAGCTTCACAGTCAGTGACATTATTGTTTAAGAACATGGAAGGAATATAGTTAAAATCTTAAAGTTTTCAAAGAATTCTGCATATGAATATTACCATATGAATTGACTCTTTTATAAAGGGATATCCTCTCATATCCCTTCTTGATGATCATTTCTTATTTCGGGTTCATTATCCGCTTCATCTTCTTCGTTCAAGTCCGGTAGACCCCTTGAAAAAGGAGTACTCTTAGGAAGACCGTAATTTAAATGAATTTCATCATCGATATCAATGACCCTTTTTTCCTTGGAGAGCTACAGACCACATTTTATTTTCCTGATCGGTGATATAGAACACTTGTTTTGCCTGGTATGCCATAATAAAAGGTTCATCTCCAAAACTTCTACCATTGATATCGACTAATGTAAGTCCTAGCTGATCGATCCAAACACCATTTTTGACATTAACCCACTTGCATTTGAAAATGGGAAATCTAAATTTTAACATAGTCCACCTCCCAAATCTCTTCAATAACCCCATAATAAGGCATGACTCGCCAATTTAGGCCTCTTGTCTTTGGAACCGGAGAAGTGCATAGATTCACCTCTAACATAACACCACCGTTCGACGATGCTCCTATCATCTAGGGACTTCGTGTAAAATGTATAACCATTGATCACATACGAATTCTAACTTATGACATCAACCTCCGGACCACATGCTAACCATTTGATTGTATCAGAAACACATTCCTCTCCCTCGACCTTTTGTTTGAACCAGTTTGCAAAAGTTCATTATGCTCCCTAATCAACCTTTGTTCGGTCATTCTATGATTTTCTTTCCTTACGACTTCTTTATGTGCTTCTATGCTTTGTCTTGAACTTCATCAACATTATTCAAGATGTATAAGTGGACTTGTGACAATTCATCGGATCCACACTCTTTATCAAGCCCCTCGCCTACCCCCTTCAACATGCTGATGTTTAGGAAGGCCAATATGTCTTACTTTGGCCAAATAATTTTGACAAAATTTCATGGCTTCTTCAGAAACATATTTCTAAACAATTGATGCTTCTAGACGGTATGCGTTCTTCACGTACCCTTTTAGGAATTTCATAAATCTTTCAATTAGGTACATCCACCGTAAATGGATAGGGCCGCACAACTTTATCTCCCTCACTAGATGAACAATTAGATGAACCATGATGTCAAAAAATATAGGAACAAAAAGCTTCTCAAGGTGGCACAAGATAAAATATCCTTCATTCTCCAATTCATCCAACTTTTCAATCTCAAAAACTTTACTACAAACCGCATTGAAGAAGAAACAAAGTCTAGTCAAGACGACCCGAAGATCATATTCGGCAATGCCTCGAATAGCTACTGGGAGTAGCATTGCATCAAGACATGACAATCATGAAACTTTTGGCCTACTAATTTCAAGTCCTTCATCGAAACAAGCCTCTTAAAATTTGAAGAATACACTGAGGGAACTTTTATGCCATGTAAACACTCACAAAAACTTCGTTTTTAATCCTTAGACAAAGTATGAGAAGCCGGGGGACAATAAGTTATCTTCCCGTATGGCCTTGGATGTAAGTCTTCGCGTATTCCCATTACTTGCAAATCCAATCTTGCCTTTACACCATCCTTGGAACTACCTTGTATGTTGAGAAGCGTGCCAACAATACTATCACAAACGTTTTTCTCCATGTGCATGACATCAATACAAATGTCTCACATCAATATTGCGCCAATATGAAAGATCGAAGAATACATATATTTGTTTCTTTTTCCATATATTTTTTCACCTTTTCATGAACTTGCTCCCAAAAATGCCACCGGAGCATCTTCTTACTCCCGGCCAAAAGAAGGCTTTCTTTAATCGACGATATGGGTGATATTTTTCAAGATAAACCTTTTCTTCCATGAACTTGCTCTTCACAAACCGGACATACTTTATGGCCTTTTAGGTTTCACATATCGGACACCCGCTTCTCTTCAAACTCTTTTCTATATAATATGCAATCATTTGGGCATGCATGAATCTTTTTGTACTTCATCCCTAGTGGACAGAGTATTTTCTTAGCATCATAGTATCGATGCGGCAACACATTATTATCCGGAAGCATGTCCTTAAAAGCCTCAAGCATTTCAGAGAAACTCTTGTCGCTCCATCCATGACATGCCTTCAAGCTTATCAATTTCAATACAGCGTTCAACAATTGGTATTTTTTACACCCAGGGTATAGCGGGGTCTCTGCATCACTACACATATTACCATATGCATGTGATTGCTCAAAAGCCTCTTTCTCCTACATCACGAATAATGTCCTCTATGCGATCATCCATATCCGTGTCATTATCATCAAATGTCACTTCCCCATGTTGAGACCCACTTGGCATTTTTTCACCATGCCATGACCACACCGTATAAATCTTACAAAATCCTTCACAAATTAAATGTGTGTGTATAAGTTCAGACTTAGTCGCCTCTCATTCAAACATTCTACACAAGGGCAATAAAACTTCCCACTATCATCATGGGCATTTTGTTTAGCAAATTCTATAAATTCCCTCACCCCATTCTGATATTCAACACTCGTCGTAAAGCATTTATCCAACTGTGATCCATAGAAGAATTCCTATATATAGACGGAAAGATTTAACATACATAATCCGAAAAAATTGAAACTTGCATATAAAATAAGACATACCTAATCCAAATGCATATATATGCTCAAATGTCGCTTATGTCTTTTTTTTCCTTTACTGGAGAAACTTGCCCATTAAATGCATAACGAAGAATCACTTTTGGTCATAAATGTATCACAAGAATCCCGAAGCAAAATAAATGCATGACGAGGAAATTAAATGCATCGCATGAAGGTCTTGTGGACTCACCGTAGCATATAAATTCAAATGGGTTTTCGAGTCATTCTTCTCCAGCCCACGAACGTTGATGTTGCGGAGCATGACAAGAGTAACCTAAAAACACTAGTTCGTCGGTTCGGTAGGTCTAAAGTGCAAATATAATCTTCAATATACATTATTCATTAACAACAGAGAAACCCACAAGAACATTTCATCGATTTCGTTCAACCCATGAAAAACCCAGAACCATAACCAGGAAAATAATAAAGTTATATAACCGAAACACCTCGTATAGCTTGGTCTATAGATGTTTAGCTAAGGAACCATAAAGTGATTGTCGAGAGAGCAACGCGAAGCAGCGACAACGCAACAAGCAAATTGTAGAGACAGAACCTGAGTAATCACTCTCGGCGTGACAAGAGAAGTTCTGAGAGGGAAATTTAATTTTCACCGCGAAAGAGACATGTTTTAGTATTTTAGATTTTATTCAGACCAGTTAATTATAAAGTGTCCTATCTCCTAAATATATAATTTTATTATTAAGACCGGTTAGTTATAAAGTGTCCTAGTCCTAAAGATATAATTTTATTAATATATTTTTAAGACGGCAATTAAGAATACTCCGGTCCTAATATTTACTATTGATTTAATTTTAAGACCGGTGTTTTATAAACATCCGGACCTAAAAGTCAAATACTTTTAGAGTCGTAAACCTCTTCGTTTATTAATGAACCAAACTAAATAAAAATGAGGCGAGCGCAGCAGAACTGAATTAATAAAATAAATAAAGGAAAACTGGAGAATATGAATATAAAAAAGGCACAAGCTTAGTTCTTACCGCTTCCATACATAACTCGGAGAATATGCACGTACACAAGAAAAAAAGAAAGAAAAACAATAACTGAACATTATCAACGACAAGAATCTAACTAAACATCCTAAAGCTTATTATCATCCAATGCCTTGGCGATTTCGGCGTGAAAAGCATTAACTTCCCGTCTGAGATCGCAAGTTCCTTTCTTATTCGCATCAACCGCAATGCATCATTAGAGGAAAGAGGAGAGGGGGTCAAGGCGCGCGGGGGCCAACCGATTGGAGAATAAGAAAGTCAATTATGAAATATGGAAAATGGCAGACTCAAAACACCAAAAAAAACAAAGACAAAAAAAAGACAAAAAGGTAATTATGAAATATGGAGGTTGTAATATGTACAAATATTTAATTTAATGTTTTGATGCGATTACACTCTTTAAATAAATAAAGTAAATCGGTTATGAAATATGAATAATAGGGAAAGTAGTTTCAGAATAATTAATAATGTAGGCTATAGTTACGCATATTGAATAAATATTTAATTTAATATTATGATTATTCATTAAATATATAAGTGATTTTTTATATAAAAATATATTAATAAATTTTCCAATGAAAGACTTTTAGGACCAGCTATTTAGAAAACCTACGGTCCTAAAATACTAGCATATTTTTTTAATAATAAACGAAGACTTTTAGGACCGGCTATATAGATAAGATACGGTCCTAAAAGACTGGCATATTTTTCCAATAATAAACGAAGACTTTTAGGACCGGCTATTTATTAAACTTACGGTCCTAAAAGACTGGTATATTTTTTCATTAATAAACGAAGACTTTTAGGACCGGCTATATAGATAAGATACGGTCCTAAAAGACTGGCATATTTTTCCAATAATAAACGAAGACTTTTAGGACCGGTTATATTTCTAAACTACGGTCCTAAAAGACTGGTATATTTTTCAATGGATCACGAAGACGTTTAGGACCGGCTATTTAGTAAACCTACGGTCCTAAAAGACTGGCATATTTTTCTAATAATAATCGAAGACTTTTAGGACCGGTTATTTAGTAAATCTACGGTCCTAAACTTCTTGCATTTATAAATTAAGCAATAAATAGTTTTATCCACCATCCAACAATACATTCAGCAACCACTAATGGACACAAGGAAATTGTTTGATATGAATTAAAAAATTATTATTGTATACTATCACAAATTGGACAATTGTTCATTATATACGAATCAAGATGATTGTTGATACAACTAGCATATGTTTACAATGAATTCACAAATCAACTATTTTTCCGATTTTCCGAGATCATCGATCATACGAGATATTCACATAACACATTGCGTGTGCGCTCAATATCACCATCGGAAAGGGGTCGCACGCTTAAACGTCGTAGCATCAAAGACGAAATATATTAGTGGTCCTTCCTTGCATATCAAAGGGGTCAGCGCACAGGCAAAGTTATGTAATACATTTACCTTTGCTTGGATGTTAGTCACTGGTTGCATGACAATATTATACATGTGTGTCAAGACATAATGTCCACATAAGTTGGACTCCTTCGGTTGCCGACGGGTCTAAAAACAAACAAGAAATATATATAAGAGCATATATTGCTACTGACCAAGTTCACAAGCCAAAGGTGTGCCGTGTCCAAATATGTACTAACCTTTGGTTTGCTCCATGTAGGCTCTTTGACTTCACCCCAAACCTGTTCTTGACCTTTTCTTGGAATGATTTTAAGGGCCTATTGTCAAAATCACGAATTTACTCAATAATGGTGTCAAAAAATTTACAGCAGAGATTTCAAACTAGACAATCAAAATGACATATGCTTACTTGTTCACCATCTCGCCGCAATGTAGGCGGTGGATCATAGTGAAGGGAGCATAAAAAGACCACTTTATTCTCATTCGGGCAAATCGGGACCAATCGCCAATGGCGACTAAAAATTCACAACAGACAAGTACTCGAATATGTAGCGGAATTAAGGGAATTGCGAAAAGAATTATGATATATACCTATTGTAGTATGGTGCCAAGTACCACTTTTTCCTATTGTTGGACAACCTTGTTGTTATGTTTGATTGTCTCTCCGCTAAGGGTGGTTGACTTATGTACTATGGGCACAAGAATCCAATATCTTGGCTTCTGCCCCGTTGTTCCAATTCACGATGCATTAACCTACAATAATGACGTCAGGGAATTAGTATACGCGTATGTGAGTGTCTCACATTTATGTTATGTACTCATAGAAGAAGATACTTACTTTATAAACATGAGAATCATTGAATCGAAGCTCCCGTTTATCAAACAAATAGGGAAATTATATCATCTTGATCAACCAAAACCGGTGCTTGTTTTTAAGAACTACTTCTGTATTGACAGGCCATTGATTAAGTGCAACTTGTTTATTGGATACCATAACGACAAACTTGTCCTTGGCACTCAACTTAGCCGTGCCAACCAATTCAGGAGGGGGCCGCAAAGATCGGGGAGGAGTAGAAACATGCACAAGCTTCACTGGCCACGAGATCAAAGTTCCAATGACATCACTCACAACCTTCAGCTCACCATTTGGGAGAGGGACAGAGGCATCAATGATGACCTCTTCAACTGACACTATGACTTCATCATCAACCATTTGTTGGTGGTGTATAGGGATGGAAATAGGTCAGGCCCCTATCAGGCAGCCTACAGCTTGGCCTGTTTAGGGCCTGGTCAGGCCTGACCTGTTTGTTAAAAAGGTCAGGCCAAGGCCTATTTAAAGGCCTGAATATGTAAATAGGTCAAGCCTATTTTGTTAAGGCCTGACCTGTAGGCCTTCGTGTCCGGCCTATTTTAAATATTAAATAATATAATTATATTTATATCATATAAATAAGATAATATTTATTGTTTTAATTTTTATATTATAATTTCAAGATATATTTATATAAGTTCTGATAGGCTCAAAATATACAAAGCTTATTTATGGCCTCCAAAGCCTACAATATGAGGCCTTTTTAAAGGCCTACATTGTAAGTAGGCTTTTAAAAAGGCTTCAGGCTTGATCAGGACTTATAAAGGCTCAGGCCTGAGCCTAAAAAAAAGCCTGAATTCAGGCCAGGCTTAGGCCTTCTGCTCCCATTGCAGGCTCAGGCCTATTTAGCCAAAGTCTGGCTTGGCCTGACCTATTTCCATGCCTAGTGGTGTACAGTTGATCCCAAGTTGTGAACAGTCCCTTTTGCAACCAATCGTCTATCATGATGTTCAGGATCCTCCACATAAAGGTCACAAGGTTGCTCTGACTGTCCAACAATGCAGCTCCCTCTAGTGCTCTGCTGCATAGCTGTAGGTGAGAGTGGCAAGGGAACACTGGTCTCTGCACGAGAGCTCACAAGAACCTTCATTTGATTCATTTCCTCCTTCATCTCCCTCAGCTGGGATTGAAAATAGGCAGTCAATGAAGCTTCTTTAGCCGTTGCTTGCTCATTCAATTTGGCCACCTCCTGTGCCACCGTCTGTTCCATCTCCTTCCGGGTAACCATACTTTGTTTCTGGCCTTTGGCGCTACCAAAGTATTCCTTCAGGCCTACCATTCCTCGAATCCCCCTTACACGCCCCGCGTGATCCGGTTTTCCGGTCGCAACGGTCATAACATCATTCCTCCCGTCTGACACAAAAGTTCCTTCCGCTTCTTTCTTCTTTAGATCTTCCTGTAAGATACAGATAATGAGAAACTTAGTAATGAAACATGTTTACTAACTAAAAATTAACAATAACGATACTTACAATTTTTTCAGCAACTAGACGAGTCTGTTCACTCGTGTAGTCGCCGCTTAGCTTTTGCCGAATATACAACCATAACTCATCACGACTTATTGGAGATGGCGGATCATGTATCGCAGAAGGATTGGATTCTGCTTCTACTTCATCTTCCAATCTCTTCCGCTTGGCCGCCATCATTTCTTTTTCAGCCTTTTCGTATCTACCGCGAGAAGCCTTATGCGGGCAATCATTCTTTCTCCCTATCTCCTGTGCTTGTTCCCTTCTTTTTTGTGAATTAGAATTGAAAACGACTATTAATTATGAATTCTAGCCATCTCACTAACAGAAATTAGAGAACTTCTGCTTGATATGAACCTCAAACACTAGTCAAATTCACTTCATCAAGTTTCAACATTTTATTTAAGGAAGATGTAGAATTGTAGAAGAAATTGGAAGAACCAGAGTAAAGGGAGTTGCAGAACTGCACCGAAACCTTTACACAATTAACATACTAACTAACTAATAGCAATGTCTAACCACTACCTACTACAAAAGAGCTAGCTAAGACTATAATAATGGTTTGACTCTTATGCCATTATTATTTCCCTAATTACCTACTTAGTATTTTACCTTTGCACGGTTTACATATCAGACTTTCATACAACTAAGACATGCTCCTCTTATGCAAGACAAAGGATGGAAATATATACTTCTATTCACAAACTAAACCATCTAACTAACATGATTAGATGAACACGTACAATAACATTCACATATCCGCACAAGTTAATAAGCAAACAAAAGATGGCAAACAAAACTAAATATAAATTCACCAAAGCTTCAGGAGTGGTCCGCAGCTGAACAAATTGTTGCCAAGTTTGTTCATCAATAAATGTGTACTTGTCCCAAGGATGATGGTTAGGCCTAACATCGACAAAAATATATGTGTTAGCTAGAAAGTCTTAAACTTCCTCCACCGATCAAGACAATAAGACAATGTCTTGTCTTTCAACTTCGGGAGTCGGGACGGTGTATGTGAGCCGGATAGTGTCCCAAATAAGATCCTTTACTTGTGCGACGGTTGACATTTTTCCACTCATCTCGTCAAGATGCTAGCCTTCTTCGTGCTAGATAGCCGACAAAACTATTATATTTTTGTTTATTAGGACCGAAAGGAGCCAACTTTTTATCAAACCGAATCTCGAGCTTTGACCTAGAGGTCCGACTTACGATACGTCTTTCATTCGTGTGCCACTTCTACCACGGCGTGCGTGCGGTGGTTACGAGGCTCATTGTGAGATGAAGAGGGTTCGTTCGACTCACACCCGCCGCACCAATGAATCGGCGTTGAAGGAATAGCAAAAGAACCGTTTTCTCCATTCATTTTCGAGAAAGGAAGATAGGCTGAGAGTGGTGGTGGGAAAGAGGAACGCCTGAGAAAGTGAGAGAGTAACAGAGGATGGTAGTGGTAGGCGAGGAAGAGAAGTAATGCAACATGAAGAGGGTTTCACAACAAGAACGGTTTCGAGTTCGGAGAGAGCAACGTTCAGTCCTAACTCTTAAGGCAACGTTCGCGCGAATATTTGGCGCTTTAGTTTCCATACCGAACGACCTAAAAGGCCGGTCTTAAAGGTTAAAATTTAAGACCATCCATAATTAAAAGCCGGTCTTAAAAGTAATAATATTATCGAATAATTTTTTTCAATATTTTGTACCGGCCATACTTTATGTCCGGTCTTAAAAGTATAACCTTTAAGACCGTTTTTATATATGTCCGGTCTTAAAAATTTCAGACTTTATATTTAAATTTTTCCTGATTATTTTGGTCCGCAGAAAATATAAATTTGGACTGTACGAGATTTCTCTATAAAATAATTCAAATTTTAATTACATTTTTAAGACCAGTTGGTTTTTTAAGCAGTCTGAATAATATATTTAAGACCCATTAATAAAGGATCCGGTCCAAGAAGTTCTTGATATTTACAAAACTGCCACCGATCATACCTTTAAGACCGGTGCGTCAGTACTCCGCTCTAAACAAGAGGCGTTCTTAAAGTCTTTTTTTGTACTAGTGCGGTGGTGAATAGATCATTAAGCATTTTTAAAAGAAAAAAGAAACTTTCATCAAAGTAGTGAAAAGATTATATATACGATGTATTTACAAATCAACAGGAAACTTTTGGGCATCAATGAAGAAATCTTTTGAGAGGAAAAGAGTCAAACCAATTTGTTCATCATTGCATCAAGACAAGAAGTGATGAAATTCTAGGAAAGGCTCAAGTAAAAGAGAGATGCCATAATTATTGATGGGTAAATTTGGGATTCCAAAGTGGGAGAAAAATGCCAAAATGCTGGAAAAATATCATAACTTTTTAAAAATAAATAAAGCTAGAAGTGGGGGAAAAAAGAAGAAAAAAAGATCCCCAATTGATTGGATTCATGTTGCCTCTCAACTACACAACACACATGCATGTGTGGGGGGACATAAGTGGACACAAACAACATGCTCACTCCCGCAACAAATCACACATCTCCTCCTTAAAACTCCACAAACCTCCTTTAATTATTTGTTGTGATATTTACTCTAACTAATACTACTTGTGGATTATATGTTATTTCCATAATACAAATCTCTTTAATCCCAATGTCTTATAATTTTAGATTATGTCGGAACCAATCCTGCTATTGTTACATTAAAAACTGGCCCCGTCCCTCTCATTAATTATCTCATTAACATAAAAGTTTGGTTGTAAATTAAGCTTAATAATCACCTTTTTTTGCCAGCATAATAATTCACCAATAGGACTGAGTCAACTGAGGAGTATTTGGAACACGACTTTTCGTTGAATTATTTTAATATCGAAAATGTTTTATTATGTATAAGTTTTTATAATTTAGTGAACTTTGCGGTCTTAAGCAATCGAAGAGAAGCAAGGTAAATGTGTTTAACTGGTGAATAAAAACGTTGAGTTTGTGGGTGAAGATGAGATGTGAAATTTAAGATAAAGACTAGGTCTTATAAAAATTGATTTTGATTATATTATATATAATTATATATAATAGTATATAAATAAATAAATAAATAACTAAATGGACCAAGTTTGTAGGTATGCAGGTTAGGCCTTATAAAAATATATCTGACTTGTTTATCTAAAGATGCTTGGTAATGATAAAAATATATCTGACTTCTTTATCTAAAGATGCTTGGTAATGAGTCTAAACCTCAGCTATTTAATAAAAAGACTCAGACTAGGCTATGTATATTAAGTACTCTCTTTGGTCTTTATTATAAGGCACAAACCAGCAATTGTAGTTGATTCTTTTTATAAAGCACTTACTTGTTTTCAAAGCGTATTATTTATCTTTTTCCATGTATGTCCATAATTAATAAGGGTAGTGAGTGAGAGTAATAATTAATATAATATAGAGTTTAATGTAATTAATAGGGGTAATATTAGAAGTTACTTAAATTGTAGGACAATTTTATTGATTTTAACTGTTTTAATTTATTTATGAGAATTATTAGTTAGTACTACCTCTGGTCCTAATTATAAGACATAGTTGACTTTGTTTGGAGAGATTAAGGAAGAAGTTTAAATAGGTTCTTAATCATTTTATATGTTATGTATCTTTAGATTTTATATTAGTTTATTAGTCAAACTAATTACTTTGAAGGAAAAAATAAAAATAAAATACTCTAAAGTGATTTAATTAGCTCCATTAATTTCTTCAAAAAAATCAACTATGTCTTATAATTAGGACCGGAGGAAGTACTTTATAATCAAAAATCGATGGAGTATATATTAGGCCGTAGATCTATCCTATTTTCATCCATACATAGTTCTTTTTATAAAATTATGGGTTAAGTATCAATTTCTTTTTTTGAAAGATGCTGTCCCGGAAAGATTTTTGCCTCAAATTTTCGGCGTATGATATTGCTTGAATATAAAAACGTAAAGATATTCTGCCTTCCGTTAACTGCTCTAATGGTCAACGTTAGGGTTGTTAACATAGGAGCAACATCGCTTGCGTTTAATACTTCGAAGCGGCAACATTGTTTCAAAAAAACGCAAGAATTTTCGCCCACGTGAAGTATAAAAACGCAAGCGATGTTGTCCTCCTAATAACCCTAACGGTCAACGGTCAACTTTGACCATTAAGGTTATTAACAGAAGAACAACATTGCTACGTTTTTATACTTCAAGGGCAACATTACTACGTCGTATACTTTAGGGGCAAAATTGATACTTAACCCTACAATTATTAACTTTGGAGTCATGGAAAAGACAAAATTGTTTCAAATACCGATACAACCAAAAGTGGCCATTATGTTAAAGATGGGAGAACGTGCTATTCACATTTCGTTTGACTTTTAGAGCAGAAAAAAACAGCTTTCCTCACAACAAGCAAGCATATAACACGGCGTCGTATCAGCCATGATGGAGAGACGAGAAGACAAATATTTGTGGTGGAATCTTTTCATAAATAAAGAGAATAAACTAACTTGGCTTTTATCCCCGCTCCACCCATCTTAACGCCCTGTACAAAATACAAATGCATAGGTGATATTTTTTTAAATAAAAGTACATATATTAAAATTCCAAATAAGTAATACTACAAGATAGCCGTCCAGTGAGGACCCCAAGTCATCCAGAAAATTCCAAAAAAAAAAAAATTGTAAACATAAAAAATTATTAATAGAAAACAACAATTATTATATTTTGTAAATAATTATTTTCACTTTAAATTAAATGCAAAATTTTGTAAATTTTATAGTGTTGTTACAGGTCATATGATTTATAATTATTGTTACTGTGATGGCAATGTCTGTCCCCATAAAAAAAATTTCCCTTATTGTTGTGACTTGTGATTGAGGATGAGCAAAGATTTTACTTAATTACTCCTTATGATCTTTAATATAAGATATATTTATATAATTTAATTACATTAAGGGAGTTAACTAAATTTGTTAATGTGGCCTTTATTTTTTAAAACATTTTAGTCATCTTCCTTAAAGTGACATTTATCAACTAAATTTTACTGATATAGAGTTAGAAGATAAATTGTTTATTTGTTCATCTAATGTTTTATAACAGTATTGCCGTGAAAACTATCATTCTCTTGAGACTATTTATAATGGTTACAAAATACAACTATTATGTATTTGCATAATATTCTAATAAGTGACGATTGTTACTTAATTAATAACCATAATATATATACATTTTTTATTTTATTTTGGTGGTTGATTATGCAACCCCCATTTTACCAAGAGACAAAGTAAATAAACAAACAAAGAGTTATAGAGATGTTATCAGATTCTTCATTTTCAAATAACTTGTTCACTTTCTCGTTTAAAGAGTGAATGAAAAAGGTAAGTTCCTTCAAGCATTGGTCCATGCGTTTTTGCTCTTGCAACTAAACATGGACCATATGATGAAGCTTGTAGGTTGTGTGGATGAGACGTACAATACTTGTTGGCGAATGAAGTTCATCTTTTGGTTTTTTTGCTAGACGATGAATCAAAAGTTCTATTGCGTTCGTCTATGATGTTTGGTTGAATCAAAAGTTGGCTTTAAGAAGTTGAAATGGAAGTAGAGAAGTGTGGTTCAGTTTCAGACGTTTATATAGAGAGGATTTAGTGGATTATCGAGTTGGCGTCACGTCTTTTATTATTAAATATCATATTTTTTAAATGGTGACAGTTAATTCTTGATAACCATTTGCATAATCAACCACAATACTTACTTAGAATAGAGAGTCATCGAATCGTGGGCACCGTGAAGGGCCAGGCCTAACAGGCCGGCCCTCCGGGCCTCGAGCAGTAAAAAACACACATTTTCCAAAGCTCTACCGAGAGCACTGCGGCTGTGGCCGAAAATTACTATTCCAAATTTTAACTATTTTTCCTCCGTGTGTTTCAAAGAAATATAATTAGTAAATTACAACACGAATCATCTAATAAATAAAGACAAATACTAATTCATAATCAAAAGAAAACTATGTTCACAAATAACTCACATACTAGTAAAACATAAAAGATATCACTAAACGACATTAAGATTTATGACTATTATTGTCGTCATTTTCGTCACTATCATCAATTTTAACGACATTTGATTGTTCTTCACTTTGAGTAGTAGCCTCCGCTCATGAGTAAGAATATCATGAAATTCTTCTTCCGCATCACGAACACATCCATAAACTTTATTTGTAACAAATTATAAATCAAATCATAAAATTAAAGTATAGTTATTATGTATTTGTAGTTAAATGGATAAACAACTCTATAACAAATACAAAATATATATAAATTAATAAATTTAAAAAGGAAAAAAAGAAAAAGCTACAAAAAAAAGCGCGCAGGCCGGGCCGTGGCCCTCCAGCCGGCCCGCAAGTTCTCGTGGCCCGTCGCGCCGCCCTCCTGCGCTAATTTCAAATATCTCGTCCATTTTTCTGCCCCCTACTGAAAGCCAGGAAGAACTGGCCCGCCCGACGGGCCGGCCCGTTTTGACGGCTCTAACTTAGAACCATTGAATATGCTAGCAAAAATACTTTACAGTTCTTAATTAATAACTGTGAAATATTTTTCCCTCCTCCGATGATGGGAATGAGGATGAGGAAGGGACAAGGAAGAGGGGATGAATAAGACGATACACTATTGTCGTCATCGTCCTGTTCATTCTGCTTTTTCTCATCCTCATCCTTATCATCGAAGGAGGGAGATGAAGGCTGGGTCAAATTATTATCATCAGTGTGGTGAAAGGGAAATGTTTCTAACCATCACGATGTTTGTTGTTTCATGACAGTTTTTGCTTAATAACCATCATTTTTGTGAGATAAAATATGATGGTTTCTAATTACCACCGTTATTATTTGCTTAGACTTCTATTAAATGACGGGTTTCACTTACTAATAGTTGTGTATCTCAAGAACTAACCATGTCACCCCCTCCACTGTTGCCAGCACATTTGCCCCCTTCGCCAATCCATATTATCTCCGAATGACGAGATGACACAAGAGAAAAGAGCACTGTGGAAGGGTCTTACTGTCATGAAAGAGGTTCAAAGCAAATTATGAGAGAGGGGAGGAGACTTACTGTGAGGTGAAACAAGAAAAGACAAATTGTAAACTTGTTAGATTTCAAATTTTAACACTTCTTGTTCGATCTACATTAAATTTCCTCCCTTCTCTCTTAATTTTTTTTCTTGATCTCCTTTATGACAAGAAAACCTTAAGACCTTTCCCCAATGCTCTTTCATCTTGTGTCATCTCATCATTCAGAGGAATAGATGGATTGGATGAGGCGCTGGCGAGGGCGGAGGATGCGACATGGTTTGGATCCTTAGTACCTGAGTCATTTGTTGCCACCAACAAGCCTTAAGGAGGAGAAGGTGGTGGAGGAGGAGGGAGGGGGAAGCAATGGTTGAAGAGTTTCTTGGGAACTTATAACATGATGAAGGAAAGGATGAGGAGGCCGATAAAGAAAAGGAGTAAGAATCACAAAGAATAGTTGAGTTTAGATAGTGATTTAAGGGATTGTGAAAAATTATGAGTTATGACTTGCAATGGTCTAACGGATTACAAAGGGTTATAATGAGTTATGACATTGAAGGTCTAAATGTTAGGAAAGGGTTATGAAAGAGTTAGATGATGGTTTTTTCTAAAGACCATTATGTTTTATCTTCACTAATATTAGAGGTTGGAAGTCGAATCATTTGTAAGTGTTACATAATGTTGTTTCAAAAGAACCGTCACTTTTTTCACTAAATAAACTATGGTTATTAACTACAACCGTTATTTTTGTGTTTTCTCAAATTCCGCATCGCAATACATGACGGTGCGCATAGTTTACTAAAAAATAACATTTTGTAACCGTTAAAATGATGTATTTGTAGCGGTTATAACCGCTACAAACGACATTAGTAGCAGTTACACAAACCACTATAAAATACATCGTTACAAGACAATTTGTAATGTTATAAAACACTACTACTAACTCATATAACTTAGCCGCTACAAATTGGCAAGACTCTTTACCTTCTGTAGCGGCTTTCACATAAAACCGCTTCAAAATGTCAAACTCTTTAACTTCTATAGCAGTTTTTTCTTCAAAACTGCCACAAACAAACCTCCAAATCTTTCGCAATTGCGCCATTTTTTTAGCGGTTTATTGAAGTTAACCGCTACTAATTTGGCGCCAGTTTGGGGTTATCTTTTGTAATGTTTATTTTGTGGTAATCGTTATAAAGTTTGTTCCCTAACCCAGTGTGCGTCTTGGTGTGAATGTTCCCATTGCAAATTCATAGCGGTTTATGTCATAATCGGTACGAAAAAAATTACTTTATAGTGGTTTTTTTAACCGCTACAAACTATTAGTTTTTTTGTAATCATTAACTATTACATTTAAGTGTTATATATCTTTATACAATTTTTGCCTTAACATACATGATTTTTATTAGTTATAACCATTATGTATTAGGCGTTATAAAAGCCCAAATATATAGTAATGATTTAACTTGGAATAGGCCATGGTTAATGGGAAATATGACGAAAAGTAAGATAGTAAGTACAAACAGAAAATAAACAACCACAAAATTTAATAGCCTTGTTAGAAAAATATATACATAGATATTAACTTAGGAGCAAGTGTACGTTAACTCTCACATTTATCATCATAAGATAAAACATTTTAACCTTCCATAAAATGAACATCATCATCATCAAGCATGATATAATTCATATACCAAGGAAAAATTGGCTTGTTTGTCCACACAGATTTTGAAGCTGTATTGACTTTCAACAATGGCGTCAAATCGATAGTTACATGAGCATGTTGGATCATATTCAAACATCGTTTTCATGTCTAATTAGGGATCAACGATCTTTCAAAAGTATATTCTCCTATTTGCATATGAACTCAAACACAAAAATCATATTTAAGTAGTAATAACTTACTTTAACTGGGTATAAAAAAAAAACTTACTTTACCAGGATCAATGCATTCTTTATTATTATTTCAAATCAATAGTTCATGAGTATATTTGTTAATGCCACCTAGAGTTAGTTTAGGTGACAAGTGACAAGACTAAGATGGGGTGTAAAGAGGTTTTATGTTGAAATCCCCATTACAAAATAAATAAATAAATAAATATATATATATATATATATATCAATCCATAAAATTGTCCGGCCAAACAATAGTTAAAAATTTTGGTAAAAAAAGTTAAAAATATGATTTTTTTTTTTTAAAGGATATTTTAGTAAAATTCATATAATAAATACAAAAATAAAAATATAAAAACACCCCTTATTAATTCCCTTAACTCCCAAAACAACGTAGTTTTGTGATTTACATAAACCTTAGCCCCACATCGACCAACGATAAACCCAATATATATATATATATATCCATTAAATTGTCTGGCCAAACAATAGTTAAAAATTTTGGTAAAAAAAGTTAAAAATAGGATATGATCAAATTAAATAAATGAACAATAAATTAGTGAGCATATTGATTGATCCATGGATGAATCCAAATGGGTCAACTTCAAATTTCGTCTTCAATTTTGGGTACATCTTATTGTTTTTAATGGCATGTTTGGGCAAAGCAACATGATCCTACCATCACGTGCGTTGGCTTCTTCTTTTTGTAATTTGCACCAACATTGTACTAAAAGATAATACATATCCCCTTTTTTATTATTAAAAAACAGAAAAAGATACGTATTTCTACCAAACGCTTGTTTATTTATTTTTTCCCAATTTTTAAAATAAAAAGTCGAAATCCAGGAAATGGTTTTGAGAAAAACCAGAACTAGGAGGAGACAATTCCATGTTGGAAGAAATTGACAGGCATGGCCTGACATATGTGTTCGTATGTGTTTGGGTTGTTGTTGGCCAAGGGATTCATGTGGATAAGCTACTCTGAGGTGGAATAACATAACGTCCCCATCCAAACAACTGAATCATTGTCCTTTTTTTTTTTTCTTTTTTTCAAACTTAATATACACTGGGATCTTTCTAGAAATCATTTTTTTTATATATTAAAATTTTAGGAAAGACGTGGGTTCATCCACGTTAAGGCAGTCGCTTTGTTCCAGGTCACCACAAAGAATACGCTGTAAAATACACGCGCCTCCACCTCCGCCCAAATCACCACTACTTCAGAAACTTTTAGGATCTTTTCCCAAGCATTAACCAACCCAGGATCGAACCTTCTCCCTTTAGGTGAGGAAGTCATATTGAACGCCAATTTACCATCCAAAAAGATACTGAAAGCCCAATTAGTAATGCAACTGGTGGAGGCTGTGATTCAAATTTTACTAATTTAATATTTGTTGTATTGATGCTAACCCAATCATAATTAAAATAATATTTTTATAAAAAAGATGTTAATTTACAAGTGAGTCAGAGAAGATTAGTATTATTCTGCACCTAAATGTAAATTACTTGTAGGAAAAAGTTTGATTCAAAATATAATAAATTACTTATAAGGTGATTAATGATCTTTTTTTTCAATTTTACTCTGTTTAATTTCTATTGGAAAGGAGAAAGATATAAGAGAGGTGTTAAAATTATTGTAAAGTAGAAAGAGATAAAATTTTAATAAGGGCAAATTTAGCAAAGGACGAAAAAAAATTAGAGAAGTGGATTATGAAGTTAATTTTTTTAAATTCGACTCATAAAATTTTTTCTTCACCACCCATCCAAATCCCTCACACCAAACAGGTCCAATAATAATAGATGAAAAATATTATATGAAATGAAATTTCTTTTTTAAATCAAGACTATTGGAAGAGTATGTTTAAGGACTAGTATTAGCTCAATAATTATGGCTCTTTACATATTTTTATTACCCAAAATGAACCAGGGTGATGCCAAGGGCATTGAATATTCCCGTTGAATCAGTCTTTTAGATGTTCGTTGTCTCTATCTTAAATTATAAATAATTAAAAAGTTGAAGTTGCAATTTTAACAATAAAATTTTGAGTTAAGTAGTAAATTTATCTACACGCGTCTAGGAGCAATTTTGCCATAAAAACTTTTTTTTTGGCTCAATGTTGCCCTAGAAGTTTAAAAATGTAGCAATCTTGCAATTTTTCATTAAAAAACTAACGTTGACTGTTAAAAAAATGATATTAACCGTTAACTTTTTAACGGAAAATGAAAAGATTGTAATGTTTTTAGACTTCTGCGGAACATCGTAGCAAAAAAAATTTCAAGAAAATTGTTTCTGGGCACGTATTTTAAAAATTGCTACTTAACCCTAAAATTTTATGTTAGGGCATTTAACACCATTAAATTTTAATAGATGCTAAAATACTCCCTATAGTCCTTATTATAAGACACTAACTAAAATTATATTTAGTTCTTTTTATAAGATACTTGTTTATTTACGAAACGCGTTAATTATTTTTTCATGTATGCCTATGATTAATAAAAGAAATGTGTGAGAGTAATAATTAATATAATAATAGATTTTAATACAATTAATATAAGTAATATTTGAAATTATTTAAATTGAAACTATTTTTATTGATTTAGTAATAGAATTGTTACTTAGTGCCACGGAATGAGTACAAACAAACTCTGTAATTTTACCACAACCGTTGAGTGAGGCAAACATTGTTACTTTAATGTATGTGGGTCCCACACGGTGTGTAATAATTGTATCACCCATTTTACTGTTTATCATCATCACCCATTTTACCGTTCATCATCATCACCGTCTTCATCGATCTGCAGCAGAGGTAGAGCGAGAGAGGAAGGGAAAAAGCCACCATTCATTGTTTACTATTTACTAACCATCATCATCGCCTAGAGAGAGAGATACGCCGCCGGTGTTCGTCCGGAATAGAGGAAGAGGAAGAGGAAGAGTAAGGAGCCACCGAACACCGTGGGATCCACATACACTAAAGAGAAGGGAGCGCCAGAAAGCCAGAGGAGACCAGACACCATCAGCACCGATTTATCGTCTTCTTTTGCGGGGACCTTCACCATCTTCTTCAACTTAGTTTTGGACACAAGGAGAGTGAGATCAGAGAGAACGCTGGATAACCATGGTGCTGAGTTGTTTCTTCAAAATGCCGAGTTATTTCTGACGCCTTCAACTCTGGTTTCATCTCCATAGTAGATCTGGTATTTCTTTAAAAGATCTTAAAGAGCTTCAGACGAGTGGTGTTTTTCTCCATTTTCCCTGGCCATTTCCTTGTATCTGACAAAATTCAATCAAATGGAACAAATGGCATTTGACGGTGGATCTCCGGCCTTTCTTCACTCAACCTTTACTTTTGTGTGGGATCCACATACACTAAAGAAGCAAATGATATGTGTACGCCGCGTGGGATCCACATACATTAAAGTGTTTGCAACAAGTTACCAACTGCGGTAAAATTGGCCGTATGAGTATTTTAGCCGTTATGAAAATCTAATGGTGTTAGTTGCCTCTTTCATAAAATTTTATTATTAAAATTACCCCTTTATGCATAATTAAAACGTTTCTATTTTCAGTTATTTTTTATGGTAGTTTAACATACTCTTATACTTTAGTCTTTTAGTAGGACACTTCAATCATTTTATTCCAAAAAAATTCATTACCATTAATCCGAATGTTTTGAAAGACAAAAATCCATTCCCAAATTTGTTAAAAGGAATGAAATCATTCTATACGCAAGATTTTTTTTGGTAAAAAGAAAAAAATTCAACACTTTTTTCATAAATTTTTATGAATAACTTGATTTGTCACTTCAATTACAAGATCACAATAAGCTAGCATAAAAAATTGCTTGTGTAAAGTACTGTATATACAAATAATGAAGTAGAATACACTCGTGTGGGTCAATGATTTATGGCTCAGGACCCTAAACCCCCCACCATAGAGATTAGAGATTGCTGGTTTGATTACCTGAGCTTTCAAAATGCTTCAATTTGTCTCTTGTTTTTTTTTTAATGGAAATTAAAGGAAGTATTAACTATAACTACCAGTTAAGCTTGTCTCTCTTGTACTAAAATAGAATGCACTTGAACAATACAGTTGACTTTTTTTAAAAAAAAAAAATCTACAAATATATTTTACGAAATGTTTTAGCATAATTAATATTTTATGTTTTGTAAAAATATCTTACATATTTGAATTCTTGTTGAGAGAAACTACTCTGGTAATTTTTACAAGTACAACTTACCTAATTCTTATATAACTTGGGAAAATTAGTTAACTCAATAAATATATCCTTAATTGAAATATTTTTTCAATGTTACCCTTATTCATGAATGATATGTATTTTCAAACCCTCTTTTTCATTTTCTCTTTTCAACATGAATTAATTCATTTTTCTATTACATATAATAGGGGCAAAATTGTAACATTGTGATTAATTACTTTATAGCAACCTTATAATAAGGATCAATTTTTAATACAACTACAAATCAGGTAATCCCTAATAGCTTTTTTGGCTGTATAATTTGGTTTAAAGCTTACATGAATTAATGTATGGCCATTTATATCATTTCTGAAAAAGGCCATGCCATTAGTGTTCCACGGAAATAAGATTGTCTCTAATGGAAGTATGGCAATAAAATGTACAGTACTACTTTATATATTGAATGATATTTATTTAAAATAATAAGTAATACACGAAGGAAGGAAATACTCCATTTGATCCATAGGGCCTGTTTGGTATGAGGGATTTGAAAGGGAATGAAGGTGAAGAAAAAAATTTATGAGTTAGATTTAAGACAATTGGAAAAGTGGAGTAACAAAATTGTAACATGAAGAGAATGTAAAATAAAAGAGTAAGAAAAAGAAATTTAAAACTTTTGAACCCACTTTTCTATTTTTTTTAAATTCATTAAAAAAAAAACTCTTTACCCACTTCTCCTCCCCTCGTACCAAACAACCCTTTAATGGATCACATCATCACATGCTTTGTAGTCCCTGCGTTAAGAAGGACTTGAGGAGTTACCCGCCAAAATGTTGGCTATATCTATACGATACAACCACTCCCACTGTGAGAAGTTAGAGCGAAATTACTTGGGTGAGCTGGTTTTTGACATTAACAAAACTAAAGTCGGCCGTCCGTGCGTCGGACTGAAAGAGTCAACAGCGCCCAACATTCACCTATAACCGTGTTTCAACTTCTTTCACATTTTCGTCTTTTTCTCTCTATCATCCTCTCTTTTTTAATCTTTTTTTTAAAAAAAAATTAGTTTCTTAAACTTATCCTCATTTTAGTTTTAATCACTTAAAGTTTATTCCGTTCATTTTAAATATTGGTTTTAATGATTTAATAAAACCCTAGATTATTTTACTTTTAGAAGAACCAAAACTTATTCATTAAAACTTGATAGACCAACCCATTGTTCTGAGGTTCAACTAGTAAAATGATCGGACTTTCTGATTGAAGGGAAAAAGTTCAATCCTTAAGCCGATTAAGATGTTGAGGGACACATCCTAACTCCTGACTGCCTAAGTAAATGTCTAAGTGTAATAGACGGTTCGTCCTACCTAATATTAGTATAAGAAATGAGATTTCGTCCTACCCTTAAATTGTGGGTGAACCCAACTCATTTTCTAAAATTTTTGTATTAAAAAAAGACTTGATAGACCAAAATTAAAATAAGGATGGGGATAAAAGATTATGTATAACCTATTTTTAATTTTGATTATTATGACCCCAAATCCGCGTTGGCCGAACTACTCTACTTAAGTCCACTCCACAAAAAACAGCACGAAACTGCACAGCACCATCATCATCAGATCAGACCAAATATCCAAACCTGCGCGTTGCCCTTTCTCTTTTCTCTGCCACACCCACACGGATCTCACACACACCCCCGACATAGACATGTATATATACACACGCCATTTCAAGTTCTCTCCTTCATTACTGCCTTCTCGTTTCGCTTTTTCCTCTATTCGGCCTTCCCTTCCCTTCCCTCCTTTTCTTCCTTCGCAATTTGATTCTTCAATGGGTCTTGCTCTTTCCCGGGTCTTGCTTCCCTTCCTTTCCTCTAAGATATTCTCTGTTGATCTCTTCCCCAAGCAGTTACAAAACATGATGTGCTTGGTTTCTCGCACCGGCCGGCACTTGCAGCGATACGACAAGGGTTGTCGCCTAGTCGTCGGGTGCGTTCTTCTTCTGTCATTCAAACCCTAATTTCATAATGTTTTCTCACTTGGGTTGTTTCTCATGTTGCTAATAATTTACGTTTTTATGTTGATCTGACTTTGATTTTGAAATTGTGCAGATGCATTCCATACAGATACAGGGAAACTTATGTTGAGGGAGACCTTAAGAGGAAATTGAGGTTCTTCTGATTAGTGCTCAGAACGGCAATGGAATGCAGTTTCCAAAGGTATTATTAATTTATTGTTTCTCCTCAAGTTGTAAAGTGTATCTCTTACATGTTACTGTGTTTCATGCCTTGAGTCCTGACGTATCCGTGTATTGTTGGTTTTGCTTCATCAGGGTGGTTGGGAGATTGATGAATCCATGGAACAAGCTGCCTCAAGGGAGACTTTGGAGGAAGCAGGGGTTATTGGCAAAGTCGAGGTTAGTTTCTATAAACACTTTTTTGGGGATTCAGATTCTTAGTAATTAGCCAATAGCCAATCTTGGTTTCTTACCTTTTTATGTCTTGGATATTTTTGCAGAGTAAATTGGGTACATGGAATTATAAAAGTAAACGCCAAGCTATTGTACATGAAGGGTATATGTTCCCTTTGCTTGTCAAGCAACAGCTTGAGGATTGGCCAGAGAAGAACATCCGAAAGCGAAGATGGGTAAGCATTCATATGATTCAAGTCAATTGCAAAGGGAATTTCACACAAATCTTTAAGGATTGTAAATTACTTATGTGGTTGTTCTAAAGCTTCATTGATTTGCATGATGCAGTTATCTGTGGCTGAAGCAAAAGAAGTTTGTCCACATGCTTGGATGAAGGAAGCTTTAGATATATTGGTCTCTAGACAATCTCAAGTCAAGCAAAAATAGAGTGGAATTTCAAGTAAGATGTACATTGTAGGTATTCTCTCATGGTTTATGCAAATTTCCAAGCGACACAAGCGCTGGGATGTGACAATATCAGGACAGAAAATTTCAAGTCAGGAAGAGGGAATCAAGGTATACTTTAGTTCTTGATTGCTTCCTGTTGGCGTTCCTGAAAAGTGCCAGTGATTGGAATACGAGTTTGTAGAGTATGTAGTTGAGAGTGATCTTGCAACGGAAGTCAGCTGTAGATATAAACAATTCAATTCATTCTTTGTATTCTTTCAATCTGACGATTCTTTATGTACAATAATGACTGGTATCAATGATAATTCCATTCTTCTTCACCCACTTGGCTGCTAAATATTATGCTTGCTTATGTTCTTGACAATTCAAAATTCAGGGTAAAGGTATAAAGGATTTCTTCTAAGCAACTCTAATGGAAACTGTCTGATAAACATAGCTGTATTTTGGAGGCAAGAAATCTAATACTACTTCTGATTAATGTAAGGGTATAATGGATTTCTTCCAATACTAGTTCCCATTTTTAATATAAATTCTACTTTATAGTTCAATTTTCTTTATTAAAGTGGATCTTTGTATTAAGGAGTAGAGGTAGTAATAAGCATGGCGACTCTCTGATGAGAATGATAATTTGATGATAGAAATGGTGTGAGAATGTCTTGTAAAATATTATTGAACATAAATTGTGTACACGTAGTAGATCAAGGCCGCAAAAGAGGCTAAATCAAGAAGGTTCTACACCAAGAACAGTAAGTTAAATGTAAAACAGATAAGATAGTATCATGAATGATTTCTCTAAGACCATAGATTTTTATTGATCCCACCTAACTTTAGGAAAAACCAACGCGTTACACTTAAAGGGGAAGTGTGAGGTAAACATGCTTTATGAAGGCGTAGTGGGGATGAAAAGGTTCCCCAAATAAGCAGTACATATGATGATAAGGTTGCATTATTGCTCCATTCTGATTGGATTACTCAAAAGGTGAAAGAGATATGTGGGGCCAAATGATGTTACAATCAATCATGGTAAGTCCCTTTCATTGGATGATCGTGGTTTGGACAGTAGAGCTCGTTCTTCAGGCTAGCATCTGGAGATTTAGACGGTCTAAATTTTATTTTATCTTTAAATTAATTATTTTTAAATGACAAAAATATTTTTTAAAAATATGTTGATTCAGATATTATTTTTATTTTAGATTCTTTGCCTATTGAAATAATTTTTTATAAAAAATAAAAAAGATAAAAAAATAAGTATAATAAAGGACCTAAGAAAAATAATAATTATTAAGAATGACTATAAAAATGGTAATTATTTTGAAGGACTAGAAATTAAAAAATTAAAAAAGAAAGACTAATTGCTTTCAGCCATATTTTCTATATGTTCTCTAATTAAATCAGAATCTGGATTGGTTGATGGATAATCACACATAGAGACCAAATCAGAATCTAATAAGTTAGTGTCTCTACTGCATCAAAATCGCCTCCCAATTACAATCAAGGTGACTTCCTTTTCCGTCGCGTACAAGAGACCTTCAGCCTTCATCTTCGATCTTCACCCTCCACCATCTCACCTTCTCTCGACCTTCGTCGTCGACGACATGTGACAATCCCAACTCCCAAGTTTGGGCTTCAGTGAGATTTCAAGGAGTTGTGACCTTTCTCAAATTAAAGGTAGCCATCGACACTTTCAAAGGGAACGTGCGACACTTTTCACTTCGCATCACCTTTACCAACTCCACCGCTAACGCCGGCAACCTTCATTTTCATCCTCGTCAGCGAGCTTTATTCCATTCACCCATATTGTCGCTTCCTCTGTTAGCATTTCTACTGCATCAAACTTGCCTCTCAGTTACGATCAAGGTGACTTCCTTTTCCGTCTCCCTTCTAAACTTCTACAGACATATTATTACGTTTGCTATTGTTCCCCACCGTCAATAAATCAATATATTGTTTCTGCTTGATAGGAATAGTGAGGCATTTTCCCCACAATCATCAATTTATAAGCGTGCATTTATATGTGAGTCAATATATTCGCGAAACACGTATCCTTTTAACCTTCGTTTTGTTTGGAGATTTAAAATTGTCACGAATTAGTTAATTTTAAAAGAAATTTGTGTTCTAGAGACCTATGAAGTGTTCGTCTGTTTTCTTTCTTTCTGTAGAATGAAAGGTTCCCAGATATTGAATAGTTAGTCAATTTTGGTCATTCTTCATAAATATTATTTTTAGGTCCTTTATTACAATTTTCCCTAAAAAAAAATGAAATATGGACCATCTAGATCTCATCTGGACGGCCCAAATGCTCACCCAAAGGACGAGCTTTGGCGAGCAGGGAAACGGGTTCCCCTGTCAATAAGCTAAGAAACTTCTGTCTAATGGGAAAAATACGATTTTCTAATCTGTAAGAATATGATTCTTGTCTCGTATTTATGAAAGATTTGTGTGTATGGAACAACGGTGATAAAAGTAACTTTTTTGTAACTTGGCTCTTATATATTTAAGATTGAGTAATAGTAAAATTGTGTAATGTAATTTATGTTTGGATTAACAGTAGCAAAAGTGACTATTCTGAAACTAAAACTTGTTTGAATGATTATTTTGAAAAGCAAGTTTGGATGGAAAATGACTGAAAAAGACATGAATCTTATTAAATAATCAATATATATTATATGTGTATATATTGTGATAATTATAAGAGAAAAATTAAAAATATAAAAAAGTTAACTTGGAAATTTCGGTAATGCTAAAATATATAATTAAATATAGTTAATGAATAAAAATTTATATAAATTTAAAATCATACAAATATAAAGTTTTAAATCAAATAATATTACATAACTAATTGGCTATGGACTGAAAAAGAGTTTCATGAACAGATACCAACACATAAGGTGAACCTGTTAAGACTAAAACCTAAAATCTGAATTCTCTCTTCTCTGTCTCACAACCCTCCTTCATCTATTTCTCGTCGGCGGCTTGTGGCACTATCACAAGCCATCGACGAATATCATTCTATGCCACAACTGCCTCAGAGTGGTAGATCGGTTCCTAGATCTTTGATCTGTGGCCTTCTCCCTCTGATTTTTTGCGGTTGTGGACTTTTCTCGTCCTTGTGGCGAGTTTTTTCCTCTCATTCTTCAAATCTGTTCTGCGGCGATGAGAGCTATCTGTCTTTTGTTTCTTTTTTTGTGGTGCTGGGTTTTGTGGTGGTGTTCTTGTTTTCTCAGGAAATAAATAGATATGTGAGATCTGAGTATAAATCATCTTGATTGGATGGTTGTTTGAACGTTATTAGATTCGACTATCTCCTGGTGGCTCGGATCTATGTTCTTAGGGGAAGATTTCAAGAGGTGTTGTTCAGTGTGTGGTCGAGGTCACCATATTTGCTTGAACGAAAGAGCAGAAGTGTTCTTCAGGATATTAGGGGTTTTCTTCCTTCTGAGGTTGGGTTTTCTTTGATCATTACTCCAAGACGGGGTATCTGTGCAGCTGCTCTAATTGTAGCTAATGCTTTTAAGGAGGTGTGCTTATTAGGGTGGGTTTTACAACCAACACTTTTTTTCACGTCACTTCTAACCTTGGATATCGAGAAGGCCAGTTTTTGTTTGGATCCGAACACGCAACGGAATTGAAAAACGTTTTACGAATCCCATCCGAGGATCGCTCAACCGCGTTTAAATCAAGATTTAAGAAACCGTACCTATACGAAAACTGGCGTACGTCTCGTTCTAATTTGAACACATGGGCTACCTACTCGATCAACAGGAGCAGACTCTGCGAATCTCCTCCCTCTACCGGTATCCACACGAATAGCCTCGAACACCGACGGCAGCGTGCTAGCGCCTTCAGTATTTTCACGTCTCTCTTTTCTCTCTAGGGTTTCTCGCGGCTTTTCTAATTCATTCGTTTACTTAATACGACTAGATCAATATCTATTATAGGATTTCTAAAACCCTAATAAGCGTATTAAAATATTCAAAATTAATCCAATCAATTTTGAAATTCGAATTTCAATTAAAATAATATATTAATTAAATCTATCAAATAGATCTAATCTAATATATTTATTTAATCCGAATTATAAGCCTACATATTTAATTTATCTTTATAAATTAAATATGATATATGATATCTTTTTATTTAATTAAATATGAGATACTATATCTCAATTTAATTAAATCGAGATACTATGATATCTTTATTCGAAAATTAAATCGAGATACAATATCTCTATTTGTTTTAAATATTTAATTTATCAAATAAATTAAATACAAAACAAATATTATATAATAATATTATAATCTCTATTAAATAATAATATTATATTTAATTTCGAATTTAATAATATATATACATATATATATATATATATGCACACACACATATATATATCCATCCTAGATTTAAATGTTTTATTCATTAAATCTTAGACATATCTAAGATTCAAATGAATCTGACACTTTCTTCGTGTTGAAATTTATTCTTGTGTGACCCGCGCCTACATGAGATTGGTAGTGGGCACAAGATCTTGATCACCTACAAGTCGCAAAAAATGCGGCCTCTAGCAAGGCATTGCGACTACCCAATACATATATAGGGATCGATGATACGATACAACCTATCGCATAACCATGTATCACGTCCCTTTGGTCACGCGATAATTTGGTCGAGGATGAGGCATGAATAATGTCAACTTCCTCGCTCTTAACCACTACTTTCGATTCTTGAGTAGTCTAATAATTGAAATGGAAACTCTTTTCCATCGTAGTATTTGGCCATAAATTTCTCGACTCATTCATCGGGGCCCAATATTATCTTCTACAAATGTGAAGACAAATTTCATCTTGACCATTCACATTCCTCTCGCATTTAAAACCACTGATTCCGATCCAAACCTTTATCATCACCCTAAAAGGTGACTTTTGATAGGTCAAAGATCGACTCATCATGTAGGAATCCATGATGATCTCGGTTAAAGGGCGTTGTGACGCGGTTATACATGAGAAAAGTTTATGACTTAATCCACGTAGCTTTCTCATAATGGGTCGGCCCAAGACTTGTACTCCTATTAGTGCCATGACTTTGATTTGTATCTCCATACCTCATCAAAGTCATACGTCTTACTTCATCTGCCTCCGTAGATGACCGATCAGGACATTTAGGATAATCTATAAGATATATCCAAGGATCAGTTATCATTATAAACATGCAAATGAAATGATAACTAAAAGAGAATACTTTAAATAACATAAACGTTTAAAGTACAATAAAATGCCCTTAGGGCATAATTTCCAACAGTTTTGTCCATATTTCTACTTCTACTCTTAAATCTTTAATGTACGGTGATTGACTATTCTTCTATTTGGTTTATTTTGTTGTCTTTGATTTGACTTTATTTGTATTCCATCTTCAGTTTGTTTTCATGTATTACACTGGTTTGCAGTAATAATATAAATAGCTTTTGAACAAAACAAAAAACAAATACCAACACATACCATTAAGCAATAAACACAACTTTTCACCTCTAACAAATATCAAATTGTCCACTAGAGTATAATTCAAAAATTTATCAAGTAATTCTAGACAATTAAATTTCTCATGGACCTAAATCAAAGTACTGCATAAAAATTTACCACTATGGCCCCTATAAGAATTAAGTAAGAGTAAAAATTGAAAACAATAATTATTAACTTTTAAGTGAATTTATATTTAGAACAAAAAAATTTACCTATAAGAATATATAATAAGGACCATTATAGTATTTCAATAAAAAAAGTAGGATCCAACATCTTTCTTTATAAGCTTCTTTTCTCTCTTCAAGTTCCAAAAACCATAAGTAAAATTTTTTGGTTATGATTAAAACCTTTCTTTTTTTTCAAAAGCCTAATTGAAAAAAAATTATCCCAAACACTTGAAAAAAAGCCGAAAGCATCTGATCTGACTTTTTCCCCCTCAATCGTGCTTTTGAAGGCTATTAAAACCATCTCAAACACCCCCGTAATAAATTCTTTTCAAACTAAAATAAACTCTAAAACTCTGTTAAGTTCTTATACTTTAACATGAAGTCATGAACCGATAATTTCTTATACTCGAATTGGTTTGAGGCATGTGGAAAACAACACGATCAAAGGGACAAGGCATATATTTAACAATTGCTGTGATTAGTGTCGTGTGGAAAATTTAAAAAGAGAAAGCCATTGGTGGAAAAAGGTAGGACATCCAGATTTTTCCCTTTAAGCATATTTTCTCACACAATTATTGTGTAAAATTTTTCTCCCAAAAGAATCCAAATAAGTCCTTATCTATGGAATATAAGACCAAGTCACCCATTTCTAAAAACCTCAACTTTTAATGCAAAAACTCTCCTCTCAGAAAAATTGCTTGCCATGAGAAAACCAAGTCAATAACAATTGACAGCACATGTCAAATTCGGATCCTTTCAATTCAGAGAATGATATTGAACGAATAGGCTTCGCGTTTATCTTGGACCACCACTTAATTATATTATATGAGATATAATATTAGATTATACGGAGTATATCAATTTATAAATTAGGTAAATTAGTTTGAAAAAAAATTGTAAATATAAAAGATAAAATAAAAAATTTCTTAGATTTAGAACCAAAATTCACCCACTAATTAGGTTTTAAATTTATAATTGGATCAGTATATAGTTTAAGTCAATATTCTAAATCAGTATATTTTAATTAAATGGATCTTGGTCCTCTTAGTCCAACACTGCAAGAGCAATCAGTTTGATTTCAATAGTCAGACAAATTTCTTTTGAACCCGAAGATAGCATTTTCCAAAATTTAATTATTTTTTGAAATTTTATTTTGAATCTGTTTTATTGTTGATCACTTCTTACTCTTGAGCTTTTGCGTCTCCTCTGAATTGTAACATTTCCTGTATTTTCTTATTATATAATGTGGCCATTAATTATGATGAAAAAAATAATATCACAATTGACATTCTGTTAAAGTAATTTACATACTTGGGGGAAAAAAAGATATTACATACTTGTGGTTAAAAAAAGGGTAAGTTATATTCATTTTTCATATTCATAAGATTATTATTATTATTATTATTTTGTGAAAGCAAAGTATTTTTAAGTCACTTTGGACTTGAGTATAACAAGTGTGTTTTTAATTTAAACTCAGATTCTTCATTTATAGGGATGAGGCTTTATCATCTCGACCAATAACTTGTTGTTTGACCATAAGATTTTTAATAAAAGTCAAGGTTAAAGGGTAAAAATGTCTAAAAAGTTTTCTCCCATGAGCATTGGGCATCTAAAATTTTTGAAGGGGCAATTTTACTTGGAAGTTTAAAAAAGGGGTAAAGACCAAACTGTCAATTGTTTGTTGACTCATTTTGCTGAGATGGCATGCCTATATGGTATCCATCTCATGTTTTTTTCTTTTCAAGTCAGATTTTTTAACAGGAGAAAGTTAAAAAAAAAAAAAAAAAATCTATATGATGGCCCAATTAAGAAATAAATTGTCAAAGAAGGCCCAAACATAATTCACATGTCAGAAAAGGTCCTAGGGCCTTTTTTGACATGTGAATGTCAAGTGAAATGACGTTGATACCCCTGGCATTAAAAAAGAAAAAGCAGTCTAGACAAAGAGTGTTTTGGCGCCTGATCAAAGCTGAGAAAGGAAAAGACGCTGACTCATGATTCACAAGTGAAAGGCGAATGATTTCTCGAATAGTCTTCAGATAGAAACATGTCGATCCCCACAAAGCAAGCAACCAGAAGGATTCCTAAGGCCAGAGAAAGCATTTTTAGCATGCCTGACAAACTAAGAAACAACAACAGGGCATCAATGTGAAAGAGAACCAGAAATTAGGCTCTGCTTTTTACTATATTAGAACTCTAAGAACGTGAAATCGAAAAATTACGGTTATTCACATGATTTAGGGGATATGTTTAGTAAACAAACTGGGTGACATTTGATTGACCAAAATCTCAACAGTGACTTAGTCATCTTTAAGTCGCAGGCATACTAACAAAACTAGGTCCAATTGATTATCGGATTTTGATTTCTACTTCAGATATTAAAAGTTGATTTCGAATTCATCACTTCAATGACTCGAACAAAGCGAGGAACTCGCTATACATTAATTCAGATATTAGCAACGACATTAGCCACTGAATTATGCATTCTTTTTAAATAATTTTAAGCGATTTGGTTATACATATGCTTGAGACGATGAAGAAGAAATTCAATATTCCAAATAAATTGACCTCTCACAAATAGAAAATTACAAATAGCTTAGAAGCTTGAATTTGCTTACCAAAATTATTGTTAGTGGGTACTGATATAGTTGTTAGTGGCTACTGATATTGTTGTTAGTAGGTACTCATATTGTTGTCAGTGGGTATTGATGTTGTTGTTAGTGACTACTGATGTTGTTGTCACTGTGTACTGATGTTGTTAGTGGTCTATTTATATAGTTGTTACCATTAGACTGATATAGTTGTTACCAATGCACTGATATAGTTGTTACCCATCCACTGATTTAGTTGTTACCACTATACTGATGTAAGTCAATGACATTATAACATTGATATGTTTGTAAGTATATAGGATATTGTAGGACCTATCCATTCTTTTTCTATTCTCATATCATGAACAAATATCATAAAACAAGGAAAATTATTCTATTGTCATTGAATTAAGGGTTAAGGAGCATTTTTACCAACAAACTATTGGTCTAGGAGCACCTAACACAATAAACTATTTTGTGGACCTTAAATGCCAACCAACTTTTGAAAACATTAAATTTGCACAAAACTGTTAGTTTACCAGAAAACGTCCGTTATGTATACAAGTTATACCTGTGGATTTATGCAAGTCAGAATAATGTTCTTTTCCTGTAACCGTATCAATGGTCGGATTAGAGGTCGATGACGTCAAAATATTCTCGACAAGTTCGATTGAACTTTTATCACTTTTCCATTATCAACAACCTGATCATTTTCAGATATTGCTTCAATATATTTTTGTCATCTTGATAGCGGTTGACCTTTGCCAAGATACCGTAAATCCGCTCGGATCTACCTCTCGTGTTCAATTTCCTCTCGGAGAGCTTCAATTCGATCCTCAAAGGAGCGCATTGTATTTGCAACTATAAGGGTTTCATCAAGATCAAACACTATTCCCAAACATCTAAGATTTAACATGACTAGACATGAATTGTAAAGTCTTGGTGCGACAACAAATCCCCGAAACACGGTGCAGTCGTTACTTCGTGAATACATTGCGACCAAGTGTAATTCTTCACCACATAGTGGCATTACGACGTTAGATCTGCGATGCAAATTTTTTTATCACGCTTAAAAATCCAGCAAGAGATTAAGAAAAAAGATGGTTGATGACTATAGATAATTGGGTCATAAACGAAATAATCAATGCAAAAGGAATGGCGGTGACGAGGGGTTATTATATGGAAAATGCATTTTTATGTATTAGAAGCAAGTTGAGTTCACAACAAACTCTTACAATTAACCTTCTCTCTATTTATGTCCCAATCCTTTGCCACGTCTCTCCCCAAGCTCAGTAAAATACTGTGTGCCACCTTCATCGGTACTTCCACCATCGTCGACGTCTTCTCCTTCAACGACTCCGGATCTGGTATCACCGATTTGCGATATCTGAGATTCTAGCTCGCTGGCGACGAGAATGGAGGATAGATCCAAATCCGATGGCAGTGTGTGGTGCCAGCGACGGAGGAAGAAGCTCCGATCGGTGGTCTTGAAGCTCTCCTTTCTGGTCAGAAACTATCTGCTCCAATCGGTGGTCTATTCCGAGCTTCGCTGGGTCATTCTCTGCAAAAAATTGTCGTTTTGTGATGGTCAAGTTGAGAGTCAGGTAGGCAGTAACGGACGTTTGGGTAAACTAACGGTTTTGTGCAAATTTTAATGTTTTCAAAAGTTGGTTGGCATTTAAGGTCCACAAAATAGTTTATTGTGTTGGGTGCTCCTGGACCAATAGTTTATTGGCAAAAATGCTCCTTAACCCTTGAATTAACATTGTCAAGTTAGGATTATTAGACAATTTACAGAAATACAAATGTTGAAGGTCATTCTCATGAATACAAATTTGTTATAAATACATATGCACGTGTACATAACACGTGATCAACTACAATGTGTCCCAATAACTATGCTGCCTAATGTCTCATCTTCTTCTGGGACTCCTCAATAATGGACAACACTTTTTGTCGATAGATATTCCGAGGATGGGTGACTAGCCACCACAAGACGCCGACCTTCAATTCACAAAGTTCATCCATGGAGTAGAATGACATTGTGTACCCATCCTCACCTTGCTCTAAACCATCCCACATCTACAACCAGGAAAGAACATAAACCCCACAAGAGTCCCTGAAAGAAAATAGATATAAAGGTTCTATTCAAATCAACCATCAAACTTGATCATAAGAATAAAGAGCACACTCCACAATCACAAGTATTCAAGAATATATATAAATAAATATTTTGCAAGTTCAAAACCATGTTGGAGAAGTATGCTATGAACAAGTAAGCTCCAAGCAAGAAACAGCAATGAGTGTATGCAAATCAGAGAACTGAGAGCATGAGTCAGAGTTCAAACGTTCAAACTTATGCAAATAAGCATATTCAGAAATGTGAACACTTGCATTCAAAAGCAGAGTCAAGAATTGGACATGAGTTAATTCAAACAATGGAGGGATGAAGTTCTGGACACTCTCACAACAACAATTATGAGAAATAGAATTCTGCAGACAATCATGCACTTAACACAATGTTAATTTTAGAACAATAAGCAATATGTGTTCAACTCCAGAATTTGCCTAAAATCAGTAGTCAAAACGAGTCATGTACTCTCAAAATTCAACAATAGCAAAAAAAATTCAACAAAGGTAGCAAATTCTCAAATTTTTCTAGCAGCCCAAAGTTGAATATGAAGATTTTGTTTATTTCAAGTTGCTATCAGGTTCAGCCAGCCAACATGTTCCATGTTTAGATATAAGCTGCAATACAGTCATTAAAATCTAGCAAATTCAATAGCAAAAGATAAACCAGTACCCACAATACAATATGTGCAGATAAACCCTGCATATTTTGCACAACTTGCAACTGTTAGATTCTACATTGACCAACATGTTGCAAAAGAATCAAGGAGTCATTTGTATTGCAAACAGAATTCAGAAGCTTAAGTAGATGTGTCAGATATTTCTATTTATTACAAGAAGAGCAATGTAATCACAATATTTATAAGCTGTAACATGATTTATAAGTATTTTTTTTTCATTTGCGCAAATTTACTAAACAATGAACATGAAAAATATTTTCTTCTATTATCTTCTAACCTAATCAAACAAAAATAATAAGCTATAACATGATTCATAAGTAAAAAGGTGTTTCTTTTTTACATTTCTTTATGTGATTTCAAACTTTCTAATAGAATCTCAACTGTTTCAAGTAGCCACAGGCACAAAAAACATACAAATATTTCAAACAATAAGAATAAAATGACCGTCTTTTACATTGTAAAGAACCCAAACTTTCTAATAGAATCACAGTACTTCTTGTGCTTGTGGTGTGGAAAGTGTGCACATCACATCATCAACATAAGAGACATGATCAATAATGTCACTTTTCATCAAAACTAAGGTAACCAACATAGGATCTTGATAAAGGAAATTTTTGTCAAAACATGCTCCTTGCTTTTGAAGAATTTAAGAACATAATCTCCAATAATTTTCCCAAGTTATCATCATAAAGTAGTAAATCTTATATGCCAATAGTATAATCATCACAAGAGAACGCAAAACATCCCTCTTAGGATTGATACAATGGTAGATCAATTCCAAAAAAATTAAGAAAACTAAGTCCGAACAAAATTTGAGAAGTGGAGTAAGCAAAATCAAACAACCAACTGAACAAAACCATAAATTGAATAGCCTCCGAGAAAAAAGAACACAAAACATGCACAACCAAAGATGTCAAGTTGAGAACGAAAAAGGTTGTCAATTAGAAGAAAGAAAATTACCAATTTAGCGACTGCGGCTGTTCGGTTCTTATGGACGGAAATGGAGGCTAAACTCAAGTTTCAAATCTAGTTGCGACGGTGAAAGTGACGAGCTTCAACAAGATACGTCAAAGAAGGAGGAGTCGAACAAGGTGCCAAATGGACTTAGGTTTCATGCCTTCGCCAAATGAAAGGACGAAATCAAAAAAGCGAATGGGCTCGAGGAATTCGTAAATGGCTTGACGATTTCACCTTTCCCACACGAGCGCAAACGGCGTCGGAGACGAGAGTGGGTGTTGGAGACGAGAGTGGGCGTCGAGCGAGCATAGAGAAGGGCAGAGACGAGTGTTGAGCCTTGCGTACTAGCGAAAACAAGAGAGGGCAGTTTCAACTTTCAAGTTGGAGAGAAGTGAACTGGAGAAAACAAGAGAGGCCAAGGTATCAACGTAATTTCACTTAACATTTACATGTCGAAAAGGCCCTAGGGCCTTTTCTGACATGTGAATTATATTTAGGCCTTTTTTGACAATTTTTTTTGCTTAATTGGGCCCTCATGGATTTCCCCCAAAAAAAAATTGCTTCTCCTTCCCCTCAAGCTCTCTTCGCACACCATTATTAATCATCTCCATCTTCCTTTTCAACATCAGATTATGAGCTCTGAAATCAAAATAGGTTCCAAATTTAAAATATCTAACAGATTTAAAATCAAATCTGAACCAAGGCCAAATAACAAATCAATTGATGATGATCTTCCTACTGCAAAAAAGAAACCAAAAACAAATTAACCCTATTGTTGCTTCTAGAACAAAAATTTATGTACCTTGCGTGTCTGAAATTCATGTGCTTCTTGTCATCTAAAATCCAGATTTTGAAGGGAAAGAAGAAGAAAAACACACTCTAGATTCATATGTCTATAATAGTAAATTCTTTTTGTCGTCTCCTTGATCAAAGATTTGAACGCTTTGGTCGGAGCCCTTATAAGAGGCAAACCTGTGACCCAGAATCAAAACCCAGTTTGAGCTGGTGATGGCAATGGCGGTGGGTTAGGCGGTAGAGAGGGGTTCGCAACATCCACTCCGCCAATTTGATAACAGTCATAGCAAATTATTTATGCAAATTTGAAACCTTTGTTAAATATATTGTTGATTCTAATAGAAGATGTTGGTCTCTAAGGGCCGTTTGATTCACTGAAAAGCAGAGGAAGGAAATGGAAAATCATATTTTTCAGCCGGCATCCGCGTTTGCTTTGCCATTTTCCCAAGAAAATAATTTCCGACGACAACAGATTTTCCTTTAAATATGGGAAAATTGCTTTCCACCTATTTTTGTGGGAATCCATTTTCCAGCGGCTCAGAAAATGTTGGAAACAAATTTTCCCGGCCACCTGGGAACCCATTTTGAACTGTAAACTCTTGTTCGGCTAAAGAACTTGGTCATCATCACCAGCCACCGGCTATGTCTCTGTTTCTTGTGCTTAGGATATCAGTGCTTTGTTTTGATCCCATGTTCTTGGATTTTATTTTTTCCTTCTCAAAAGGAAAAAGTTGAAGGAGATGTTATATTAGAAGGTCCACCAAGGCACCAACAGTTGATGGAACACCACAAAACAAAGATGAGGCATCTTTGCGATGCCTCTGATTATGAGTAGAAAAACAGAGACGAGGAGGTAATTGATGTAATGAAAACCTATTATCTGCAACTGTTCAAGTTCATTAAGTTTGTGAAGTAATGAAAACTTATTTCTAAATCCATGGTATAAGAAGTATATTAGAGTAGAAGTATTCAAGACAAGAGAAAGGGAAGTGAAGCCTATTGGCAATGCAGGACACGTTTGGTTCAAATCCCAGATTTTATAAATTTTGTTGACCATCACCATCATGGCAGCGCAAAAATGAATTAGCAACATTCTGAAAATAAGAAAACGAGGAGAATTAGCAGAGAAGACAGAACCACACATTGACGTTAAATTCCGCTCTGAAGCTTAGTTCACGCGTCAATCCGAAATACCACTACAAATTTTGATCAAAATTTTCTATCTGGTAATTTCCCAAAAACCGCAGAGACGGCAAGTGCTCAGTAGAAATATCAAATTTGACTTGAAAGAGTCCAAGGACGATTCAAGTTGAAGGATTTGATCTGAGATCCAAGAACGACGGAGACTACCGGAGTTTTGTACAATCTGGGATGCAAGAACGATGGAGGTTACTGGAGTTGCCGACATGGAGGAGTGAAGAAACACGATGATCGAAAGGGGGAGATTATATTTTTGAGGATTTGTTTTTGTTTAAGTCAAACAATTTGCAGTCCAGCATGGTGGAAATTGATTTTTTTTACACTTGGCATACGAGTGTTACTTTGTTACACTCGAGAGCCACACTTGAGTCGAGTGGAGTGTGTTTTGTAAGCACTTGATTGTCACATTTGAGTGTATCTTGTGAGCATTCGAATATTTAGTGGAAATTGAAATTTTATGGCTAAAATGATATTTTGGCTCATTTTTCTATCTAATTTTCTGTCATTCAAATAAAAATTTTCTTCTCAACTCATTTTTTTTCCCAGTGTGAACTAAAAGGAAAAATATTTTCCGTTCCATTCTCTACTCTCCATTTCCATTCCTTTCCATTTTTTACATTTCTTTGATCCAAACGGACCCTAACAATGTAACAAACCAAATATATCTTCCTTTAGAATTTGTTTCCACATTTAATGCCTAACATATCTTCAAATATAATTTGTTCCATGTGGTTAGTAGAAAGGAAAAAACCTTTCTTAAATATCATATACTTATCCTCAGGGGCGGAGCCAGGATTTGAAACTAAGAGGGGCGAAAATTACATAATAGAACATAGTGGAGTTAGGATTTAAAATTAGAGAGCGAAAATTACAGAATTCAACCCAAAAATATAGGAAATTATATTTTAGCTTCATAAATATTTCAATATTTTCATTTTAGTCCCTCCATAAAACTTTTAGTAAGGACTAAACTAAAAATATTGAAATATTTATGAGGCTAAAATACAAATTCCTATATTTTTGGGTCAAATTCTGTAATTTTAGGGGGGCAGGGCCACCCCTAGCCCCCTAATTCCGCCTCTGCTTATCCTATTTATATTAAAATATTTAATAATAAAAATGTAAACAGAATCATATTAAAATAGAAAGAATCATGTTTAAGTTACTTTCGGGCATTAAATATGGTACCTTTTTGTAGAGTTGGGAATTAAAGTTGACCCTTGAAAGGCCAAGGCCTGAAGGGGTAAGAAAAATAATTGTTTTCAAGACCCGGTCTATGAGCATATGGGCAAGGGCCAGAAGACAGTTGTATAAATTTTAACTATTTTTCATGTGTTTTTTTAAGGAAATATAATTATTGAATTATAATAATTAAAGTTCCAATTTAATAAATAAATGTTGTCAATATTAAAGTTTAAACAACACACATCATGTAATAAACAAACATAGTCATTAAGTCATAATCGGAGGTAAATTATTGTCCACCTACCACAATTACAAGTAATTAATGTGAAGACTTACTAAAATTTAAAATACTGCTTATAAATATATCTTGAAAAGTGTAAGTAGTCAACAAAATAAACAATACAAGATATGAACAAAACAATCACTAGAAAATAAGTTAAAAAAAATACAAAATAGTGATAATACTTATAAAATAAGAAATATCTTTTATAAGTTTTAAATTTTTAGGATTCTTAATACAAGATGTTCTTATGAAACTTAATTTTAAAAAAGATAATAACAACTAAATATTTGTAACAACATTAACAAAGTGTAAAAAATCAATAGTATTATTATTATATGAATAATTTTAAAGAACAAAAAAATACGGGCTTAAAAGGGACGGCCCTACAAGGCTGACCCTTTTAGGACCGCTTTCATTTTTGAGGCAAAAATCTTAAACTCGGCCTTTATAAATTCAGGGTTTAAATGAAGCAGTACGACATGCTCGGCCCATTTTCCCAACTCTATTTCAGAGAAGTTGAACATAGGTTCGTAACTCTATGAACTACGAAGGACTAACACCATTCCCTAAATTCAATGGACTTGGCTTACATCCACTGCACATATGGTCCGCTCCCATCTGTTGTGGTGATATTGCGCGTTTTTGGCGTAAAAGTTGGTCCTTTTAAAATATATATATATATATTCTAGGGTACAGCCGGATACTAAAAAGGTACTTTGTGATACTAACCGGTACTGAAAAATTATTTCATGATCTTAAAAAAAATACTTCAAGATCTTGAAAAAATATTTCAGGGTATTGATTGGTACTAAAAAGATATTTTAGGATACTGACTGGTACTGAAAAATACTTCATGATCTTGAAAAATTATATTAGGATCTTAAAAAATATTTTAGGTGGTGATTGGTACTAAAAATATACTTCAGGATATTTTTTCAAGATCCTAAAATGATTTGTCAAGATCATGAAATATTTTTTTTAATATTAGTCAGTACTCTGAAATAATTTTTCAAGATCCTGAAATATTTTTTTAAGATCGTGAAATAATTTTTTAAATACCGGTCGGTATCCTGAAGTATCTTTTCAGTATCTGAAAATTCCCTTGAATATATATTTTTTAAAAGAAAAAAAGGGACTAGCTTTTGCACCAAAATGACGCAGCTGATGGGAGCGGACTGTTAACTCCTAGAAATTGATTATATTCCAAAGACATTTTTCTCTTTTTTTACCTATTTATGGTTCAAATATGCATAGAAAATGGAGTGTATAGAAGAAAATGTGCATATCAAAGTATCGAAAAAAAAATCAAGAAATCCTTGTTATATTCTATAGAGTTTGTGGTTTAACGAGAATTGATGAATCCTCTCTCTTTTGTAGGATATAGATAAGTTTTGAAGCTCTATAAGAATCAAGAAACAAGGAAAGATAAAGGAGGTGAAGCAATGCAAAGTTAGAAGGAACTGTGCAATTGGCTACAACAAGTTGACAACCGGCCGTGGCCGCGAAAAGTGGCCGTGGCCGTGCGTCGTGGCGGTGAAAAAAAGTGGCCGTGGCCAGTCGTGAAAAAGTGCAGAAAGTACAGTTGCGCGTTTTTCATTTCTAAAGCAGAAAAACCCTATTTAACCTAAAGGGAAGGGCCGAAAAACACACTCTTGACCTAAGGAAACAAGTGGGCACACAAGGGAAGAGCTTGGGAGAGAGATTTGGACAATCTTGGAGGCTTGGGTGCTCAACCTAAGAGAGATTTTGGGGATTTCACCTTGGTTCTTCCTCTTTCTTCTCTTTTCTTCCTAGCTTCTTCATGTATTCGTTTCTTTGCTTAGACTCTCTTTGTATTTGAACATGAGTAGCTAAACCTTTCATTCTAGGGTTCTTTTGACCCTTTGTATGGATTAATACTTGAATATTCCTCTCTTTTGGTAGATAAATATATATGTGTGTTGATTTCAACCTTGGCTTAATGCTTCTAAGTGATTGGCCTCCATTTAGATGATTTATTCACTTAGGTTATGACTTGAGAGAGCTAATCTAGGTGTAGAACTTGATTGAAATCATGCTTGTCTTGAAGTTTACTTGATAAATGGATGGTTTGTTGGTAAAATAGAGATATATTTACTAATCTTGCATTGTCACATTAGGGTTGTTGCTTAAATATTGATTCTCATTAATTGTAGCAAGAGATTGTGCAACGTAATGAGAAGAGAAACTTGATTTTGACTCGAGAGAGCGGGTCAAGTGTTTTAGAACCTTAGACTAACACATATATGTATTGAAATGCTACTAGAGAGGAAAGTAACCAAGTTTTATGAAATGCGAAAGGGAAAAAGAATCCTAGGCTCTAAATCCTTGAAGTCAAAGAGTCATTTGCCTTTATCAATTCTTAGTTTTAAAAATAGTCTTTAAAAAGTCACATTCCAACTCAAAACTTTGTTTTAGCTCAACTTGATGAAATTCACTAAGCCTCTTGCTTGACCAATTTGTTAAACAAATCCTCGTGGGAACGATACTTTATTTATCACTTTATTACTTGCGAAACTCGTGCACTTGCGAGGCGAACAAGTTTTTGGCGCCGTTCTTAGGATTTGTGCAAACAAATCCTTTGGTTAACCTTTGGCTTGTGTTAGTAAATTTCGCTTGAGCTTTTAGTTAGGTTTACAATTTTTCTTTCTATCTCTCTTTCCTTTATTGATCTTTTGTTTTAGTTTGATACTCGCTCTTGCTTGTTTCTCTTGTAGGTACCATTTTTGTATATGCAAAACTTGCATCCAGACGGATTGGTAGTGGTGCTTGACGAAGTGCCTCCCATTGACGAAGTGCCTCTAATTGACGAAGTTCCTCTCATTGAAGAAGAGACTGAATCTGCATCTGAAACCATGGCAGACGATGAATATGATAGAGCTACCGTCAATGACTTCGCTAGTCGGAATATGCAAGGTCCTCAATCTTGCATTCGAATGCCGGAAATGCAAGCTCGTACCTTTGAGATCAAGCCGGTTATGATAACAATGCTTCAAATGCATGGGATGTTCCATGGTCTCTACAATGAAGATGCCAACAAGCACTTGATGTACTTCTTGGAAGTGTGTGATTCTTTCAAGCAAAATGGAGTCCCCCAAGATGTTTTGAAGCTACGGTTATTCCCTCTTTCTCTACAAGGCAAGGCTAGAGATTGGTTCAACAATCTAGGAAGGATCTATCCATTCTTGGACCGATCTTGAAGCTAAGTTTAGAGCTCGATTCTTTTTTGATGACAAATCTGTGGAAGCTAGGGATGAATTTCTAAGCTTTAAACAATATCCAGATGAGCATCTTTACGCTGCTTGGGAGAGATACAAGATGTTAATGAAGCAATGCCCTAACCATGGGGTGGACAAATGGGTTGTAGTCCAAATTTTTTGTACTCGACTTAATCCTCAATCTAAAGCAATGGTTGATTCTATGACCAATGGAGGATACCGGAATGTTCCTGTGAATGAGGTGATTCGATTGTTGGATCAGTTGTCTGGAAACAATACTCAAGGCAATGATAGGAGGACTAACCAAACCATGCCTAATGCAAAAGAAGACTCTTCATCACAAATTGCAACTCTCTTATCCACTTTGAATAAGCGTTTTGATGTACTGGAGTCTCAAATGCAAAAGAGCACTACTCAAGGTGTGCATTCTATTCATGTTACACCAATTGCATGCGATCAATGTCATGATGTCCATATGCCTAACCAATGTCCTCTTTACATGGCTACTGAATCTGTCAACTACATGGGCAAGTTCCAACATCCTCAAGGCAACCCCTACTCACAGACCTACAATAGTGCTTGGAGAACTCACCCAAATTTTTCTTGGAGTCAAGGTAATAGTTTGAATCAAGCACATGGGTCTACATCTAGCACTAAACCTATTCCACCCGGTTTTCAAATGCAATCAAGGCAAGTTCCTATTAAGGAGGAGGAGTCTAAAATGGACAAGATGCTAGCTCGAATCTTGTCTGAGGTGGAATCTTCAAGGGTTGAAACTAAGGCTACTTTTTCTCTTCATGAAACTGCTATTAAAAATCTTGAAGTGCAAATGGGGCAATTAGCATCACAAGTGAATGTTATGTCAAGAAGCGGCCTTTCCTAGTGATACCATTCCTAATCCAAAACGAGTTGGAAAAGAGGAATGCAATGCCATTAACTTGAGAAGCGGAAAAGTGCTACCGGATGTGCCTAGCTCAAGTATTCCTCAACCAAAGCAAGATGATCCAAACATTGTTGATGTTGATGAAGAAAGTGTAGGGGAGGATGATGAAACTAAGAAGAGAAAGCAAATTGAAGAAAGTTTGCATGATGTTGGCAAATACAAGAAGGTGGAGCAAGAGATGAATGATGAGAAAAAGAGAAAGCCAACCACTCATACTTTTATGCCACCACTACCTTTTCCTCAAAGATTCAAGAAGAAAGAGGAAGATGCTCAGTTCAAAAAGTTTGTGAACATGTTCAAACAACTCAATGTGAACATTCCTTTTGCTGAAGCTTTGGAGAGTATGCCTAAATATGCTAAGTTCCTTAAAGATGTTTTGTCTAAGAAGCGGCGATTCAATGAATTTGAGATCGTGGCATTATCCGAAGAGTGTAGTGCGGTCATTCAAAGAAAGTTACCTGCTAAGCTTAAAGATCCGGGAAGCTTCTACATCCCTTGCAACATTGGGACAAATTTTAATGGTAAAGCTCTTTGTGATTTGGGTGCAAGTATTAACTTGATGCCTCTAGCTGTTTTCAACCAATTGGGCTTAGGAGAGCCAAGACCTACTACCGTATCTTTGCTCTTAGCCGATTGAAGCATGTCTAAACCAAGAGGAATCATTGAAGATGTCCTAGTTAAAGTGGACAAGTTTATCTTCCCTGTGGATTTTGTAGTGCTTGATTGTGAAGTTGATTGGAAAATTCCTCTCATCTTTGGGCGTCCATTCTTAGCCACTGCAAGGACTCTCATTGATGTAGAGAAGGGTGAGGTCACTTTGAGGGTCAATGACGAGCAAGTGATATTCAACATGCAAAAAGCCTCGAAGTTTCACGATGATCTTGCTCAATGTTTGTTTGTAGATACATTAGATGCAGTTACTCCTCAAGAATCATATGCCTCCATGATCAAAGACCCTTTAGAGGCATCCTTGATTGGTGAGAAGAGCTTTGAGAAGTTTGATGAATATCTTGTTGAAGAAATCTTTCATTTTGACCCAATTCCTCATTCTAGACCAAGGACTTTTGAACCACTTGAGGTGTTTGATGCCTCAAGTACTCCATTGAAGCCTTCTATTGAAGTTCCTTTGGTTCTAGAGTTGAAGCCATTACCTTCTCATCTCAAGTATGATTATTTTGGGAAAGCACGCCACTTACCGATAGAATTGGAGCATGGAGCTTATTGGGCTATTAAAAAGCTAAATTTTAATCCTAAAGCTGTGAGGAAGAAAAGGCGACTTCAACTCAATGAGTTAGATGAATTTTGCCTAAATGCCTATGAGAATGCAAGGATATACAAGGAGAAGACCAAGCGGGATCATGACAGCAAAATTATACCTAAGAGTTTTGAGCCCGGTCAAAGGGTTCTCCTTTATAATGCCAAGTTGAGGTTATTTCCGGAAAGCTAAAATCTCGATGGTCCTATTCCATTCACGGTGGTTCAAGCATCCAAATTTGGTGATGTGGAGCCGAAAATGAGAAAGGTGAAAGATTCAAGGCTAATGGTCAACGATTGAAGCACTATTGGGGTGGAGATGTGGATAGGCTTGTGTCCACTATTTACTTAGTTAATGAGGAGTGATCACCATGAAGAGTCGAGCTAAAGACTATAAACTAAGCGCTTCTTGGGAGGCAACCCAAGCTCTAAACTAAATCTTTTCAATTTTTGTGTTTGTCTTTTTAGTAGATTTATGTTTGATCTTTTTGTTTTGTAGGAAGAAAAGGGTACCCAACTTAGAATTGGATTGTTGTAGCTGGGAGGAGTATTTATGAAGGAGGAAGAACTCATGAGCTATAAAGGAAATGCTTTTGAGGGAAGTTCGTTTGACTCTAAGCTCATATATATTTGATTAGGGTGAACTAATGTTGACTAGTCAATTTTGAGTAATACTATGGAAATTGTGATTATTTGGTTGAGTCTCTATGTGAAATCCACTTGTGACTATGACTTGAGTGCTCAAAATTTGATGTGTTGTGGTATTCCCTACGAATATGTGTGTATGTGTGTGCCTTATGGTATTGGATGGTTTAAAGTGTTTGATCCTAAGTAATTTGGTTGATATTGGGTGGTATAAAGCTTATTGGGTGATTCTTGAGGCATTTGGGAATGTTTCTTGTGTTTTGCAATTGTGTTGGTGTTGTTTTGTGTTTGACAAAGAAATCGTCACGGCAAGAAGTTTACAACGGCCATGGCCGCTGTCCAAAGTTGCTCTCTCGTGTTCACTTTTCGTGGCAAAAGAATCGGCCATGGCCGTCTCTCTGTGTTCACTTTCCGTGGCTGCGCAACCTGGCGCGCCAAGCTTTCTCTGTGTTCACTTTCCGTGGCCGCGAATCGGGCCGTGGCGTGTGTCAACCTTAAAAAAAACAATTATTTTCGATTTTATTATTATTTTAAAAAAAAATATCAAAAAATAAATAAATAAATAGAAATATATATTTTTTTTCCTTCCCACTTTACCCTTCATTAGTTCACATAATCCCCATTTTACCCAAATGAACATTCCCAAATTCAAAACCCTAAATCCCAAATGTAATTCCCTCCTCAATTCTCAATCGAAACTCAAGATTGCAGCCCCATTCCATCGCAGCCAACACTCACGACTCCTCCCCTCAAATCCCTAAATTTGAAAGCATCAATCTCGCCTCCACGCCTCTGTTTCCACCGTCATCCTTCCTTCCACCGTTGGCTTTCCTCCTCCTTCCCTCCGTTCATCACCGTCGGCCACCACCCATTCCCTTCCTCATCCAACATCGGACTGAATCTCTCGACCCTCACTCCAAAGTCACGATCCATCGTCGCCTTCTCCTCGCCGCCCTCTTCTTTCATTCCGTTCACCCTCACCGTCGCCACCCTTCTTCCATAGCTTCTTCCTCGACTCCGTTCCTCGTCACCGTCGCTTCTCACCCATCGTACCTCCATCACTCTCACCGTCGACAGTAGCCCTCTACTCCTCCTCTCCGCCAACTATCTTCTAAGTTCTACGCTTTCACACTCGGACCTCCACCGCTTTTGTGCGGCTAACGTCTGCGCTGCTGGCTTTCGTGGCGTCCTCGCAACTTCCGGAGTTTGATCCCCGCTTCTCCGGTTCGTAGTCCCATTTTGATGTATTCGTGCCTCTAGCCCATCTGAGTTTGGTCTGATATTGTTCCTCTTCTAAGGTAAAGCCTATGCATTTCTCCATTTTTTTTGTTTGGTTGTGTTTGGGTAGATTAGAGTTCAATTTGATGCAGTAATGGTCTGATGCCTCTGTGTTTTTCTGAGTAAATGTCAAAGCATGTTTCTCATAGGCTTGAACATATGTGGTGGGTTGAGGATTAGAACATTATTAAATGTGGTTCGATTTAATGCGATTACATTTGGTTGGATTGAGCCGAGGTTCCGATTAAATGTGGTTAAATGTGGTTGGCTTGAATTCATATTATGATTAAATGTGGTGCTTGATTAGCTCTTGGCTTAATACACTCTTGGGACCAAAGTTCTTGTTGTTACAATCTTGAGATAAGTTTACAAAACTTTGAAAATTCTTGAGTCCCACTGGATTGTTTACCAAAGTTTTGCAAATTCACCAAAGTTTTGCTGAAATCTTTCAAAGAAATATTTTTGGCACTTTTGTGATTTCAAAACACTCAATTGCTTCATTGTTGAGTCTTATTCCAAAGTCTTACCCTCTGAATTTTGTGCATCTGTGGTTTTGACTCAGTGTTAAAAGAAAGCTAAACTGAGGCTTAAACTGATGAGTTTCAATCTGAGTATTAGTGTCTTTCATTGCTTGTTTTGATAGTCTCTGGGCTGAAAATAAAATTTGAGCTTTAATTTTCGAGATGGTTCTCGTCTATGCTTGGTCATCATGAGGACTAACTATATCCCCGAATCGAAACTTGTGGATACATTCGACAACTTTGGTTATTGTTGAATATGAGTTTTTAAAGTCTTTAGAATATCCATTTACATACGATGTGTAACCGGAAATACTACTGTTTTGAATCTCCACAGGGTTTCATGAATTGCTTTTAAACTAATAATTTTGCAAAATGAATCTCTTGCTATATGTTCTCTTGATGACCTATATATCTTGAATGATTACTCGAAGTTATGCTCTGCCAAGTTATTGTGACTGTTGAGAATTAAGCTTGAATTGGATTTGTGATTTGAGGTGTAGCAACTAGCAATTGCTGATGATTATTAGTCCTAATAAGTCCTGCAATGTTTGCTGCAATCCTGAACGAAAAATTTTGTCCATTTTTTGTAAGCATAATTGATTGATTAAGCATAGTCATTTACTGCCAAATGATGATGATGTTCGGAAATCTTTGGGTCACCCATTTTAATCTGCCAATCTCAAGTTGATTTTTCTTTATATGTAAATGGCATAAGTCTTGTTTTTGGCATTAAGTGTTGTCCAAGTCACCAAGGTTTCATAACACACTTTGAAGTGCATTCTTTAGAAAAATTTGGATCAATTTGGCAATTAAGTGAACTTATGTTTAATTAATCTGTTTGTGCTCTTCAACCATTGTCAAATCTTTTCATTGTGGAAAACCAAATTATCATTCACTAAGTTAAGCCTGGTTTTGAGCAATACCATGAGATTACTTGTTTGTAATTACTGATGATTGCAATTGTGGAACTGTTTTTTGCTCGAATCATGTGTTTTTTTTATATGAGAAAAGCTTTTGGGTCCCTTAGAAGAAGTTCTTTTGGTGATTTAACGCTATTTTGATTAAGGGTTTTAATAATCGTTTGTCAAAACTAAATCTGTGACCTTTTACTTTTCTCATGATTATTGAATTGGTCCACTCTTGATTAAAAAAAAAAAAAATTCTTTGGTCTACCACAATGAAATGGATTGATCAGCTACCTCTGCAATCTTTGAAATGTCATTTTGAGAAAGTAAATGGTTTTCTAAGGCATTGAGGAGTAGGTTTAGGCTTGGAATGTTGATTGGCGCTTGGTATTAGCTTGATTCTAAGTTTGGGGATCTTTTCTTTTTTAGGATAAGTTAAATAAGTTCCTTTTTGTTTTCTGTGTCATGCTTAGATTGTGCTGCAATTTTTGCTTATGGATGTATGTTTTATTGTGCCAATCTTGTTGTTGTTGATGTGCATGCATCCTGTGTCCAATGATTTAACAGCCGGTGCCTTCCTCTGGTTTGGATTAGATTGTTGATAGCTTTTTGATGTGGGTATCTGATTATGATTCTTGATGGTTACTAATGGCCACTGCTATTTTGAAAATGTTGTGGCTAGTCTATTGAGGGCCTAGTTGTTAGTTTGTAAATGTCTTGTGGATATGAGTTGAATCGAATGCAGTGTGCTACTTCTTTACTTGCCCATCCTTTTAGTTGACAATGAGGACATTGTCCATTTTAAGTTTGGGGTGAAAGTTCACTTTGCAAGCAATTTTGAAATTTTTTGTCACTTTGATGAGTGCACACTGAAAATTTTGAACAGGTTTTGTAAGAAAATTGTTGGAATGTTTGAAATTTCTCTTAGCTTAAATTTTTGTTTGTGAAGAATGCTAAAATGAATTGTTATTTGTCAAATTTGCTTGAATGATCCGATGATATAAATCACTGCTCAATCTTTTATGTTTGTTAGGAAATTTTGTTTAATGTGCATTGATGGATGTTTTGTAGTGATAAATCATGTTATTCAGGGATTTTTAAACTATAAAAGCACTATTGGAGTTCATTTTATTCTGGATGTTCTTGTTGAAGGGTTTTGTGGCAAATTAGGTTATATGCCTTGTTTCAAATTGTTGATTTCAAAATAATCTTTGGACTTCTTCAAAGCTTTTGGTTTATTTCATAAGATTTGAAGAAAGGATTAGGGCACTTCATAAAATGCGATTGAGCCTTTCAAGCCTACCTAATTGATTCTATTCCCTTTTTGAACCCTTATTTTGAGCCTAATTGAAAAACCAATTAAAGATTCTTTTTGGAAGACCTAACATCTACCTACCTTAGCCAATGTGAAAAACCATGATTCCTTTGCTTTGAGATAGATGATGATTGATTGGGTTGTGAAATTTGGTGATGTGTGAAATTCAAATGAACGAGAAAAAGGAGTGTAGAAAGTAAAAGGGCTCACAATGTATAGAAATCAAGCCAAAAAAAAACAAAACAAAACAAAACAAAACAAAACAAAACAAAAAAAAAAAGTTCAAGAAGGCTTGATATGGAAAAGATCAATTTGGTTTAAGTTTGGGGGAGTATGTTTAATGAGAAAAGGAAGAAACCCCTTGAGTGGTTATCATCTATCTTGAGGTATTTGTTGATTATCCTTTATCTTTTCTTTTGAAAACCTTAACCCCCGGCCCCATTACAAGCCGAAAAGTCCCTTTGATTTTTAAGTCAAGTGGAGTGAATTAGAAGAAAAGAGGAAGAAATTAGATAATGATGGAATTGATTGTTTGAATATAGTTATATGACTTGAATTGTTGCTTTTAACTTTAGCAAGTGCAAAAAGAGTATAGGTCAACTCCATTCACACACTCACATTTGGAAATTCTTGAAAAACATGTTTTAATCTATGAAGTGTTCATTTTTTGCATGTTTACTTGGTTTCCTGTTTCATATAACTCTTTGAGCAGTAAATGAGGACAAAATTTATTCATGCATCAATGACAAATACTGACAAAATTTTGTGGAGATACACGGACCGTATGTGTAGCGGATGTAAGCCAAGTCCAAATTCAAACCCATGTTTGATATAGAAGAAGATTGTTCGCGGCTTAATAAACTTCCAAGCAACTTTGTACCAAAAAGGAAAAAGTTCCAAGCGTCTTTTTTGTGTGTGGTTAAGGTGCATTTTTACCAACAAACTATTATAAAAAGAGCATCTGGCACAAATATTTATTAGTGGTACCTTAAATACAAAACAACAATTAAAAGGGGGGTAAAAAAACACAATCCCGTTAGTTTAATTAATTGATAGATGTTTAGCTCAGCTGATATGCTGATGTGGCGAAGATAAAATGAGGATGTGGCACCTTGTGTACCTGGGATTCTTGTGTCCTTCAATGGCGACACTAGCACCTGGGATTCTTCAGAAGCTCCTCGATGGGACTAACACCAGAGTTAAACCTACTAGAGAGCATCGGAGCTCGCTTCTTCAGGTCACTGACATTGTTCCGGCCGACCTAGACGAGAAGAACCTTTGGCCAAAGCATGGGTTCTACATAAAAGTATCCGATTCATCTCACTCCATTTACGTCAATCTTCCCTCCGATCAAGATGATTTCGTTCTCAGCAACAACATGCAGCTGGGTTAGTTCATATATGTCGACAGATTAGAGCTGGGTTCCCCTATTTCGGTCGTGAAAGGCGCGAAACCACTCCCCGGATGGCACCCACTAGTCGGAACACCAGAGCCATTGATGGGTCTGAGACAAAAGGGAGTGAGGAGCGAATAGAGGCCTCCCGATTCAGCTCGTCAAAGAAGAGGGTCTTGGGAAACATGGGGGAATGATGGAGATAAAATTTCATCTCCGATGGTGTTTAAGCCTGTGAATTTGGACTTTGATTAGTGCACGCCGGTGAAAGAACCGAGAAGTTTTGCGAAAAATTGCAACTTCCGGGCAAAGATGATGTCTCGATGACAATGACGTCGGCTAGAACCACCCCTTTTACGGCGTGAGAAGCTCAGTGGGTGGAGGGCTTTTGGCAAAGATGACAGATGCTAAGTTAGAAAGTCCAGCCTTGCTTAGGAAAAGCTGTGTGGTGAGTTCTTGTTCTTAGAAAGTGCAGACTGTCGATAATGAAATTGCATGCATGATTGGTTTAGGATTTCAGTCAAACACGCTCGCAAGCAGCCTATGTCGGAGAATCACTCACAGTTTCGGCTTCCATGACGTCAATAGAGCCTCCGATGGGTTTCACCGTTCTTTCTTTTTCTCTACTCTCTTAGCTTTTCTCCAGGATCGCGTCTTCGTTTTCTCTTCAGTGATGATTTCGCCTTTGATTCCTATTTTCCTCAAAGCTAAAGGCAAAAATAAGGCAGAGTCAATTTTTTTCTGACATAAGTTGCCACATCCTCATTTTATCTTCACCACATCTGCATATCAGATGAGCTAAACGTCTGTCAATTAATTAAACTAACGGGATTGTGTTTTTTAGCCCCTTTTAATTGTTGTTTTGTATTTAAGGTACCATTAATAAATATTTGTGCCAGATGCTATTTCTGTAATAGTTTGTTGGTAAAAATGCACCTTAACCCTTTTTTTTCCTGTCATAAAGCATACAGTGAAGTTATATTAAAAATTAAAATTACAAAATACTCCACCACCTTCTTAATCTAATATTTGGAAAGTTGATTTTGATCTTAAATATATGGTAAAAATTTTATATTTATCAATATTTTCATAGTTTAACCCTATTGATGATGCTACATCAATAATAACCAAGGAAGAGAGAAAAGAAAATAATTAAATAAGATAATTAAAGTATTTTAAAAAATACATGTTATATTAACTAACTTAACCTTTAACTTATGTACACGGTTAATAATAGGAATATTATAATAATTTGTGTCGTATGATACAAAAGCCCAAAAATCAGGTCTTAATAGGCCTTTGGCCCAACTGATTCCTCAAAATTCGGTTTTTGGCTCAGCTTTCAAAATTTGAAATGGCGGTCGCCCTTCGTGAAATGACTGACTTACAGTACTAAGTACTAAATAGTAAATACTAACCATCTCAAAAGAAACTATCCCAAACAGAAAGGACTCAAAGGGGTTCTGTTTCCGTGGGCGTTGGCTGAAGTGCTGAACAAACACGATGGGAGCGAAGAGCGACTACGAGACTCTCAGAAACGCACGCGTGTTAGAGAATCAGGTCTCCATTCCATCATCTCCTTTGATCGCGATATTATTCCCCTTTTAGCTTCTTTCTTATGCAGTGATTTGGTAAATGCAGGCTCGATTAGCTTCTCTGGGTATTCACAAAACCATCTCTCAACTTCGGGAAGCAACAGCATCTGCTATGCCAAAACCTGAAAGACCCTGGAATATAAAGGTTTATAGAATCCCTCCTCTGCGTCGCTCCCAGAGAATCAACACAACCGACACGATGGGAGCGAGACGCGTGTTAGAGAATCAGGTCTCCGTTTCATCATCTCCTTTGGTCGCGATATTATTCCCCTTTTAGCTTCTTTCTTATGCGGTAATTTGGTAAATGCAGGCTCGATTAGCTTCTCTAGGTCTTCGCAAAACCATCTCTCAACTTCGGGAAGCAACAGCATCTGCCTTGGTCTCCATTTCATCATCTCCTTTGGTCGCGATATTATTCCCCTTTTAGCTTCTTTCTTATGCAGTAATTTGGTAAATGCAGGCTCGATTAGCTTCTCTGGGTCTTCACAAAACCATCTCTCAACTTGGGGAAGCAACAGTTTCTGCTAAACCAAAATCTAAAAGATCCTTGAATAAAAAGGTTTATGAAATCACTCCTTTGCGTCGCTCCCAGAGAATCAACACAACCGACCTCAATGGAAATGGCAGCCACCTTTCACTGCGACTGAGAGGGAGTAAAATCGACCCTTCGCCACCAAAACAAGGTTTCCGGCTAATATTTGATTTTTCTTTTGGCCAACGTAGAAACAATAGGAACATTAAAATTCTAATGCTAATGTATGTTTTTTCTGTTGTTTGCAATAGTGAAAGGAGATGTATCTGAAGACGGGGAAGAGCGTTTTCCAAGTGAACCAGAAGATAAGAGGCCTGCAAATGCACCGTTGATTATAATAGAGGGAACAGAACATCAACTTTCAGCAGAAGCTTCGGCTGTCCGCTGCAATAGCAAGGGTGTGTACAACCCTGTATTTGGCATATGCTGTCATTTCTGCAGGTTTTCTCTAAACTTTATGACATTAATAAGTAGAATATGACATTCTTATCTATTATCAAGCCTACTGATTAATAACATTGTAGGTTTCTGCATTTGTTTTAGTGGTGTTGTTGGGGCCTTGGGGGTAATGTGTTCAGTTCATCGAGCCTTTTTCCCCAATTTTTTATTCTTTTTTTTTTGGGTTGCATTTTCCAAATTTGGCATATATGTCCTGGATTTTCTTAAACTGCCATTGTACACACATGATCCATGGGTCACAATCACAAATGATGAGCTTCGATGATAGAATATTGGGAAAATGACACTAAGATCGAAATCAAGAAAAATAATATTAGAAAAATCCTATAGCTTGTCAATGACAAGTCAAAGAGCAACTATTGACAAGTGAAAGAGTTACTATTGATAAGTTGTGAGACTTGTCTAATATTTTTTTTAGTTGGGACCTTAGTGTCATCTTCCTAGAATATACTGTCGTCAAATGGAAAGGTCACAGTGTGTATTTACTATTTAGCTCCTTCTGCTTTGCCATTAAGCCATACCTGTTTTACTTGGAATGAGGACACTGCAATGGAATGCACGCAGGCAAAAGAAATTATGTGGTGAAGAAGACTGCAAAAGATGTGGCAATTTTGATGTAAATGAGCCGTGCCTAGGTTAGATTTAGAATTGCGAGTTATTTTTCCATTCTATGTTAGCCCCTCATTTGTTAAACACTTACCATGCATATTTTAAGCAGGGAAGACTGATTGTTCTTTATGCCACTCTAGTACTGGTGTTTTCTGCAGAGCATGCCTCAAGGTTCGCTATGGTGAAGGTAAGTAGCAAATGTCCTAGCTAAATATTAGACATGTTGATGGGGTAAACAAATTAAGAATACATCGGAATAATAATACTGGCGTCTGATTTATTTACCTGATGATCCCAATTTATGTGAAAATTCATCTTGCCTTTTCCACTTATGCAGCTATAACAGCTATAGAGGTTTGGTTTAATGCTAAAAATAGTGCTAGTTTTCCCCTTAGACTGGAGTATTAGTAAAATATCTTCTATCTTAAAGACTTTAAACATTGTGTCTAAGTTAAATAAGCTTTACTTAGATCGTGGTATCGTAGTTTATGAACTCTAAATATTATGCTATGAAAGAATTGGGACTCTTCCAAAATGATCCGATATCGTGTCTTTTATCTTTATTTTACATTGTTAGAAATGGAGGAGGTGAGAGAGAACAAACAATGGATGTGCCCTCACTGCATAGAAGCAAAAGAAATGAACCCTTACTGGATATGCAACAGTTAGCCCTTCTAAATTCGAACAACTACATATAGTTATTTTTTTTTTTGTTAGATTTTATCAGTACCAATGCATTCTTGTTTTTGTTGAATTTATGTTTATAGCTCAATATGCCTGAAGAAACGTGATATCGCTCCAACTGGAATTGCAATATTCAGAGGTTAGTTCTTCTGTTTTAATTTGATTTTATGCTTACATTACTGTTCTATTGCTTATGTAATAATGTCTTTGCATTGTTTTTGACATTCTCTTGGCATTTCCCCTCTTGGATTGGTTGAAATATAGCTCGCCAAATGGGATATGAATCGGTGGCGCATTTTCTTATGGATGAACTCAAAAGAAAAGATGCAAAAAGGTGCAAAACCTGAAGGATATATATATGTGTAGTGAAAGATCAAGTTTTGATATGGATATTCAACTAATTCCTAATGATGTTGACTTTTTATTAGCCTTCCATTAAGCCTTTTTATTAAATATTGGTAAAATTAAAAATATAAAAAAGTGAAAAAAGTTGACTCTTTTGGTAATGCTAAAATATATAATTAAATATAGTTAATGAATAAAAATTTATATAAATTAAAAATCATACAAATATAAAAAAATTTATCAAATAATATTACCAAGGTTATAGAACCCGGACCGGACCGGCCGGTTTGGACCGAAAACCGTCGAACCGGCTGGACAACCGGTCCGAGTTTGGGGTTGAACCGGGGTACCGAGTTGACCCGGAGTCAACTCGGTCAACTCGGCCCGAACCGGCCGAGTCAGAGTAAAAATGATGTTTTTTAAAAAAAAAAAACAATGACTGAAGAAGAACAAGAAGAAAGGGACTCAAGGGAGAGTGCCGGCGCCTTGGCGGTGGCTGGCGGAGATCACGATCTAGATCTAGGTTTGTTGAAGGTAGAAGGTCAGAGCTTCTACCTCTAGTTCACAATCAGAAGCTCAGTAGCGCCTCCCTACTTCTCAATGTCGAGATCGAACAGGAAGGTGGAGAGACTGAGAGAGGGAGTTCTGAATTTGGAGAAAGATAAATCTGTGACCCATTGAGAACGACGAGGGACTGAGAGAGAAGGAGAGATATGACTTGAGGAGTTGAAGGAGGGAGAGAAAAACACCTCAAGAGTAAAGACGGTGGCAGAAAAAAAAAACGTCTGGATTAGCTTTACTAATGAAACAAAAGATACAAAAGTCAAAAAGCCTATAGTGTAGCCTGTAGCCTATACACTACTAATGGACCCATCACATTTATGAGATTGTGAACGCTGAGCTCTCTGCTTTCTTTTGAAAAACGCAATATAATACTATATATCTAAAACAAAAAGTTATTCATATATCACATCCTATTATAAAATATTTTTTATTATTAAAATATAAATATTTTTATCTATTTTAATTAAAGTATATTTTTAATTAATACCTTATTTCCGTCGACGTCGATCCACCCAATCGACCCTTTAACCCAAGATTCACTCTTAGGTTCAGCGACCGGTCCGATTTTCAAAACCTTGAATATTACATAACTAATTGGCTATGGACTGAAAAAGAGCTTCATGAACAGAGACCAACACATTAAGCAATAAACACAACTTTTCACCTCCAACAGATATCAAATCATCCACTAGAGTATAATTTAAAAATTTATCAAGTAATTTCTAGACAATTAAATTTCTTATGGATTTAAATCAAAGTACTGCATAAAAATTTACCACTATGGCCTTTATAAGAATTAAGTAAAGGTAAAATTTAAAACAATGATTATTAACTTTTAAATGAATTTATATTTAGGACAAAAAAAAAAATCTATAAGAATATATAATAAGGACCATTATAGTATTTCAATTTTTTTTTTATACCAATAATTCAACTATTTATAAATTAAAAGGGGGTTACACGGGGGGAAATTAATCCCATATTCTCACTAGAAATTAGAGACGATAAAAACTCGGGGCATTTATCCATAAAAGCTGACGAAGGAAGCCCATGTTTAGTTAATGCATCAGCCACAGCATTAAGCTCTCCCGGAATATGCTGAATTTTTAACGCCCATTTCTTCAATAACTGCTCCTTTATGTGGTGGGGTCATTAGGGATTGCTTGGGTAATTGGGTAGTGGGTTTTGCTAAATCCATTGGTGACTGTGGCTCTTCGGCAGCAGAGGAATGGGCTATTGCTGAGGGTTTACATAATGGCTTGGGACTGAGAAAAAGTTATATTAAAGTCGATAAATGTTATTAATCTTTATCCTAGATTTATCATTCGTTACTTGCAACAATTTTGTGTTCAAAGTAAGGGATTTGATGGATCTGAATTGGCGGAGTTGATGTTAGAGTTATTCCAGAAACTTTAATAGAATAGGCGACGCTTTTTAGCCAAGAGAGCGTTTCGATTACTGCTCTTTTAGATGAGTGTCCTTCTAACTTGAGGGCTTGGTTAAACCAAGAGTGTTTGGGATTTAATTCCCTGCTGTGTAATCTTTTTCTTGTAATGTAGGCTTTTATGCCATCTTTCATATCAAAAAAAAAAAAAAAAAAAAAAGCTGCTCCTTTATCGTCCATAACAGCAGGTTCTCTCTGTTGTCTATTAGATCAATAGGCAACAAGTCAACTAATTCTTTAGAGTCCGATTCTAAAATCACCTTACGAAAACCAAGATCCCAAGCAAGGCTGAGGCCCTTAATAACAGCCCACTCTTCTGCTTCAAAGACACTGCAGGAGCCTATAAAATGAGAGAAACCAGCAACCCACCCACCAAATTGATCCCTTATAACACCTCCACATCCCGATCGACTAGCAAAACATGAGACAGCCCCATCCACATTTACTTTAACCCAGTCTTTAGGAAGGGGGGTCCATCTAAACAGTGAGGTTGCATTGTGAGACACCTTGTTCGCGGGCCCTTGTAATTGGGTGAAGGAAGCCCACGTTTTGAGGACCATATTAGCTGGAAATTGAGGTTTAGCAAAGTCTTCCTGAAACAAGGCGCGATTCCTCCACTTGCACAAACTCCAGATGGCTACACCCCACAGTAGGTGCCAATTACCATCCTTTAAAATACCCAGATCCATTCTAAGATTCATAATCCCCCATTCCGTCAAAGAAACTGAGAAAAAATGATGCAGGTGACTTGGATGGACTCATATATGCCACATATCTTTGGCATATTTACAGTCCCTGATAATATGAAGAACACTCTCAATATTACTATCACAGGAAGGACACAGTGGAGATGTACTTGACCATCTACTTCTCCAGAAATTCGTGGGAAGTCTGTCATTAAAAGCAATCCACATAAAACATCGAATGCACTCTGCCCCTTTCCACCGCCAAATGTACTTGAAAAGAGGATCACTAGTACTAGGCGAGATTCCTTCTATCTTCTGGTATGCACTCTTCACAGTAAAAGAGCCATTATTAGAGCCTTGCCAAGCCAAAACATCATTCCCTGCACACTGGATTGGAGGGAGAGCGGAGATCAATTTTTGTAGGGCTCTACAAGATAAGATTGATGATAACTGAGAAAAAATCCAGTATCCATCTAACACCCAGTCTGCGACACAGCTATTCTCCTCCTCAACAGAGAGAGAACGAAGACAGAAGCTTTTCAATGGAAGATCCTGAAACAACCATTTGTCATTGAAGAAATTCACACTTTTACCATTCCGGACATGCCATATAGAAGCATTATCTATCAGTTCCTTTTGCTGTACAACAAATTTCCACAACACTGAATCAGTCTTTTTTGCACTCAATAGCGAATCTACCTCCCTCAGCATGTACTTATGCAACAAAACTTCAGTCCACAAACCTCCTGAACCACTAATGAGCATTTATGCTAGTTTAGCGCCACATGCATCATTCATGGAAGTCAACCGTTTCACACCGAGACCTCCCTGATTCTTAGGAAGTAACATTTGATTCCACCCAATAGGGTGATAACCATATGAAGAATCACTATGTCCCCAGATAAACTTTCTTTGAATTCTCTCCACTTTTCTTTATAAGCTTTTTTTCTCTCTTCAAGTTGGAAAAGCCAAAAGCAAATTTTTTTTGCTATGATTTAAACTTTTTTATTTTCAAAAGCCCAATTGAAAAAAACTATCCCAAACACTTGAAAAAAAGCGGAAAGCGTCCAATATGACTTTTGTTCCCTCAATCGTGCTTTTGAAGATTCTAAAAATCATCCCAAACACGCCCATAATAACTGCTTTTCAAACTAAAATAAACTCTAAAACTGTGTTAAGTTCTTATACTTTAACATGAACCGATAATTTCTTATACCTGAATTGGTTTGAGGCATGTGGAAAACAACACGAGCAAAGGGACAAGCCATAGATTTAACAATTGCTGTGATTAGTGTCGTGTGGAAAATTTAAAAAGAGAAAGCCATTGGTGGGAGTGGAAAGGTAGGACATCTATATTTTCCCCTTTAAGCTTATTTTCTCACACACAAATTTTTCTCCCCATAGGATCCAAATAAGTCCTTATCTATGGAATATAAGACCAAGTCACCCATCTCTAAAAACCTCAACTTTTAATGCAAAAACTCTCCTCTCAGAAAAATTGCTTGCCATGAGAAAACCAAGTCAATAACAATTGACAGCACATGTCAAATTCGGATCCTTTCAATTCTGAGAATGATGTTGAACGAATAGGCTTCGCGTTTATCTTGGACCACTAAATTAAATTAATGTGATATGATGTTTTTATGTAATATTAGATTATATATCAATTTATAAATTTGGGAAATTAAATTGGGAAAAAATTATAAATATAAAAGATAAAATAAAAAGAATTCTTACATTTAGAACCAAAATTCACCCACTAATTAGGTTTTAAATTTATAATTGGATGAGTATAGTTTAAGTCAATATTCTAAATGAGTATATTTTAATTAAATGGATCTTGGTTCTCTTAGTCCAACGCTGCAAGAGCAATCAGTTTGATTTCAATAGTCAGAGGAATTTCTTTTGAACCCGAAGATAGTATTTTACAAAATTTAATTATTTTTTGAAATTTTATTTTGAATCTGTTTTATTGTTGATCACTTCTTACCTTTCTTTTGCCAATGTTGATCACTTCTTACTCTTAAAGCTTTTGAGCCTCCTCTGAATTATAACATGTCCTGTATTTTCTTATCATATAATGTGGCCACTGATTCTGATGACAAAAAAAAAAAATACTAGTATATCACAATTGACATGCTGTTAAAGTAATTTACATACTTGGGCAATAAAAAAAATACATAGTTGTGGTAAAAAAAAAAAAAAAAGGTAAGTTACATTCATTTTTCATATTCATAAGATTTTTTTTTTTTTAATGTGAAAACAGAGTATTCTTAAGTTAGTTTAGACTTGAGTATTACAAGTGCGTGTCTCGGAATTCGAACTTATGTTTTTCTCTTTATAGGGATAAAACTGCTTATCATTTTAACCAACAACTTGTTGGTTTTACCATAAGATCTTTATAAAAGTTAGGGTTAAAAAGGAAAAATGCCTCGGAAGTTTTTTCCCATGGGCATTGTGCATCTAAAAGTTTTAAATTGGACAATTTTATCTCGAAAGTTTAAAAAATGGTAATTTTACTCCTCAGTTTTGTCCCAAATTGTCAACAATTTGTTGACTATTTTGCCGAGATGGGATGCCTACGTGACATCCATCTCATTCTTTTCTTTTTCAGTCAGATTTTCTAACAGGAGGGGATTGCTTGTCCTTCCCCTCAAACTCTCGTCGCACACCCTTATTGATGATCTCCATCTTCCTTTTCAACAACAGATTATGAGCTCTGAAATCAAAATGGGTTCCAGGTTTAACATACCTAACCGATTTGATTTCAAGGCCGAATGATAAATCGATTGATGATGATCTTCCAACTGCAAAAAAGAAACCAAAAACAAATTGGGCCTCTAGTTGGTTCTAGAACAAAAATTTATGTACCTTGCCTTGCATGTCTGAAATCTAATGTGCTTCTTGTCCTCTAAAATCCAGATTTTGAAGGGAAAGAAGAAGAAAAACATAATCTAGATTCATATGTCTACAATGGTAAATTCTTTTTGTCGTCTCCTTGGTCGAAGATTTGAACGCCCCGTGACCCAGAATCAAAACCCGGTTCAAGGTGGTGATGACGATAAGGGGTTCCCAACATCCACCCAAGGGCGGACCCAGAAATTTTTAGATGGGTACAATTGGAAGGGATATTCGGGGGCAAATTTTTTTTTTTTTTTTAAGAAAAATTTTAAATGATCAAAAAATAAAAGAATATAAACAAAAAAAAATATTTATCAAAAAAATATTTATGAAATCAAGTGAATATTGATGATGTAATAAGAGATCTAATTATTTTACAAACCCGCATTTAGAAAAGTAAGACTAAATCTTTTAGAAATAAATGCAAATACATAAATTACAATGAAGGGTAGACACTCAATAAGTTCAAGACATATATTTTAATAATAAAAATATATTACAATAAAAATAATTACAATGTCATTCTTCTAGGTCTTATTTTTTTGAATTTCATCATAATTGCCTTATTTATTTATTTTTGATCAAATAATTGTCTTATTATCAATGTTATCAAATACATTTTTTCAATATAAAACACTAAACAATCATTCAACCATTCATCTCATCTGATCACGAAGTGCAGTCTTGATGTATTAAGAATGTACACTTAATTTAAGGATGACAAATCATTCAAACATGTATTATTATTATTATTTTTAAAGCTCAAATTCAAGGGGGGCAAGTCAATAGGTGGGTCCACCTATGCATCCACCCCGTCAATTTGATAAAAGTCATAGCAAATTCATTATGCAAATTTGAAACCTTTGTTAAATATACCAATGTGGTTGGTTGGTTCTAGTAAAAGATGTTAGTCCCTAACAACCAACCAAATGTTTAAATTCTTATTAGAAGATGTGTTTATATTTAATGTCTAGCATTTCCTCCAATATAATTACTTCTAATAAAAAGATATATGTGATTAGCAAAAAAAGAAAAAAAAAACGTTTTTAAATATCATATACTTATCCTGCTTTAATTAAAATATTTAATAATAAATATGTAAACAGAATCATATTAAAATAGAAACAAGCACATTAAATATGATACCTCTACGAGAGAGAAATTAAAGATAGGTTCGTCACTCTATGAAGTATGAAGAACTAACGTCATTCCCTAAATTCAACCCCATGTTTGATATGGAAGAAGATTGTTGGCGGCTCAATAAAGTTCCAAGCGTCTTTTTTTCCCCCATAAAGCACACTGTCCGGTTATATTACAAATCACAATCACAAAATACTTCAGTTGATTTTTTGGCCTTAAATATAAAATAAAATTTTCATATTTATCATTTTTCTTCTAATTTACCCCATACCGATGTTCCTCGACGGATAATCAAGAAGAAGATGGGAGAAGGGAATGAAGAAGAAGGTGGGTTAAGATCAATTTCTTTCCTCCTAAGATACCCTGCGAGAATTTTGCCCGTAAGTTTTTTTGGGTTAATTTTACTTTGAAGCTTTTTTTTTTTTTTTTAGAGCAATTTTGCCCTCTCTGTTAAAACCCTAACGGTCAACGATGGGTTGTTAACGGAGGGGCAAAATTGCTCCTAAAAAAAACAGGCAAAATTGCTCCCAAAAAAAACTTCTAGGACAAAATTGCTATTTAACCCAAAAAAAAATGTTAAAACTGCTATTTATGATATCATATATTTTTAATTCTTATTTATATAATATCTAGGGGTGGAAATAGGTCAGACCAGCCTAGACTTCACCCTTAATAGGCTAGGCCTGTTCGGCAACAAAGTTGTCTGAGCCTGGTCATGGCGTATATTGTAAGCCATTTTTTCAACTCCGAGCACATCGTACCGCTAAGGAGGCCTATATTTTTTAAAATTTTAGAATTAGACTAACAGGCTGTGGCCTCACTGCAAAACAGGTCTACTTCAAATAGGCTAAAAATATGCCTACTTTAAAGAGGCCGAATTACATAAATCAGCGAAGACAGAGATAAACAAATGATTATATTTTCATCAACGAGTCATTATTGCAAAATTAAATATAAAATATAAAAAAAGGTTAAGTAGCATTTTTGCCCTACAATTTTTTTTTTGGAGCAATGGTACCCCGAAAGTTTTTTTTTTAAGCAATTTTGTCCCGGAAGTTTTTTTTAAAGAGTAATTTTGCCCCTCCATTAACAACCCTAACGGTCAACTAATGGTTGGTTGATCGTTAGAGTTGTTAACGGAGGGGTAAAATTACTCCACACAAAAATTCTGAGGCATAATTGCTCCCGAAATCAGTCTTTAGGGAAAATTGTTACTTAACCCAAGAAAGGTGATTAGGGTATTTTTAAAAATACATATTACATTAACTAATTTAGCCAATTTCTTTAATCTAACTAAATTAAGTAAATATATGTTATATTAAAAAAGAAGGAGTGTTATAATACTACCTCCGGTCCTAATTATAAGACCATATTTATAGTGTAAATTACACTACAAAAGTGATCCTACAATTAGGGAGTAATTTGTGTTGGAGGACACAAAAGCCCAACAATTAGGTCGTAATAGGCCTTTGGCCCAACGGATTCCTCAAAAATCGGTTTTTGGCTGATCTTCAAAATTTGAAATGGCGGTAGCCCTTCGTGAAATGACAGACTCTACCGTATGACTCAAAGGAGTTCCATTGCCGTGGGCGTTGGCTGAACGAACACGATGGGAGCGAAGAGCGACTACGAGACTATCAGAAACGCACGCGTGTTAGAGAATCAGGTCTCCATTTCGTTATCTCCTTTGATCGTGATATTGTTCCCCTTTAGCTTCTTTCTTATGCAGTAATTTGGTAAATGCAGGCTCGATTAGCTTCTCTGGGTATTCACAAAACCAACTCTCAACTTCGGGAAGCAACAGCATCTGCTAAACCAAAACCTAAAGGACCCTGGAATAAAAAGGTTTATGGAATCACTCCTTTGCGTCGCTCCCAGAGAATCAACACTACCGACACGATGGGAGCGAAGAGCGACTACGAGACTCTCAGAAACGCACGCGTGTTAGAGAATCAGGTCTCCATTTCATCATCTCCTTTGATCGCGATATTATTATCTTTTTACCTTCTTTCTTATGCAGTAATTTGGTAAATGCAGGCTCGATTAGCTTCTTTGGGTCTTCACAAAACCATCTCTCAACTTCGGGAAGCAACAGCATCTGCTAAACCAAAATCTAAAAGATCAGGCAATAAAAAGGTTTATGGAATCACTCCTTTGCGTCGCTCCCAGAGAATCAACACAACCGACCTCAATGGAAACGGCAGCCAGCTTCCACTGCGACGATCTCAGCGTTTGAGAGGGAGTAAAATCGACCCTTCGTCACCAAAACAAGGTTTCCGGCTAATATTTGATTTTTCTTTTGGCCAACGTAGAAACAATAGGAACATTAAAATTCTAATGCTAATGTATGTTTTTTCTGTTGTTTGCAATAGTGAAAGTAGATGTATCTGAAGACGGGGAAGAGCGTTTTCCAAGTGAAGCAGAAGATAAAAGGCCTGCAAATGCACCGTTGATTATACTAAAGGGAACAGAACTTCAACTTTCGGCAGAAGCTTCGGCTGTCCGCTGTAATAGCAAGGGTAGAGGCAGTGTGTACAACCCTGTATTTGGCATATGCTGTCATTTCTGCAGGTTTTCTCTAAACTTTATCACATTAATAAGTAGAATATGACATTCTTATCTATTATCAAGCCTACTGATTAATAACATTGTAGGTTTCTGCATTTGTTTTAGTGGTGTTGTCGGGGTAATGTGTTCAGTTCATCGAGCCATTTCCCCCAATTTTTTATTCTTTTTGGGTTGCATTTTCCAAATTTGGCATATATGTCCTGGATTTTCTTAAACTGCCATTGTACACAGTACACACACGATCCATGGGTCACAATCACAAATGATGAGATTCGATGATTGAATATTGGGAAAATGACACTAGGATCGAAACCAAGAAAAATAATATTAGAAAAACTCATAACTTGTCAATAACAAATCAAATTGCAACTATTGACAAGTGAAAGAGTTACTATTGATTAATTGGGAGACTTTTCTAATTTTTTTGTTATTGTTGGGACCTTAGTGTCATCTTCCCTAGAATATACTGTCGTGAAATGGAAAGGTCACAGTGTGTATTTAGCTCCTTCTGCTTTGCCATTAAGCCATACCTGTTTTACTTGGAATAAGAACACTGCAATGGAATGCACGCAGGCAAAAGAAATTATGTGGTGAGGAAGACTGCAAAAGATGTGGCAATTTTGATGTAAATGAGCCGTGCCTAGGTTAGATTTAGAATTACGACTTATTTTTCCATTCTATGTTAGCCCCTCATTTGTTAAACACTTACCATGCATATTTTAAGCAGGGAAGACTGATTGTTCTGTATGCCACTCTAGTACTGGTGTTTTCTGCAGAGCATGCCTCAAGGTTCGCTATGGTGAAGGTAAGTAGCAAATGTCTTAGCTAAATATTAGACATGTTGATGGGGTACACAAATTAAGAATACATCGGAATTATAATACTGGCGTCTGATTTATTTACCTGATGATCCCAATTTATTTGAAAATTCATCTTGCCTTTTCCACTTATGCAGCTATAACAGCTATAGAGGTTTGGTTTAATGCTAAAAATAGTGCTAGTTTTCCCCTTAGACTGGAGTATTAGTAAAATATCTTCTATCTTAAAGACTTAAAACATTGTGTCTAAGTTAAATAACCTTTACTCATATCGTGGTATCATAGTTTATGAACTCTATATATTATGCTATGAAAGAATTGGACTCTTCCAAAATGATCCGATATCATGTCTTTTATCTTTATTGTACAATGTTAGAAATGGAGGAGGTGAGAGAGAACAAACAATGGATGTGCCCTCATTGCATAGAAGCAAAAGGAATTAACCCTTACTGGATATGCAACAGGTAGCCCTTCTAAATTCTAACAACTACATATAGTTATTTTTTTTAGATTTTATCAGTACCAATGCATTCTTGTTTTTGTTGAATTTATGTTTATAGCTCAATATGCCTGAAGAAACGTAATATCGCTCCAACTGGAATTGCAATATTCAGAGGTTAGTTCTTCTGTTTTAATTTGATTTTATGCTTACATTACTGTTCTATTGCTTATGTAATAATGTCTTTGCATTGTTTTTGACATTCTCTTGGCATTTCCCCTCTTGGATTGGTTGAAATATAGCTCGCCAAATGGGATATGAATCGGTGGCGCATTTTCTTATGGATGAACTCAAAAGAAAAGATGCAAAAAGGTACAAAACCTGAAGGATATATACATGTGGAGTGTAAGATCAAGTTTTGATATGGATATTTAACTAATTCCTAATGATGTTTATTTTTTATTAGCCTTCCATTAAGCTTTTTTAAAAAAAAAAAAAAAAAAAAAAAAAAATTGGTCTTAACGATTTAGCTCGCTAGGACTCAGGGTGTACTGACTACTGAGGCTTGGTTGGGTCACTTAATCTATAAATAGGATTCGTTGTCTCAAGTTAAGTCGGGCTAAAAACTTAAATGAAAAGATCAAAATAAATCTCACAGCATACTTTAGATCAAAATATTACAACCCCTATTGCTATCACAAGTTTATGTATAAACGGAAAAAAATAAATAAAGAATCCATTATTTTATGTGGATGGTTCTTCCATAAAAACTAAGGACAACTAAACGAGACCTAGTTGTGCAGCTTTTATATAATGAAATACATGTTAAACAGCATCATCCTCGGCATGATTGAGTTTTCTGAATAGATAACTAAATTTTTGGGGGGGAAACTGTACTTTTGAAGAACGTCGTTACAAGAACTGAATTGCTAGGTAACCAACAAACTGTTGGTTCTTGTTGGGTGTGGTAAAAACCCCCCATTGGGCTCTGTACCTCGAAGGAAACCTTAATCAAATAAAAAATAAAAAACTGAATTTCTTGGTGGTTTGTGGCAGCAGGCTATCGTATTTGAATCTGTGTTTCGGTGGAGCCGGATCATGACGTTCATTAAAAAAAAAAAAACCTTCAATCGTGCATTTGGTGGAATTGAAAGGCACCAAATGTACGACCGGTGGCCGGAAAAATTAAGGACTGGTGCTCTGGGCAATCCATGCTCCGACCCGAAGATCCAAAGATTCACGGCTAAGTCATAAATCCCAGGCGTAGGCTCTTGGTTATAGTCAGCCTCGTGGAAAGGCTGAAGCCGATCAATAACTATCTGACCAAGGAACACGGGTGGTTCCATAAAAGTCATGGTGTTGTTGTAGCAAGAACAAAAGGGGTCAATCTCATATTGTACAAAGGAATGGCTCTGATGCTTGTGAAATCGACCCTTGTGAATCTGTTAGGGTGAGCAAGAAAATGAAGATTTTTTACCAACTAATCCAGATTCACCTTGAGTAGGGCTCATGGGTTGTGAGGGAAAAACTCTCAATATCATTTTTTCTATTCTTACGCCTCGAACTGAGGATGTGATTAATTGGGCGGTATGGATTTTGGAATTTCGGTGCTCCTCTGAATCCGAGAATAACTATTACAAATCTAATACTACTTTCTCTTGTCCTAATTATAGGACAAAGTTTGTAGAGTTTGTATTGCTACAAACTTTATCCTATAATTAGGACAGGAGGTAGTACCTTTTATTCTTGATATATAATTGAATTGTGCGGATTAAGGAAGAAAGTTAAATAAATTATTTAATTATAGCATATATTATATAATCTCTTTAAAATACTATCGTTAGATTATATATCGGTTTATAAGGAATTCATATTCCATCCCTAAAATGAGGGTTTTTTTTAAATAAATAAAAAATCATTAATTTTTTATTTGTTTGAGTTAAGTTGCTAGATACATTAAAAATTAATTAATTTGAGAGACGAGATCTTTATTAAAAAATATTTTAAGATACTAGGTGCTAATAAAAAAATATTTCATGGTGTTCGGCGTAGAAAAATGAATTAATTTCAGAGATTGGGTGTTGTTAGAAAAATATTTCTAAATACTGCATATACTAAAAATTAATTAATTTGGGGTATCGAGTGCCAAAAATATTTCAGCGTCTTGTATACAATTTAATCTCAATAAATAAAAATACACAAAGAATTAAAAAAACAAAAAAAAAAAACAAAAAACGATTCCTCGGCCAAAATGCTGATTGAGCATGCCCTTCTCATAGATTCATTGAGGAGGTTAAGCCAACTTATTTATAAGTCAGATAAATTAATTTAGAGAAAAGTGATAAAAATAAACACTTTTAAAGTAATTTATTTACCTTCTTTAATCTTTTTAAATTAGTCAATTTGAATTTTATATAGGACGGATGTAGTATATATAATATTAATGATAATCTTTACGATTATATATAATCAAAATGCGATTCGGGCCAATATATTCCAAATAAACCAGACAAATCTATACTTAATAGAGAATCCAAGATCAAATAAAATAGTTGTAACCACACTAATCAAAATAACATTTGAATTTTATAAGATACAATAGGTTAAATGTGGTGAAACTCTTCAACTACTGTATGTGCAGGGGCGGAGGGAGGGAGGTGTTAGAGGTGGCTCCCAGCCCCTAAAATTATAGAATGAGATTCAAATTTTTAGAAATATATATTTTGGCTTTATATAAATTTCATTATTTTTATTTTAGTCCTTACTATTTGTTTCATGAAGGGACTAAAATGAATATATTGAAACTTTTTGAGGTTGAAATATAATTTCATAAAATTTGGGTTCTATTTTGTAATCTTAATTGTAATTTCTAGCTCCACCACTGCATATAGTATTGTGCATCTATATAAAGATACTCCCTCCGATTTTTAATATAAGAACATCTATCATTCTATTGATACATGTATATTTCATTTAATATTAAGTGAATGCTTAAAAAACAGGAATCTCTAGATTGTAATCATTATATTAGCATGTTCAGCACACAATCACCATTTATTAAATTTATGTTTTATGTTTTTTAAAATTTTATATAACCTAGTTCACCCCTTAGATGACCTCTAAACTATCAATTGTGGAGTTTAATTTAACTTAAATTTATTCTTTTTTTATGAGAAACTTAACTTTTATTTTTATTAGGTGTATGTAGTATATTTTTATTATGAAAATCCTTACAAACATATATATTTAGCCCAAATTACTTAACATGTTTTTTGCAATCATATCAAGAAATCTGAGTCATTTATATATTATTTATTATATAATAAACTATTATACTAATATTAACAACATTTTAAAATTCATTCAATTTGATTTAATTGGATGCAAATATATTAAATATTCGGGGCTTATTTAAATTAAAATTTATAAAAATTACTTTTACCCAATTGACTTTTACAAATATAAACTTTTTGAACTTGAAATCCAAGATAAAAGCTAAGAGGTCTAGTTTTAAATATGTGAAACTATAAGTATATTTGATAAAAAAAATTAAAAAATTTTAATTAAAAATTAAGTGAAACTATATAGAATTGCAGATTAATGATTCCATTGATATCTGATTGTTAATTTATAATAAATTTTGAACTTTTTTAATAATAATATCATTTGTATTGAAATATATTTTAGGTTAAAAAAGGAATTCAATTTGAATTTAGTTTTCACTAAAACAGTAATTTTAATTTAGAGTTAATTAATCTTATTTCTGATGTTAAGGTAAAATAAAATATATATTTAAAAAAGATACCCTGACCTATAAATTTTTAAAATAAATAGATATAATATAACTATTATAAAAAAATATAATTAATTAAAACTTTATTTTTAATATTTTATTTAAGGGTTAAGGGTTAATTTTGCCTCAACCACCGGCGTTTTTAGGAGAAGAAGAATGATGAAGATCATCCGAGAGTCCATTACCTTCTAATCAACTAGCAGGGAAATCGATCTCGCCTATATCTGAAGCATTTTCTGGTGAATTACCTTGCGGGGAACTATTCTTGCTTCTGATAAATGACTTCAGGGATCTATAAGTTTTCCTCTGACCTCTCTGTAGTGTCTTCCTCGTTGGACTCACAGGCTGTGGAGATACTGGGTCATTAAAGACCAGCTTTCTCTGTCTTTTTGCTAATTCCGAGCCCAAATCAGCATCATAAGGCCTTTTGATACAAATATTTTTAAGAGTCAGTGACATAGAAGAAATAGGAAAAAGGCCCTTGAAAGGTGTAATGCTTTTCTGTACAGGCTCATCTTCGCAAGGGAAATCAACTCGGTAGCCCAAAGAATCAACTTGCAAAGAGCAGCTCCGTTCCTCCGATTCACTTGGGCCTTCGTGGTGGAATTTTTCTGGCAAAAAGTTAAGAGGGGCCTCAACACAGTTCAGCCCATTTAGATTAAGCCCAGCTGGTTGACTTGTTGAAGGGGTAATGGAATCACGTGACTGGCTGACGTCAGCTGCAATAAATGAATTCGGCTTCTCAGACTGTGCCTCTTCACCTGACTGCGACTTCTCATCCAAACCTTCCTGCAGAAGTTCCTACCTCCCATTGACTGACGTTTGGTCAAAAGTAACCCTGCTCCACTGCCCTACAATCTGACAAGCATGGTGCCTAGGGTTCAAATTGCCCCCAATAGGTTCCGGTGAGTCCTCCGTCCAACTCCGATGTTGGCTTTTGGATGACGAATCCTTTTTCAAAAAGGGAACCTCACACCACTCTTCACTACAAACCTTGATAGCCTCATCAATGGTACGCACAGCGGGTGTACTGATCCAATTCCCAAATTTCTTCTCTTCATCTTCACTTTGGACTTGCACCATAACATCCGAGCACTGACGTCTATCGTGTCCGATTCTTCCACATCTGTAACAGAAGTTTTGCAACCTTTCATATTTAACTGTAACCCAGGCGAGGTTCAAATTCTTACGAGGGATCCAGAAACCTGGAACCAGTGGCTTGTCCAAACTGATGAGGGAACAGACTTTGATAAAGCTTCGGTCGAGTCTACCATCCCTCTTCAGACTCTCATGCATAACTGCCTTTCCTACTACATTACCGAGTTTCTTCGCATTGGCATTGTTAAAAGCCTCTAATGGGAACCGTAAAACTGTATCTAGAAAGGTGCCTCATTGAAATTAACATCCTTGAGAACCATTAGATCATTCCATACCTGGAGATTCAGAAGGAAATCCCTGAATCAACCAGGGCCTTCCTTTAATAATACGGGCGTAGTCAGAGACGTTTCGAAATTGGAACAAAAAAATAAGTTGGTTACGATCAAGGTCATGGACTTCTAAATCCTCATCAAGCTGCCAACCCTTTTTAATCATAGAGATTACTACAGGAACATTCAAATTTTTGCTAGATAGAATCTTCCCGACTAGGGTACCACCATGCTTCTCTGGTACGCTTTCAAAATCTAATAAAACCTGCTCCTTGCTCTGGGAACAACTACTCTGACCAACCTCCATATCGCCAACCTCCACAATGACACCCACTCACACAAGAACACTCAAGGAAAAGAAAAGAAAGGACAGAAAGCAGTTCACCGTTCAAATAACGACGAACCGGGTGGATACACCATCACCAGAAAACCCTTATAGGAGGAGAGAAAATGACTCACACGAAGGAGAGAAAAACCAACTATAATTAAACAATTTCTTTTTCAATGTATGTAATCAAATAATCATCAAGAAATTGGTTTTTCATTCTATTTCGAAGCCTGTTCTTGATTATCTTCATAGCAGAGAAAGATCTTTCAGTAGTTGTTGTAGAAACTGAAAGAGTGAGTACAAGTCTAATCACTCTATCAATAAGAGGGTAAATGGTGAATTTTCTAGTTCTTGCTAATCCTTGACATAATTCAGATGTAATTAATAAATTAATGAAAGCTGGATGCTTAGGAATGTTAAGCTCAAAATGTTGTAACTCCATCTTCAAATGCAATTTTTCCTGTTTTGTGAAATCTCTATAATAAAATTTATCAACAAGTTTGCAAATATCGTCACTATTAAATGACTTGTACCTATTTTTTAAAAAATATTATTTTTATTATTACTACTACTACTTATTTATTTATTTGTTTTGTGGTAGAGACGTCGCTTTATCTTCAAGATTATGATCAATCCAAAGCATGCCATCCAAGGATACAATTGTTATTGTTGAGAAAATGTTTTATATTTTTTTAAAAAAAATTAGGGGAGGCGGGGGCCACCCCTCGCCCCCCATGTATGTCTGCCCTTGGTCATATGGGACTTTACTATAAATTTAAGATTTTAAGGGACTTTTTTATCGTATCTTTTTACTTGAGACTTAGGTGCAATTTTTCCTTTAAATTATGAGAATGATGACATTTGGTTGAGTAAAATAAACTTGAAATTTCTAGCTGAGTTTGTAGATGCAATATAATGCTTCCGAAATTTCTAGCTGAGTTTGTAAATTGTGAGGCTTCCCTGCTATGTATCTCTTCCCTGTTGCGTGTAGGAGGAGAAGATTATCAATTAATTTTTTATTTTTAAAAAAATGGTATTTCGGAATTGCCAACAAGAAGCAGAGTAACTGAAATGAAAAAAAAAAAAAAAAAAATCCCAGAGAAGGAAGGATTGAAAAGTATGTAAAGACTACAATTTTTTCACACTGACGGTGACCAATCCCCTCGCATAACCGATAAGACTCTCTCCATACACACCACTAGTTATCCAAATATCGCAATTTTTTTTATGGCCGAAACAGATATCGCAATTGGATAAAATAGTAGTAGGAGCTGGGTTCAAAGCAAAAGATAGTGACAAATTTTCACAAGGTATTGAAAAGAACCTCATCAATCTTGAATTACTCGTTACATGTTGCTTTTGAGACTTGATGAAGAGTCACATTTCCAGATGAGATTTGTTAAGACAATAGTATCCTTCAACATTGTTAAATTTTCATAATAAAGGAAAATGATAGGGAAAAAAATTTAAAATTGCAAATTAGATTTATTATTAATAATTGATAAAGTTGTGACAAAACTTGATAAGTAATTCACGACTCATTTTATAAGAAATATCTTATTTGAGATTTTATAATTTAAAGTTCTTTTCCAGACATTTTTCTTTTAAAAAAATAACTCTTATAGCGTGTCTAAAAGTCATGCAAGGTCTTTTATAAACATATAAGAAGAATGAAAGCACAATGCTTAATTACTTAATACTCCCTCTGATCCTAATTATAGGACATATTTAACCGATTTTGGAAAGATTAAGGAGATGAGTTAAATTAGTTAATTTTACTTATTTTCCTAAAACACCCTCATATAAATTTAAAATGACATAAGTAAAAGTAAATCAACAACCCCTATCACATACTCCTCCAACCTAAATTTTTTCTTTCTACACGCTTTCTAATTGAAATAATGGTTTTACTATATATACATATATGTGCGTATATATATATATATATTATACACACACATATATATAGACACACACATAAACACACATATTAATATATATCTCGTATACACACACATATATATATTGACAAACATACAAAGATATACATATATGTAGACACACATAGATACACAAATATACATATATGTATAAACACACACAACATATATATATATATATATACATATATATATATATATATATATATATATATATATATATATATGTACACACATACAAAGATATATATATATATGTACACACACATAGATACACAAACATACATATATGTATAAACACACACACACATATTTATATATATATCTGTATACGCACACACACACACACAAAGATATACATATATGTACACACACATAGATACACAAATATACATATATGTATTAACACACACACACACATATATGTGTGTGTGTGTGCAAATACGCACACATCTGTGTGTGTGTAAATGTGTGTCTATATGTATATATATATGTATTGAAAAATTAATATCAGATGATTGATAAATAATTAAAATTCAATAATTTAAAAGTTTTACTTACTGTAAGAGTCTACACATCAACATACCACACTCACCAAAAACCAAATAAACTTGAGAGAATAAAATAGGGGTATTTTAGGAAGAAATTGACAAAAATTAAAATATTGTCTTATAATTAAGACCAAAACCAACTCTCAAATGTTGTCTTATAATTAGGACCGGAGAGAGTAGTAGTCAAATATTTAGCAAATGTTATTTTATATTCTCTCCACTCTTAAATGTAATAAATAATTTTTATTACGCCCGAGTGCTTTTTTAGTTTTATAATGTTTAGTTTAAAATTGTATTATGTATTCAAATTTTCTTAAAAAAAACTACCCCTATCTAATGATTTTCCTTACCTTTAATAAAATATCTTCTTAAAAATACTACTAGTACTATTTAATTAGGGGCGAATTTGAAAAGAACAAAAAAAAAAAACATTTAGACACAAACATGCGTTTTTTTTTTTTTTTTTTTTTTTTGCATAACTTTGACAAGTATGTATGTAGGTCCAAAAACATGAGATATACGGAGAAAGCCATGTTTGCATGCTACCTTGTTAATATTAAGGCCGATTTCATAGTAGCTCAATTTTGATTTTGATCATTTGACATTTAATTAGGATTTTTCCTTTATAATAAGCTATTGTTATTAATACTATTATTAACAGTTTAAAATTTACTTGTTTTCATTTAATTAGATATAAGTATAGTTAGTATATAGGGTTAAGGTGCAGATTTGCCAATGAACTATTACATGAGGAGCGCCTGGCACAAAAACAATTGAAGGGACCAAATTGGCCAATGAACTATTAAAAAGTGAAAAAAAAAATACCAAATAACTATTAAAAAAAATAACTATCACTATTACGTTAAAATATGAGGCACTGGCGTAGGACGGTGGCAGAGACGCTGGAGAAAAGAGCGGTTAAGCCTTCTTGTTGGATAAGGCAAACACCAACAGAGATGGGACCCATGCGAGCAAGTGTTGTGACAAAAGATTCTTTGCTTGTGGCATCGAGGAGGCAACCAGGGGTGCAAGGCGCGTGCGTCTTGGCCGAAAGCTGCGTGATCACTGCTAGATGAGTTTGGGAGGGTGAGTGAAACACCTAGCAACAATGGAAGCTTTGGAGACGCCGACACTATAACAGTCAATGGAAGACAGAGATACCAAGACAGTGACGAGGTAATAGTTCGTTGGTGAATTTGCTCAAAATTGTGTTTGTTTTCACTTTTTAATAGTTCGTTGGCCAATTTGGTCCCTTCAATTATTTTTTGTGTCAGACGCTCCTCGGATAATAGTTCGTTGGCAAATCTGCACCTTAACCCTAGTATATATGGTGATCTAAGAATCTTAGTCAATTCAATTGCTACTTAAGTTTAGTGCAATCTATGAGACATGCCAATTCCCTCTAGTAAAAAAAGACTTGGGAACAACTTTGTTCTCTGTGCGTGAGAGCTTCTCTTCTCTCCCTGTGTGAGATGTCTGGTTCCCTGTGAACCTGTTGGATTGCCGTTGTTCTTTTCTCCTAGTGAATGTCGATCGTCTCTTTCTGTGTTCCTCGTCTGCTTTAGAAGTTTAGTCTTGTGGTTACTGGAGGTATGGAGAAAGGTATGGGTAGTGGTTCCTTTCGGAGTCAGCATGTTATTCTCAATCTAGGTAGGAAGGCAAAGACGTATCGTTGCATGCTAGTTGGGAAGATACTTACCGGAAAGAAACTTCATATTCCGACGGTGATTAATATGATAAAGAAGGGATGGCAGTTGAATGAAGGGTTGGAGGTGATCAAGCTTGAGAAGACCCAATTAATTTTTCTCTTTAGATTTACAAAGACAGAAGACTATAATCGCATACTCAAAGGACGACCATGGTCGATCCAAGGTTACCTTTTAAATGTTCAACTGTGGGAGGAACGCATGGTCCTCCAGGATGTTAGCTTTAACAAATCTCCCTTCTGGGTGTAGTTCCACGGATTCCCACTAGAAGCTTTTGACAGTACCAACGCTAAAATTCTAGGGGACTCTGTGGGTGAGACGGTCATGTTTGAAAAGCCGATGTTTGAAGGCCAGCTTAGGAGGAGTTTTATCCGTGCTCGTATTCTCATCTGCCTGGATGCCCCACTGTCCCCACGTTTCTGGGTTCCGAGAGAAGATAAAGATCCGGCCTGGGTCTCGATCAAATATGAACGTTTACAAAACTATTGCTATAGGTGTGGCCGCATCGAACATGAGGGTTGGTTTTGTAAGGAGCTTAGGAGTCAAGAAGGAGAGGAGAATGTGGAGTATGAATTTGGCAATTGGCTCAGTACGTCTACCGAAAAAACCCTGGAGGATTCATTGGAGATTTGTCAGTTGGACTGGGTGGAAGCTAGGCGTGGGGAAGGTATTATTCGGTCTGACTCATCTGACCGGAGTTGGACGCCACAACCTGGGATTCAGACGGCCATGCGAGTGGAAGGCAATAATTCTCGTGGAGTCGCGCCACAGTATGTTGATCTGGAGAAAAAAGGAAGCTCGTTGATCTCAGAGAAAACCATTACAGTTCACCGGAACCCTTTGGCGGTGGGCGACGTTACCTTTCCGGGACAACCTCGACTCTGGCGAACTCCAACTCCAACGGTCGACTACGGCAATGTACCTGCTACGCCGTACTCTGTCCCTGCTCTAATGCCAATGACGTTGGGGATGTCTCAGTCAACGCTGAAAGTGGATTCAATGATAGTGACTGAGCAGGATGAAGATGAGATCAGCATTGAGAAGGGAGGTCACGTGTGGGTCAAATTTCAACGCAGGAGGAAACTTTGAATGGGAGTGGGTCTCATTTGCTGGGCCTCACATGTGATGGACATTTGGGCTTAGTGGATTCAACCTCTAAGATGCAATCTGTGAGGATGGACGAGCCTATTTTGATGGGCTCTAGTGCTGCAACTCTTCATGGTGGGCTAGCCCCTGAGCTCCCGTGGACCCAATGTAATGTGAGGACGAATGGGCCTTATTTTTTGGACTCAAGCATGCTGCCCACTGGAGCTGTATCACCCTTGGACCATAAATCTGATGCTATTCACGGTGGCCCTTCTTCACCTCTAATAATTCAATCTGATAGCCACGATTCTCCAAATCAGGTGTGTCCAAATGCAGTTTATTCTTCAACTTTTTCCTCCCAGACCCGGTCCCATGTTAATCCTCAGACTTTATATTCTTCAATTATTCCAAATGACTACCCTGAGATCACAAGTGGTCACTCAGAGTTACATAGCTCCTCTCATCCTTACCGTGTTGAATTTCCAAGCAATGAGGACGAGAATAAAGCCAAGGTCATTGTTCCTGCCTTTGGGTTGTCTCCTATATCTGCTATGTCCGCTAGTTTAAAGGGGATTCACATCAAAAGACCTTATGAGGATGAACTCAGCCCGGCTACTAATAAAAAATGCAGAAAGTTGAATTTTGAAGCTGATGAGGAATTTCCTGTGGGAAAGTTGACTGTGGAGCACATAAAAAAAATCATCAAAGAAGGAATTTCCGATCAATTAAGAATTATATTAGACGGTCAGGTGCTGGTGTGCAACAGGAACCGCCCGATGCTTTATCTTCCATGGTTACAGATGAAATTGATTTCCCTGATAGCTGGGTGATTGGGGATTCCAGTAAGTGTGATGGTCAGGATTCTTCGAGCCTTTAAGACGCCGGTGGTTGGATGGGACCAACCACCGGTTCGCCATGAATCTATTATCGTGGAACTGTCAAGGTTTTGGGGTTGCCTTGACAACCAAAAACTTGAAGGAAGAGTGCTTCCGAAGAAAACCCCACTTAGTCTTCTTAATGGAGACTAAACAAAAGGCGAGATACGTAAGGAAGGTGAGACGTAGATGTAGCTTCAATGAAGAATGAATAGTCAATCCGGTAGGAAGAAGTGGTGGCCTAGCTTTATGGTGGTCTGATATGCTTACGGTTAATATTCTATTCTCATCCTCAAATATTATTCATACTAGTGTGATGTCTGCTGCTTTTTCTACTCCATCATATATCACTTTTATTTATGGTCCCACTGATGAAGATGATCGAATGTTATGCTGGCAAGAGGTCCGGAGAATTAGCAACAACATCAAGACCGCCTAGTTGTGTCTTGGGGATTTTAATGATATATTATCTCAAGTTGAGAAGTGTGGCGGTCGGCCTAGAGCTTGGATGAAGATTCTTAATTTTAAGTGTTTTGTGGCTAATTGTGAGTTAGATGATTTGGGTTACAATGGCTCCAGTTTTACCTGGTGTAATAACCGTGATAGCCCGGATACCATCCACGAACGTATTGATAGGGCTTTGGGCAACTTGCAATTGAGAGAGCAGTTTCCTACTCTCTAGGTCTTTAATATAGATCCGGCTAGGTCCTTTGATCATCACCTTTTGTTTATTCAGTGCCAGTATGAGAATTATAAGAAAAATCGGGCTTTTCGCTTTGAAGCTACCTCGGCCTCTCACGATCACTTTCCTGAGTTAATCAAAGGGAGTTGGCAAATAATTCATTTATGGAGTCCTTCCTAAGCAATCTGAGGAGATGCAAGCTGAATCTAATTTCATGGAGCAAGAAGGAGTTCCCCAATAATGCTAAGCGTATTGATCTTTTAAAGACCCATCTGGCTAAGTTGACACTAAGAGATCGAACCCCTAACATTTCTAGAGGGATTTTGGAGGTAAAAGGTGAACTAGATAGATTATTGGAGTTAGAGGAACAGTATTGGTGGCAGCGCTCTCGGATCAATTGGTTAGATGCTGGTGACAAAAATTCTCGTTTCTTTCATGTATCCACTATCAAAAGAAGACAGAGGAACCGAATTTCTTGTATTAAAGATGATGTAGGCAACTGGTTAATGGAGAAGGATGCTATCTCCCAGAATATCACCAACTTATTTCAGAATCTCTTTGCCACCTCTGGTTCTCACTCAATGGATGCTGTCTTGAGCTATATCGACCCCAAAATTTTTGAGGAGATGAATCAAAGTCTTATGTTACCTGTTTCAAAGGAGGAGATTAAATCTGCAGCATTTTGTCTTGGGAGTACAAAGGCGCTGGGACCTGATGGGTTTTCTGGTAAATTTTATCATTCTGCATGGTCTGAAATTGCTGATTCTGTGTGTTCTATGGTCAATGATTTTTTTGCAGGTCACTCTGTTTTAGAGGTGATTAATATGACTAACATCACTCTAATCCCCAAGATTCATAAACCGGAACATGTTTCTCATTTTAGACCTATTGGCCTATGTAACTTTTCTTATAAAATTATTTTAAAGATTATGGCCAATAGGATGCGTCCTTTGCTTGATGATTGTATCTCCCAGAACCAGAGTGTATTTGTACCTGGCCATTGTATTCATGATAATATCATTATTGCGCATGAGGTTTACCATTATCTCCGACGTAAGAAAACTGGAGGTAAGTATGAGTCCTCCCTTAAGATGGATATGAGTAAGGCTTATGACCGGGTTGAGTGGGACTTCATTGAGAATGTCTTGTTACGATTTGGTTTTTGTTTGGAGTGGGTGTCTCTTGTTATGAAATGTGTGCGTTCAGTGAGCTTAAATATTTGTTTATCTGGTGAAAATGTGAAATCCTTTATTCCTAGTAGAGGTATTCGCCAGGGAGACCCCCTCTCGCCATACCTGTTCATTATGGTTGCAGAGGTTCTTTCTATTATGGTAAGTAAGAGCCAGAATGACAAGCGGCTTAGAGGTATTAAATTGAGTCATGGGTGTCCAGTTCTTACTAACAGTTTTTTTTGCTGATGATGCCCTTTTATACATGCATGCTAGTCATCATAATTGTACTTATTTGGCTAATATTCTGGATTTGTACTGTGCAGCCTCAGGTAAAGTTATTAATCTAGATAAATCCAGTATTTTCTTCTCTTCTAACACCCCTCCTGCAGTGATAAGCATGGTGAGCGGCTTGTTGAACATCCCAGCAACAAAGGATCCAGGGACATATCTTGGCATTCCTAGCATTTGGGGAAAAACTAAACATCAAGCTTTGGCTTACGTCAGAGAACGAGTAGCGAGTAAAATCCATGGATGGAGTCAATCCCTTTTATCCTTTGCCGGTTGTGATGTAATGATCAAAGCGGTTATCCAGGCAATCCCAATCTACCCGATGAACTGTTTCACATTCCCCCTTAAGACATGTAAGGAGATCAACAGCCTTATAGCTAACTTCTGGTGGGATGGTAATGCCTTTGAAGGCAAGACTCATTGGAAAGCCTGGGAAGCTATGACCAGTAGTAAGAGTGCCGGTGGTATGGGATTTCGTGACCTATCGATGATGAATGAGGCCCTCCTGGCTAAGACAGCGTGGAGGCTTTTGCTGAGGTCAGACGATCTTTGGGCAAGGGTGCTCAAAGGTGTCTACTTCCCTGAACAACACTTTATTAATGCGAAGAAAGGCTATAAGGCATCATGGTGTTGGTCTAGTATCTTAGATGGCAGAGATTTCCTCAAGAAAGATCTTAGGTGGGACATTGGGGATGGTATTGCTATCAGAATATGGATTGACCCTTGGGTCCCAGGAGCTACTTTCCCAGAAAGACCTAGTACCACTGATGTCTCGATTATTGTAGAGGGAAGAGTATGTGATCTGATTGTTGATGGGCAGTGGAACTTTACACCTATTGATCAGTATGTTTCTCCTGTAGTCAAAGAGGCAATATATAAAATCCCTATCCCCTCTAATGGGCTGGAAGACAAATTGGTGTGGACTAGCGCCAAGAATGGAGTATATACGGTGAAACTGGGCTACCATTGCCGGAAAGATTGGAAATCTGTCAATGTGGATAAGGCTGGCTCTTCGACTGTCATTCACACTTCATGCTGGAACTCGGTTTGGAAGATAAAAGTAATCCCACGAGTACAACAATTCATATGGCGGCTGTTGAGTAAGGCAATTGCCACCAAATCCGCTATGTTTCGCAGAAGGAGGTCCCAAGACAGCCAATGCCCAGTATGTGTAGATGCGGAGGAAACTATTGAGCATGTATTTTTCCATTGCCCCTGGACTCGATGCATATGGTTTGGCTACTCGCTTGGGGCTAGAGTTGATGTCTCCAGTATCTCCAACTTCAATGCTTGGTGGATGTTGACGACAGGTACTCCCTTGCTGAGTAAGCATGATATTTCGCTGATTTGTTGGCTTCTGTGGTTTATCTGGAAGGCTAGAAATGAAATGACTTTTGATCATAGGCAGCCAATCCCGGGTGTTGTTATTGAATTGGCTCGGAAAAATAATTTTGATTTTTGGGCTAACTGTGCTAAAGGGGTGAGGGACCCTTTTTTGTCGAGGGGCTGTGATAGTCCTGGCACTAAATGGTTTCCCCCAGCACATGGTAGCCTTAAAATTAATTGTGATGAAGCCTTTTCTTCTTTTGAGAAAGATGCCGCTATTGGGATAATTTGTCGTGACTTTGCTGGCTTTTTTAAATGGGGATTCGTGGATAAGGTCAAGTCTATTTCTACCTTTATGACTGAAGCCTTAGCTCTGAAAAGGGCTTTGCTTTTGGCTATGGACCTTGGTCATGACAAGGTGATCTTTGAATCAGACTGTCTATCTCTGCTTTCTTGTGTTAAGGCCAAGTCACCAGACTTGTATGATTGGAAATGTAGAAGTATTATTTAGGATATTATTTGTCTTCTGTCTTCTAGGGTTGGGTTCTCCGTGTCCTTTTCCCCGAGAGGGGGCAACCGTGCTGCGGATCGTCTAGCAGCTGATGCTTATAAAGGGGTGTGCTCTATTGGGTGGGTTTCGCGACCAACACCCGCTTTGTTATCTCTTCTAACTCTAGAGACTCAGAAGACTAGTGATGGGGGTGATAATCCTTCGCTTTCTAGTTCTGCTTTGGATGGTGGCTAGTTTTCTAGTTTTTGCTTTTTCTGTTTTTTCGTTGTATTTGTTTTCTTTGTTGTGGCTTTTTGTCTTCTGTTATGGTTGTTGTTGATCTCGTTTTCTGATTGTTGTTTTGTTCTTCTCTTTGTAATGGTACTTCTTAGAAGTTTATTTTAATGAAATCCTATTTGACCCAAAAAAAAAAAAAAAAAAAGAGACATGCCAATTCAATTCAAAATCAAATAAAGATAAAAACTAAGCATAAAAATTCTCATCAAATAAACGCAAGAATCTGCATTTCGGCCAAATGACGCATAAGGTCAAAAAAATTGAAGCATAAAAACTGAGTTCACATTAGGTGCTATTCCCTCTAATTAGAGGGATTAAAATTTTTTATTTTATTTTATTTTATATATTCTATTTATTTAAATTAGATTATATCTGCATCTTGAAATTTTTTTTTACACCCAAGATCTCAAATTAATTAATTTTCAGTCCCGCATTCAAAAATATTTTTCCCGTAACCCAATATCCTGAAATTAATTAATTTGAGATACTAGGTGTAAAAAAAAAATTCAAGATGCATCATATAATCTAATCTATATAAATAAAATATATAAAAAATTAAAAAATTCCTAATCCCTCTAATTAGAGAGAATAGCACCTAAGGGAATAAAGCAGAACCATAAAAGCTCTCTTTAAGCGGCCGCATTATGTCTTACACGTTTGTCCCTCTAATTAGAGGGACAAGCAATTTTTTTAATTTTTTTTTATATTCTATATATTTAGATTAAATTATATGTTACTTTCTAAAAAAAAAATATCTCAAATTAATTAGTTTTCAATTCTCGCATTCGAAATACGTCATACAATACCAAGATCCCTAAACTAATTAATTTGATATATTGGCACCAATTTTTTTTTTTCGAAAAAGAAAGATATAATTTAATCTAAATATATAGAATATAAAAAAAAAATTAAAAGAATTTCTTATCCCTCTAATTAGAGGACAAAGACGTAAAGACATAAGCAGAAACAACTAATGTGAACCCCTTTAAGCATCTGGTAAACGTTAAACCCTTCCGCTTCCTTCTATACTCTTCGACGAAACGCCATTTACTCAATTTCTGAGCTGAACTCTCCCATAGATGCATTCAATCCACAGTCACTCTTGCTATGCTAACCTCAACTATTCTCTGTCCAAGTTCAATCAAATTTCCAACTGTTTGATTGGATCCAATGTGCCACTGGCCTCATGCGCACCTCCGGCTGTTCTTAACTTCGGAATGCGTGCTACGGATTCTGAATTCTTGCCCAAAATTAGTTATTTTCAGAACCCAAGTTTTGTTTTCGCACGCAGGAAACCGTTGCGCTATGTAGTAGCCAGAGCCTCCGGAAATGATTACTATTCGACTTTGAAAGTTAGTAACAATGCTTCTTTGCAAGAGATTAAGAGCGCTTACAGAAAACTAGCCCGTAAGGTTGGTTGCTTTGTGCTTGTTCCTAAATATTTGATGTTTGTGTCTGGTTTCTTGGAAATGATATTTGGTCTTTTTGCCCCAACTTCTCCCAGTAACTCAGTAAGCTATTATTACATTGCCGCCGAACTTTGGGGAGTATCAGTGGATCACAATATATATATATATATAACAAATCTTTTGCATTGAAGCTTGAGTTGGTTTATTGGGGCGATGATTCGGTAGCTTCTTTCCTTTTTGTTATATGCGATGTCTTTTTCCTTTTTCTTAGCCGTGTGAGGTTAGTTTTCTGTAGACATGATTCACCATTTCTGGAGTATTTTCATAACCAACCAATGTTGCCATATACAGCTATCTTTTGTCACAATTATTTCCCCAACTGGCCTCAACCTTTCTCATCAGGATATCTTGAGTATCAAATAACACATTCAAACCAGATCCAGGAAAATCTCCAGCTAAAAAACAAATCTTATAGTTTAATTATTTGTTGTACTAGTGACGTCTTCTTCCTTATATGCTTTCATCTCTGTCAGTCTATTTCAAATATTTGCATAGTTCATGGATAATCCTCCTTATATTATATCCATCAGTTTCAATGCCATTGTAAACCTTTTTACTGGGGATTTGAAGTTTCAATATTTTTTTATTTTAAGTGAAAAAAACATGTATAGAAAATAATGTAGTCATGTCTGCCGTAAGTTCTTGTCATATGCCACTAAAAAAACGTGATTTCTTTTGTTAGTATCATCCAGATATGAACAAGAACCCCGGGGCAGAAGAGAAATTCAAGGAGATAAGTGCTGCATATGAGGTAATTCTCCTGCCCTTAAGAGTGCAAACTTTTCCATTGTCAGTAGCATGTGCTCATGTGGAATGCAATATGGACTCAACTAAGGTGTTTCCTTGTTACACTATTGGTTCCTATTCATCTTCTTTTTGTCTTTTATAGTTTTATTCTTTTTTGGTTGGACCTGAGTATAGTTTTATTGACTTACCCACTATTCCTATGCTCATAATTTGGGCTTTGGCATTGCAATACTTTACAAAATATAGGTGTAATGTTGGTTATTGAATTTGAGGGATCCATGGTTGATTGTATTCTTCACGGGTTATAGCTGCATGCGTGATATTATCATCTCTTGATTTTGCTTCTTGTGGTAACAAAGCATGTATATAGGTTCTATCAGATGATGAGAAAAGATCTTTATATGATCGCCTTGGTGAGGCAGGTCTACAAGGAGAAAATGGAGGGTCAGCTAGTGCTTCAGGGGTATGTTTACCAGACTCTTTCATTGATGATACAGCCCAATGTTATTAACTTATCTTGCCTTTCTCTTTTCCTAGTCTTGGAGAAGCTTGGCTCTGTGTCAAGTACCACTTATTTGTTAGTTACTTCTGATGTTTGATGAATTACTCAGGTTGATCCTTATGATGTATTTGATGCATTCTTTGGTGGTTCGGATGGTCTATTTGGAGGTGGTGATGAACTGGGAGGAATGAACTTCAATTTCAGAAACAGCAGAAAACGTGGTCTTGATATCCGGTAACTATTTTCTCAAATTGGTTTTGGCTTGTGTTCCACATAAGTGAAGTTGAGAGCGTGTTACTCATTCACTTGCCGTGACCATTCGTGTTCCATATAAATGAATAATAGCATTGATGTAAATGTTCTATTCTTATGTTAATATTAAATCCATTTCATTTGGAGGTTTATAATGAATTCATTTAATCCCTTGGAAAGAAATGGAGGATAGAAACTACCATGATCTTCAGTGAGAGAGAAGTTATAAATAAAGAAATCAGTCTGCGGTCTGTCTAGTATGTCATGACTTACTTCCAACTTTATCTGTCTGGTACATGAATGCTTAACATTATTGTGGTATCCAATAAGCTGCCATTTTTACTGAGAAATGATGATAGCAAGAATTGCCCATGACAATTAGAGAGGATATTGTTTAAGCTATTTCAGATATCTTCTTGTAAGATGCTGTAAAATTTGTGCACAGTATACACTATACAGTATTAATTCTGTCATATTTTTCCATTCAGGTATGACCTTTACTTGAGCTTCAAGGAATCTATTTTTGGGGGAAGGAAAGAAATCGAAGTTCCTTGTTTTCAGACATGTACGGATTGTGATGGTACAGGAGCTAAGTCAAGGGATTGTATTAAACCATGCGTAAATTGCGGTGGCAGAGGAGGAGAGATGAAAAGTCAAAGAACACCCTTTGGAGTAATGTCTCAGGTAATATAGATATGAGTGATACGACAGTTACCAATCGCTGCATTTACAAATTCCATTCATTTTGTTAAATGCATTTCTGCAGCCTAGCCTCACGAAAAACGTGGGAATGCATTATGCAATTTTCTATGATATATAGCTATTTAGTTGCCTAGCCTCGTCATTTCTCCTAAGTATCATTTTCCCTTTCTAATAAAACATTTGTTTCTTTCCATCATAATTTGCATCTTTTGGCATTTAGATTGTTGTAGAGAGAAGATAGAAACTGACTTTTTTTATAATAATCTTCTGATTTTTATTTATTTTTCCTATTCACTTCATCTTGATGTAGATAATTGACACGTGCAGAGTTTAAAGTAAATTTATCTCTTCCGATAGAAATATTTTCAACTGTCAAATCATTTATTCAGACTTATGATTATTCTGTTTTTAGAGTAGTTGTAAGATGTCCTTAACAGCTTATAATTGCCACTACTTACCACATCTGGTTACCATATTGATTTTTAGGTTTCAACCTGCTCTAAGTGTCGTGGTCTTGGCAAGATAGTGACTGATAACTGTCTAAGGTGCAGTGGCAGTGGGATGGTGCAGTTTAAACGAACAATGGAACTGGTCATTCCTCCTGGTGTCAATGATGGAGTTACACTTCAAATTCAAGGAGAAGGGAATTTGGATAAGAATAGGTTAACTGTTAGCATAAGCATAGAAGCCTTTTTGTAGATGATAAGAAACCGAGACATCCAATTTAAAAACAAACCACTATCTACATCACTGTCAAATGTTATGTCTGCTGAAAACTGTCATCTAGACCGTGTGAACTGTTAGTGACAGATTACTGCGAATTTACTTCAATGTTTCATGTTTGATGATGAAAGTGAAAGTATCATGATCATGAGACCCATGTAAAGTTGTTCTGAACTAAAAGTTTCTTTCATTTGCTATCATAGAGGAAAAATTATGGTTAGAATTACTAAGAATTCAACTCATCTAAGTAATGATAAAGAAATGTGCATTCTTTACAGGGGTACAGCTGGTGACCTTTATATTGTCATCCATGTAGATGAAAAAGATGGAGTTTGGAGGGAAGGTCTTCATTTGTACTCAAAGATTAATATTGACTTTACAGAGGCAATTCTAGGGTCTGTTAAAAAGGTAATGTCAGTCCTGTTGCAATAGGGGAGATGCAACTAGCCTGTCATTGTTAATGTATATTGTTGACCTGATTGGGTGTATAACTGTATATCCTTTACTGACAATTGAATATCCCACTTTTAATGATTTCTGTGATATATCTAGCTTGTGGTTATTTACACAAGTGGTCAAGCTTCCCTAGGTTTTCTTTGCTAGCAGTTCTACATTCATGCAAGTTAAGAATATATAATCCGCACAGTTGCCTACGAACACATTGATGATCATGCTTCCTTATGTTATTATGGTGCCTTCTATTAATGTTGACTCTGTATTTTGAGATGTCAATATAGTGTGTTTAATTTTACATGGGTCATATATAGAAGCAAGTCGACAAGTTTAATCATTACGTACATTTCTTCAGTCATGGTTTAGTGCTTAAATCGCTAGTAACATTATTTGATAGCCTCTGGCTCTAGTTTGGCTTTGAAGGTTGGACATGGGTCATTTCAGGTAGAAACTGTTGAGGGTTTAAGGGATCTCCAAATTCCTTCTGGGATTCAACCAGGAGATTCTGTGAAGTTGTCACGTATGGGAGTTCCTGACATGAATAAACCATCTGTTCGAGGTGATCATTACTTCATTGCAAATGTTCTCATCCCTAAAAATATCAGGTATGTGCACTTTGAACCTTTTTGCTTATTTCTTATAGTCTCAGTAGAAGTATGAAATCTGTGCGTGGCTTGAATTGCATCTAAATTTGTAACTAAATTATGTATTTGCGTAATCATATTCAATTTATGGATACATCTCCCTCTCCCTCTTTCTCTTTTCTGTTCTTTTCTTTTTTGGGGGTGGGGGAGAGTTCGGATATGAAGGCGCTATTGACATTCAGCTTGGTTTTGTAGAAATAGGTGAGATGCATTTGAAAGAAAACAGTTGTTTGAAAATGGTCAAATTGGAACTGCTGTTCTCATTTATTCATGGTCCTTCTCTCTTAAGTCTTAACAATTGTAGAACATGCAAAGTGCTATACTCTGTTTAAGTTTATTCGATATAAAAAAGCAGTACGTCATTAATTGTCTGGCTACAGGGGTTTCACTTGTACTGGAAATTTTATAATATTTCTGGGTTCTTAAGTGTAAAATGCTTGTTTGCTTTGGCTGTGATCCCAAAGAGAAAACTTTTAGTTAGTCTTTTTTAACTAACTGATTAAAAGTCATGACGTTTCTATTTAATTTGCATGATTAGTGTTCCATATTCCCAGAAGCTGCAACTAGAATGGTTTGGTAATAATCTTTCACCCCAAAAGGTTTGACCCAAAGGGCTGGCTCAATTTATAAGAAAAGATAGAAACTCTTGTCTACCCAGCTTTGATTTCTTTGAAGAGCATTCAGAGAGTAATTGAAAATGTGTGATTTGTTGTCGGTACTTCAATCCTCATTTAATAAGAACAGATAGTGTATTATATCAATTTGGTATGATTTCTATGGAAAAATTTCAGAGTAATATCTTAAGATTGCCTCAGAAGGGATATTACCCAGATTCTAATTTTTAAAATTGTATCCCCAAAAAATGGGAGTACTTCATTGCCTGAATGTGTATATCTGTGGGGGTTTGAATTTCTTTGCATTTCAAACTGGTTGTGCCTTGATTCCTGAAAACATATGGTCTCTGCCTCTCAGGTGAAAGCCGTATGATGCCTTCTTGATATACCCATTCTTGTTTCCGTTTTGAGTGTTTCTTAATTTAATTTTCCTCAAATTTGTGCTTGGCATAGTGCTGCTGAACGTGTACTTGTTGAGGAATTGGCTTCACTCAGAGCATCTGGCATAGACACCTCAATTTCTTCTAATAACATTGGTAATTGTCCTCTTTTCTCTAAAACTTGTGGACTGTGGACTAAACATTTTGGGTAAAGGCTTGGCATAACATACTTGGACTAAAATTCATATTTTTGCCACCGTGAGTTTCAGGGACACCTAAAGGGGAAGTAAATGATTTCCAAAAGAGGCACCCAAAACGTCATTCAAGCGTGGGAAGTAAACATGGTTCTCTATGGAGATCAATCAAGAATTTCTTAAGGTATACCTCAACACTTGTGGTATATACACCTAGTTCTGATATCTAATAGAACATCCTTTGACAAAAGAAAAACAGAAATTTTGTAATACTGAGGAATTAAAGTCTCATTCTTCCGTATTGTATAGTTAAAGCCATCTTTTTAGCTTACAAGTGACGAAACATTTGTCTGTCTAAATTGTAAACCAATATTCCCTGGACCTAGTTTTATGGTCCTTGGACCTGGGGTGGGCAGCAAGAAATGGGGTTTAGAAATATGTAGCAGGCCAATATTTTGAGGTTATTAGAGGTTCACAGTATTATATTACTATATTCTATCTGTCCTAGTACTAGGTACTAAATTCCTTCGTTGTCCAAATAGGAATCTCTTAGTTTATAATTCTTAGAGAAGACATGTTACATATTTATTGATTTACAGAAGAGGACAATCTGAAGAGAAGTTTGCATCCATGAGCTTGGATTCCTCAGCAGCATTGTGGAGATTTGGCAAGTCAAACTCATCAAACCCTAATCATTTTATATTTGGTTTCATTATAAGCTGTATTATGCTGTATATATCTAGGTCGTATTACACTTTGTTTCATAAACGAACCCTGCCCTCTACTCGTAGAACACCTAGTGAAAGGACATTAACAGGAAGAGATTTTTCTGTTTGAGCTAAAATGAGAGTATCACCATGGTTTTTGTTACTTAAGAACGGATGTGGTTGTAAATTAGAGCTATTTTCTGCATCTGCATTCTTTTGCTTCTGCGTCTGGATCTGGAAATCTTGCAGAAGCACTAAACATTGAGACCTCCAATCTATATGACATCTGGTTCTGAAACTTAGATTATGTCTCCTAAATTTTCAATTGAAGTTGGTCTTAGTGTTCCTGATAGATCAATTGAAGCACTGAGTTTGCTGTTTCCTTCTAGTATCAATTTTACACTATTGATTGAAGGTAGACTTTTGTGTGTGTGTATTGTTGATACATCTGTTTATAGAATGGCATTGCTTGGTTATGAATTTTATTGACATATTGATCAGACAATCTTAGTAATCTTCCGTAGCAGTATCTTGCTCTTAAATGTGAAAATCATACCAAGAAGAAAAATGTTTGCTTTCTAGACAAACTTGCTTGAAACCCATCACACTCAAGCGGTTTGCTACTTCATTCCCTTGGCAAGCTACCAAATACACATTGTTCAGGACTGATTGTATTCAAGATCAGAATCAAACTTCATTATATTCAAGAGAATTAAACATTATGTTCAAGTTGGTCACTACATTATTATATCAGCTGCTTGAGTGAAACCATTCTCCATAACTTAATATCTTGAAAAAAGTAAAGTTGGTATTCTAGAAAGCAAGACTTTATTGAACCGAACAAGTTGGATAACTTGTTACTCCCTTCAGTCCTTAATTTAATATATATTTGGGAAGTCGATCATGATCTTAAATATGAGACAACGTTTTTATATCTGTCAATTTTTTTCTAATTTACCTCAATAATAATCAAAGAGACGGAATGAGGGAATAAAAAAATATGACTAGGGTTATATTGACGAATTTAACCAACTTCTTTAATCTAATTAAATTAGTTAAATATGTTTTATATTAATAAATGTAGTAGCATTGTTTTGCCTGATCAAATTGGTGGGAATTTTTCATAGGCTTCTCCAATCCAATAGATTATTAGTTAAGTATTACACTCATAAACCCAAATAAATTCTAAGTAATATTGCCCACAAACTTGAATTTTTTAAATGTTCAAAGAGGGATGGGTTCAACTAAGAAGAATACCTTTTAGACCAAAGTTCAGACATAGAATACTGGCTAGGTTCTGCTTTCTGAACTTGATTGAAAAAAGTTTAATTTGATCTTACGTGACAACAAATACATCAAAATATTTAGAAATATAAAATGAATTATGCCTTACAGCTCATAGACCTTGGTTCTGTATAGCCCTGTTCATATTTTTCTTTCCTTTCACTTGATGGCTTTTTCTTTTTATCATGGCAATGAAATCATCAATACGTGATTTCTTTTCCCTCAAAAGGTACTTACATTAATACTTCAAAAAGGAACTTACATTAATACTTTAAAGCATGACTATTACACTTATAAAAAAAAACAAACCGGAACCGAAAAACTAACAAACAAAACAAAACAAATGTAAGAAAAATTAATCACCACTGAAGAGGTGGAAATAAAAGTAGCATCAGTGACTACACCGGCTTCTTGGACATCCAATGTTAGAAGTGACATTGAAGAAGGTGTTGGTTGCAAAACCCACCCTATAGTACACACCTACTTATTAGCATAAGCTGCAAATTGATTAGCTACACAATTTCTCCGTCTTAGGGAAAAGGACAAAGAAAACTCAACCTCAGAAGAAAGAAGATAAATGATGTCCTGAAGAATACTTCTGCTCCTCCATTCAAATAAATCTGGTGACGTCGACCACCCATCGAACAAATTATGGCTAACACTAGCGTTTTGGATTTACCACCGTCGAACAAACCTAACAATGGCCCTATGAGAAGTAAAGCATATAGCAACAACGACCATCGACAAAATTTTTCCCTCAAAAACTTGAATCCTAGCCACATCGTTTATTGCCTGAGAAACAGAGAATATCACCACTAAAACCCAAAACTACCAAAAAAAAAAGTAGGAAAAGACGAGGAGGGAGACGCCGTAACAGCAACTCGCATGGGGAGGAAGAAAACTCCCACCACCTCAAGAAAGATTTGGAGAGGGAGAGGAAAAGCTCGACCTAGAGGCGAGAAAGGACTACAACCACACACAGAAATAAGAAGGATGCCATAGCTGGAGTGACAGTGAAGACGAAGAATAGAGGAGGGCCGACGCCGATGATGATAGAAGCTCGCCGTTGTGTGTCTCTATTCCAATATGAAAATTGCAGCTCCAACTTTCTCCATTGCTACATGCTTCTGATTCTTCAAGCTCCAATATGCTTCTCTATCACGACTGTAGTTCGAGATGATGCTCGCTGACGACATGGAATACGTGATGATGAATCGTTACTATCTACGACCTCCGGTCCTAATTATAAGACTTAGTTGACTTTTTTTGGAGAGATTAAGGAAGCTAAATAAGTTACTTAATTATTTCATTTGTTGTATATCCTTAGATTATACTCCCTTCGGTCCTAATTATAAAAGCTAGTTGACTTTTTTGGAGAGATTAAGAAAGCTAACTAAATTAGCTTAGAGTATTTTTATTTTTATTTTTTTCTTCAAACTAAATAGTTTGACCAATAAACTAGTATATAATTTAAGAAAACACAACATATGAAATGATTAAATAACTTATTGAGCTTCCTTAATCTCTCCAAAAAAAAGTCAATTAGCTCTTATAATTAGGACCGGAGGTAGTATGTTAATTTATTAGACAAACTAATTAGTTTGAAGAAATAAAAATAAAAATAAAAATACTTGAAAGTAATTTAATTAACTTCCTTAATCTCTCCAAAAAAGTCAACTAAGTCTTATAATTAGGACTGGAGGGAGTAAATCATAATGGGGGTCTCATGATAGGAGTACCTTTTTTTTTTCATTTCCTTAAAATGAAAAAAACTCAACTTTGCCCAGTACTAGTAATGACCTGGGCCAAGGCAGGTCAAACTAGAAAAGGCACCAAGCTGAAAAAATTGGGCCGAGCTAAAAAGCATAGTATATGTCAAATATGGCGGATATTAATTTATTCTACCTCGTACTAAATATAGGACGTACCGCCTTAATTTTATTTATAAATTATTTTTAACTAAATTATACATTCTAAGGAGGGGTAGTTAACTCAATAATAATGGGTAAATTTTTAACTCTACTCTCATTTACGAATGAATATTTTTCAACCTTTCTTTTCTCTCTGTTTTCATTGGTACAATTAATATAGGCAAAATTATCACAATCTCATTTACTATCCTGAAATTGAAACTGGATTTATAAATAGGATCAAATTTTTTATATAAAAAAAAACTTATAAAGAGGAACATAGTGGTAGTTTGTAGTGTCATTGCACTACAAACTATGTCCTATCTTTATTCTTTAGGACCGGAGGAGTTTCATTTTGTGAGCATTAATTTTTCTATTTAAAACAAAGTTATTTGTTTGGGATTAGGGAAAAAAATTCCAAACCGCAGCAGAGGAACCAGTTTTCAGTATTTAATACAGTGGTGACATTTACGTTGTCTAAACACAATTTAAACGGTCCAGATTTAAAATTTTAAAATAAATAGTTATTTTAAAAAAACTGGCCGTTCTTTACCTTGTATAAACACAGAAACTGATTAGAAGGGGAAGATGTCAATAGCATCTATTGGTAAACTTTTCTCTCAAGATAAGTATCCTCAGTTGTGAGTCTCACTCGGCTTTGGCCTATCTTAATTTCATGTCGGAATTAGCTAACATTTTGTCGTGTATTTTTACCTTTTGGCATGAAACCGATAAATCTGAACTGAGTTTTCTCCGACCTTTGAAGCATGTGTTGTTGTTGGTTTCTGTCCTGTATCGTTGGTCAGTTTCTCATTCATCCATCAATCTTCAACCAATGTGGTCGGTACACCAAGCATTGGTCCATCGAAAACTAGCTAGTTTTGTTCTCTCTCTCTCTCCATGAGTGGTTGATTACAAAGCCTTCTTTCGCTATTGCTTAGATGATTGTCTTTGATATATATATATAATCCTTTAATAAAAGTATAAAGATATGAATTGTTAAGATCAAATTTTAATGATTTAAATTTATTTACATATTTTTTTATTTGATATTATAATAATATTTTCATGGGATATTAAATTTCAACCGTTGAAAGTTGATTTAACGGTAAGAATAAATAAGTGGAGGAAAGTGAAGAGGTTCTTACTTTTGAGAGGATAATAAGAAGGAAAACTTTTCAAAATGATAAAAAATTTACTATTTATTGTAAATTCTCCATCCAAGTTTTTTCTTTCACACATAATTTTCTCTTCATCCAACTATAGGTCATGGTCTAGTTCTTTTGGGAACTTTTTTCCCACAATTTGGCAAGGGCATTTTAGTAGATACTAAGAAGGAAAACTTTTCAAAATGATAAAAATTTTACTATTTATTGTAAATTCTCCATCCAAGTTTTTTCTTTCGCACATAATTTTCTCTTCATCCAACTATAGGTCATGGTCTAGTTCTTTTGGGAACTTTTTCCCCACAATTTGGTAAGGGCATTTTAGTATTTTTATAATAGATGATTTCCTAACAAAACGAGTTGTCAATTACTTTATTATTATTGTTAATCTTATTATTGTTGTTGTCAACAGGATTTTGAAGTTCAAATGATATTTTTCTTCATTTTCCCTAAAAATTATACCAGGTTTCCATCAATTCATACATACACACATACACGTACGTGTATGTACCCACACAGATACATATATTTGAAGCCCAGATAGGGGCGTTGGGTCTTGTAAAGAGTAAAGACAGTTTGATAAAGGAATTCAGAATCAGAAGGCAGTATCTAAATCAGAACATGAACTGTTAAAATTTTGATCACAAGAGTTAAACAATTTTGCTCATTTTCAGTAGTCAAATATAAACAAACAATAATCTCTGGCATGTTATCAAAAGTTGAGGGCAGAGTCCAAGTAACCAAACATGTCATTTTCTGAGCTAAATTAAAGTGAAGGCTGGAGAATCTTTGGACAACCTGTAGGCCTTTGAGATCTTCCTTCTCTTCTTCCCTTTACCCCAAAAAAAAAAAAAAAAAAAAAAAAGTTCAGTCTTGCTGTACAAACAAGTAGGTGCAATGTTGTGATTCTTACATGATGCTTCGTGTTGTGGTTAGATCTATCTCTCTCTAGGATCTCTCAAATCTTTATGCCATTAAAAGGCACATTCTTAATTAATAATATGATACCCCAAGTTCTGTGCCAACTTGCTACTAATTAACATGCATGTTATGATTAGTTACTGCTAACACATAATTAATGATGACCATTCTGGTATATGAAGCACAAAATTTTATTTTGCTTGCCAGAATCTTCACATTTTGAACAGTTTATTTTATGTATGTAATGATCTTAAAAACTTTCATTACTAAGATGTTTTTTCACTTCTGAAACGACATGTATATAAATATAATAACATAAAAAGCTTGTACAGCAGACATACGTTGGAACAGGGGACATGTACGCAGTACGCACGACCACAAATCAATCCTCATTCGATGCGTAATATAAGGTATATTTATCAAACTTGATTATATTAAGGAATTAGTTAGTTAATATGACATGTATTTTCTAAAATACACTAGTTATTTTCCTTAATTCTCTTATTTTATCTCCTCTTTCATTATTGTTGAGGAAGCATCAATAGAGGTAAATTATGAAATAGGGATATGATATTGTTACTACCATTTTTTTCACCATTAGATCATAATCTTATCTACCTTTATCATTTCTCTTTCCTATTGAGATTCTGATGTAACGGTGAAAAAAATGATAATGACCAAAATTGATAGTGATAATATCTTATTCCTAAGAAATAATTGAAAAATATGAAAACTATGTTTTATATTTAGAATCAAGATTAACTTTCTAAATATGTCTTATATTAAGGACTAGAGAAATACAACACACTAACACAGGACATATAATGGAGGCAGGACACCTTGTGGCAATTCCTACATACACACAAAAGTTTCCACAAAATAATTTAAAACGATTAAGGAAGTAAAATAATTTACTTAATTATATAATATATTGTGTATAATTAAATTATATATCGGTTTATAGGTCAAACAAATCAATTTAGAAAAAAATGATAAATATAAATAATTAATCTTACTTATTTAATTTCATTAATCTCTTCAACAAAAATTAATTGAGTTTTACATCAAGAACGAGAGGGAATAGTATGAATTGGCCATTTTCTTGTGGTTAAAGGCTTAAAAGCTGCATCTCAGGCTGGACATTATAAGTTTTATAAACCTTTCTTTGAGCATGTTGTATAGCCATTTTTTAATAGTTTCAGTTTCTTATGATTCAGAGACACACTCATAGAATGTCAGTGAAAAGGGACGGCGTGGAACTATATATCATGTTGTGTTGACATAGTGGAATGACTGGCTCCAATACAGGAATCAAGCATGGAAATATATTTTCTCAATGTTTTTTTCCTATACACATATTTCTTCTATTTATTTAATTGTTTGCTTGATTTAGTTAATGGTACAATATGGCTAATGAGACATTTAATTAAATATATAATAATTACCATCATAAATGCACACTTGTTGAATCAAATAGCAATTAAGTATCAGGACCTTGGTGGTGCAGTGGTATGACATCAGGCTTTGATGGCTCTAATCCAAGGTTCGGTTCCTACCTGCAAGCTTTGCTTGCCAATTTCAGAAAAAAATATAGGTTCAAGATACTGAATGTTTTACGCAAAATGGATATCAAGTAGAAGGAAGAAATTGTGTACAAATACACACACACACAAGTATTTAGAGGAGTCAAAAAATGTTACCAAGTAGAAGGAAGAAATTGTGTAGAGATACACAAACAAAAAAAGTATTTAGAGGAGTCAAAAAATGTTAGTTGATAAAAATCTACTCATATTTCATAAATGCCTGATTTCAAATCAAATCTTACTATAAATGTTAATACTTTGTTCTTAGTAGGTAGTTTGTAAGTTTTTCTGTAAACACTCGTAGTCTTGACATCTATATGTTAGTAGTTAAAAAACAAAGAAAAGAGAGATCTATATTTTAATTGTTAACCATTTGAGTCTATGTAAAACACAACCAGCCTAAATTCTTGTAATAAAAAAAAAAAAAAGTTCCGTGGGATCTATTAATAATTACGCATATGAAATAAATGAGGTTTAGAGAACAGTCATAAAATGGCACAATAGAAGGAATGGCTTAGCCTGTCGTATAAAAAAAATATTGAGATTGAGATTTTTTTTCCCCTTAAAAAAAAGGGATAGATACTAAAAATTTAAGGTTACAATTCGAATTCAACCCATAATCTTTTTTTTTTTGGGTTTTTTTCCTTTTTTTTCTCCGTCTCACCCCCTCCCCCACAACATACAATTAGGCTTTCTAGCGGCACACATGTTGTGTGCCGATTATGGTGGGAGAGTCACAAATTGGAGGTTTTTAGGAGCATTCACAAGTGCCGTCGAATCCGAACTACTTACCCCAAAACAACATACCCGCTACCACTGGTTTTAACCCCCGTTGGTAATTCAACCCATAATCTATTACAAGGTAATTGGATGACAGAATTATTTTTTTAATGGGTCTGCTTAGTTCAATCGGAATAAAACCAGATTCAATATAAATATATAATTTTAAAAAGTAAGAAACTTAATTCAAACATATTAAAACAACAATTATATAAAAATCTCAATCATACAATACTGGTTTTTGAAAATTAATTTTATGTCATGTTGTTAATAAAAAGCTTCATTTAACTAATATTTAAAGGTTACATCTAAGTCAGTAATCAGGATCTAATAAAAAAAATACATTTAATCACTGTCCAAAAACTATTTAATTGAGCAAGGGAGCTTTACGAGTCACAATACTCATATTATCACATTTTGTGTATTTAATCTGACATGAGTCATATCACATTAGCACAACTAGTTGGGTGAGGTTTATGTACCTTCTTTTATAAAAATATAAAATAAAGCATCAAACCTAAAATTCCATCCAACTTATACAAGTGTTGGTTCTATATCACCTACAATACCTTCACCTAAACCCCATTTTTTTTTCTAATAGAATGCATTTTCTAATATTTGTTTAGGATAGTGATTAAAACATTCAAAAACATATTTTCAATCGTGATAAAGAAAAGAATTTTAAGTAAATAAACAATTTTAAAGGTCGTGATCCAAAACAAATACTTAATAAATTGATATATTTAATTTGAGTTAAAATACTAATCCCTTCCTGCTTTTACACTCTACTTGTCATTTTCACCTCATGTACCTCCAAAATAAGGAAACGAATATTAAATTGCTTATACCTCACTAATTGCCTTCAAAAGCTATACAATAAACAAATTTTTTAAGACCACTAGTGGGGTTGGTAAGAGAATTTTCATATTTTAGTTATTATTTAATTGGTATTTTTTAAATAAAAATAAAATAAACATATCCAAGGCACGAATAGGCTGGCATATGCTCATGCCTAAACTCTAAAAAGTTATTAATAAGTTGGATGGAGATTTATTGAATCTTAAGAAGTGGGCCCCACACCTCACATTTCAGGGTTGTTCCAACTTCAATTATCACTCCACATTATTTTTTTAAAAAAAAAATCATATGAAAATTTGATGAGTAAACAATGTTGGTTTTCTTAAACAAAATGAATGAGTCTAAATGTAATCATAATTATTAGGTAAAGATATGGAAAGTGTCGCATAAGAATCCTATGTGTGTAGCACATTCAGCTTACTATATGCCACACTTAATGTAAAGTAATAATAAAATAATGAGTAAAATACCCTTTTGGCCCCTAAAAAAAAAACACTAACCTTTTTTTGCCTCACACAAAAAACGCCTTTTAGTCCCGAAAAAAGGATGAATAAGGGTCGATTAGTGAACATTTTTGTCCTTCGCAAATTTCCAAAAAGTTTTTTTTAAATTCATAAAAAAGTCTCATTTTAGTCCTTAGACTAAAATGGAGTCCATGTTTTTTTCCAAGGACCCAAAAGGGTATTTACTCTAAAATAATTATAATGGTATGGCAAAAAAATATTTATTATAATGGGGTTGTTACTTGTTTGGTACAATATTAAGAATATTTACGCTGCTTGAACACTTGAAGTAAAAACATTTTGAACATTGGAAGTGGAATACATCAAATTTAATAAATAAATATGATCTAATGATATCATATACTAAATAGTGACCAAAAAAATTGTTCAAAAAAAAAATCAAACCCAACAACATCAAATAATATACTACCTCCGATTCTAATTATAAAATCTAGTTGCTTTTTTTAGAGAGATTAAGGAAATTAAATAAGTTACTTAATCATGTATGATTAGATTACACATTAGTTTATTAGTCAAATTAATTAGTTTGAAGAAAAAAAATAAAAATAAAAGTACTTTAAAATAATTTAATTAAATTTTCCTTAATATCTCTCTAAAAAAGTCAACTAAATCTTTATAATTAAAATCGGAGGGAATACTTCCTACCCTACAAGGATCTCCTACATATTTTATGAGATGATATGTTTTTTTGTCTAAAGTATCAATTTTTTTTCATATAGTGTCCCTAATTAATTATAAGATTTTCTTTTTAATTAACCAAATTTCTTTCATTTATAAATTTTATTGTGCGTAATTTAAAATTTTCATAAGAAATACGTAATTAATTTTAACTAACTTTCTTAACTACTTAATTAAGTTGTGAGTTAAGAACTAGAATTACAGATAATCATATAAAAGAATTAAAGAAATGGATAATACTTTCTAAAAGAATATTAAATTAATTTAGCTTGATAATTTCGTGAATTATTAATAGCTTTTTGTAGACAAGCTTTCTCCTAATCCAGATAATGAAAATGAAAAGCGTGGGCATAATCATTTAAGATGAGGACCCTATGCTCAGCTCTCACATGCACTGCACATGGCCTCCCTGCCCCTCATTGATATACGAAATAATCAAAAAAAAAAAAAATTGTGTTTCTTCTTTAAGATAATAGAGTAATATTTTCTTATAAAATAATAATATGTTTTTATTAATTATCATTATCAGCTATTGGCATTAATTTACATAACTCCATATAATAAAGTCCCTCCATGTTAAACAAATCTTAATTGTTTTTAAGAAATAGCCACGAGCAATTTTGAATACTAAATAATTATTATGTTCTATCAGCATATTATTCAAACTTAAATTATACTTGAAGCGAGATGGGTAGGTTATATCTATTTTTCTTAATTACCTTTTTTTTTGGTCGAGATTCTTCTTAATTAATAGTAACTCTAGAAGTGACGGCCATTGTTAGATTCTAATTAATGGAAGTAGGTGAGACTTGCAAATGGAAAAATGACAAAACCGGGGAAGAAGAACCAAACAAGACTTAAGAATGAAGTTAATTTCAGCATCAGGTAAACGACAGATGACTTAATTTTTAGCGGTTTGCTTCCAAATATTTTCTTTTCTTTTCTTGCAAACAATTCTTCCTTCATTACATGTCATTGGGTCAATTTTGCTTGCATATTTTATTTTAAAAAAAATATAGGCGAAAATTGTCTATTTGAAAATTTTATTAGTTAAAAGAACTTTAATCCGACCATTTATGCTCTCTCGTATGAAATTCTACATAATACTGATATTTTTGTGTATAAAAACATATCTGCTATTTGTACCTGATAAAATTTTTAAACATTGACTTTTCATCAACTTTTTCTTCCATTTCTCCTAAATAAAAATGTTAGGTACATAATTAAGTCTCCTGTCAAGATTACTAGCTAAAACTAAAATAGAACTCATTAGGAGTGTTTTTGGGACGGAATGGGATCGGAAAACCCCATTCCCAATCTTGATCCCGAAGAAGATTTGGGAATGGAAATCATTTTTGATCCTGATCCCAAAGAATTCCTGTCCCACCCGATCGAGATCGAGAATTCCTAAAATATTTCAAAACATGCATGAGATTTTCCCGATCCCAAATTTTTGGGATGAAATTTTCCCATCCCAATTGTTCGGGATCGGGATGGGAAAATTGAAACAAGAAAATTTTGAACACCCCCAGAACTCACATAAAAATACTTAGTGAGTTCAATTCTAGGAGATTACTAAAAACCAAAGCATAGCTCACAACAGAGAGTTTAAATAGGTGCTTATATATAATCCTTTATAAAATGTTCATTTCGACAACAAAATTTAAAATATTTTTATAGAACCAACTTGTTTAGTCTCATTCATTACAATACATGCACGCACAGACGTAGCTCAATTATTAAATAAAAGAGTAAAACACTTTGACTTTCATTACGTTTTATCTTAATTATACAGACATCTTATTTATTTTAAAAACATATATTTAATTCGAAATTCATAACTCCATTAAGGTTTTTTATTTTTTAATTAAATTTTATATTTTAAAAAATTATTTACTAATTTACCCTTCATCTTTACTAATTCTCTAATTTTTTTTAAGTAATTTTAGAGTTCTTTATTTTTATTTATTTAATTTTTCCTTTTGAAAATATTTATGTATTATTATTTTTTTCATATTAAGATAAAGACTTAATTAATTTAATTAATGCAGACATATAAAACTTAATCAAAAATATGATAAATTCTTTTAATAGATGTATACTCAAATTGACATGTTTATACATGTATGTGCAAAACATTTATTTAAAAAATTAAAAATTAAAAATAATAAAAATTATATAATATCTCATCAAATTTACATTATTAGTAACATATGTTCAATAAAAATATGTCTTTTAAATATGTTTTCAATCATGATGTCATGAAAAAAATATGTTTTTAATCATTAATACTAAATAAATACTCCCTCATATCCTAAATATAGGATAGTGCAAATTGCACTACAAATTTTATTTTATATTTAGAACCGAAGGTAGTAAGTTTTAATACATCCAATAAAAATTTAGAAATTTAAAATTTTATAATATAATAAAAATTACTGAATTTTCTAATATGTTGGAAATTTTGAACATATACGTATTATAATTATTTTTTGTTTGTATACGAATTTATTTTTAGGCAAATATAAATGTTTATTTATTTGTTAAAGAGGGGCATTTTGGTCAAAGCAAATATTTAATAGTCAAACTTAACGATCAACTAACGGTTGTGTGAATGGAAATGGAATCTAAAATATGTAAAGGAGATTTCTATAACATACATTTTAATTTCAAGGGAGATCTATATATTTTTTCAAAAATCGACAGGAGATTTGAGTAATTTAGATTAAACCGAAGGATAAAGAATGTATTATACTCTAAATAAAATGTTTTGGAGTTTTTTTTTTTTTTTTTTCAAATGTTTTGGAGTATTGAAGAAGGCATCAATGTGTAGTTTTGTTGAGATTTTGAGACGAACCACATTAATGGGTAATGTTAAAGTTAATTTCCACAAGATCGATATAAAAGAAAGCAAGAAATAGTGAAACTTATTCCAATATACAAGTTGGGGATTAATTTCTCTCGAGGAATTTGAATTATTGTTTCTGGAATTTGAAAACTGATTGGAGTAATGGACAAGTTGAATTAAGAATTATGCTACTGAGTCGAGTAAAGTGTTGTGAATATTTTCTACATCTTAAAAAGATGTTTTAAAATTTATAAGGCTTAATTAATTACTTTCTCACACTTTACACTCACTTGACATTTATTCTAATTTGTGTATATTATGCACAATTTAAACACTCATGCCTAACGTTAGGTTTGAACGTAGAAGGCTAAAACCTCAATGTAATGAGGTGTGTTTGAGTTGGCGTTAGAAAAGTACGTTCACATAACTCAAGATAAAACTTATCTCACATACTTACCTCATAAACCGTAAATTACGTTGAAAAAGTAGCTTTTACCGCTAACCCAAACGAAATTGGCAATAAATAAATAAATAATAATAAAGCAACTAAAACATTTTTCCCGTACATCAAGCAAACATTAGCACCTATTCCCTCATATCAGCATAAGGATTTAATCTCATGACATTATGAGTTATAAACCAATTTTTTACCAATTAGACTAATCTTTATTGGCTACTCATTTTGATTTCCAATGTTTCATTTTTTAAATGTTGCTTAGATATCTTCTTGGTCAAAGACAAAAGTCAGATGGACTGATTTAATAAAATATTTATTTGACAAAAAAAATCAAATCAAGATGAAATTACTGAAAAATATTTTGCTCAGGGATTTTGTCATATTGACTTTTTTGGCGTTTGGCAAAATGACATTGAAGATCTTGAAAGGAACAAGAGCACGCTGAAGGATCCAAATTTTGGGAAAGATATAATGAAAAACCAATGTCATATTTATTGAGTTGGATTCTAATTTCTTGAAGATCAGTTGTAAATTACTGAAAATCAATTAGAACCAAGAGGATTCAATATGTTAAATAATTTTCACTAGATTGAGATGTAACTTTCTGAAGATTAGTTTAAATATGTCAACAATTGGAGATATATTATTAAAGAACAATTACAAATGAGAACAAAATCAATCAACTAAAAAATAGTCATAATTAGACAATGACATTATATTGTAATGTAGCAGCATGAAAGTTCTCTCATAAATAGAAGGTTGCAAGTTCGATTCCATTTGTAATTTAAGTTCATCAATGTATGCTTAAAAAATGATTGTTAATTAACTCTAACAACAACAAAAAATTGGTAATTAACTTTTAGAGTATGTGAAATGTTTGAATACTTTTCATGACTCCTAATAGTGGATAGCGTTATCATTTTTTTTTTTTTTTGATAATATGTAGCGTTATCATTTCTTTACAACTGATCTTCGACAATTTACTTTTGACTTTCAATTTTACAAATAAAACTTATTAAAGACCAATATCTTCTATTGCATTTTTTTTCCTTCTAATTTTGGGGCTTTACTTAAGTGTGTTTATGTTTTATTTTTTCAATGCCATTTTCCCTTTGCATTTTATTAAATCAACCCCACTCTCTTTGTAAAAAGATCTGAATATCTTTCTTTTTTTGGAAAAAAGGGTAGGCATAGGCAATACATAAAAATGAGCAAAAGATCATTAATTTCTTTGTGGGTTGAAGAGAGCCCACACAAAGAGAGAGAGAGAGAGAGAGAAATTTTAAAGGTAACTTTTGGAAGGGGAGGCTAATAGAAACAGCTAAGTTTTGTTGTGTTGTGGCCTTAATGCCTTCAATCACTCCACCACAATTTAGGCAACACCACCTTGAGTGAGTACTCATTATTTCAATCAAGTCAATTTAAGCAAACAAAAAATGAGGGATGATAACTTTTAGGTCTCAACCAAGGAAAATAATATATTAATAAGTGTCATAAGTTGTTAATAGTAATTGATTCACTTATTAATTCTCATGTTTACTTGTCAATTAGGATTTTTCATATATTATTTTTCTTAGTTGGATTTAAAAGTCATTCTCCCAAAAAAAATATAAATTATTCATTTTTTTCTTAAAAAATGTGTCCACATCTAACTTGAAACTAAAAACCCTCATATATTTTTACCCTTTTTTCGGTCATAACTCACATTCATTATATCTACCTATAGATAATTCAAACTCACAGTTTCATGTTTAAAAAGGATTTAAGGGAGAAGTTTGATATCATTAGGTTACAAGTTCCTAACAAATTTACCTTCCTTGCTTGATCAATCACTAAACATCTTGAACAATAAGGAGTTTAAGATAAATGCAACTACCTAAACATGTGGAAATGTGATTTTATTTTTCCTATCGTCTTTTTAGTGTCTAATAATTACTATATCTATTATTTTTCCATTCTTAAATAATTACTATGAAGAGAAACTTGATAATTCATAAGGGCATATCCGTTAACCCAATAGCAGTGATCAAAGAAATCCAGCATTCTGCATCCTTATGTTGTTTAGCTTTTTCATCATATCATTCTCAGATGGTTTCTCATTATTTTGCACCACTACGAATTCAGGTTATTGATTGTATTCAGAACGAAGGTTGGACTATATTCTTGAAAAAATATAAGATTGGTCCTTTTACTTATTGTCAATCATGGATCCACTTTCAAGGTCAATCAGTCCAATCTTTCTATGGAAGAAATCTCATAGGCAAGCATTTCTTGATCTGACTTGCTTTAAAGCGTCTCTTCATTGGATACTTAAATGCCCGTTGTTTTCTTCATCAGACAACAAGAACCTTCAGATGATCTCCAATAAGAAACTTCAGATGATCTCCAATAAGAAACTTCAGGTGATCTCCAATAAGAAACAACTACTACCAAAAGAGAGCACAAATCAACATTCTTCTAATATTTTGTATGCTGATATATCAATACTTTTCTTACTCATTTCTCTTTGAAGAATTTCCTTTGGGGTTGAAAAATTACGCTGTAATGTTTTCAATTCTCTGCAATCATGCCCAGTCATGACGGTAGAACACATGATGTGTAATCTTGTTATTTAATGGTATTAATCTTTTTCAAAAACAAAAGTAATTACTTCTTTTTTACCAAAATTATTTAATTCAATTTTAAATTTTAATTCGTTATATAGTAGCTATTTTAGCTGCATACGTCTTTTTAAAACTGGATTGAAGACTTTCCCTATTTCGAAAATCACAAAAAAAAAAAATGCTGCTTTAAAAAAAATTAGAAGTCCAGCTATTATTCATTTTTTTATTTTATGAAGATAATTGTATGGCCTTATAATATACTCACGACGTCGATACATATTACTTTATTATAATAATGTTGGTTGTTCCTGGGTCTTTTCATATGATAATTACTCGATCAAACTACATAGAGTTAAATAAAATACAACTCACAATAAATAATAGCGTTATTCTAATTTGTTGATCCTTTGTGGTTTGGGAAATTATTAAGACTTGATATACTAATCACAAACTCAGTAGAGGAAACTAAAAAATGAGTTGCATTTATACGTGAAGTTCAAAATAAATTAGTATAATGTGTCACATTTAATATGTTATCTTGATGTTAATAATGTTTTGAATGATTCCAAACCTACATTAATTTTTTTTTTTTTGGGTTTATTTCGACAACTTGGTAAATTCAGAGAGTTTCAGACTATTTCACACATGAGCTAAATTTTGAAATGAATTTAAAAAAAAAAAAAAAAAAAAAAACTAAACAATTTCACTTAGATAAAGGATATTCTAATCAATAAATAATTGGAACTTAACAAAGAACATAGGATCTCTAAAAGGGGAATCAAATATATTTTATATGACTAATAATATCAAAAGATTTATTGATCTAACAAAATTAAAATAAGGTTACAACCAACTGATGAGAGAATCTGTCATAGATGGCACATTAGGCAAATTTGGCTGTTGCTTCTTGTTATGAAATCATTGCTATTATAAATTTATCCTTGAGTTTGTCCTTTTATGTAGAGTTCTTAAACAAGATTAATTGCGTTTAAGGAGTCATTAAGTGCATATTTAGGAAACAACAAAATCATGATTTCAGAAGTCCTTTAAGACAAATCGAGACAAAACTTTTCTTACATACTTATCTCGTAAATCGTAAAATATATTCTCAAAAGCTACTCCAAACATATACTATTGAGTTAAATGGGCTTGTTCATTTAACTCAAATTAATTTAGTGACAGTTCACCATGCATGCGAGTTAATTATACACTTATACGTGCCAACACATCTAAATTTTTTTTACATATATACGTGTGTATGTGTGTATTCTTCAACGTTTAACGTTTAACTTTCAACATTTAATTTTTTAATACCTATCAACCGAAAAGGGGAAAAAAAATGTTCAAATTTCCTACATCATTCTATTATATGTGTGTGTGTGTGACAAAAGATGAAACAAAGAGAAAACGAGCATGTTAATATCTAGAATTATAGACAGTAGAGAATTCTATGAATGGAAAAAACTTCTTTAGCTACCATCCTGTAACCCAACTACTCTTGAAGGTGTTATGAAATCTTTTAATTTTATTAATATGTCAATTAATATTTAGAACGTGTCAAATTAACTTATAAATTGTTATATTTTAATTGGTTAGATTATAAATAATGTAGCAAACAATATTCTTACAAGAATTTCTTGGTAGATGGGCCGATATTAGAACTAAAAAATAGTGGATGTGGAGGGGTTTTAAGTAACAGGGAAGACCATTGGCCGTAATGGATTGTAGTATTTATGTTGGTCGTCGATAGACCATAGGTTAGAGAAATATTTTACCCTTTTCTTCTGATTATATTAAGACTATCAATTTAATTATTAGGGGTTGTGACACTCATCATCCCTTCATAGATATTTTGAGTTAATTATGTGCCATACACTAAGAAATGACATATTGACTTATATATATATATATATATATACAAGAAATTTTAGAAGAGGGGTTAGCCACCCACGATCCAAGGTAGAAAAGGCGCTTTGGAGCGATCAATTGCGTAGGATATACTTGGGTTAGAGAGAAAGACACATGTCTCCACCTCTTCCCAAATAAGTTAATTTCCACCGTTAGAGACTAGGGTGCCTCATCCAAAGACTTGATTAAATCTCCGGATCGAACCCTCTCCCTTTAGGTGAGAAAGTCCGACCTCTTCGCCAGTTGACTATTGATCAGCTAACCAAATTGTTTCTTAGTACTATTTTTGCATCTTTGATCAATTTCCATATACTATTAAGATGATGTAGGTTAATGAAAGAAAAATGTATTGCTAAGTGTTCATGTAATCTCTATAGATGAATGATGATATTTATTTTTTATTAAAAAAATGTTGCCAACCTAACTTATCTTTTCAGAATATAATTGCAATATTTATCCAATTCTAATGCATGTGAAACCTAATCTCTCTTATGAATACATTTATTATTATTTTGTTATCGGCAATTTGGCATTTTAGTGATATAACTGCATAAACTAATGTGGGGTACAACAGTTTCACCAGACCCCAAATAGCTAAATTTAACACATTATATTGTACATTTGATGAGGTAATAGGTGTTATTGTTAAAATAATTTTTATGGTAATTTAATAATGTGAAAATCCAATTTAAATCTATTTAAAATGCCTAAATTCAAAATCAAACCTGCATTCTGAACAAATTCCTATTAAGCCCTATAAGACTGATTAGATATTTCTGAATTTGTTAATTTGACTAATATGTCCTTATTCGCTTCCTCGATTCCCTTCTCATTCTTTCTCTCCACCACAACAACTTCACCGACTGTATTAGTTAAACAAAACCCGCCCCTTCATAGCAAAATTAGGCTTCCTCCGTGCCGGCAGTCCCTGAGTTCGGGTTCAAGTTCTAGTTCATTGTCTTCATTCGGAAACACCAAGACCAAGTCACCACATTAAGCCAGAGAAAACAGAGTGATAATGGAACGTTGCTTGCTTCTGGGATTAATTGTTATGTTTCCGGTTTAGAATAGAGAATCTCAGTCGAAGCAGATGATGGATTTGTGAAAGCAAGAGGTGTACAACTAATGTTGAATGGGAGTTCCTTTTATGTGAATAGGTTTAATGCCCCACTGGTTGATGTTCCTGGCCTCTCTGATCCGTCTCAGAAGAATAGAGTCTCATCTGCGTTTCAAAAGGCTAAAAGTCACGGACTTTTGTTATAGAACTAGCCCCAGCATATCTAACTTTCCAATCATGGTTTACGTAAATATGTGAGAGAAGTTTTATCTCAATTTATATAAATAAGTGTTTTTGAAGTCTTAAACTTGATTCCAAACAAACACTTAAGTCAGCTCACCTAAACCTGATGCAAGGTTGTCCCAATTTGGAAGCTTTTTAATGAGAAAAATACCAAATGGCAAATCAATTCAACAAGATAGTAATATGACCACTTATAGAGAATACTAAAGGTAAAGTCAGTTCATGGAGAATGATGGGAAAAAAGCAGAAAAGAATATCAGGATGATTAGAAATCTCATTTTTTTCAAGTGAATAAGGGTATTATAGTATTTCAATAACATTATAAAATCCCTAATTGCGTTTAACGGCCTTATTAAGAATTTATTGAAAGCATAAACCTGGATTTGTATTTTAATATTTCGGAGTATTTAATTAGGACTCTCCCTTTAATAATTTTATTTTAAAAAAATATATAATCCCATAAGAACATTTGCTCCTTAATTCACAAATAATAATATTTTGATCCTTAAATAATTTGGCTGATTTGAGCCCTATGTCATTTATCCCTCAACACTCATATTCAATACTCCCACTTTATCTGTATGGGATACCTATCAATTATTGATAAATTTCACAAGGGATACCATACATCGCTTTTAAAAATATCATGCCTTACCTTTTAAATTATCACCAAAAATAAAAATTATTATTCTTCATCCAAAAGCTTGTTTCAAAAAGTCATGCAATTATTAGAAGAAGAAAAATAAAAATAAAAATTAGTATGAATTAAAAAAAAAATGTAGAACATGAGAGGATTTCATCATAATTATAAATATTATAAGATTTTCATAGGTTTGTTCAACAAGTGCGTAATATTTTCATTATTTCAATTAAAAATACAATAATAATAATAACAACAACAACAATATATTTATGTTCCAAATGTATTTTTAGAAAATCTATTGATACCCGAAAAAAATTCTAGAACAACATGAATTTTTAAGACTGGTGTAATGTTACTTTCTTCAACAATTAATCATTAATGTAGGTTAGAAAAATTGTTTAGCCCAACATTGGTTTAGTGTGAACCGTTCAAAAAATAAATATTGCATTAATTATTTTAAAAATTAGTATACGTTATATTTTTATTCTTTTTAATAAGAAATAATTCTATCATAAATTTTAAAAAGTTGTTCCATAAAGAGAACCTGTTAAAAAGTACTCCATCCGGTCCTAATTATAAGAGCTAGTTGACTTTTTTGGAGAGATTAAGGAAGCTAATTAAATTAGCTTAGAGTATTTTTATTTCTATTTTTTTCTTCAAACTAAATGGTTTAACCAATAAACTAATATATAATCTAAGAAAACACAACATATAAAATGATTAAGTAACTTATTTAATATCCTTAATTTCTTTAAAAAAAATCAACTAATTCTTATAATTAGGACCGGAGATAGTAAGAAAATATGGCGAGAAAATAAATAAAAAGACACACCCAAAAATAATTTGGACAACAATAAGTATCATGAGCCGTTGTCTCATACTCTCATAAATAAAATTATGTACCTCTTGTCATAAATACAGAATTTTAATCCATTTTATCTATTCGGGTAAAAAAATCCATTTTCTCTATAATATTTTATTATTTTTAAAATTAATATAATTAAGTTATAAACTTTTATATATAGTAAAAAAAAATCTGATCACATTTATTACAATTAAATAATTCATCTCATAATAAAATTTTATTATTTTTTTTTTTTAAAAAAAAAAATTAATATAATTAAAAATAGGGTTGTTATAAACTTTTATATATAGTATATATTAAAAAATATGATCACATTTATTACAATTAAATAATTCATCTCACTTCCTTCATCTATCAAAATTAACTAAACACTTTTTACTTATTAGTATTACATAGTCTGTAGTAACGACTTGGAAGGTTACCAATAAAAAAAAACCCCGACGAACTAGTACTTCCGCCTCCCCTAAACATCTTGTTCCGTCGTACCTTGCTACGGACAAAAAAACAACCCTATTTTGGTAATTAGTTTGAAAACAACCGTAGATTAGTAAAAAAAAATTAAAAAAATTTTATTTTGGTCAAAATCCCAAACACTTCTTATTAGTATTACATAGTCTGTAGTAACGACTTGGAAGGTTACCAATAAAAAAAAAAAAGAAGAATATAAAAAATAGACAGAGAGGATATACTATAATACTTTGCTCTTAAATATGAGATATAATTAACTTTTTAAAGAGATTAAAAAAATTATCTAATCATATCATATATTATATATAGTTAAGTTTTATATTAATTTATAAGGTAGACAAAATAGTATGAAGAAAAAAATAATAAGTATAAAAAGTATTTTAATTAATTTTTTTAATTAAAAATAATAATAATAACAGTAAAGAAAGAAAGAAAGGGTAAGACATAAGAAGTAGAAATGCAGTGCTGTAGAATGGAAAAAGAAAAGACAAAGAAAATAAATATAAAATATAAAAGAGTAATAACAGTTGACTAATCGCTTTTAGGCGTAGACAGCTAGGGTTTCTTTCTTTCTTTCTGGTAAGATGTGTAAGTACTTGTATACAAACAGCCTGGACCTTCTTCCTCATCATTCTTTCTCTTTCCTCTCTGTATGTAATCACATCTCATTTGTATAGAAAATTGCAGTTTCTCTCTCACTCCTCCATTAGCTCCACCCACAATGCCATCAATCTGAACCAATCTTCCACCATTGTCTCCTTCCACTCATTCCTCACTCTGCTCGGCGTTGCTTGCACATTCTCAGCAATGCTGCCTCACAAGCTCTCTCTCTTGCTTCCCTTCTTCTTCATTCTGCTTCCTCTAGCCACACCAGATCCGGCTTCTGAGCGAGCTGCCCTGCTTGCTCTCCGTTCTTCAGTCGGTGGCCGAACTCTTCTCTGGAACATCACCGAACCGGACCACTGCAAGTGGGCCGGCGTCCAATGCGACCATGGCCAGGTCGTCGAGCTTCATCTTCCCGGTGTTGGGCTTTCAGGCAAGTTGCCTAACGGCATTTTCGGTAACCTCACTCATCTCCTGACTCTCAGTCTGCGTTTCAACGCCTTGACTGGTAGTCTCCCTTCAGATCTCGCTTCTTGTGTCCATCTTCGGAATCTTTACTTGCAGCGAAACTTGCTCTCTGGAGAGATCCCTGAATTCTTGTTCTCTTTACTCGATATGGTCCGTCTTAATTTAGCGCACAACAATTTTTCCGGTGCGATTCCACTGGATTTCAACAAGTTGGTAAGGCTGAGGACTCTGTATCTCGAGAATAATCTGCTTTCAGGTCCCATGTCCGGATTGAAACCGGAAAATCTCGAGCAGTTCAATGTGTCGAACAATTTGTTAAACGGCTCGGTACCGTTAAAGCTACAGACATTTCCTGAAGATTCATTTCTAGGCAATTCTCTTTGTGGGAAGCCCCTCAAGCTTTGCCCAGGAGAAGGAACCGCAATATCTCCGTCCGGCGCTATTGAGACCAACAATAACAACGGAGGGAAGAAGAAGAAGAAATTGTCTGGTGGGGCCATAGCCGGAATAGTCATTGGATCTGTGGTGCTTCTCCTGTTGATTGTGTTTGCTTTGATTCTCCTTTGCCGAAAGAAGAGTAGCGGGAAGTCGAGGTCCGTCGACATTACAACTATGAAGCATCCGGAAACGGAAATTCCAGGCGACAAACCCGTTCCAGATGTGGAGAATAATGGCCACAGTAATGGGTATTCAGTAGCTGCAGTGGCTGCAGCAGCCATGACAGGAAACGGCAGAACAGAATCAAACAGCAATGAAGGTGCGAAGAAGTTGTCATTCTTTGGTGGTGCACCGAAGGTGTTTGATCTGGAAGATTTGCTTAGAGCTTCGGCGGAGGTTTTGGGTAAAGGAACGTTTGGAACAGCGTATAAGGCGGTTCTGGAGTCTGGTCCGGTGGTGGCTGTGAAGAGGTTGAAGGATGTGACAATTTCTGAGAAGGAATTCAAAGAGAAGATTGAATTGGTGGGAGCAATGGATAATGAGAATTTAGTACCTCTCAGAGCTTATTATTTCAGCAGGGATGAAAAACTTCTTGTCTATGATTACATGCCAACCGGAAGCTTATCTGCACTTTTGCACGGTGAGCATTTTCAATCTTAAGATCTACTGGTAATTGATTTCAGATTTTTAGTAGATTTTGAAGGCACCATCTATTCTTGGAAGATGAATTCCCCAATTTGCACTCTTTGGTTATTGTGCCCATATTCTGTTAGTGCCTAACTGTTGACTTCGTTGAATCTTTCAAAAGAAGCTGGGCATATGACATCCTTTAGAAAATGAGTTATTTTATGCATCCCATTTGCAGTTTGCTTCAATTGCTTCCTCATAGATCTATATGGCTTTGATTAGGACATTCATGTTCATGCTATTCCACATCATCTTGTTCAATCTTCTGTTAGCAGCAAACAAAGCATGGTGGCATTGGCTGATAAAAATTTGCATTATCATGACAATTACTTGAATTGGCTCTGCTCTGGTTTGTTTAATCAGCCTTACATCCCAATGACTTCATTGTAACAAGTATGTGAAAAACATGAAGCAGGAAACAAAGGGGCGGGCAGGACACCATTGAATTGGGAAATCAGATCAGGAATTGCACTAGGGGCTGCTAGGGGCATCGAATACCTACATTCACAAGGACCTACTCTTTCCCATGGAAACATAAAATCATCCAACATCCTCCTCACCAAATCCTATGATGCCAGAGTGTCTGATTTTGGCCTGGCACATCTTGTTGGTCCCTCCTCCACTCCCAATCGGGTTGCCGGATACCGTGCGCCAGAAGTTACTGATCCTCGCAAAGTTTCTCAGAAGGCAGATATCTACAGCTTTGGAGTGTTGCTCTTGGAACTTCTGACTGGAAAGGCTCCCACACATTCCCTCTTAAATGAGGAAGGAGTAGACCTCCCAAGATGGGTTCAATCTGTTGTTAGAGAAGAATGGACTTCTGAAGTGTTTGATCTTGAGCTCCTAAGGTATCAGAATGTTGAGGAGGAGATGGTTCAATTATTGCAGCTTGCTGTAGATTGTGCAGCTCAATATCCTGATAAGCGCCCTTCAATGTCTGAGGTGAGACAACGCATTGAAGAGCTACGTCGCTCGAGTTTGAAAGAGGATCAAGACCAAATTCAGCAGCCTGATCTGATCAATATGATGTAGATGACATATCTTCTCCATGATGGGTATGCTAAAAAAAAGATCATATCGTCTTTGGTTTTTTTTTTTTTTTTTTTTTTTTTTTTTTTTTTTTAAAAATGCCCATGTTTTCCTGTGCTTATGCTGTATTCTTTTAGCTCTGTATTTTATCAGCACCCAACTTTTAATTTTTCATCCTTTCTTTTTTTGTTCATTTTTTCCCCTTCTCTTACAGTATCTTCATTTACTATTTCTTCCCCCCAATTTCTATCCCAATGAATAGCTTGAGGGGGTGGGTGTCTGTTCCATTAGTCATTGTTGTTGGATTCTGGTTGATGTAATTATTACTCTTCTTTGCTTTAACATTGGCTTTTGCTTTGTTGAAAGTTGAAACCTATTCCCTTGTCGGTGGCACGTATTATCAGTGAATCACCCCTTTATTTGTTATATCAAAAATGCCTATGGGCATGACATGAACCGCACCTTGTTAAAAGGCATATTTATTTGATATTCCATTAATTAAAAAAACTGACAATAATTCATCAGACTCTACACAGGTCAATTTCAACTGTGGCCTATGAAGAGCGTTATTGCAAAATTTTAAAAGCCCATTAAATAATTAAATGGACTTGATAGTATTTATTTATGATTTTATATCATTAGTTAGCTTTGAAAGATTAGATTTATCTATCTGAAACTAGTACTTGGGGCTATGAAACAAAATTTAGAGGAAGGGTTATTATCTTAACTATGCTTTGAAAAGTTCATTTGAAATGATGTTAGGGAAGTTTAATCTAGCAAACTGCTCTAGAATTTAAGTTCTATCTGCACATATATTTTTTCTCCAAGTAGAAAGCATCATTAAAATAATGTCTGATAAGACTTATGGAATGCAAATTATAAGGTGGTCAGCCCCATTATGGGTCCCAATATAAACCAATTTTGTTATTGGGTTAGAAAGCCATAGGTTAAGCAACTGCCTTTTTATCCCATTTGGATATATGATTTTAAATTTCAAACAACATGGGAAGTGACAAGCACTAGGAAATAAAACTTATCAGAAGTCTTGGCTATTATAATTATGAATGACTTTTTGGTAGACAAAAAATGTAAACAAGTTTCAAGTATTGGGGAGTGGCAGGTTTTGAAAGTTGAAAGTGAGGTTTGTGATATAGTGGATCAATTTCTGCCTCATGCTCATATTTTGTTGCTTTCTGAACCGAACCTTTGCTGGTTCATTTCTGTTTAAATTGTTGTTATGTGAATTCGAGTGCTGTTGGAAACGAATGAACAAAGACAGTGATGCTTGTGTTTGTCTCCTGCTGATGTTGCTGTCTTATTACGTTTGTCCTGTTTCGCCAATTGGTGATCCCTTTTGTAGGACACGTACAAATTTCGTATTTACACATACAAATATTGGAGGCTTGGAGCCTTGTTGAGTAACGAATTGAATATTTGAACGTTGAAATTTCTTGTCTTTGGGCCTGGGGCCCAAATGATCCCCGTTTTTTTGGTCGCCATTCCAGCGATAACATAGAAATGGACTTTAACAACGACTCATTTTAGTTGGAACTTTTCTACTGGTTGGTTCATGTTCGTCGATCAGGGATCTTTTCCACTGGTTTCTCTTCGGCTTTTAGCAGGTTTGATCGTTGGATTACTTCCATTTTACTGGTTCAAGATGCACTCTGTTCCTCCTAGGCACTTCCTGCTTGTAGCCTCGATCGATTTGAGTATTGTCATGCTCATTACTTGTTTGCAAAGATCTTTTCTGCTAGATCGGTGCATGTTCGTAAACTCCAGTCTCTTACATGCCTTCATTGGGATCTTAGGGATCGAGTTTCTATTGTTCAACATCATGGCAATTACTTTGTTCTTCATTTTTCATGTGCTGATGATTGTCGTTTTATTCTGGAGCATGGGTTTTGGCTTTTGCAAGGTTTCTCGATGGTTTGTTTATCCATGGTCGCCGAATTCTTCGATTTCGGAGCTTCGCCTTGTTAATTTCTCTGTTTGGATACAAATTTTTAATCTCCCTTTAGAGTGTTATACAGAAGAAGTAGGCAATCTCATTGCCTCACACAGTTCAGAACGCTTGTTGCTGTGGATATATATGATCGCAGTATCGTTTTGGTGGTTTTCGAATGAATCAAGGTTGCTTGCTCTGGCTCCAACTAGTTTTCGTTCCAATCGCTGCTTTTCCTTTCCTCTGGTAAGGCGGTTACCATCTCAGTTTTGTTTGAACATGAATCTTCGATCTGCTATGGATGTGGAGACATTAGTTTGCCACCTCAACATTGCCAAAGGCGGTTCCTTGCCCACGTCAGTCCTATGTGGGTCCTAGATCAGCACATAAAAGACGACATTATCACTCACTCTCAACTCGTTTGGATATGGGTTGCCAAATTTGGGCTTCATCGGTAGCCCATGAAGATGAGGCCTCAACTTGTCCAACAGACTCAACTTGTCATTTCATGCCAATGACGAGTAACATAGTGGTTAAGGTGTTGGCCTTCACCTTAAAAAAGAAAGTTCGATACTCACCGGTTGATGTGAGGGTATTGTTGGTGGACGATCTGTAAGTAGCTATGTAAGCGCTTTTTTAGCGCGGAGGCGTGTTTTGGTCGCCCCTGGAGTTCGGTGTACCCACCTAAACTTTATATATATAAAAAAACAAAACAAAACAAAACTTGTCATTTCATGATCTCTTGCAATTTCACGCCACCGCGAGCTCAGTTTTCTTTGTTGCCAGAAGTTTTACAGTCTCCAGGGGGCTTCACAAGCGCCTTATGCATTGTTCTATTCCAACTTCAGTGTTCTCTTCCAGGCCTTTGAGCACTATATATAGAAGGCGTTGGGAACAACTTCTTCACATTAGAGCTTTGAATCTTCATACTATGGATCACTGTCACTTTTCGTTCTTCTCGGAGTCGGTATTTTATACCTTCCTCCATCGTTGGCACCAAGTAGGACGCATGATCCTGAGAATCTCTGTGGGCGACATTTTCTTCTTCGTTGATCCTGCGCTTGGAGAAGGTGCTCTGCATGTTGCTATGGAACGTATAGTGGTTCGTGCTGGTTCTGCCGCTTGGTATGATGCTCCATATGAGTGGTTTCGATGGATCTATGGCCTTATGCGTGTGCATGGATTTCATGAACCTTGTTGGGAGTTACTTATGAGGGAAAATCCCCCTCAGGGCCCAAATAAACACGATATTGTTAAAAAAAGAGTGAAAAAAAATCACATGTCAAAAAAGGTACTAGTTGTTAACGTATAATAATTTTATTGTTAATGTTGTACTGATTTAGTTGTTAAGATATAGTTGTTAACGTGTACTGATTTAGTTGTTAATGTTGTATTGATATAGTTGTTAATGTTTTAAAAATAATATCAAAAAAGGTCTGAAGGCCTTTTCTAACATGTGACTTTTTTTTTTTACCCTTTTTGACCGTATCTTGTTTACTTAGGTCTTGAGGAGATTTTCCCTACTTATGAGGGTTGGTTACTCTGTTGTGCTTCCCACTGTCTCTTTTATAGTTAAGCTCCGTGTGTCATACCCGAGGGAGCTTGATCAGTCGCTTCGTGTGCACAACCGTGGCAACTCTACGTACATGCAAATCAAGGCTTATACAGGAGAGGAAGCACTTGACTTTGCTGATGAAATCTCTGCTTAATGTAATGTTGCCCAAGTTTATGTAATCGTTTTGTGTGTTTAATGCATTTGGCTTTTTATTATAAAAAAAACGACAAATCATTTTTTTAACCCCAAGCCACTTTAGATCTGAGCCTATTATCTGTCAAGCAGGGAGTGTTAAGAGTTAAAGCCTTCCATTAAATGTGTATCTCGGGATCGAATTTGTGTTTTTTATGAGAATGAGACTGTTTATCATTTTAACCAAAAATTTATTTGTAATAATGACTCCTTTTATCTGTTCATAAGAATTTTCCACCAAAGCAGTGTTTTTAACTTTTTGATGCATTTCATTTTATTTATTCTTGTTTACTTTATAGTATACTTAAAGCCTGATTTGATCACAAGTGATAAATGTAATAGAACTGAAAGCAATATAATGAATATGATTTGTAACAAATCGTAGCACTCGTAAGTTATAAGTAGTATGATTTCCTCTCTAATGTTATGCAAAGCATCAAGCTCTGTAAATTAAAAATAAGTTATTAGATTCAAACCTCTTTCTGCCAATACTATAAATTTAATACTCCCTCCCATGTTATATACGAGACCCAATTGGTTTTTTTTTTTTTAAAAAGATTAAGGAAGTTAAATAACTTACTTAATCATATTATATATTGTATATTAATAAATAATATATTAATTTATAAGTTAGCAAGATAGTTTGAAGAAAAACTAAACATATAAATACTTTAAATTAATTTATTTAGCATTTTTTACATCTTCCAAAAAAGATAATCATATATTATATTTAGTATTAGAGGTAGTAATTTAGAAGTATATTACTACCGCCTCTCCGGTTCTAAATACAAAATTAGACAAAACAATTATTTTAATGTTGATTATAAGATTTCTGTCCACTTTGTCTCTTAAATTTATAATTCTCCGCCCAATCCCTTATTGATTACACATAATAAAATAATTTTTATCAATAGGTAATTACAAGGCACGTGATTAAAATAGTATTCTAGAAAAACTAATAACCAGTTTGGTTCAATTCGATAGGAGAGAATTATATATAATCCTAATACAACATACCGATAGTGTTTGTTTGGGCTTATGTATTGTAAAGAGGATTACATTTTATAATTCTAATTACATCATTTGATGTAATCAGAATTATATTACTATGATTGATGGATGAGGATGCAAACATCTAGTAATTAAGTGAGGAAAAACACTATTATCATTATAATTTTAACCAAAGTGCCCACCCATAAGCGCGGTTAAATATTAAATAGTAATGATCACCATTAAATATTAAAAAATTAATTAATGAAATTTAAAAATATTCCACCGCTAATGTTTTTAAAAAATATATATTTCACCTTTTAAAATATTAAAATATCTCATTAAATAATATTTCCACCATTGAATATTTTTAAAAAAAAAATATTCTGAACTTTAATCTATATATTGCATGATATTTTCACTATTAAATTAAATATCAAAAAGTTACTATGAACTCAAGTGTACACTTCACAAATTGAAAAATTACCATATGTGCAGATAGAGGTCATTTTGTCTGTTACTATATTCTCATATTCTATGTAATCCAACAATATTTTTTTATGTGTATCATCTTTCCTTAATAACAAACCAAACATATTCATGTAATCATTCCATTACAATCCATTACATTACCTTCGACCGTGAACCAAACCGGCACTAATACATTGTTATAATTAACTAATTCTTTTAATTAGTTATCTATATGCTATTAAGGAGCAAAGGAGGAAGTAAGATTCTTTTTTTAAAGCAAATATATGGGTCCTTTTGGAATAGTGGTGACAGAAGTGACTTATTTACAATCCAACTTTTGCAAACGTAAGTTAAGATAAAAGTCAGATTGTAAATGAAATGATGCTGGAAGAAGTAGTATTTTTCCATATAGGCCCTTATTTGGATTATTATTTAAAAAGCCAGTTGAGATGAAAAATAACTGAAAATGACATGAAACTTATTGATTACTACATAATGTATGTGCATGTGTCAATAGTTGTATACATTGTAATAATTGAAGATAAAAATTAAAATTAAATTAGTATTAAAAAATTAAAAAGCTATAAAGCACTTAATTAAATATATTCTAATTGATAAATTAAATTGCATCCATATGTGTATTTAATACTCCCTCCGGTCCTAATTATAGGAGCAAATTTTGGAGTTAGTTTTGGTCCTAATTATAAGAGTAAGTTTTAACTTTTACCAATTTTTTCCTATAATACCCCAATTTATACTTTCTCAATAATAATTAAAGACAATAATAATTTAATAATACACCTATATATTTTATAAAGTAAATAATGTTTACAACTCATTGATGTTATATACACCTAAATTATACTTTTTATATATATATATAAATTATATTAAATGATGAGGCTAAAATAAGGAATAAAGCTGATGCGATCTAAGTAACCTGTAACTTGAGTCCTATATTAATTAAATGCATTTGTCGTTGTTAATATAATTTTGGGTAAGGGTATTTTTGGAAAATACACATAATTAACTAATTTAACTTCCTTCCTTAATCCCTCCAAATTCGGGTAATTTGCTCCTATAATTAGGACCGGAGGGAGTAGTACATTACTTATTATATCTTGTCCCTAACATTTTTCTATAGAAGCTAACAAAAAAACTTATATAGTAAGTCACTTTTTCTAAATAAGCATATCTAAAACAACCGTTATCCCAAACAATCCATTTTTCTCCACTAAGCATAAATCACTATGCGTTCAACTTTTTTCTTCCCCGTTATGCCAAACAAGCTGATAATTGTCTCAAGAGAGAGATCACTTGAAATTATATGGCTCCAACAACCAACATCCATTGGGAACAAGTGGAAAGAGACTTGCTCTTTCTAAACCACGTCCTCGGTTCGAGGTGTGAGAATAATATTGGGCCCGACACAGGACAAATCCGGATTAGTCAAAACCAAATGTTTGAATGAACCGAATGGGCAACCAAAAAAATACGGCGATGGCAAAAATACGGCGCTGGCAAAAATACGAAACATAGAAGTATGTGCAAGATTTAGCTTTGAAGTCCCAAAACGGGTGGCCTTGATTAAAAATCTTCCTTTTTCTCTATTCTCTATTATCAAAATATAAATCCATCTGAACAATATTGAAATGAAAGAAGCATCATATCCACATGAAGAAAAGGGAAGGGAAATGCTCTTTATTGCTATGGTATTAAGAAAAGCAGGAAAGTTCCACCACAGAACAATGCAAGTAACCAACGTTGAGGTATGCATTTTCATGCATTTACAGCACTCAATTAATTCACAACGCAATAAAAAATATTGAAACCCCAGTGTTAACCTTGAACCTAATAAATAAATTGCCCAGCCTGAACCAGTTTCAGTTTTTTTTTTCCCCTTTTTTACCTGAACTTTTTTTTTGAGACTCTTTAATTTCTGCAAATCAAGAAAGAATTAGATCAGCAAAAAATTTAAGTAAATATATGATGAAATGACAAGGACATTGCAGAATCATACATGTACAAGGTATACAAAAAAACATGGGTGTATGTGCGCCCCTTCAAATTGCTCATATGTTGTCAAAAACTAAACTCTGGGAGTTGATAGAGACGATGAAATTGTTTATGCACTAGAGTTTGGAGGTGGGTCATCTTTCAGTCCCTTGGTGAGAAGATCATAGTTGATTGATGCAAGCTGGGAGAGATTCTGAAAACCAAAGGGAAACAATCATAATATAGAGGGAGTAAATATGATAGGTAAAAATAACGTGCTAGACAAGCCGGGGCTTGAGCTACTGCAAAAATTTGACATACAATGAACTCAAGCTTTTTCCTAATAATACTAGAAGATGCATTTGGTTACATCATAAAGAAAGCCTAATATACAACAACAACAAAGTTTTATCCCACTAGGTGGGGTTGGCAACATGAATCGCACGACACCATTGTGCTCTATCGAAATCCAGCTCTTTAGATAGATTATTAACCAATAGATTCCACTCTATCAAAAGCCTAATATACTCCATGTGAGATAATTACCTTGAAGGAAAAATTACTAAAGGAGTAATTGGCAGAGGAACCAGGCTCAAACTCTGCAAGACCGCCACATTCATCTCCCTGCTATAGGGGTTCCCAAGAGTAAGTCAGCCCACAATATTTAAAGGGATAATTCAACATTGTTCATTTTAAAGCTGACAATGTCTATAAATGTGTATACCACTTCATCTTGACGATTGCTCAAGCAACTACTACTGCCACTTAAGCTATCAGCATCACTAAATTCCTCAATGTCACTAGCTGGATACACGAGGCCATCAGATGCATTCCATGAATACCGGCTTGTGAAATAACTTGTGTCCAGAGCACTCTCAGAAGATGGCACAAATGCAGCCTGCAAAAATGATAAATGCAATTGGTATTCTGCATGGGACATCGACATCAAGGACGAGCTATGCCATTACCATGTGAAAGGAGTTCATACCTTCTGCCTGGCAAGAGTATCCCAGTTTATATCCTTGAAGAAAATATGCTGCTTCACCTGGATCATTAAACTTGTATTTTAACATTGAGGATTGACAAAGAAGAAGAAAAGATAAACTAAATCATTATCTAGAGAATTTATTGCACCTCCGATGCTCCCCTGGCTCCAAGTCTCTGATTAGGATCTTCAGTCAGTAACCTGAGAAGTTGACATCTCAATCATTAAACACTAAAAATAACAATAATCGAAAAAGATCCAGCTACCTTGATTGATAGTGCAAGTACTAGACTGAAAAAGAAAATAATAAAATCTCCATTTTTATTTTCTCACATAAAATAGAAAAGGTGCCTCAAACTTAAAAGAGGCTTGGTTTGATTGATTGATAACATTTGGATTTCAGTACAATAAATAAATAATAAGTTGAGCCCTAGAAGAGACATTATTGCAGTACTGTCAAGAAACAGACAGTGAAAGTGCAATAATTTTGCAAATTTCTCAACTAAAGGGGTGAAAATTTTGCTTTTGGTCAGTTCCAAAGGACCAAAGGAAAATATTTTCCTGAGGCTCATTTTCAAAAGGAAACCGATATTGCAAATGCTGCCTATAGCTATAGGAGAAGAGAAAACTAAAATTTAATGGCCTACTGCAATTGAAAACTTCAACAAATAGTGAGATTAAAATGGAGCACTTTTAAGAAGCAGAATTTTGAGCTAGCTAGCTCTGAACTAATAAAAAGGTCCTAATGTGCACAAACAAGGTTCACCTTTCTTTACTGCATTATGATACAAGTATATCACTGTGTCTAGACAGATTTCACTAAAATAATGTGAACTAAGGTGGCAAAGGTAACATCTACATGACCAAGCAGCAAATATCAATCAAAGACACTAGAAACATCACACACAAGAAATCATCGAGCCAAAAACCAAAGACCTACCCAATCCCTATAATAAGAACAGTGAAATATAAAACAAGTACAGCAAAAGATAAAACATTATATTACCGATCAATAAGATCTCGTGCTTCAGGACTCATTTCTTCCGGCACCCGGGGCCATGGTATATTACGATTAAGGATGTTATCAAATATCATCTATAAATAAGGGGAAAAAATCTTCCGGTGAGAAATTGTTCATTTTAAGTTTGTCACAGTTAGTCAGAGAAATTTAACAAGGCAATTTAGGCTATAGAACAATATAATGTCAGAAGACAAAGTTATCTCCAGATGCACCGAAGATTAACCAAGATGCAAAAATAAATTAAAGATTAAACACAATTACAGGGAGGAAAAAAAAAACTTGAGACGAAACCAGATATACAGATTAACAATAAGTAGAAGGCCTCAATCTGATTGAGTATTATTAGTTAAATTGACACCATCACCAAATAACAAAGTTTTGAACCAATTAATAACAATGCCAGCAAGAAAAAATGTTGAAAGAATAAAACCAACTCAAAAGTCAAAAAAGTCACATTCATCATGCAAATTTATCTCCAGCAACTAAATGTTCCTTATAAGGAAAAAAATTGACACCAATTACAGGAAGAGAAGAAAACATGAGAGACAACCAGATATACAGACTAAATGATGGAAGCCCAAATGCAGTCTAACTAAATATGATTACTTAAGAACAATGAAAACAATGTTGAAAGATACAGCCAAAAAACAAAGTCACATTCGATATGCAAGTTGATTCCAGGGAACTAAGTTGGTTGCACAAATCAATCATGGTACTGTATACCTCCACAAAAGTGATGGAAGCAAAGGTAAATGCAAAACAGGGAAACTGAAACAAAAATCCCATTCATAGATACATATCAAATGAAGATTTGGTATACAACAAACCTGAGGATGCTCTGCATTGAAAGGTGGAATGCCAACAAGCAATTCAAATAAAATAACGCCAACAGACCACCAATCTGCAGTATACCCTGTAAAATGTGCACAAATACTTTGTTCATGCAATGTTTATATTGATAGATACAAAATATGTATACATCATGATCTTCATCGGTATACACTATAACTTGGGGGAAAAACAAATCATGAATTCCAGAAGAGTCTGGCAGTTCTATCAATCAACATTTAACAATCAACAAAGGGGCAAATATCTTTCCGGTAAGTATTCAGCATCATTAACTTTTTTCTAAACATCATCATCAAGATAATGTTCCCTAATAATGAGAAAAGTCAATCTAATAACTAAAGAGGCAAACAAGGTTGAAAAATTGGAAATTTAAAAAAGAAAAAAGGTCTATACAAACCATGCCCAGTTCCCAAGAGTATCTCTGGTGCTAAATAATCAGGTGTACCCACAGCAGAACGTTTCTTCCTTCTTTCACTTTGATGCTCAGATGTAGATAACTGAGGTTCATCCTCACCAAGTAGGGATGTCCCACTCACTGCTGGACCAGACAAATCATCAGTGCTGTTGATTAGCCCTACTTTTGAAAGCCCAAAATCCGTCAACTGCAAGAGTACAAAAATATTTAAGTTTAAACAAGTTAAAAATTGCTATACCAGTAAGCGTAGAATTATTCGAAAGGGACCCTAGATTACACAAATGTTGAAATTCAGAAGCATGCCAATGTAGCTTGAAAGATGTATAAATTTTATTTATCATTTAACACTTATCTGTTAAGGTCAAGTGAATTTTAAAAATCATTGATCAACTTTCATGGTAACTCACAAATCCATAGGACAAACTATGTTGAGATAAAGCATTCTTCAGTACCATTAAATTAACTACTTCAAGAAAGAAATCTATAGAGTTTGACTATATAAAATTTAAGTATAACAGATAAAACAATGATATTGAACCAAAATCATCAATACTAACGTTAAACAAATTTAATGAGTCAACAGTAATCCAACCAAAAATTTCTATTTTTTAAGTTCAAAATGTAGGACTGATGAAATCAACTCCAAGTAAATTAAATAATGATAATTTTTTGTAGTAACCTTAATATGACCATCATGTGCAATCAACAAATTGTCTGGCTTCAAGTCACGATGAACCACCCTCAACGAATGCAAATATTCCAACGCAAGCACCTGCAATTGGATAGAATATTAAAAACGACTTGTTCGAGTCATTTCTGTTTATTGAAAGACAGACAGAGGATCAGTAAATACCACTTCAGCTATATATACACGAGCAACTTCCTCATCCAGGCAGCCTAAATTCCTTAATAGTGAATAGAGGTCTCCTCCATTAAGATATTCCATGACAAGATACAAGTTCTCACTACATGTAAATGAATAGAAGAAACGAACCTGATACAATTCATAATGTTAGCACAAAATTTCCAATCCTCAAAGCAACATAGAAAATTAGCATGTTAAACATGCTCACCACAAAAGGGTTGCGCACTGTAATTAAGATATCACGTTCTGCTAATATACTTTCCACAGCATTCTTACGGATCATATTTGCCTTCTTAAGAACCTGTTACGAAATGAGAATGATATGGTAAGGACCTAAATACTAAAGGATATATTTAAATAATAAAAACAAATTAACCACACAATAAGAGATAAGGCCCAATATGGATGCACAAAATTCATCACATCAAATTACCTTTACGGAAACAGAAAAATGAATGTCAGCAAAAAGTACTGAATAATTCCAGGTAGTAATCAATAAGATCTCAAGTAGACTCAGAATACACAGGCAAGCAAACATGCACGCACTCACACACAACACCAGCAATGGCAAGAATAACAAATAATACCATGACCTTCTGCAAAATGCTGGTCATATAGTACCATTGCATAGTCACTGTTAGCCACTCATCAGCACCAAAGTCTAACAAATTATTTTTGGAGATGAGGTGATTACATTCAACAAAAATGAACTGGCAACTAAAGATCATAAAAACAGAAATATCAACAAAGGGAAAGTTTTGTTCAAGCCCCACACAAACATGCTTCAGCTTCAGGTCATCAAACATTCTTTGTATACAAGTCCTGTTTCCCTTGACCGCTAATTATGCTTAGAGAAAAGAAAGTTAAACTTTTCACCCAAAAAAAAAAAGTTAAACCGTAAACCAACTCATCTAGTTGTCACAAAGGCACATATAGACATAAAAAACAGGGAGAGAAGAGAATTTCAAATGACATGACTCTGCAATGACTTACAGTACAAACCCAAAAAACAGGAAAATAAAAGAGACAAAAAAACTAGATGCATACAATAAAATCTAAAGAGTAGTAGATTAAAACTTCATCAGGCATAGAAGCAGCACAGAATAAAATAACCTTTATTGCAAAAAGATCCCCAGTTATTCTCTTTTTAGCCAAGAAAACCCGACCAAATGCCCCACGACTGATAGGTTTTATAATCTCAAAATCATCAATGGTAGTACGGTCTTTTGAAGAATGGATAGGACTTGTTCTCAAGCTACGAATCACATCATCATCCAAGGGAGCATCTTCATCAATAACAGTGCTCGTCATGTCTATCTTTTCATCCTCCACCATCTCAGTAATCTGCAAATACTTTTCCCTGCCAAATAACAACTTATTCACTGACAAAAGGTTGCAGAAAACAATTTGAAAAGGCACAGATAGTAAAGTAAAACCACAGAAAGTTGCAAAAATCTAGGTTAACTTTCAATAGGATTCTAATTAGCAATTTCATATAGCTGGCAGACATAAACACGTAAGGGGGTTTCAGTATATGGAATTCAATCATAAAATCTCATGGTTATTCTATCAGATAATGTGGTTAATACCTCATTTTTGAACATTTATTCCAATTGCATTCAATATTCACCAAAACATGCCTTGAATGCTTTCCTTTTTATAAGAGTTGAGAAATCATGAGTGGAACTCCTGGTGGATTAGAAGTTTATTGATATCTAGAGTCTTCTAGTTTATCATTGTTTATGTGTATTAATTAACCTTTATTATTATCTTTAGGAGTTCATTGCATCATTAATCTCTATCTTCATAGTACTATAAAGATAAGGGCTGCCAGTAAGACAAGTATGTGCACAGCCAACCCATACATCATATTTTTGTTCTTATCTTAAATTTGAGCCTTGTTTGAAACAAAAGAGTAGCCTTAATTACTTATACTTTTCATTCAGGGTCAGAGCTCCGAACTTTTTTGGTCAACCAGAACATATTCCAGTAACTGAATAAATTTCCAACAATATCCTCTCAGTCCTAAAATCCCTAGTTGCCAAAAGTTGTTAATTGTATGAGATCATAATTGTTTGATTAGTAAATTGGAGGTTGAGTCATAAGTCAAGTTGTCACACACTAAGTTATTGCAGTAGTTGTTGGGCTACGAATTAAAGTTTGACTTATTTGACAATGAAAAGAAGCACGCAAACACACAACAAATGGAGATTTTAGTTAGAGCGCGTCATTGGCTTTTGGGCCTCCTACTTAGGCCCATTAGCTTAGGGTTTACAACCCAAGTTGCTCGCCTTATTGTGTGCCACCTAGGAGGTTTATTCACTCAAATCCTATCATTTATTTCTGAAGATTATAATCTGGTTTTGTATATCCCTATTGATTGAGAGATTATCTCTCCATCTGATGTATACATGTCTGTGTATACACACACACACACGTGTGTGTGTGTTGAGAATAATAGAACAAGATGCTCAAGGCAGTATTTCGCGACAATTTTGACGCTAGAGTTGCACATTGTCGGGTGCTGCAGCAAACAACCCAATTAGTGAAGGCCAGCAGAAAGAAGACTGAGGACTATCGAATTGCAAAACAAATATTCTGAGAGCTTTTATTTGTATCTCAAGAATGCCATCATTGGAAGCATTGGTTGCCATCAATTTCTTGAATTACGTTGAGGAACATTGTGTGGTGCAAGTGCAACGTGTCTCGATCTAGATACATTTTTTTCTTTTCAAATTCAAATTGGGATTCAGTATCTAGGTATCCTACTCCAAATCTGTTTTATATTTAAATATAAATTAGATGCAGAAATGTCTGAACATGTCTCATTTTTTGAAATTATATTTAAATATAAATTAGATGCAGATATGTCTGACATGTCTCATTTTTAAAAATTGGCTTTTCTTGGGAGAAAAGCCTGTAAATCTTCAGCTCAAGAACAAATGCTGAGAAACCTATCTAAGTGGAACTCCTAATGGATTAGGAGTTGATCATTATCTACGTCTTAGAAGTCTATCATTATTTAGAAGTCTTAGCTATCCTTAATCATTATCTTTAGGAGTTTATATTATAGTAATCTCAATATTCCAAGTGCTATACAATTAATAATATGATAGAAGGGCTACCAAAGGAAGGCAAATGCGTGTCTTCAAATTCATCGTATCTGAATAACAAATTGTACTACAACTATACAGACACAAAATACTAACCGTATCAACTTCTCAATGCGCGCTCCAAAGGTCTCCACTGTGAGTGCATCAAATTTTCTTCTGTCTACAACAACTTGCAAATCATCAAGACAAGATAATAGATATGACGTCGAGCGATCATCATCCAGAGGAGTATTTGCTACACACCGTGCTATATCCGCAAGTTCATTCATCTACAATTTCCAAAAAGGAGAATCTTGGGGGAAAAAAAATAGACTAATACCCAGAGAGATCACAAAGTTCTCTGAAGCTCATTCCAATTCAATACAACAACAATAATGCTAACTTATTAACTATAGACTCAGTGAAACATAACCTTACAGTGTTAACCTGTTATCCATATATTCTTTTCATAACAATTAAGAGAGATGTCCAACACAAATACATCTTTTTTAACTTAGTATCAGTGGCATGTCAAGGAGCAGAATCATGGGCATTGCAAGATTCATATGGCATGCGCCTCAAGTGCCAAATAATAATACTAGGCTTTCTTGCCCTCAACTTCCAGTCCCAACCCCAAAATGTTTGTCACAAGCCCTCAACATCTCTCCCATTACCATTACACTGGAGAAAGCACCAACAGGTTAGGAGAAGGGATCTATTTGGTTAAATTACTGATATATTAAAACTAGTACTATCTCTCTTCCTTCTGTTTCTATTAGTTCTCTCTTTCTAAACAGTATTTTCCCCTCTTTTTTCTTCTCCCTTAAAAGTGATGCTTTTCTAGCAACTTGCATCTCGGTTTCTTTTAGAAGTTAGATTTAATGCCACGAAAGATTTCATTTGTGCTAGTTATGATTATGACATCATAAAGAAATTGATATATTTAAATTTTGAAACTTATGATTATTAACTTATGAATCAATTAATTTCATTTTTAGTAAGTTTTGAAATCTATGGAATTGTAAATTATGCTTAACACATAGGTTTTGGAAAATTCTTGGAATCATTGCAAGTTGTGCTTTAAACGAGTTAATTTTAACATCTACATTAATTTGCGATTTCAATTGTCTCTCAAGTTTATTGAGTTGTTATGTGGGTAAGCACTTCAATGGTGTCACAAGCTGTGCATATAGGCTCAAAGAATCCCTATGGGAAAAGTGTGCCATGCATCATCAACTATGTGTCTTGCTCAAATAAACTAATTAAATTAACCACTGAACCAACTTCTCCCCGCTCACATCCATTCATATAGCCCCCTTTCCCTAAGTTTATCTTCACAAGCTTCAACCCTAGAATTCTTTCATGGCCAAGTTCATTAGACTAAATGCCACTAGCTTGCTTACATACATACATATATATCACCAAACATCATGCCCACACTAGCACATATATAGTAAGATGACCAAACATCACACAGAATACATGGGGAAGAAAGGGCATGCCTGTGGAAAATCATCATGTTCAGAATAAGCACCCTTCCCCGCCAAGAGTAAATCAATCTGACTTGTCCTTGGCGTCATCAAGGGAGACCTGGGAGTCATGCTCCCTGCAGATGAAGTTGCCATGCCTTGGTCAGACTTGGGACCAAAGCGAGTTTTACATGATATCGACGGTAGCCCCTTCAGGTCATCCATAAAAGCAGAATTATCAGCTTCAGGGAAACAGTCTAACATATCCTCTGAGCCTCTTCGAGACCAATCACTGAGTTTTGGAGAGAGAACATCAGATTCTTCAGTCATACTTGAATTTGACACCTTTCCCACATCAGGACTTCCAACTATTTGCTGGATATCCTTCTGCATACATGATTCCATCATCTTTTCTAAAGTTTCAGCAATTCTGACAAGGCGCTCATTGACACTCAGACCCTTCTGATCACATCTATCAGCAATTGCACAAATCCTTGAATGTTCTTCAACATGTGAAGTAGCAACTTCCTCCTCACATATACGACAAATTATCGAGTTCTCCTCAACAATACTCTGATGCTCACCCCAGTAGCCCCAAGAAACTTTGTGTTGATGTTTGGAAATATGTTCATGGGAATCCTTAATAAGCTCAGATGGCTTTGGGGCTGACAGATCCACATCAGAATTTGATCTCTTATTAATTGATAGCTTTGAAGGTTCAACCTTTCCAAGATTCTGGTCCTTCATCTGAGCTGCTTCTTTTGGGCTTTTACTTGCTGGAGATAGGAATTTCTTCCAAGAACCCATCCGATCCATGCCTGAAAAAGAATCTGGTTTTGAAGCGTCACCAGCATGGAGAGGAAGTTTTTCAGCCTGCATAGCATCTTTCTTCAATTCGAAGCTATGCTGCTCCTGACTATAAAACTTTTTAGCAGAAGCTTTTGACACCTTTGAGGCCTTTGTAGAGCTCAAGCTTTTTTCATCCCTTCCCAAACCAGGAGGAATCCTGTTTTCAGCAGAGTGCAAGGCTCTAGATTGGTGGAGGTTAAAAACCTGTTCATCCTCTGCCAAACCACTTTCCTTGTGGAATTGCAATAACCTTGTACACCTGGTGAGAATGAAGAGCATTCGTGTATGAAGCCGCTTTAGCATTCCAGGGGGAAGTTCTTGACGCTTATCATCCAATTCCTGGACAATTCCTTCACACTGAAGCCAAAACTCCCCAGGTGAAGTCATAGCACAGCTCCTAGCCAAAACTAGCAAGTCCTCAATTGTCTCTTGCCACTCAGGATGAATATCTGCATTTTTTTCAAGAATTCCAACCAGATCTGCTGCAAAAATAGCCAACTCAGAATTCACTTCTTCCTTTTCTTTATCAAATTTTGCCCGAATTACAACCAAGATCTCCTGCAAAGAACAGCAAAGAGGTTAAATTACATTCTTCTCAAAACAAATGCACCAATTATGGCATAATGGAAGAAATGAAGTCTAAAGTGTATAGTACCTCCAAGTTATTTAATCTTCGAGCCTTCCAAAATGGGAAAGGACGAATGACGCCTTTGGAATTCAGCTCATGAGAATAACTCTTTATGTCATTAGGAAACCTCTTTCTTGGTGCACTTGTAGCACGTAATAATGCTTGAAAACGAGGAGATTCAGACTCCTTTGGGTTTTCATAATCATATGCTGTCTGGAAAAGGAAAGTTTTCAGTCATAACATACTAACAACTAACAAATACTACATAGCTTCTAAAGCAACTCATCCAGGCAAAAGTTAAATGGGTCAAAACTAACTAAGAAAGATACTGAAAAAATCTACAGTACCTCTGGAGTGCAAACATCTGCACTTTGTAAGCCTTCAGACTGAAACCGTGTTGATTCTTGTCTCCCTGGTTTAGGAGATATTATGGGAAAAAAAATAGCATTTAGAGAAATGTGTGAAAAGATTTGACAGTCACCTAAGGAAAAGGCACATAGAAACAAAGAAAACCAGTTCATTAATTGCTAGTGGGTAAACCTCAACAGGTAGCCAATTACCCCAGAATATACACTAAACACATGAATGTCAGGCCAAAAAATAAATAAATAAACATTATCATGAATACAAAAACAACATAACATGAGATTTAGCTCTAAGGTAACATCTAGCCCTGTAAAAAGCATACATAGAGCAAGGGAAATCAGGATACGCCCTACTTCGTATGTGAAGACATCTCGAAGTACACAATATTTTTTTATACCACAATGAGAAGACAAGCCCAGCATCTCATGGGACAACTTTAAACCATGTTAATGTGAATACACAGACTACATCAATAACATGACAACGTAGACTCCCACTTGAATGTTCAGCAATATTTTTGTTGCGATCTTTTAACTGTGGAAGAAGAGTACTCAAAATTTTCTTGACCACATATTATGATCTACGAAGTTAGATTCTCGAATTTAGTGGAGTGTTTGATATTAGGATGGTATTGGGCAAGCACCAGGTCTTTTTTTTTTTTGGAAAATTCCTTATCTTAATCCAAAACATAAATTCGCCATCAGAACCCTACCTGAACCCTAAAAAATGTTACACTTCTCATATTTACACTAGGGCAGAGCAATGGGTGGATTGGGCAACCCGAGGCCAAACCCATAGCCCGCCCATTTAACTTTAAATGGGTATGGGTTAGCCCATACTCGTACCTCAACCCACTTAAACCTGTATAAATAGACTAGCACATAAATGGGCGGGCTAACCGGGCTTTGGGTAACCCATTTACATTTGACTTGTTTATTTTTTTTGAAAAAAAAAAACATACATAAGCATTAAACATCCATCCAAATTCATCATTCCAATTTCTGAAATCTGAATCTTCAAAGTTCAATAATCACAATTCATACAAAACTACATAAATTTAGACAAGTACGATCATTACATAATCTTGATGTTCAAACTCCAACTTTTAAATCAAAACATTACAACCACAACTCTAGAAGTTCATAGATTAACAAATCTGCATGCTTCCATTGAATCTGCATGCTTCAGTCTTCATCATCTTCAGATTCACTTGAAAGAATCTAGTATCTAACCCGATGGTAAAAGCTGATTTTGAAGGTACTGTAGATATAGTATACCAACAAATCACGTGCCAACAGATTTAAAACTTGATACTTGGAAGCATTCACTCTCCACCATGCTAAAACATCAATTTTTGGATCATGAAAGCCAACTATTTCAGTTTGAAGATATTCATCCACTTCTAAAATCTTCTCTACAATACATGTAGAGTCAATAGCAACTCACAAGTTCAAATAAACCGAGTCATAGAGAGAGAAAGTGAGCGAGATTGAGAGTTGATGGCCATTATGGTTATGGCTGAATACTTGAATAGGAAGGGATTTAGGGAATGCTTTATGCGGAATGGGATGGGTAGTTAATAAAAAAAAAAATTACACTAAATGGGCAGGTATGGGTAGCCCGTAGATGTGCCCATAGCATGCCCATTTAAATCTTAAATGGGCGGGTTCTAATCAAACTCATTATAAAGTCTTTTTGGGCGGGTTCAATATGGCCCAATTACACTGGGTTTTGGGCGGACTCATAGGTTATAGGTTTCATGCTCAGCCCCAATTTACACTGAAAATACTCAATATCCAAAGCATCTGAAACTTACAGAGAAACATGGTGTAATTGGTTTTTTTTTTTAATACTAAGTATTATGTTACCCTGAAAATACTCAATATCCAAAGTATTTGAAACTCACAAAAAGTTGGTATAATGGGTTTTTTTTATAGGAAGTATTGGGTATCAAACAAAAGATATCCAAATTATTTATAACCATATTCATATCTCAAAATGCAATTCGCCGTGATTTTTTTTTTTTTTTGGTTGCTCATTCGGTATCCAGAGCTTTGCCATGACAAATCCAAATCGGACCCGAGTCGCGCACCTGACTATGGTGGGTGAGTCTCCCAGCGAGGCTTTTCTGCATTCACAAGGCTCGAACTTGAGACCTTGCTTAAGGGACACAAGCCGCTTACCACTTGTGTCAACCCCCGTTGGTTTGCCGTGATTTTACCCAAAAGAAAAGAAGTAATAAATGGAGTCAGTGATACAAGAAACTATAATACTGACTCCAAGCCTAAATATAGGGAGCTAAATAAGGGGTTCGCTTTAGTCCTAAATATAAGACCTCTATGCACTGACTCCCATATTTATAATTTTTTGCCCACAATATCTCTATCGATTGCATATAGCAAGAGGTTTCCACAAGGGGTAATGGTTGCAATGCACATGATTAAAAAGGATATTTTAGGAAAACCAACACACATTTGTTACAAATAACTAACTTAACTACTTTCATTAATATCCGCAAATTAGTTATCTAGCTATTACATTAAGAACCAAAGGAAGTATATTCTATGCACAATAACTTACATTCATTTCAATTATATCCATTTATACAGATTTCAAAATCAGGTACCCGATCTGCCAAAATCAGTACAGATATCTAATTTTAATATCCCGAACATATGTTGGATATTGATGTTTGTTTAGTTGGGATGTGTGAAAAACCTGCCCAAATTAATTTTTGGGAGAGCACTATTACTCAAGAATTAGAACTTTCTCACCTTTAAATGCATCAGGTGATCCTAATTTAATTCTATAACTCAAATTTAACCAATAAAACAATGATTAAATAATTGTGAAAATAGTAGTCCTGAATCCTCCACCTCAATTTTAGCAGATATGTGGAAGCTGAAAGTGCCCCCATTAAGTCAAGAATTTATTGTGGAAATTACTATCTAACGCTTTGCCCACTATGGAAAATTTGCAGAAAAGTAAGCGTGCTGTCACTGATTTATGTTCTATTTGTAGATCCATAAGTGAATCCGCCAGCCATTTGTTTCTGTTATGTGAATGGGTGAAACTGTCATGGTTTGGTAGCTTCTTTTGTTTAAGTTTCAAGAGGGTCAGACTCAGAACCTTGATCTAAAATATTGGATTGCTTGGAATCTCACCAAGGAAAATCTCTCTAATTGGCACAAGGCATTTCTTGCTATGATGTTATGGCAAAACTGGAAGGGTCGTTGTAATTTTATTTATCAGACTATCCAACCTGACCCTATTTTTATTTTCACTCAAGCAGGGACCTTACATCAAGAGTATCGGGATGCTCATGTATAGTATCAAAAGGAAGTTAGCTCCGGCAGAAGTGAAGTACAATGTTCTAGACAGCCTGTTAGATGGATACCTCCTGAAGGTAATGTCTTAAAAATCAACAATGATGGTGCTTTCTCCAAAGATAATGGGCTAGCTGCTATTGCTGTAGTGGGAAGGAATATCCTAGAAAAAAGGAAACTAATTAAAAACCACTCGTATGTGGATTTCCAGGGAAGCAAATTTAGTAGCCGATTGGGTTGCTAAAGCTTCGTTGAATGGGTCGTGTCCCTATGATAGGACGTGAAGACCTCCGAGTCAGCTGCGACAACTTTTGAAGAAAGATTGCACTGTTTGAAGTTTTTGTTAGTTTTCTTTAATTTGGGTTTGGCTTGATGAATCAGACACTGTGTTATGGTTTTTATGTTTAATGATAGTTTCTTTCTTCTAGCAGAAAAAAATGCATTCGCACATGGTGCATTACCCTGGTGGCAAAGTGATCCCCTCCTTGTATAGGGGTGGTGGTGAGCTCAATCCCCCAGGGCCAGTGGCCTCCTTTCCAACTCAAAAAAAAGGGTTCAAAAGGTACAAACTCACACAAATTGAAGTTTTGGAAACCAATAAAACCATATTCTCTACCAAGTTTCAAATAAAAAGCTAAACTCTAGAGACACATATCTTGTTTGCCTGCTTCATTTTAAAACATCTGTAACAATCAATCTCCAAAAAAGACTATAGTTTCTCTGCAGTTTCTGCTCGTACAATGTTTGACAAGTTTCTTAGGAAGGAAGGAGCACTCCCCCACGACATATCTTTACACCAAGTCAAAAATCAAAGTGAAAAATGCACAACTTAGCACATAATAAGCTCACAGCAGGCTAAACATTCACAGTTGGAGATGAGCAAAAATGTTTAAGAAAATACTCACTGTCACCGCAATCCAGATAGAATGCAAACCTGATTCGGCTGATGATTCCGCGTTCTGTAGCCGCGACCGTGGCAATACATTGGGGCTCTCGTCCCTCGACGGAGCGCTCCCAGTTGACATACTATCTGAATTGTTTCCATTATCAACCCAGTTTCCGCTTCCAGAGCTCTCTTGAAACGCCACTTTACGGTAATTCACAGGCTCCTTCAGTTTTCCATCATCACTGCCAGGCTTCGAGAGATTACTCACACCAAGTGTCGACCCTTTATCATTCCTAAAGCCGAAGAAGCTCTCCTGTGGCAGTGGTCCTGATCTCGTCTTTATCCTATTCAATCCAAGGGAAGATGCTAAAATTGGCGAAACCGAAGACGAGGGCGATTCCTTCCCGCTAGCAGGACCACCCGCCGCAGCAGCAGCGACCATCTTCGGCTTCAACCCAGAACTCGGTGACAAACTGGAACCCAATTCCCCGCCGGAGCTTGGCTTGGACGGTATCCAACGGGACTCTTGTTGAGCGTGACTCTCGTTTCCTTTGGCATCCTTCTTCTTAGTCCCGTCCTTCACTTGCTTAGGGCGGCAAGCATCGCCGAACCCAGTGGCACTCGCAGTGTTAGTGATCTGTGAATCCTTAGCAGTTGATTTGGCCTTCTTCTTGTCGGATCTGCTGGGGGAATTGGAGCCAAATGATCTGGGACTACTGGGTGATCCATCGGGGCTAGAAGAGTCGGATTTCTTGAAGTTGAAGAACCTACCTTTGAAGACCATTATCGAGGGAGGAAGGTGAGGTGAAGAAGGTGGGGATATTGGTGCAGCCCTAGCATAGATGCAGGGCTGCAGAGACGGACATTGATGGAGAAAGTGAAGTTATTGCGAAGAAGGAAGTAGTTCTAGAAAGTGAAGGGTGGTTGTCTCCTTCAAAGATTGGATTTGTGGACTGGGTTGATAAAATATATGACTTCATGAGGAAAGGAGGCGAACGACCCTGAAAGAGCGAAATGACCAAACGAGGTTGAGACTTGAAAGTTGAAGCACCTTTCAGGTCATGGGCAACAGGGCAAGGCAGATTGAGACTGCGTCATAATACATGTATAATACAAATACGCCATTTTATATTATTTTAAAAAATAATTTATGTGTAATTCTTTTTTTGGGTGTGCCAACTCGAACCTGTGCCGTGGGTTTAACTTTTGAAAAGGTTGAAAAAATTGTGAGAGAGTCTGTCCATAAAAAAAAATTAGTATTAAGAATATACACACACACATCTACGAATTTTATACACACAAAATATCAATACTTTTGCTATTAAAAAAAACAATACTTTAAAGTTTGAGTAAATAGCAATTATACTGATAAAAAAGGTTGATCTAAACGATAAAAAGTTGGCTCATAATTTATAAGTTTCTGAGTCCAAATCTTTTCTAACCTTTTTCTGAATTCAAAAACATACTATAGCTAGCCTGATAAGGCCCTAAAACCCAACTAATATAAACTTTAACTTTAAAAAATAGTAATTATGCTTGAAAACATACTAATAAACTATAATCATTCCTATATGAATGTCAATATTAAATACTTGTGCCGGCATGCCATGTGAGGGCAAGATAATAATAAAGATTTAGGTGTAATTTCGTCCCAAAAGTCTTGCCTTACCCGTTATTTTATTTTGACTGTTGATTAATCAAATATACTAAACTGACAGTCCATATGTTATTATTTTATTTTTTAAAAAAAAATGGATGTACAACTTCTCAAATAAAATTACTCTTTTTTTATACTTCCAGAATAAAATTGCCCTCAACCCCAATAATAATTAGGTGAAGTGGAAGGAGCTAGATGTGTCCTAAACAAGTCTGTAAATCCCAACGTGGCGTAAGGAAAAGGCCAACTATTGAAATAATTACTCATATTTAAGTAGCAGTTTGAGATATTTGTATGGCTTATTACATGATAGGTATCGGTTGTTGGTCGTTTTGTTTTTTGTTTTGTTTTTCTAATGCAGGTCTTCTCTAACGATTGAGGCAGGTCTTTTGCATTGTTGTTCGTATTTGCAGTATCATGCTTTGGGGTTGTGATCCTGTTCATCGTCTTTTGTTGTACCATGCTTGGAATTGTGATCCTGTTCATCGTCTTTTGTTTTTGTTTTCTACTGCTGCTACTTTGTAGGCATGTTTGGGCTTATATGTATGTATCCCTTTCATTTATTATCAATGAGTTGTAGCAAAAAGAGTTAGTCTCTAAGTGGTAAATCAATATTTGAATCACTTCTTTAAAATAGAATTTTTTTATTATTATTTCAAGAGGTTTTCTTTCCAATTGAATCGCCTCTTTTAAATAGTAAATTCTTTTATTATTATTTTGAGTGGTTTTCTTTCCACCTAGTATTTTCTTTTCTTATTTTTCTCCCACTTTTCCCTCCATCCAAACATAGGTTAAATTAGTGCCCAGCAATGTGTTGAACAATAGTCCTCCGATCCTTAATAAAAGACATATTTTCATAGTTGATCTTGATCCTAAATATAAGATATAATTTTCATATTTGTTAATCATTTCCTAATTTGCTCATATTGATGATCCCTCAACAATAATTAAATAAGAGAGGAAATTGAAGAGATGAGTAGGGTCTTTTTATAAAATATATGTCATATTAATTAACTTAACTAATATATTCAATCTAATTAAATTAGGTAAATATATTTTATATTAAAAACATAAGAGTGAGTATTATTTTTAATTGGATGATACCTGTTCCTTAAAAAAAAAAAAAAGTCTTGGGGTTTCTTGTTTTTTTCATCCAATGTTGTAAAGCAGCCCAATTTTTTTATTATATGATGGGAATTAAAAGTACTTTTCCTTTGAAAAAAATTATCATGTTAGAAATTGTTTGGATTAAAAAGTACATTTAAAAGGTTGGTAAAAAAAAAAAAGTACATTAATAAGTTAAGGCAAAACTTCTCTCATACAAATACTAGTTTCATACATTGCATGTAAGAATTTTAGGCATACCTGAAATCCGATTAATTTGTTGAAGTGCCCACACGAAACAAAAGCACTAATGCAGACTCCGATTATATTACATAACAAATATGCCAAAGAAATGAGAACAATAGAGCACTCTTATGAGAACGTTTTAGAGTTAGGAGAACATTTGTTGGTGTGTTATTCAAATTACCTATATAGCATCCATACGAACACATATGAGTGGATATAACTTTTCAATATACGATTACATTGGAATAGACACAACTAAAGGAAAAACTCACTCTTTAACCCATATTTCTCATTGGGCTTGAACTCTAATCTATTAAGAGTGGATTATATTCCAAAAATACTGCTCCCTCCGCTCATAATTAAATGATATATTTAACCAATTTTGAAGGGATAAAGGTTAAATTAGTTAATTTTACTCATTTTCCTAAAATACTTTTATATAAATTTTGCATTTCAATTACCTTATTGATTTCACATAATCCCTTTTTCATATCAATATGAGTATTTTAGAAAGAAATTGACAAAAAAAATAGAATGTTGTCCTATAATTAAGACAAAAACAAACTCCTAAATATTGTCTTATAATTAAAACCTGGAGGAATATAAATTACTTTTGAAAAGCAACTCCTACAATGGGTAATAAAACAAATAGTACCATTTTCATTTTACGATAAAATCATGGAGGCTGGGGAATATAAGAATCTAAGAATAATATCAAAGAAATACCACGATTCAATAATTTTATAGTAAATACCATTTTGGGTCCTTAGAAAAAAATACGGACCCCATTTTGGTCCCTCATACAAAGAAATCTTGCCTTTTAGTCGCGAAAAGGAGGAATAAGGGTCGATTTGTGAACATTTTGGTCCCTCGCAAATTTCCAAAAAGTCATTTTTAGTCCATAAAAAAGTCTCATTTTAGTCCCTAGGGACGAAAATGAGGTCCGTAACTCATAATTTTATGACACAACAACATCTGATGAGTCTAGAAAGTATCATCAACAGTGGTAAAACTAAGAACAGGATGAAGAAATTGGTAAATATAAGACAGACCAATCAAATAGCAAAGAAAATAAATCATTTTACTGGTATTTAAATGCCACAAAAAGAACTATAATAATTTTCTTGAAGGAAAAAAATATGTAAATTATAATTATAATTTAGCCTTATATAATCATTGATCATTTCCCTCGTAAAACACATGTAAATAAATAATGCTTCAAAAAAACATCGTGCTCATTAAAATACCTCATGAGGATGAAATAGCAATATAAATATTCCTTTTGATAATAAGATCAATATATAATTATAAAATGCAGATATCATATAGGTATGAAGTTGTTTTATTATTAACCTAAAAAAGCAACATTGCTAAAAAAATCTCAAACTCATTTATCTTTAGTATTGGCTAAAAAATTATTTATTCTAGAATTACAGAAATGAGAATAAGAATTATACCTACTTGTTGATAAATATCACTCTCAAAGTGTAATTATTTGGAAATAGACGACACGTGTCTATAAAAGCTGCAGAAAGTTGGAATGTGATTCTTGTGATCTATGACAACTCAGATTGTTAAAGTTTAAATCACATCCTATAGTTATATTTTAACTAATTTACAATATATATAATGAATTATAATAAGAAATAATTTTTTAAAATGAAAATATTCATTGATTTACATTTTTAGGAAAAAAAAGTTATCCTTATTATTATACAATCAGAGTAAATAAAAGTAATCAAATCATAATAAAAATAAAATATAAATATATATATGTATCACTGGATTTCTTTTCATCAAGTATTAATATAACAAAATGAGTCATCATCTATTTAGCAATCATGTGAAGTGATAGCCTTGGTGGAGACACAATTTTAACTCTAAATCTACACATGCCCCGATTGTTTCAGCCATATAGAGACTTATTTAACTTTATTGAATATTGTTTTTGAGAATTTGAATTAGATGCTTTTCATCTTAAGTCCTTCAAAGACTTTCATATAAATATCACTATCAGTGATCCATATAAATAAGCGATCACAACATCCATTAAATGCAGATCAAGACCTTCATTTACCGCGTTAAATCGATTAAATAACGAAAAGTAGTTGCATCCACTTCTTTGGTGAATAAGTTTCTTCAAAATCAATGCCAGGTCTTTGTGTGAAGCCTTGGGCTACAAGACGTGCTTTATATCTAACAATTGCACCCTTATCATTTCTCTTTCGTACAAATACCCATTTGTATCCAACCGCTTTACATCTTTAGGTGTTTGGACTACGGGTCCAAATACTTTTCGTTTTACCAATGAATTCAATTCCGCATTAATGGCATCTTTCCATAGTGGCCAAATCTTTCTTTGTTGACATTCCCTAATAGATGTTGGCTCATAATCCTCATTACTATTCATTACATCATTTGCTATATAATAAGCAAATACATCATCAACGTTGACGTCATTTCGATTCCATCCAGTTCCATTCATAACATAATTTATTGAGATCTCATTATTTTCACATGTTTCAGTACTCCGAGTCTCTTCTCGAGACTTCATTATTCTCTTCTATAGATAATACCTCTTCATGAGGTAGCTCTTCCGAGCTATAAATTTTCCTTGATTATCCTCATTTTGACCATCTATATTCTTAGCTCCTTTTTCTTTTCCGAGGATTTTTATCTTTTGAACCGATAGGCCTTCCACGCTTTAAGCGTGTTTCGATTTGTTCATAATAGATTGACCTTGTCCTTCAGGGACATTAATTCGAATAGGAGCATTACAATTTGGACATGTGACTTTGTCACCTTTTTGGGGTCGATAAATGCTTCGGCATTCGATTAGCTAAATTAAATAAATGAATTATCTTCTCGAACTTCTAGTTCACATTGTTCCCACGTGATGCGTGAGGAATTTTTTAAATAAAAAAAATTTGCCCATCGAGCTATAAAATTGACGGGTCGATTAGGGATTACGCTTTCTCTAACATCTCCTGTGAAAAATGGACTTGTTGGGCCTTTTGAGCGAATTACTCATTAACATAATTGGGCCTTCTGTAACTCATACGAGGTTTTTTTTTTTATTATTAAACTCACATAATTGTATATAAAAAAAAAAACTCACATAATGATGATACATGGTTTAGGACTATGGGATTTCCTTGGTGTTGTGGGAATCGTGATTTATTTTGGAATATTGGAACGTTGCTTTGTGAATACTATCAGGACTTATGACCCCAAAAAAAAAAAACTATCAGGACTTGTATGTCTACTGGAATTGGGTTTAGTGTCTCTCACAAAATATCATGAACTAATGTTTGAATCCTTGTTGGGAAATATGCTAATATTTTTCTTTTGCTAGGCACTAGTATCCTTCTATTAAAAATAATCTTGTTCGAAATATGTCGGATACTAAATGTAGGCACATCTTTCAAAGGTAAAACTATTTGTGTCTTGTATTTTTTTTTTATAAAAAAATTTTAAGAAATGTTTGGCAACGCCCATCCACAATTACAATATGGGGATATATGTTCAAAGGTAAAACTATTTGTGTCTTGTATTATTTTTTTTTAAAGAAATTTTAAGAAAGGGTTGACAAAAGTATCAAGGTAAAGCGTTTGGAGCCACCTTTGACTGAAATACCGCTGCGTCAGACTTGCGCGATTCGCTTTGACCCAGGATCTTTTTCACGTCTTGACATCTCCGGATCGAACCCCCTCCCTTTTGGTGAGAGTGTCCGACCCTTTTGCCAGTTGAATCCAAGCACGAGGGGTATTTGTGTCCTGTATTGTATTCTTAGTTTGATAATTGATTTCTTGCGTTTTGGGCTTGTTGGGCCTTGTGAATTGAATTATGATACTCTTTGAACCTAACTTTGTGAAATGAATTATGATACTCTTGCTTAATACCAAAGAAAAAAAAAAATTATGATACTCTTGCCGATGGGAGTTGGCGCAGATGGTAAGGAACGGGTTCAAGTCCCAAAAGGACGAGTTCGATTCCTCTCTTAGTTGTGAGGCTCCTTCGGTAGGCAATCTTGTAAAGTCTTTACCCTAAAGTCTTTCAAAGAGCTCTGGGCGTCTTGCGCTTTATGGGGGCCGTCTTAGAACCCACCTAAACTTTTTTATAACAAAAAAAAAATTATGATACTCTTCGAACCTAACTAATGTCATGACTCACTTTTAACTTTTTTGTCTAGTCTTTAATGTTAAGTTTATTTAACTAATTTGATTATATTAAGAAATTTAATTAAATTAGTTAATATGGCATTTATCAACACTAATCATCTTCACCAGTTCTCTATTCTTACTTGCTTATTGTTGAAAGAGTATCAATAAGAGCAATTTTAGAAGAAGAAAATTGATAAATATAAAAATATGTCTTATATTTAAGTTTTTCATTAAGAACCAAGGGAGTATTAAAAATTATATTAGGCTAAATTATACATTCAGTCCTTTACGTTTGCATCAAATTTCATTTTAGTCCTATAAGTTTATAAAGTACACTTTTAATCCTTCAATCTAAATACCATTAGTCCCATCTAACAAGAAATTCAGACTCATCAAATTTACGTTATTTAATTCTAGTTGGCTGCCACATCAACTCAAATTTGTTAAAAAATTCATATTTTGATTATAATAATAATAATAGAAAAAACTCACAATTTTTAATCTTTTTTTTTTCATTTGCTCTCGAACCCTTCTCTGCCTCCATGAATCATCTTTCATAGCAAGAGCCAAGTTTCTTCAACATAACTTAGTTCTGATTTGTGAGTACATAATATGCTTCTTCTTATTCTTTTTTATTTGACCGACTTGGGCAATATGCTTCATTCATACATGTATCTGGGTTTCTCATAAACCTGGTAAGAAGTCAAGTGATAGAGTCGGTAATAGGCCGCTCAACCCGCAGGTCAATATGAGTTAGCCCTCGGGTTGGCCCACAAATCTTTCTTTATTTTTTTAAATTTAAAAAAAATATAGTGTCAAAATAAAAGGAATCAAGGGAATGTAATGGGTCTGACCCCTTTGTATCAGTGAAAAAAAAAAAGGATTAAGGAAGTGTAATGGGCCCAACACCCCAGAAAAAGTGAAAAACAAAGAACTAAAGGAATGTAATAGGCTGGGTCTCTCTCTCTCTCTCTTTTTTTATTATAAAAAGGCCGAATCCATTTTTTCAACTAAAGGAAAAAAACTAATATTGTGTGGGCTAGTCCGCCAACCCACACATGTTAACGCCAACCCATGAAAGTGCGGGCCCACACCTCGCAGCTCGCAGGCTGGTCCGCATTCCAGCTCTACCATCCGATATGGTCCAAAGTTTAAAAAAAAAAAAAAGGGATTCAACAATAGGTAGGATTTTTGGGAGAATTGAGAGACATATGGTCAGACCACAAGAGAGGAAAAAAAAAATGAAAAGAGGAAATGTGAGGTTGACGGGGAAATATACATATATGTGTCTGAGATAGAGAAATCACGGAAGACTCACATTTTGAAGGAAATGGCTCATGATTTTTAAATCTCACACATTTAGGGCATGTTTAAATTATTGGTGGAGAAACATGTTTGTACAAATCGAGATATATAACTCATCTCATATACCTGTACTTCATAAATATAATTTAAAAAGTAGCTTCTATCACAAATTCAATAGAAAGAGTAAAATATTCAAGCTGATATGAATGAATCAATGAACATCCGTGGGTTCTTAAAGCAATATAAACACAAGCACAGTAAAAATGTTAATTTGACAAGATACTAGGGTTGTCCAAAAAACCCGAGGGCTGGTTGATCCGATCCGACCTGATCTAGGGTGTAAAAAAATTGGTCCAAGACAAGTTGACCGGACCGGACCGGACCAAACTACTCGGGTGGGACTGGACTTCAATCAAGGGGCTTAGACCCCCTGGACTGGTCCGGTCTGACCCGAGATCCCCGTTTTTTTTTGGTAAATCATCACTACATTGAGTTGCTCACTAGAATCTGGACATTCTAATGTGTTTTTTTAATTTATATGAATCATTTTTCACTATGTCACTTTTTATTACTTTGAGAAGTCAGGTAAAACCAAAACTAAAATATTGCATCCCAAGAAGGCAAAAAAAAAAAAATGGGAAAAAAAAATGAGACTACGGCCGGCTCCAGTCCGGGCAAGCCCAAAGCTCGGGTTGGTGCTGGGACTGCCGGTTGACCTCCAACTCAGTCTGACTCGGTCTTTTAACATCCCTACAAAATAGGTTGAAAATCATGACAGAAAATACGCAGTAAAAATTCAAAACAAGGGATGCCTGGCAAGAGGGGAAAAAAGTAAAAAACGCAACAAGGAAGAACCGAGAAGAATCCATAAAGTTGGATTGCGGCACTAAGGGAACAAGTATAATGAGAAGAAAAGAGTTTTATACAAAGTAGTTTTAGGGCTTGACACTTATTAAAATAATATTTTTAAAAAATTAAAAATAGTGGTAATATTCAGACAACAATTTTTTTTGTTTTTGTTTTAGACTAGTATTACTTGACACAATGATAAGATATAATTTCACACACATACAAATATTTTAAAGAGGTATTTCAATTTTTTTGTATGTAATAACATTTAGGACTTGATACTTCTTATAAATTATTAATTTATTATATACTCTTTGACTAAATAAAATCTAAACTATAACTAACTCTAACTGCTTAAAAACAAAGTATGTTACATAACTGAAGTGGACTGTAGTCTTGGGCCGTTGGCAAATGATTTTCCTTGTTGGACTTATCTTGACGTGCGGGGTCCAAGGGACTAATTTTGGGCCTACAATTAATATCATATGTTTTTTTCTAAATTACCTTTATATTGAGGGAGTATCAATATGTTTATATTATAAAAGTGTTGACAAAAAATAATAAATATATCTTATATCAAGTAAAAGAATACGAGTATGGGCCTATAAGGAGTGGATGGAGTATTTGATTTAGTTTGATTACAAGTGTGCGTGCGTGTATGTGTCCATGTCGTGCATATTGGAGATAAAGAATAATGTTTTTAAAAAGTTATCTTTATCTTCTTTTTTTGTTATGCCAGAAAAGTTATCCTTATCCGAATGTATATGAAGCCACAAAATTGTATCTAAAAAAAGTTGGAGAAACACGTTTCGCCATCTTATTTCAACATCTATTTCCATACTTATGAAATCTGGGTCCACCCAATAATTGAAGGATTGCAAATTCACTGGACTATTAAAAAAGTTAGCGCTAAACGATTTTGCTATATATGTACAAAATAATTCTAAAAAGGAATTTTGGTGTTGTAAAGTGCAATATATATATATATATATATATATATTAAGCGCAGGCAAATAAACATTAACGTTTCTTTAATCATTTGTGTTCTGAGAATACAGATGTCTTAACCTGATAGGCTAGTAGGTTAATATTGGATCAAGTTGCTCAATCTATGTAGTTATGAGGTAGATAGCTATAAGAGTTTGAGATCACTGTACACAAACTAGACTTTCGTTAAAGGGAGTGATGTGTATGCACAATGATGACAATATGTAAATAGTTTAGGGTTAGAACTTGTGTACCTGAGGGTTTTACCTCCTTATTTATAGAGTATACCTTAGGTTGAACTTTATGGGCTCTGTGTGTCTGGTGGCCCGAGTATCATAACTGCTTGATCTAGATTGATTCCTTCCTTGATTATAGGTGAGCTAAGATCCTCCTTTATTATAGGTGGATCCTGATGTGCAAGATACTCCCTGTTGGGCCATGCTATGAATGGGTCTGATATAGGTCCATAACAATTTGTATATTACTTTGATTCAGGAACTTGCAAAATGAGGCCAATGAAGATTGACACCGTTGGCTAAGGTGTTGGCCTTCACCCCAAAAGGGAGAAGGTTTAACACCCGTTGGTCGATGTGAGGGCCTTGTTGGTACGCGATCTGTAAGTCATACTCGTAAATGCTATTTTTGGCTGGAAATGTCACCGCCGGTGGGGATCAAATGTCTACCCCACCTAAACTTTTATTTATCAAAAAAAAAAAAAAACTTGCAAAATGAGACCATCACTTTTGATCATATCATTATAAAAGCGAATAATTATACTATGTGGCTTCCTTTATAGAGTTATCATGTGAATGTAGGGTTTATAATTTTTTTTGTTTTGATCAACAAGAGTTTATGATTTTAGACTTTCATCATTCAGGTTAGTACTACTCACTTTTTAATAAGTATGGAGTGAGCAAACAAAGTCAAAAAATGAAATATTTTTAGTATATACTACAACGTTCTTAATATAAGACTCAATTAATTAATTTAGTAAGATTAAGAAAATTAAATAAATTATATAATTATAGTATATGTTACACGATTTCTCTAAAATATTTTTTTTATCATTATTTTATATTACTATATCAGTTTATAAGTCAGACAACTTAATTTAAAAAAATAATAATAAATATAATAAGTATTTTGACTACTTTAACTAGCTTCCTTAATCTTCTTAAATTAGTTAATTAAACTGTATGTTAAAGACCGGAGGTGGTATTTTGGGGAGGTGGTAATATATTATTATAGTTATTGGTATCATGCATTCATTCTATTCAACTATTGTGAGGTATTTGTTAAACTTAAGTTGATCATAAATCTAAGTTTTTTGTTTTTTACAAAATTTATCAGTTAAAATGACCTATATATTTTTATACTCATAAAGTATTTATAATGTACAGAATTTTACATATAAAAAAAGTACTAATACTCGAATTTATATCCTTCTATCCAACAAAATTTATAAATAGGAATTTTTTACCCATTTTTTCTAATATTCTTTTTGGGTGATTTAACCTAATTTCACTTTTGAATTTTGCATGTCTCTTTTTTTGGTAAGCCATGTGACATGTGCGCTCGCAATATATTAATATTTAATACTTGTATGATTATATATACACGGAGCAAGATTGAAACTTGAAAGTTTGGTGGGCGGCGCGGCGAGGTTTGTTGAGATGGGGACCACATAGAGATGGCGCGTGTTAATTTGAGTGGCCAATCACATGGTCCCCGAGCCCCTCTCAACCTCATCCATGTGCCCTTTCCATTTTCTTTATTATTATCCCCATCTTTTAAAATAGGGAAAATCATTTTCTGGACCTTTTTTTAGAAAAATCTCAAAAAATGCCTTATCTGACAATCCCTAGGATTTTCAGAATTTTGTGTGAGTTGTTAATCGGGGTTGATATAGTTGTTAACGGGTAGGTCATTAACAACTAAATTAAATTTCATTAACAACAATTTTCTAACAACTAAATCAAATTTCCATTAACAACTATATCATTAACAACTATATCAACCCCGTTAACAACTCACGTAATATTCTAAAAATCTCAAAAAATGCCCCTTTTCTGGGATTTCAGAATCTTTTGGGCCTTTTTTGTTTTTTCCTGTTAAAAGGGTCCCTAAAGTGATTTTCCCTTTAAAATAATAATAAATTATATATCACCCAAATGTGTTCAGATTAATTTGATGAAGAATATTTTAATACTACTCTAATCCTGAACGTAAGGCTTAACTTATTAATTTGAGTAAATTGAGGATGCTAGTCAAATTAGTTAATATGATATATTTTTTCTTAAACACTCTAATAATCATGATTAATTTCTTACCCTTTCTCTCATTTGTGAGAGAATATTAATAGGGTTAATTTAATAAATAAATAAATAAATCTTACATTTATTATTATCAATATCAACTTTCCAATTAATCAAAACAATGCTCAGTACCAATGAGCTTGTAGCGTTGTAGCATAGTAGTTTAAAAGTTTCATTGCAAGTGAGGTAACTTGTGTGATCCCACACTTAATTAGGACTAAATGCATTGTGTTTTTATATTTACGATTAAGACAAATTTCTCTAATAGCTCTTACAATTTAGATTGGGAAGGAGCACAGACTTTTAATTAGAAAAGTAATCTGATGATCATTTATATATACGGTTAAAGGTCTATTTTATACTGAAAGTTATTACTATAGAGTAATTTTGTCATGAAAGCTTTTCAAAATGCAATTGCCCTAGAAGTTTTCAAATCATAGTAAATTTGTCCTGACTGTTATCACAATTAAGTTTTATCATTAGTTGACTAAATATGATGAGTTAATAATCTATGTGTCATTCATGTTATTTTTGTTAAGGTGCAAATTTGCCCATGAAGTCTTCACTTAGAAGCAATGATGGCCCAAAAGTTTCCAAATCGTTGCAACGTCGCCCTGAGAGTTATCAAGGTTAAGTTTGACTGGTAGTTAACCGAATATGTCGAGCTGATAATGTAAACAACATTGAAGAAGAAGACGTTACATATGGAGGAGGAGCTCACATTCGCCGGAGAATAATTAAGAAAAAGATTCAATCACTGGATGCATAACACACTAAGGATGATTGTTGATAATAAGGTCATCGAAAACTCTGTGCCGCCGTACCTCAGTTACGCCAAGATAGACAGATACCTCTTTGATTTTCTCTTCATCACAGGAGATATTTTCACCTCTTTGATTTTTTCTTTATCACACAAGATTTTTCACCTCTTTGATTGCCTTTAATCCTTTAGACAGATGCATTTTTTTAAAAAAAAAAATCTTACTTATTTTTAAATCTAACTTTGAAAAAAATGAAATGAATGACACATGGATTTTCAAAATAAGTATATTTAGTCAACTAAGGGTGAACTTAACCAAGTTAACAGCCATGATGAATTGTTACTATTTATAAACTTCATGAGCAACATTGTTCCTGAGTGAAATCTTTCGGAGCAAATTTTCACCTAAACTCAAAACAAAAATTACGTGGATGACACATTGACTGTTAGCTTAACATATTTGGTCAGATTACGTTCAAGCTTAACTAAGATCATATCAAGAGCAAATTTACTACAATTTAGAAGTTTCTAGAGCAGTATTACACCCCAAAAAATCTTTTATGACAAAAATGCTCCACCGTGATAATTTTGGTGGCAAAATAGATCCATGACCCTTGTGTGTACATATAGGATGACTTTATAATTCAATTACTATATTCATTTATCTTTTATTAGCGACACATCACGGGCTTCATCCGCACGCCATCATTTATATACTAAAAGAATATACTTGATCTAGTTTTTAACATAAAATTCATTTTAATAAAAAATTAAATTATTAATAGATCTTATACATATTAAAAATTAAAAAGAGTACGGAATACGTAGGAAAAAGATGATTTAACTATATCGTTGAAGCTATGTAATTTAAATGATAACAAGCATTTTTTTTAAAGCTTTATTAAGTTTAAAACCTTTATAGAGAGTATATATATATATATATAACAAGTGCGTGATTTATATATATAAAAAAAGTTTATACATATACAATTTTCAGTTTATGATACCTTTAAAAAATTTTGTTCAATTCATTAATCTCTCTCCTATCTAAATTTTTAGTAGGTTGGCTATATATCGTTGAGCCTTGTGACTGGAATGATACTAAACACCTCTCTTAAAGTATTTTCAAGCTTTGTGGTTGTGAGATGTAAACCTTTGCATCATAGGGTATAATGAGTGACTTAGTGATATATATATATATATATATATAACTTCTAAGTTCTATAATCTATATGCAACTTAAACAAAAAAGGTTGTCAAGTTATTCGTTTCATTACACAACATGTGACCATCATTCACTTTACGGTTGTCTGCTACCAAATTAAAAAACAAAAAGGTGCATTTTTTAAGTAGTTGTAGTACAAGTGTGTCAAATTTAAGTATTGACTCACTCAATTGGGAGTAGTTTTTCCGTAGATATTTTATGTATTCACATATACCTAACCTGAAAATCTTAAGTTTAAGGCTTTAAAGCCCTTTCCATTATGACCAACATGTATTTGTGAAAAAAATGTGTAATTTTTGCCACCCTAGCTATATAAGTATTCATATTATATATATTATTATTCTCTCATAACTTTAATTGATTCCACTTTGATTTATATAATCTTTTTAAATCTACCACTGACATTTTACTCTCTCTTTCTTTTTTGTCTATCTCAGATCCGTATCAGGAGCTTTCGTATAATCCAAATCCAACTCGGGTCGTGCACCTAGCTATAGTGGATGAGTTTCCCAACGAGGCTTTTCTGCATTCACAAAGCTCGAATTTGAGACTTTGCTTAAGCGACACAAATCAGGACATTTTACTCTTATTTATTCACACACGAGTTATTTTTGCTCATTTATTTAATCGTATTATTTTATTTTCCATTATATTTTATTCATCCTTTTATGCCATTCAAACGATTCCTCCAACTCAATGCTTTTGGTGCTTTGTGCTCTTCCTTTTTACTATAAATTATATCTTTATCGCTTTGTCATTTGATTGTGCAATGATCTCGAGTCACGGGCTACTTTTTTAACTTTTTTAAATCGACAAGGAACAACATCTAACATTATTGTTGCCATTATTATGATTAAAAATATGTGACAACAAATAATATCTTAATTGGTCACCCCACTAACGATAAAAGTGCTGATTTTGTTAATGAAATAATTTGGCAACACATTTAGGGATGAGTAGCTTCTTTTGTCTTCTAATATATTTATGAAAAAAAAAACACCTGATCATCAATATCATCTAAGAGGAAGGAGATAAGTAATAAGTTTTTTTTTTTTGGATAATATAGGCAAGCCGAAGCTTAAAAATGTGAAATAGGAATTAGATTATAAGACTCTAGCCTCTAATACAACAAGCAGAAAGATACTAGGAGATGTAGGATTGCTGATCCTTCAAAACTATATCCAAACAACCTTTAGGGATAGTTGGAATTATAACCACATCGGCACTAATGACAACACTATAGCTCTCCTTTGGCTATGTAATCAGCACAAGAGATGTTTTCTCTTGGAGTATGATGAAGCTCCACGTCTCAATCTCGGAATATAAGGTTTCTAGTCTCTCCAATAATGTCTTTAAGAGGATGATCAGTAGGGCAATCTCTCATAAGGATATTGACGGCATCAAGAGAATCAAAGTATATGACGATTCTCTCATATGAAGATCAATTTGTAAACTTATCATGATAGCATAAATTTCAACTTCAATGACAGAAAGTAGGCCAATAGAGATAAGTAACAAGTTAAGCCGTGAATAATGTAGGCTACATACTCATTTTCGTGCATGAGTGAGTAGTGTGGCTCTGCGGCTTGATTTGTACTGTAGGAAAGTCTAAGGGCTTTTTTGCAATAACAACTAGAACATTTAAAAAAAGTTTTTCAATTATGATTTATAATATATAAAATAAATATACGAGATGAGCTTTATCTCAACTTGTGTGAACACGCTTATAATTACTACAAACAAACACAGTATGTTTGAGTTATGTTCGAAAACCACATTCACACAAGTCGAGACGGAACTCCTCTAATATACTTACTTCGTATACCGTAAATTACACTGGGAAAACTACTTCTACCTCTAATCTAAATAGACGCTTGACCTCGTTGAAGTCACTTTATCTAAAATGACGATCAGAATATTTCAAAATTATACTGCAGGATTAATTGACCAAATTGAAATTATACTTTAATGGGAAATTATCAAAAAAAAATTGGGAAAAAGAGATTTTTTTTTTTTTTGGAATTGTGAAATCACAAATCGAGATCGGGTTTGTTACCGAAATTAATATAGGAATAATGAAATTTGATAAGCAATTTATAACTCATTTTTTGAAAAATACCTTATTTGAAATTTTGCAAATTCAAAGTTTTTTTCCTATCATTTTCCTAATATTTTTCTTTTACATAGGCACTTACTTTCATATTAATTTTTACTTCAAATTTTGCATTCAAACTGTTGCTCTTATTCAATCTACCGACTATCATCTTTGAGTTAACGTTAAAAAAACATGTTTACATAAATCGAGATAAAACTCATCTCACATACTTACCTCAAAAATCGTAATTCATGTTGAAAAAATAACTTATATCGTTAATCCAAACGGGCACATAGGTAAAATATACCGTTAACCGTATATTTTAAGAGATGACTTCTACCTTTAACTGGTATTTTCTTGTCCTTTTCCCATCAAGTTTTTGCAGTTTGAATTTATTTTAATTTTTTAAAACAAATATAATAATGTTTTTATAAGATCTTAAATCTGAACCCGTAAAACTTTAATATAGTAGATGGTGATGACAAAGGAAAAAGGAAGGAAAAGGAGAAAAGGCATCTCCTAAAATATACCACTCTGATCCTATTTATAAGTTCATTTTGATTAAATCTCACATATCAAGGGGAGGTAGTTAACTCAATGATTATGGGATAAATTTTTAACTTTGCCCTCATTTTTAATTGAATACTTTGCAACTGTTTCTTCCTTTTCTATCTTCATGAGTACAATTAATATGGGTAAAATTGTCACAGTCTCATTTATTACATGAAATTAGACTTATAAATAAGACCAAATTTTTTGGTCAAAATAAACTTATAAATAGGATTAGAGTGATACTCCCCTGGGTCCTTTTTATAGTAGCCTAAAATATAAATTGTTTTTGTCCATTTTATAAAAGACAGACAAGAGTTGTCTCAACATTTAATGAGATTTTTTTTATTTGCGCACCTCATTAAATATATATATATATATTGCATTAAATAAAAGGTTGAAGATACTTATATTTATTTTATTTATCTCCCTTACTTGTCCCCTATAAGTAAGGGGCATGCTTGAATTTTTATTTTATTTTAAGACATAATAATTATTTTTAACAACTTTCTATTAAATAACATGAGAGGCAGTAATTATCATTCTATTTCCGTAGGAATAATAATTTATTAAAACTCATATTAATTAAAGATAGGATGACTTGACTTTCATATTTTAATAATAAATGTCAGACGTGATTGGAAGAAATAGATGCACACATTACATGTTACGTTTCTGACCAGCCTGGTCGGATGACAAATAGAATCTTTCAACTCTTCGTGAGTTTTCATGGATTAATTAATAAATGGCAGCATTTTTTATTTATTAATTCATTAAAAAAATATAATAGCCACCACGGGCACGCCAGTACTACCAAATTTTTTTTTTGTTATCATATTTTTTGACCAACAATGTGTTACGGTACAAACCAAGTCACAGATTTGCACTGTTCAATAATGACAGGATATTATATCAAAATAAAATAAAATAATGACAAGATATATTATATTTAAAAATTATGATATTTATTTTTTGGTTAAAGAAGGCTAGTCATGATAGTCTTTTATCAAGTAAAATTTATATATAATCTTAGAGATGTCAGTGTTTATTATTCAAGCTCTATTTTTTACGAGATTTTCATTTTGAAAAATTGTCCTAATATAAAAACATATACATTTTAGTCATTCACAGTAGAAAGACAACAAGTGTCTTCATAAAAATTTACAAATTATAATATATAGCTAACACAAAAGCTTTCCAGTATTTAATATGTGAATTTACAAATGTGCATGCACATTTCAACAATTATCAATAATAAAATAGCAAGTGTGATCAGAGAATTTAGTATAATGGATATAAACAATTTGATCTATTTTTTGTTATATACATTTTATAAGAGTCTAAAAAATAAAAAAGACTTCTTAGTCATTCCTCAAGTCATATTTATAGGATAAAGAGAGTTTTTTTTTTATCCTTAATATAAATCACCTCATTGAATTTATTATATAAATAAGTAATTTGCAACTAATTTATTCTTTTACATATGGTTATTTTCTTAAACTTCTTATCACTAAAATTAGAAAGTTATTAAATTTTAAAACATACTTAATAAATTTATATATTACGTGCCTGTTTGATTTAGCCTTAGAAAATTACATTCACGCAAGTTGAGATAAAACCCTCTCACACACTTACCTCATAAATCGTAAATCATGTTTAAAAAACAACTTCTACCACTATCTCAAACCGACACATAGTTTTCTTGTTTTTGATGAAATATGTTGAGAGTGCCTTATAAATAAATAAATGATTTTTCTTAACAAAAAATATTTTTAAATAATAAAATATATATCAATATATACTTGTTAATAAAAAGGAACAACAACTGCTACGTATATAGGTGAAGTAGAGCTGGGAATCAGGACCGATCCTGCCCTCCAGGGCCGGCCCTTGAAGGGTCAAGCCTAACAGGGCCGGCCCTATAGGGTTCGGGGGTAAGAAAAACATATGTTTTTCAAAGCCCGACCAAAAGCACAAGCCAGGGTCAACCCTACAAAGCCTAGAAGTTACTATTCCAAATTTTAATTATTTTTCCTCCATTTTTTTTAAAAGAAACATAATTAGTAAATTATAACAATTAAAGTTCTAATTTATTAAATAAATGTTGCCAACATTAATACCCAAACAACACAAATCATCCAACAAATAAACGCATTCACTAATTCATAATAAAAAGCAAACTATTGTCCATAAATAACTCACATAAAACATAAGAAGCATACATAGGTTTTAAATTTAAACTATTATACAATATTTCTTTAGCAAGATTGACCCTATGACCTATGATGAGAAGGTTGCCAATATAAGAAGTAAGTGACTTTCATTTTCAATGAATATTCGAATGTGGGGACTTCTCTTCCAAGTCCTTATTAAATTAAAAAAAATTAACATGGCCTAACGGGCCGGCCCTTTTAAGCTCGAGGCCTTACAGGGCCGACTCTACAGAACTAATTTCATTTAACTCCTCTAATTTTCAAGTTCGGCCTTTGAAGGGCCAGGGTTTACAAGGGCTAACCTGACAGACCCGGTCCAATTTCCCGACTCTAAGGTGAAGTAATGAACAATAATATTTACTTGAACAAGTCAAGAATGACCTGGAGAAAGCACTAACAATGGTAATCCAGACAATGCGAAATTAAAAATAGTTAATCTTCTGTTCTTATATAGATATTAAAACGTTTAATTATCTTTGTAAATTATACTAATATAAAAACAGGGAAAGAAAACGCTTGATTCGTTAATATATGGTTTCATCTATCAACAATATGAAACCTTTTATAAATTATATTACTCCAGCTGATCATAAAATAAAATAATTTATTTTAAATTTGCGTAAAATGAAAATCTATAATATAGTCTAAACAATCTTTTTAGCATTGGTTGCAAATTGGTATTTTTAAAAATTATTCACAAAATAAGATTTCAATACTTTTGCTGCTGTTTCAAATTTTTCTTCCAACAAATATTAAGATTTAATTCTCATTATTTGTTAAAAATGTAAGTATATATTTATATTTGAATAACAAGACTTGCTGTTTGCATGAGTATTTTAAATCTTCAAAATACAACAAAGATATATGAGTTATACATTTCAGTTTAAACAAATAAAAAAAATTATTAAAAAATCCTTTATCGTGAAATTTATACTCCCTCTAATATTTATTATAAGACACCAACCAACAATTCTTACAAACCAATAAAAATAATTAAAGTCAATAAAGTTGTCCTAAAATTTAAGTAATTTCCAATATTACATCTACTAATTACATTAGACTCTAACATTATATTAATTATTACTCTCACTCACTATCATTATTAATTTTGGGCATACATGAGTGGCGGAACCCGAACGAAAAAATTTAGCCCGCAAAAAAATAAACATATTGAACTTCTCTCTTTAATTCTTATTATAAGGTACCAACTAACAAGTATATTTGGTTCTTTTATAAAACACTTGCTTGTTTCCAAATAGCATTAAATATATTTTTTTCCATGTATACCCATAATTAAAAAGGTAGTGAGTGAGAGTAATAATTAATAAAAATTAATTATTACTATTTTTTTTAGGAAAAAAAGAAGTAATAATTAATATGATATTATAGTTTAGTGTAATTAATAGGGATAATATTGAAAATTACTTAAATTTTAGGACAAATTTAATTACTTTAAGTGTTTTTATTGATCTTGTGAAATTGTTAGTTAGTTCCTTAAATAAAGACACTGGAGAGTATTTACTAAATAGTATCAAATAACCCTGGAAAATACAAACAAATTTGTGGCCAAATAAAATATCATATATATTCTAAAGAAATTTTATAAGATCAATGGAGGTACCAAATAAAGTTTCAGCCATAAAGGCGTTCCGCCACTGCATACATGGAAGAACATAATTAATGTGCTTTGGAAACAAGCAAATGCCTTATAAAAAAGACCAAATATGATTGATAGTTGGTGACTTATAGTAAGGATCAGAGGAAGTAGTCAAGAAGTATTTAAGGACCTAACAATGATCGTGGCTTATTTTTAGTTATATATTCTATTATATGTAAAAATACTATTTTTGCCACGGAAGTATTGGTAAGGGGGCATTCAGCACCCGGAAGTTTTTTTGGTATCATTTTTGCACCGAAAGTTTACAAAACGAAGAAAATATGCTCCGAAAGTTTTTTTTAGGAGTAAATTTGCCCCATTTTTTAAGTTATTTTAGTTTTTTAGAGCAAATTTGCCTTGGAAGTTCAAAAGAACAACGATTCAACGATCAAGATCAACCGATCGGCAAGATCTTATGTTTGTAAACTTCCGGCAAAAATAATACAAAAAACTTCCGGGTGTTGAGTGCTTTTCTTACCAATACTTTCGTGACAAAATTGATATTTAACCTTTTATATATATATATTTTGTTGCACAGTTCAACCAAGAGAATAGGTAAAACATATTGGTGACGCGTGTTAAATGAAACTAATATACTATATTCGGTTCTTAATATAGAATAACGTTTATAGTATAATTTATATTACAAATTTTTTCTATATTTAAGATCAGGGGCAACCATCAATTTGTAGCCCTTAGGAGATACTCCCTCCGGTCCTAATTATAGGAATACTTTTATAATGTAAATTACACTACAAAAGTGTTATTATAATTAGGAGCAGTATCATTTATCAATATCCACCATTCACATGATTGAGAATCCTTATTACTTTGACTTGGCCCTTAAGATTAAAATCTCATACACAAAACCCTCACATCATGGTCAGCGCTAGTTGAATTATCTGATAACTCATAGATAAAGAGTCAATTATAAAGGCCCAACTCTTTCATATAAATAGTAAAGATACTTGCAACCTCAAAGTAACAAAACCATACAAGTCTTCAACAATTTTTCCATAATTTTTCTTAACAAAAACAATAATTAAAACATGGTGGTAACGCGCATATAATATGCATAATATAATGCGATCATATCTAGATCATATCTAGACGACATGGTACTCACTCTCAACGGATTAATATAAGATACTTTTAGAAGAATAATTTAATTTAAAATACAATTCACTTTTAAGATAATTAATACTTATTCTAAATCTTACCCATTCATTAAAATTTCAAATACATTTTTTAATAAGGTGAAAAGTGAAAAAATAAATAAATAAAGATATATTTAATGAATTATTTGTTGCCCCTTGATTCTCGTAATTTATTTAAAGTGTCATGGGCTAGATGGATACCATGAAACAAAACTTGTCAAGAAAAAGAAACTGGTCAAAAAAAAGAAAAGGAAAGGGCCACCACCAATCACTGCGAATCGAGATCGGCTGGCGCACGTGGTCACTGACCAGTACCTCACTTTTTCTTTTTTCTTTTCCGGGGGCCTGAAAGAAAGCAAATCCTCTCTTGATAAAAACCTGGGAACCGGTTTTCGTCCGATGCGTAAGGGATCCTCCGCTGCGCTGAAACACTGTCGTTTTGGCGCAAAAAACTAAACATGTGTCTTCCTTCTTCTTGTAAAAAAAACTTTTTTGTATCAAAAAAAAAAAAACCTAGGAACCGGCTTTCGTCCGATGCAGCTATCCTCCGCTGCGCTGAAACATTGTTGTTTTGGCGCAAAAAACTAAACATGTGGCCTTCTTCTTGTAAAAAAAAATAAAAAAAATAGAATACTCACTGATGCTAAAAATATACTTTAGAATATTAAATGGTCCTAAAAAAAATACTTCATGATCTTAAAAATTATTTTAGGATCTTAAAAAAATATTTCACATACTAGCTGGCACTAAAAATATATTTTAGGATACTGACTAGTACTAAAAAAAAATACTTTAGGATCTTGAAAAATTATTTTAAGGTATTAAATGACATTAAAATGATACTTCAAGATATTGACAAAATACTTCCGGATATTTTTAGGATACTAACTGGCACTAACTGATATTTTAAGGTATTGGCTGGTGCTAAAAATATACTTCAGGATATTTTTTAAGATCTTAAAATAATTTTTAAGATCATGAAGTATTTTTTCAAGACCGTTTAGTATCATAAAGTATATTTTTAGTAGCAGTCACTACTCTGATTTTTTATTTTTATTTTTTAAAAAGAAGGCCACATGCTTAGTTTTTTGCGCCAAAACAACAGTGTTTCAAAGACAAAGAGGATAATGAGGATAGCGTTGGGACGACGAAAGCCAGCTCCAAAAACCTGCTCATCACCTTCAATTCGTTCCCTAAATATGTGCGAGTCTGTGAAATCCAACGGTCTCGATTTCTTTCTTTACATCGCCGCGCAAAACAACAACTTATGCCCTCTGTTTGGTCACAGATCCGGTGGGAAGAGAAAAAAGATTAATAAGTTCCCCTATTTGATATGCTTTTTGTGCCAAATCTTCCCGGAACTCAAGTTTCTGTGCCCATGCCGGGCTCACCAATCTTCCCTTATATATGGAAAGATAAGATATCACCAAAATTGGTGGATCTCAAGTTTCAATGTGAATAGTGACACTTTTAAACATAATTACCATTCATAAAATAGTTTTTTATAATGCAAGAAAATAGGATTAAATTCAAATTTATACCATAAGTTCAAACTTATCGTTAGTTTGAACTTGGTGGGAAATTTTTTAGACAAAATTTGAACTTGGTTGGAGAATATTTTAGATAAATTCTAACTTGTAAGAGGATTTTTTTAAAAAAATATATATTTTAGCAAAAAAAATTATTTTTTCTTTTCATTTTGAATTAATTATTTTTTAGGGTAAAATATGTATTTTATGATTCTTTACCAACTACTACCCTTTCATTTTCTTCTTACCAAGCAAATCATCTTTCCTTAAACCATCTTCCCTCATCCCTCAAAATCTCCCCTTCCCTTTTCTAAGGCCATGTTTGTTATGAAGAAAATTTAAGGAGGGAAAGGAACTTAAAGGAGGGAAAGGAAGATTGAGAGAGAACTTTAAAAATGTGAGTAATTTGATATACAAGGAAATGGAACTTAAGTTGAAGGAAAATAAGATGTTTACTATGAAGAATTGAGTGTTGGTTAAGTGGGAAAAAGAAGAACCACGGCCAATTTTAGAAGGAAAAAAACACTTTCTTGGGAAGATTGCAGTTTTCCCTCCATTTTCGGATGGAAAGTATCTTCCCTCAAATATGGGAAGTGTAACACCCCAAATTCCGTAGCATAAATCGTGCCAGTGACACGTGGTTTTATAAAATTTGTCAGAGTTTTGAGGTGTTACGAAACGTAATGCGAAAACGAAGAGCATGTACTAAAAATTTGAACAATGAGTAATCGATATAAAAATACTCGGACATATGCCGATGCACGACGTATACCGATATATTATAAATTTCCCGAAGGATTGTTCATGTGATACGATAATACAAAACTTTATAATTACAATTCATTGTAACTATACCTCTTCAACCAAGACTTGGGGGTATAGAACCTAATCTGATTAAATCATCCCATTTGGCCAGCCGGTAAGGTCTAGTGGAAGTCTCACCGAGTATTTACGACGACCGATTGACCGAACCACATGTAGACGACCCTTTCTAGTTTAAGCACCAAATGATATGAAGTAACTTTATTAGATTTATCTTAATAAGGTTTCGTTGACCTTTTTCCCGCATTTTCTTTGACCGAGTGCCTTCTCACGCTCCGTCTATCGCGTCTTTTACGGCTCCATCTACTGGTGCCTTCTTCGGTTCATGATTCTTCCCCGTCTATTAATTAAGATCGAGGTCCAATGCCCATCGGACCTCAAGTAACTTAACCTCATACGCTTATGTAAACAATATATGTATCACAGGTATTCATATCATTTTAGCAAATATCACTACAAAAGCCCATAACAGATGTAGGAAATATATATATGTATGTAAGGAAATAACAATACACAGCCACTGCAGTATGTTTGTTATCCCAGTCTGCACATTCACTGGTGCCACGATGTACAGTCGTGTCCATAACGCTAGGAAAACTTTTAACGGTATTATCAAAACTATAACCCGTATTCATGATTGCATCAAAATAATTAAGACAGAGTCTCGGTTCATAAACACAGCAATCATATATAAGCATAAAACAAGCATCGAGTCGGTGTTACAAAGATCTGCCGCGAACGTACATTCATTGGCCATTTCCAGTGCGTTTTACGAAAAACGGTATTTTGACAAAGTGGTACGACAAATGGTACAACAACGGTACGATTACAGATATCCTATAAGGATTATATTGCATTTATCAATATTTAGCATCATAACAGGCATTTTAGGTACAAATTACCATTTTGCCCCTAGTTTGACTAATCGGCGAAATTTCGCGAGCTTCGCTACTTTGATCCTATCTCTCCAAAATTTTGACATATCTCTTCTCCCAATATATTTTCGAAATAAATACCATATTTATCCCTAAAACATGATATCTAAACTATCTTGAAAGATTAGAGATAAATCTAGCATTTCTACTATAACTACCGAAAGAACTACTAAAGCTTAAGGTAGGGACCGTAACTTACCCAAGGCTACGCTATACTTTCTTCTTACTCTTCCTTCTCTCTAACCTCTCTAGATTCAAAATTTTTGGTGTGAAAATATGAAGAGGAGTGAAGCCTATTTATAGGAAAAATTGTGACACTATTCATGCTTTATCGTTTAGATTTCGGTACTGTCGGATCTTGCTTTTACACATGGATCCATCTTGGTCATTCATGTGTGTGTGCCGACCTCCCTTGCCACTAAAGTCAACAAATTGATGTCACAATGTGATGTCATCCACATGCTTTATGAGCCGGTACCGATAAAGTTCCCCTTCTCGGTGTTCTAATCGCGTATTCTAGAATCTTAAAAATCCCAAGAACAAGGCCTTGTAGTTCTATTCTTTCTCTTTAAAAATACTTGGGTTAACTAAATTTTTGACCCCATTAAGAGTATTCCGTTCTTTTGAACATTTTTGGACAGACGTCATCGGTTACGGAAATGACTTCCGGTAGCACCAACTTCTGGACAAAAATTCGCTGGTTCATAATATGTCCTGACCTAAGAAACCTAGTTCGTGGTTTGTCACAACGGTCTTGTTTTACATTGGTTCTCATTTCTACTATCTGCCCTTTTTCTTTTTCATCCTGTCTCTTAAGTACTCTGTTGGTTTCAAAAATGACTTCGGAGATAAATACTTCGGATAAAATTTTACTTGTTTATAATAAGTCCCGATATTAGCTACTTAGTTCTCCTATTTTGAGGTAGGATTTAATTTATCTTAATTCATCCAACTGGTCTTTCTACAAAATATCTTATTTATATTATTATTTAATTTATAAATATCTAGATATTATTTTACAAAAACCCACAACCCTTTTCACACCTAATTTTCGCCCCCCCTTTTTAATTTTGATTTATATTTTTTAAATTACTTTAATATTAGATTTAATTAGAAAGCTTAATTAGGGCCTTAATCTTATGATTAGCAATCTTTTAGGATTTAGGGTTTTTATGTACTTAATCTCATACATTTTTCTTAATCTTTTCCAATTATTTAGCAAGTATACTTTATGCTAATTTTAGCCATAAACTTTTAATTATAGGGTTTTACATAATTTACCTTGAATATTCTCTTGTTCAAGCTTAAACAATTAGCCATTAATTACTTAATTAATCACTTACTAATTGTTGATAATTTTCTTAATTAGGACTAATCATTATCTCTCAACTATTTCACTGACATTGGTACTTTATGTCCTATGCATTATATTAAAAATCATGGGGCCATTTAGGGTTCCCAAAAATAATATTAAAATTTTCCCCTCATTATTTTCCAGGAAATAATCCCAAAAATTCCTAAAATTAGAGACAACATACTTTCTAATTTTTAATAAATATTTTATTGCCTCTTAGATTTATCATAATATTTTTCGGCCATTTTATGCCCCATAAATGCAATTTTATGGATTTTGGCTTTTTATCTTTTCTAATTTCCATAGAAATTACCTTAGAAAATAAGATTATTATAATTTATTATTTGAGACCATATATTCACCTATTTCCAATAGATTTTATTTACTAGAATATAATATTTCAGATAAATAATTATCCGGGTATTATAGGAAGATGAGCACTCACCGAGAAGATGCTGACTGGATCTTCTGTCTACCAAACACCCAAAAACCATGGGAACTTTGGGATCTTCCCTTTCCTTCTCTACTTCTTTGTAACAAATGAACCCTTTTAAGTGTCTTTCCCTCCTCAAATTTTCCTCATACCAAACGGGGCCTTACTACTCCACCAAGCATTGGGATAAGCCAAAAATCCGGCGGTCTAGGTAAGATGGTTCGACCTGACCTGATCTGGGTGAAAAATTGGCCCAAAAGAATCTGGGGCAGATGGGACCAAACTAGTCTTCTCGGATAGGATCGAACTTCGGGCCAAAGCTTCAGACCCTGGTCCAGTATGACCCTAATATTGTTTTATTTTTTATTTTTATTGTTGTTCAATGTTGTTGGAGATTATTATAGATTTATGATTGAATTTTAATGTATTGTGATGTGTTTTGTATGATTATAAGTATTGTTATGGTCTTATTAGGTTTAAATATTACCTCTTAAAGAAGACGAAAAAAACATCAAATAGGTCCTGAACTGGTCCAGACAGTCCACTGGACCTGTCTGGTCTAGCTTGAGTTCGGGCTAGTGCTGGATCAAACCCTACCTCGGATTTGGCTTGCACCCGCTGCCAATTCCCATCCATTGCATTAAAAATGCGTCGATTTGGCACAAAAATTGTGAAGCTTTTGCCTTTTTTTCCTTTTAAATATTTCAGAATACTGATGAGTATTAAAAAGATGTTTCAGGATGCTGATCAGTGCTAGAAAAAATACTTCATGATTTTGAAAAAATATTTTAGGATCTTGAAAAAAATATCCTAATGTATATTTTTAGTACCAATCAGTACCTTGATTTTTTTTTTTAAGATCCTAAAATATCATGAAATATTTTTTTAGTACCAGTCCTAAAGTATAATTTTAGTATTAGTCAGTACCTTAAAATATTTTTCCAAAATTCTAATTTTTTTTAAGATAGTATTTTTTCAAGTAACAGTGAGTATCCTAAAATATCTTTTTAGTACCCTTCAAGTACATGGATTTTTTTTATATTAATATTATGAAGTTTTTTTTTTTTCAATCATCTACGTCCGAAAGATCTTTTTAAGACTCACAAGAAATTAAATATTTTAAAGAAAAAAGAAAGAAAAAACTTCACAGTTTTTACACGAAAACGACACAGTTTTAAGATAAGCGGGTTTACGATGTACGATGAACCCTGACTACGGGTGGGAATAAGTAGGGCCCTATCAATGACATTTTCTATTTTTTGCTTGGGCTTTTTAGGGCCTGGTCAAGCCTGGCCTATTTATTAAAAAAGGCGTCACAACGCCTATTTAAAGACATGAATATGTAAATAAGCGACCTATTTTGTTAAGCGCTGACTGTAGGCGCCCAGTGCGCTTTTTTAAATATTAAATAAATATAAATATATTTATATCATATAAATAAGATAATATTTATTGTTTTTTATTTTTATATTATAATTTCAAGATATATTTATATAAGTTACGATAGCAAAGAAACAAACCTATTTATGGCCTCCAAGACATCTACTGATATGGCGCTTTTTTAAAGCGCCATACATTGTAAATAAAAGATTTAAAAAGCGCCTTTTCGCCGATTGGCGCTTATGAAGGCCAAATGCGGCGCAAAAAAGACTGAATTTAGCCTTCTACCCCATCGGGCTTTATTTAGCATTTAAGGCTTAGCCTATTGCCTAACACTGACGCACGAGCTTCTGTCCTCTCCTTCATTTCCTTTTTTTATTCTTATAATTTATTTTTTATTTCGCTTCATATAATCCCTTTGCTTAATTTCTTCTTCCTTCCTTTCCCTTCTCTACTCTTTCACTTGCAGAATCAACCAACCATTTTCTGTTTTCTCTATACTGACTACTTTTTCGTTTTCGCACGAGTCTTTCTTCTTCTTCTTTCCTTGACTACTATAAGTTTGGATTCTTTTTGGGTCACTGATTCTTCTTTTCCCAATATGGAACGCGATTTTCTGGGTTTGAGTTCAAAGATCAGTTCGGCGACTAAGAAAGAGGATGCTACTGATAAAGCAAACGATCCAGGTACTATTTCTATGCTTCTATTTTTAGTCTTCTTCTTCTACTGAAATGGTTGGTTTTCCTTTTTATTGTAGTAGTTTCATTCTTTTACTTCTTCTGAGATTTTTATTTATTTATTTATTTATTTTATTTTTTGAGCAAGAAGAAAAAATAGAAACTCGCAAGCTTTGGGTTGTGAGATTCTGTTTCGTTTTCCATTTTCTGTGTTTCATCAATTGAATTTGAATCTACGCATGCATGTAAGGGGACCTCTTCAAGTGAGGTTTTGGGGTCTTTTCCCAAACTTCTCTTTAGTTTTTACCGAGGTCATGTTCCCCAGAAAACAAACGAGAAAAAGAAGGGAATAACTAAAGCCCAAAATCAATTCCGAGGAATTTAATGAAGTGAAACAGATGAACAAGCTAAACAATATTGCATAGATTTTCCCTTCGCTGAGGTGAAATTTTTGGTGTATTTGGCTGAAAATTCACTATAGCATCGACCTCTTTTACTTTTGATGTCAGTTCGTGTTAAACTGTTCTATTTTTATCTATGTTTTTTTTTGTTCGGAAGGAATAAATAAACAATATATGCGATTCTTGAATGGTTGGTGCATTTGCATAGTAGAAAAAAAACGTGGTCTTAGTTGCCTGATGCTATTATTCTACCTTTTTCTATAGGAAAATGTGCTTCTGCTTTTCTTTTTCTTGCTTCCATTGGAATTTTGAATCCACGAGGGTTTAAATTTTTTAAATGGTGATGACAACCTCGATGCAAATAACAATTATATTTTAGTTGTTATCTATAAAAAAAATTATTCAAGGTTAACATGGGCATGATGAGTGAGGCCCATTTTTTTAAATTTATTCAGCTGCGTTGAGTGGCCTTTTGAAAATAAAGTAATCTTTGAAAACAGTGCGGACAATTGAGTATGATTATTATATAAGGAACCTAGAGTAAGAAACGGACAAATAGTATTATATAAGGTACCTAGAGTAAGAAACAAGGATATATAATAAACAAATGTTGACAGTATAAAATATTGAAAATTCATAAAGAACTATATAGCATTTAACAATACAATGTTATATTTTACATGGTGGACTACGATTTAATAATGTCCATCTACATAGAGATTTAAAAGCTTTTCTTATCATGGGTTTAAGAAATTTGCATTTTTTATACGCTGGCCTATTTCTGCCGACATTGACGATAAAGTACTTAACTTGGTCACATGTGAGAGAATATAATATGTAAAATATTACAAGAGCTTTAGCTTCTGATGAAGAAATTGTTTTCAGATCTACTCCTTTTCTGGATTTAAGTGTTTGTTATTCATATCTGTAGTTGTTGAGTCTTTAGGCTATTAGTTGGTCCCTTCTTATGTTCTCAAATCTCAATATTACTTGGAGAATTTCTGTCCCCAAAAAGTTGATTTTGCTGTATTTAGTCCAGTTTGATTTTCTTGTGATTATAAGAAGTTTAGTTTAGAGGGAATCTCTACTCTTGTTTGGTGATTTGTGTCTCTCCAAGTTGGTTAAGTTCTTAAAGGTATCTATGTGATTTCTTAATTAGTTATGGTTATGATTGGTATTCTGGTGTTATAAACGGTTTTGATCCCCAATTAATGCAACAGTGAAAGGTTCAGGAATGCAGTGGTCGTTTTCAAACAAGGTTTCTGCTGTTCCTCAATTGTTGTCCTTTAAGACTTCTCCGGAAGATAGGACAAGAAAGACCACATCATCAGCTGATGCTTTTGACTCTAACCAGAAACCATTCATGGATGTGATCCAGGTTCGCTTGTGCTTCACTGCTTCCAACAGATTAATGCTTCAAATTTAGAATGTTAGCTTCTTTTCCTGCAAATGATCTCTGTTCAAGATTTACCTTGAAACAGAACGATAGCATCAAATCTTTTGACTAGTTTTCATCTTCCACTCCTTGTGAAAAGTTTCTTTGCTTCTGTAATTTGCTGATGCATTTTAAAGACTGAAGTTGAAAAGAGTGATTTACGCTGCTACAGTATGTTTGTTTTGAGGAGAATGAAAGGGAAGGTAAGTTTAAAGAGGCCAAACTTTTCCTTCCCTTATCTACTCTCCTCAATGCAAACATACCCTTAATCTCCTATTACTTATGCTATGTGTGCTCTTTGTATTCTGGTTCTTTAACTGATCTTCCCTCCATTCCATTCTTGTCTTGTAATATTGTAGAAAAGCTTGAGCATGGGAAAACTAGTAGGAAATGAACGTGGAATGACAGTTTACCCTATGCAACAAGTTGATACACTTTCAGGCTATCTTCAAGAAGCCAGAACATTTTCAGTCTCCAACCAATCAAATCAGAGGAGTACTGTTCTCCAGTCTACTGTGAGTACCAATGTTCAGAACATGGTCAATCCTGCCATAAAACCACACCCTCAAGTAGGAGTCCCTCTTATTGCCCCCGTACCTGTTCTGCCATCAAACGGTTCCGTTGTTGGCACCACTGACTTAAGGTAATATCATGTTAAATTTTTTTGAAGCAAGCCAACAGGACAGTGTATGAGTGAGTGATATAGCTGAAATTTTAGTTTTTGCAGGAACTCGTCGGAACCCTCTGTCCAACCTTCTCAGCTGACCATTTTCTATGCTGGTTCAGTGTGTGTTTATGAAGACATATCACCTGAGAAGGTGTATATATATATATATACCTTATCTGACTTTTCTGTCATCTTTGTTTAAATTTTGGATTGAATCTTTTCAAATTGTTTTTTTTTTCCTTCTGACTGTGATGTTCTGTCTGTCAGGCCCAGGCTATTATGTTATTGGCTGGAAATGGGAATACTCCAAATCAAAACAAGGCAGTTTCAACAGCTCCAGTGCAGACACCAATCTCCAAGCCATCTAAAGATGATGGGTTTATTGTAAGCCAATCCTACCATTCGCCTTTACCGAGTTCGATTCCCATGACCTTCCATGTTAGTTCTCAGCCTGTAGGAGGATCTCCTAGCACCAATGAACCTGCAATTGTGAGACCAGTAGCATCTTCTGCTGCCCCAAGTAGCCACTTGGAGCCTCCTAGTGTAGCTGGCTCTTCAAAATCTGCAGCCACAAAAATTGGTTCACCTGGTATAAACCAGAACTCTTGTCTGCTATGTGCACGCTATATAATTAAGTTTTTGCTTCTAGCTTAAGCTGGATATTGTGATGATAGATGACTAACTAACAAAGTTTCTGTGTATTTCTAGTTGACTTACCTCAGGCACGGAAAGCATCCTTGACTCGGTTCTTAGAGAAGCGTAAGGAAAGGTAATTGTTCATCCTCTTTACAAGTTAGCTAAAACATTGGTATATATGAGGGGAGATTTTTTGGGAGATCTGACCTATCAGATATAAATAGACTAATATTTAAACCAATCATAAAGAGGTTATATGAATAGATTAAATCAGTTACAAAGAGATATATTTGTGCACTGAATCTACCAATGAAATCTTGTTTCTTGATGAAGTATGTGTTTTTGGAGGTTTTACTGATTCTGGATATGGTTTTGCATTACTCAGGGTGACAAACACATCACCATACTATATGAACAAGAAATCACCAGAATGTGGCAATCCAGGAACAGATCGTATTAGTTTCTCCATCACTTCCACTGGTTCCTGTCCCCTACCTGCCATGAACTAACTAGCCCAAGTTTATGTATCATGTAATTTTGCAGTTCTAAGATAAGTTATTTTGGTTTTTAATAGCTAAAGTCCTTAGCAATTTTTCCCTAGTTTTTTGGTATTTAATATTTTCTTTGTTGTCAGAACCTGATATAATTAATTTATTTGAAGCATTATACTTCACTGTGATTTGTCATGATTGTTGATTCTTCATCATAATGTATAATCAATTTTTCCCTTTCAGAAATACAATGATGATCATTAACCATGGGTATTAGGATTCTAATCGAGATTCAATATGATAGTGACTTCATTCGAATAATTGTTTATCTATATTTTACATCAGATGATGGTCAACTATGGACATTTTAGGATTTTGGCATTTTAAAAATGGAATTGCAGACAATTTTACGATGAATGGTGTCAAATTTTAACCGTATAAGTGTTACGATATGTTTTATTGGTTTTGTTTTTAAACATAAAAAACATTCAAATTTAATCTCAATGCCCATTTGAATTACACGTCTGAGACATTCTTGCAAATGTGCAAGATCTGAATGCTTTGGCCACAATTGGATAATGAAAATGTGCAAGTGGATGATAATATGGAATTCAAGGGGAATAGCTTTTGTCCTACACGCGGCTTACTGTTGAAACGTGAAGATGTGTGATGGATTTTAAGCCATTCTCATATTTTAAATATGGGAGTTAGATAATTAATTTATATCAATTAAAAAAATTAGTTATTTTATGAAAAATGTGTATTGATTCTTTAAGTATAAATTTTAATCGTTTTCATTGGAAACTATTCTGTGGATGGAAGACCAGTTTGGGTCAATCTAGTAGGCTGATCACTTTGCAATTTGCATCATAGCAAAAAGATTTAGTACTGAGTAGTGACATCAAACCAATCGTGCCTTTCAAATATTTTCAGATTTAGTTTAAGATATTTATACACAGAACCATACATATACCTAAGGAGTGAGCAAACAGATTTTTAAGAGAGTGGGTGAAACCTGGAAATTCCGTGCCAAGAATATCAGAGCAAAACTGTCTTTTATACTCGTTTGATCTCCGAGCTCACAGCTAAGCTTATACATTTAATAGGAAGAATTCAGTACCAGAATCAGGTAGTACTATAGCAAGAGCATCAATGACTAGGACAATTAAAACAGTTCTTCAACTCCCGTCTCCCTCTTAGAATTTTGTGCAACCGCACGAGCCACTCAGAGATGCACTTTTTATGAAACATAAGACCTATATTTGTAATCTAATATAAAACTGGTTAGGTGTTTGGAACTGGAACCTCACGACTCACGAGCCACTTATGCACGAACCACTGTGTGTGTTTGAGATAGTAGTGAGAAAAATGACTTATTTGTAATCTTACTTGTTAAAAAGTCAGATTGTGTAATATAATTTATATTTAGATTGACGGTAGTATAAGTAGCTTTTATGAAACTAAAATTTGTTTGGAATGACGATAGTATAAGTGGCTTTTGAGATAATTATAAGAGAAAAATTAAAATTAAAATTACAAAAAAGTGAAAAATGTCAACTTGAAAAATTTGTCAATGCTTAAATATATAATTTGATCAAATAATATTACATAATTAAATGGATCACATATCTAGTACAAGTTGGTCTCTAATTGTGTCAAAAATATGATTCATTTGAGTTGAAAATGACGTAATATAATTTGTCGAGAAAAACTCTTCATCTACACTAATATTATCTACATAACCTATATTTTCATTTTTAACTTTTGTAAAATTAACATTTGTTTAAAATTTCTTGTAATATAAAACTGAAAGGTGATGAGTTGTTTGAAGGCGATTAATGCTGTTCACACCAATAAAATAATGCCGAAAGTAAAAGAAATAAATGCTCACAGAAACAAAAAAATAATTGCTGACAAAAAATTAAATTAACAGAGGAGTTGTTGGAAAGCTGACAAAAAATAAATGTTGTCTTTCAACGATGAATGCTGTTCAGATATATAAAGCTACAATGCTTAGATGTCTCATCAAATATTTATTATGATAGTAACTTAATTCAAAGAATTTTTCATCTATATTTAGCATCAGATCATGGGGGACTATGAACATTTTAGGATACATAATTTTATGTGACATCTTGAAAATAAAATCCTAAACATTTTATAATTAATGGTACCGAATATTAACAGTATAAATGTTAATAAATGTTTTTTTGTTTTGTTTTAAAGATTCTAAACCATTCAAATTTAATCTTGATGGCTCATATGAATTATATCTCTAAGACATTCTTGCAAATGTGCAAATGCTTTAGGGAAAATACCTTTAAAACTCTTTGGGTCGCTGAATTAAACATATGACCCAAATTATTTTATGGTCATTTTACCTCAATGCCCCAGAATCATTAGAAAAAGAAAACACCCTAGACAATAGTCTCCTGAATGCCTGACAGGAAATATTGTCGATACATCTACATATTACTCTTTAAGTCTAAATTCATTGAAAATTCTTTCACTGAAAGGTAGGGATGTCCAAAAAAGTTTGCGGTAGTCCAAAGTGGTGCTGTCCGACCCGTCTTGCCTCTGAAATTTTTTGGTCTGGGACCATATGAGGTGGACCGGATTGGACTGGTCTGCTCGGATTAGACCGGACTTCGGTCTAGGGGCTAAGACCCCGGACGGTCCTAGTCCCGGCCCCGATATATATATATATATATTTTTTTTAAAAATCACAACTTAACCTAACATTTTGTCCTTTTTATTTGCTTCTTTACGATTCTTCATCACTCATTAGTGAGTCTTCTTTCTTCGGCTAAAAAGATATCCAGAGTCTTCTTCCCTTTTCAGTCTTCTTCTTCTTCCCTTCTTCTTCAGTCTGGCCCGATAAAATGTTATTATTTTGTATTTTTGTTTAATGTTGTTGGAGATTCTTATATGTGTATGATTGGATTTAAGATGTTTGCATGTTTGTATGTTTAATTATTGGTCCAAAGAAGTGGGAAAAAAATAAAATAAAACAGTCTTGATCGCCTGACCGGCCAGTATCCATTGGACCGATCGTCCAGCTCGAGCTCGAGCTCGGTGCCCGCACTGCACAGACATCGGGTTGGCTTGTCCAAACTCGAGGTCCCTCCCTGACTAGACCTCCGGGTTGACCCCCAACCCGGCCCAGCGATCCATGTACATCCCTACTGAAAGGGAATTAATAGTTCTTTGATATTCAGAGAAATATGTTTGTTGCTGCATTTTCCCAACATCATCAGTAGAGTCTAAGTTTTCATTCAAATCCACTTGATGAATAAAAAAAAATGTTACCAATGTGAGTTGGCATAGATGGTAAGGAATCCAGGATTAGGCCCTTGGGTCGTGGGTTCGATCCCCTCTGCCGTCGCTGGGACTCCTTTGGTAGCGATCTCGTAAAGTACTGAAGTAAGTGCTTCATGAAATTTCCGGGCCTTGGAAATCTTACTGCGCTAGTGGACCATGTCAAACCCCTCCTAAACTTTCTTCTATCAAAAATAAAAAATAAAAAAAATGTTATATACTCAATGGCGGATCTTTGATGGGGCCAGGGGGGCCATGGCCCCTCCCCCCAAAAAAATATATTTAGTTTAGTTTAGTTTTTTTTTAAAAGGACTAAAGTTTAAATCTTTGAAAACTTTGTAGAGAGTGCTATAATTTCAGAAAACTATGGGTATTTTTCTGTAATTTTCCATAGTCCCTTTTCTTCATTGATTGCAATTTCTAGAAATTTTGGAGACTTTTCTATAACTTTTCCCAATCCTCAAAACATTAATTCTGACCTTCCAAAATCTCAAATTTTCTTCTTAAACTACAAATGCACTGAATTAAGAACAAGTAGTATCAAAAGTCCAAGAAATTATTTGTATGAATAATTAACAAATTATGATCATTTTACTCCTAATATCAAAAGTCCAAGAAATCATGACAAACCTCATATTTTTTTTAATTTAATATAATGCAAAATTTAATATAATATTTTAAAAATGTTATATAATCATATTTTTTTTAATTAGTTAATGAAAGATACATTTGACCTCCAAACATTTTCTCCAAGATCTGCCATCAGATATACTACATCCCAATCTTAAATATAAGATCTAATTGCCTTTTTCTTTGAGAGATCAAATATGCTAAATAAATTATTTTAAAATATTTACACCTATCATTGTTTCTCCAAACTAATTAGTTTGACTTATAAACTAAAAATAATATAATGATGATGGAAAATGTGGAGAGAAGGAGAAGAGGGCATATATGTAAAATCACTCCATCTTGAAATTCCGAATTAGACTGATTAACCTAATTTAGAATTTGTTAAATTGAAAAGCTTGATTCAGAATTTAGATATTTCAAAAGGCTTTTAATGAGATTTTTCAGTTGCTTTAGTTACAAGAGGAAAGGGAAATGTGCATGTGGATGATAAATTTGAAATTCAAGTGGAATAGTTTTTGTCCTACAAGTGCCTTACAATTGGTTAATAAAATGTAACATTCATTTGAAAGCTGCCCATTGTTTCAGTTTTTGTCAACATATATTCTTTCTATATTTAGAATCAGATAATTAATTTATAGAGATTAAAAAAATTAATTAAGTTTTTTATTCATAAAAATGTGCCTTGTTTCTTTAAGGTATCCAATTTAATAATTTTCATTGAAATGTATTCTATTTATGAAAAACCTCTACAATTGAAGTCTTATATTTATAATCAAAATAAATTCCTTTAGTTATTTACTTTTATATTTAGGATTGGAGAAATTTTTTTTTTTTTTTTTTTAATATATGAAAGTTAACTATTATCTTTGGCCATTCATTAAAGGAATGACTTATCTACTTCCTTGAACAAAATTACAGAAATAATGAGTTATATTTTCTTAAGTTTATAAATAATGTTATCTATTCTTATTTAAGAAAATTAGATGGATTTTTTTTTTGGACAAAAAAAATTAAATGGATAGGAACCAATTCCAAACTCAAATTCTAACCACACTCCTCTAAACTTATTTATTAGCTTAAAAATACATTTTTTTAGCTTGATGTTGCTGAGTTTGATCTTTTTTTTTTTTTTTTTGAATATGATGAGCCCGCGAGTTTCTTCTTCAAGCTGGGGGGTGACTGAAGAACCATTGAGAATGGTTGTTCAACTTAATTTTATATTAAAATACAAAAAAATAATTAATTCAATGAAAACCTGACTAAATGTTTAATTAGTGAATGATTAGGGTCTGTACTGTAAATATTCCGATTCTGATCGCCATTCTTATTAAACGTAAGTAAAAACAGTAGAGTATTAGACATTACTCAGCTGTCATTCATTAAGGTCGATCAGAGACAATACTGTAAAAACCTATATCGATTCGGACCCTGAATTTGTAAGTGCTTCGGGTGCTTTCGGTGTGCGAATCTGTAAAGCAGTGGTGGTCCGGTCTTGGATATAGACAGAAAAATCATCAATCGATGGATGATGCCAAAGTCGCAGAGCTCAAGAAATTTATTGATGGATGCAAGTCGAATCCTTCACTTCTTCACAACCCATCTTTCGCATTCTTCAAGTCTTATCTTCTCAGGTACTATGAGTATCTGCAGATGGTTTTGCTCTTCATTTTTCATATTGGCTCATGATTCCTTTCTCTGAAACGTTTGTATTACTTGTGCTTGCAGCTTAGGTGCTCGGTTACCTGCAGAACCGAAAACGGTGAGCCCCTCATTCCTCAATCAATTTCTGCTCGTCTGTGTTTTGCTCCTTTGCTCATGTTCATTTGAAATTTCAAAATTTATGTACTTTTAGAATTTGGGTGGTAACTGATGCACAGATGGAAATAAGAATAACTAAGTTCCTTAATCCTGATCGTGTCCCAAAATGGTGGTTCTGTACTCACAATCTATTGCATAAGGTCTGATAATTTCTTTAATTAAGAGAATATGGATGAAAGGGGCGAAAGTTTAATTTGTAAAGTAGAGATCTTCTTTTTCGGTCCTGTTTGTTCTGCTTATAGAAAACTCATGCAGGAGAAAGTTGCTGACAACATGTCAGAGCGTTCTGATGCTAAAGGAGCTGATTTATCAAGAGAAGATGAAGATGAAATTGTAGAATCTGATATTGAATTGGATAATACTGATGTTGTTGATCCTGATAATGACCCTCCTCAGAAGGTATTTGACTGGCAGTAAATTATTGGGTTTCCAGCAGTGTATCTTACAATCTTTTATTTTGCTTTTCTATCTAATATTTTCTTTTGAGAGTATGTTGACGGTGGGTGGTTGTCATTGAAGTCCACTTCTGACAAAAATAATTATAATTGGTTGGCAGATGGGGGATTATTCAACTGAGGTGACAGAGGATCAGCGGGATGCTGCACAAGTTGCAAAGTCTGAGGCCATGGATTCTATTTCAGAAGGCATGGCTTAAATTTCCTTGATAATGCAATGTTATGAGATCTTTTGTACTTGGTTTCTTGGAGTTTCCTTTCCTCTGTCAATTGGATAGGCTATGCTTTTCAGGGAAGTTGGATGATGCAGAGGATAAACTAACAGAAGCCATTGTCTTGAATCCCCATTCAGCCATACTCTATGCTACCAGAGGTACTCTAATAATTTATCTTCCAGAACCAAGAAGCTATTAGTAAATGTGGTTTATCTTACTGCCTTCCACATCATTTCTTGGAATCTAGAAACTTAAATTAAGTTTATTGCTTTCAGCTAGCGTCTTTATCAAGTTGAAGAAACCAAATGCTGCAATTCGCGATGCTGATATTGCCTTGCAGGTTTAATTCTTGGCTCTTACCATGCCATAACTTATTGCATAGAAAGCTTGGAAGTTATGCTTTAATTGCTACTGAAAATTTGATAAGGCTGACTTTGTCTACATGACTTGTATGTGTAGATTCAAACTCTCAAAGTTACATTGTTTGTTCCAGATTAATCCGGACTCAGCTAAAGGATACAAAATAAGGGGAATGGCAAGGGCTATGTTGGGATTATGGGAGGAAGCAGCTAGTGATCTTCATGTGGCTTCGAAGATAGATTATGATGAAGAGATTCAAATGGCACTTAAAAAAGTAAGCCGCCTCCTTTGCCCTGCCCATGGGACATAGGAACTAGCAATAAAAGGATAATTATATATCTTTTAACATTGATAGGTTGAACCTAATGCCCGGAAAATTGAGGAGCATAGGAGGAAATATGAACGCTTGCGTAAGCAAAGGGAGCAGAAGAGAGCTGAACTGAAGAAGAAACAACAAGCAGAAGCTGAAGTAAGTGTAGGGTAGTGTGGAATTTCCATCATAACAAACTTGTTGACGGTTAATCTGTCTTGGGCAACATTTTAGGGATCAATTAATTAGCATCCTTTTCATAATAGTTGAATGCTCTTCCTAGTTGGTTATGGGGTGATTTTTAGTTGGGTATTGAACACAGGGTTAGTCAGTGCCAGTTGGATTTTAAATAATTAAGTCGGGCTTGAGGGAACTGAAATTCCTCTCGCTTCCCTGGCAACTTTAACCAAGAAATTAGGGTAAAGGGCGGGGAATAACTTTATATGCATTAACTATGTATAGAACTTGCAGATGGGGATACTTCATATTCGTTTCCATAACTTTGCAGTGGAGTGATATAGTTTGAGCTCAAAAATTGTTTTGACTTTTTTTTTTCCAGGTTCAAGAATCATCATCTTCTTTAAAAGATGGTATGTATTTTTTATTCATTTTGTCTGATATTATTATTTATTACAATTTCCAAATTAATTAGCACATTTTCTCATATTTTGTGGTTAGACTGAAAATGAGGAATGTATTTTATGATTATGTTGTAAATACTCCCCCCTCCCTCACATATTGCTTTTCACTTTCTGGCTGCCTTGTACTTTCATATCGTTCATCATTAATTTGCAATATTGGGCGTGCTTGAAGAATGAAAGAACTGAGGAATAGGCATTTTGGTTTGTTCTCCATTGGCCTTAACATGATAGAGACTTTGGTCTTTGTTTTGTTGAGAATCACCTGTCACCCATGTTGATTGTAAGATTTTCTTTTTCTTTCCGCCTAACTTTGAAAGAACTATGAGCTGATTGCCTGGCTCTTTATTGTTCTTCTTCTTCTTTGTTTGGGGGGGAGTAAATGAGGCCACTAGTGACTTTTGTTGATATTACTTGGAAAAGTAAAGGTACAAAAAGATAAATCGTTTTTAAACACATTTGTTGGGGCAATAGCTTGTCATATTTTGTTGAAATGCTTACTACACCAAAAGGGTCTTGATTGTAACTTGCAAGTCAGAACTCAGACCTGGGAGGGCAATCTCGGTTTAGGGAAAGGTAGTCTTAGCCTTCTCCTGGTCTAGTTCTAGTATCTTTGGGTATGTGGGTGGGGATAGTTGTATAGGCAGGCATAAGAAATTATTGATATTGAATTGAGTGGGTGGGTATTGTCATGCGTATGGAATTAGGATGCTGAAAAGAAAACTAGAAGTCTCTTTATGTGAAAAATATTGAATAACGAGCTTAGGGTAGTCTTTTTAAGTTTTTTTTTTTTAATAACAAGTCTTTTTGAGTTCTAACAATCACTCAATTGCCCATATTGTTACATTTGACTAGAGTACAATATCGTCATGTAAACCATTTAGCTAATCCTACCTAGTGGGATAAGGCATGTTGCTGTTTTTATTTTTGACATGAGGTTTTAACAAGATTTTCAAGATTGATGTACTCTTTCTGGCCACTACTTTGAAATTAAATCCAAACTTTGATGATGGTTGATAACTTGATGCTAATTACTTGTGATGTCATCACATTAAATAGGACAAGTCATTGGTATCCATTCTGTTGGTGAACTGGACAAGTTGTTGAGTGCTGCTTCTAAGACATCTCGCCTGGCAGTCCTATATTTTACTGCAACGTGGTGCGGCCCCTGTCGTTTCATCGGGCCTCATTTTACAAGCTTGGCTGAGAAGTATCCAAAAGTTGTATTTTTGAAGGTTGACATAGATGAGGCAACAGATGCGGCTGCACACTGGAATATTAGCAGTGTTCCTACATTTTTCTTTATTAAGAATAGCAAAAAGGTTGACAGTTTGTTGGGGGCAGACAAAAATGCACTTGAAAGGAAGGTTGCGCAACATGCAAGCTCTCCTTAAGTGAACATCTGATCAGAACATAGATACTTTTTTATTTTCTCTTGCCCTTTTCTCTGTTTCTATGTATATTATGTCATAGATAGTCCTAAAAAAACGTGACTTTTGTTGTGTCTGCTGGCATGTCTAATTGCTTGTCCAAAAGGTTCGCGTTCACTTGGAATAAAGTTATACATACTTTCCTGCCTATTTTTGTATGACGATTGAAATGGGGAAGGAAAAATTCAAGGTGAGAATTGTATTTCGAGACAGAAACATGTATCATATCCTCATATCACAAGAAGATATATACCTGCTAGAAAATGTTTGACAAGCTTGGACATACAGACTAATGCATAAAAGGAAAAAGGGGTTCAATAATTCATTTTCTTTCATTCTTGGAGTAAAATCTCAAAACCAAATAGAAAAAGAACCTATAAAGAACGCCCCAAGCCAGCAGGACAAATATGTCATACCATATGTCTTCTTTATGAATATCCATTGTGAATAAAACATCTTCTCCTAGTAAGCAATTACTGGATATGTTATGATGGGGGCTGTAGCGCACTTGTCCTAAAGGGCCAGGAGTCAAATCTGCCGGGTTCCCTGTGTAGCATTTATCATTCTTGAATTCATTTATCAGCAATGCCTCAAATGGATATTTGATAGCAGAAATATAATGGAGCCACCTCCAATAGGAAGGTATGAGAGTTCGCTTGAGGAAGAAACCACAAGTTAAGAAGAAGAGAGCAGTTGTGGCTATAACTACTGCATACCCTGTGATGTAGCTTGGAACAAGCGCACTGACAAACATCACATACGCATTGGTGGTGATAAGCGAGGCAAAGATGATCATCCAAAATCTGAAGAGGCTGCTTTTCAGGTGAAGGAATAATTTTGTTATGGCGGCAAATGTGAGGCCTTGGACGGCGAAAAATGGGAGATAAACAATGAGGGAAGAGATGACGTAAGAAGAAGCACGGTAAGCATTATGGGACGTCTCTCTGATGAAGATGAACCTTTCTAAGATGAAACTAGGGACAGCATCATTGGAAGAGAAGAAAACTAGGCATACTGAAAAAATATAGAAGTTGAGAAGCTTACTTATGTCTTTGAAAGTGAGCTGACCAAGGTTTTTGAAGATGGTGGAGAGGATTAATGCCATAACAGTTAACACAACCTCACGGGACAGGAAGAGTTCAGGTGTTCGAATCACATTTATTGCAGTTCTATATGACAGCACTGCAACCTCACGCAGCCATGGATTTGCATATTTTGATCCTACATGTGGCTCATCAAGACCTTTTTCAATCTCAAACTCTTCATAAGAAGGTTCATAGAAGTCCAAGTTCGGCTAACTGGAATGGAAGTCTTGGCTTGATAAGGGTCCTGATGAAATGCAGAATGTGGGCTGGAAATAGCACTTCTTGGCCCTGAATTAAGTGTTTTTGCAGGTGTCCATCCTGGAGTTTTTGCTGGTGTCCATGCCGGAGTTTTTGCTGGAGTCCATGCCGGAGTTCTTGCGGGAGTCCATGATATTGGGCGTTTAGGAGTTCCTACCACACCATGGTAAAGCCACAGAGAAAAATCCTTGGCTGAGAACTCTTGGTAGAACTGAGAAGCCAAACTTGGGACACGAGCACTGGCCACATTGCTTGGTGTCTGAGCAACTTTCCTCTCAAGTGAGTAATCAAAACTCTCATCGTCGTCGTCCTCATCATCATCAGCAGCAGCAGCTTGGGTTTGGGGTCAGGCTTTGGTGTTCCAGGAGTGAGCCCTTGTGACAGCAGGTTGATGATATATTTAGATGCAGGGGTGCTACTTCTGTGAGGTGTCTTTGGAGTCTTTGGTGTTTTAGGGACTGGTGTCATGGTTGCTTGATCAGGCTTTTGGCCATAGCATTGGTACTGAACAAGGGGGTCTAGACCAACTGTCGATTCATCATATTCTTTAATAACATCCAACATGTATTCAATACTATGTTCTCCATCAGGTATTGTTCTTCCAAAACCAGAAAGATAAGCAGGTAATGCATCTGGCTTTCCCATGTATATCAGTCTTCCCCTGTGACACCATTTGAATTCATTAGCAGTCTGATTAGCAAATTTGGAAAATTATATTTTGAGTTTCAAAATTTGCAACCTTGCAAGGATGGTGATCTGGTCCAGGAGTTTTTGAATTCTGTATGAAGGCTGATGTATGGTCATGAGGACAATACTGCCACCTTGAGCTATTTGTTTAATCTTTTCCACTACAATGTAAGCACTCGTAGAATCGAGACCCGAGGTTGGTTCGTCAAGAAACAGAAGTGCAGGCTTATGAATGATGTCTATGCCAATAGATACTCTTCTTCTTTCCCCTCCTGACACTCCTCTTGTCCCTTCATCACCAATGCGTGTATTTGCTGCACTCTGAACAACTATTCATTCATTCAACCATAGTATGTCTGTTTTTCGGTTAATGAAGAAGCACAAGACATTGGGAATCAATATATCTAAATACATCTTGATCTCGTGCTACTTAAATCCTAAACAAGTGTCCGTTGAACCAAAGTTCTAACTATATTTGTGAGTTTCAGATTGGTTGGTGAGATAAGCTGCTGGGTTTAGATTCTATGCAGTGCCGAAATCAGTCAAGTGCTTATAAAGTTAAAACATTTATATTACTTTTATACTATTGCTTTATTTACAAGTAATTCATTCCTTTCTAATACACTGCACTAGCCCTATTCAAATTTTGGCTCTACAATGAATCCAAATCTGAGTCAAACCTGCATATAGGGGGACTGACATAGTAGGCCTAGTTTATACCTATTTGGTCTTATGGGTTTTGATTGAAGCCCATTGGTCATATTAGAAACAAGTCTCACATCGATCAATTGAAAGATGAATAAATAGGTATATAACCTTGAGGTAAGTCCTTTCAAATTGGGGTAAGCTATTTTGATAGAAAGACAACCTCAATATATACCTATGGCTAAAAAACAGTCTAAAATGTTTGAACATGTTTACCTGCAAGCCGAGCTGATCAAGGAGCTCATTAACTCTGTGCTTTTTATCCTCCGTGGAGAGTGTAGGAGGAAGCCTAACCTCTGCTGCAAACATGAACGTCTCAAAAACTGTCAACATAGGAAAAAGCTGGTCTTCTTGCATCACATACGATGATACCATCTTCATGTAACTTGCACTTACCTGCATCATGATTAGAACACATTCACCAATCATCACTATTTAAACTAAAGAAACAAAAAAGAATCAGACTTGAATGAATCGGAACAGTATGAATTCATTTTCTTAATGAATTACTGGTTTTCCATCTATTCTAACTGATCCTTGAAGACTCCCTTGAGCAATCCGACCAGCCAAGGCATCGAGGAGTGTTGATTTTCCGGCTCCACTTGGTCCCATGATCGCCATAATTTCACCTGTGTTTGCCTGCCCAGATATGTCATTGAGAAGACGAGCTTGTTTCTTGATCCGAACACCATTCTTCTTCTGCTTCTTCATGACGCAATATGTTATTTTCTCGAATTCTAGACCACGTTTAGGAATTGTCCTCTGGGGTCTCAGCTCCTTCATAATGCTTTTTGTGGCTCTTGTTTTGTCAAAGTCCAGTAAGTTCTCTAAGCTGCTTTTACTTGTGCCTGGCTTGTCTTGCCTTGTTGCCATTGCAGTGAATTATTATCCCCTCAGAAATCACTTTTCTGGGTTCCTCAGCTTCTGCTGTTTAGCAGGTTTTTATAAGTGATCGATGTTTAGACAGAATGTGCAGTGTGAGGACAAAATGTGACGGCTAAAATGAAACCAATCTTGAACATCATCAGCCAGACAAAATATTATGAAACCTCTTTGGTTTTGTTCTATTCACGTTGGTGGTGCCGAGGCTGGGCTATTATTATAACAAATCCACTTAGAAAAACACAATAATATTCCAATGTACTTGATTAATTTGTCTTGTACTGTTAATTGCAGCTCTTAAGAATCTTGAAAATTTAGCATATACGGCTGTCGTAAGTGATCTGGAGTGTTGGTCCAGGAGGTTCATGCATGGAACTTTTCAACAGGTTGCACCAAATGAACTTTGAGGTTTTGGCAAAAGCCAAGGGCCACCATTGGCCTGATCTTATATTAAGTGAGCGTTCGGATTTGGTTATTTTAAATGCTTTTACAGGAATGAGGGGCATTATAAGGTTTTTGGTCCCTAACTCCTAACAGTTAGCTTTTGAGGTCTGATTCTTCTAAAGATTTTTATCCGTTACAACGGTGCTTTCATTGAGAGTTAGCTAATACAATGGGATAGGAGTTGTCTCATAGAGCCATTTTTGTTTTGTTTGATTGTGGTGTTTACCAAACTTCTTTCATGGTTTGTCTTGATGTTGCCCCTCACGTTGGTTCTCTAGACTAACTTCTCCATAGAATGTATTATGTTCATATCACATACTTTAAAATCATATAGAATATAATTAAAAAAGAACGGGTTAATATAATGTTTAACTTCTATACTTTACCTTCATTTTAGTTTTGGTCTTAAATTTTGAAACTCGTGGTTTTAATTCCTAAAGTTCACTTTGGTTAAAACCGTTAATCCTTCTAGTTTGAAAATGATTCAGAGGTGAGATTGGTGGCATTAACTTTGCCCTTTTCTGGATTATTAGCTGGAAAGTAGAGGAAACCATCGTTCTTTTTCGAAAGAAGATCGATGAGACGCCATGAATAATACAACTACAAGAAGAATTCTGAGTTGTCTTGACTCGTAATTCACTCTTTAAACTAGTCTCAATGGGTGTTGTCTTTATTAATTTGGTCATGGACATTAACATAGGTTATAACACCAAGTATTTAAATGCTGTGTAGTAAAGTAGGCAAATGAAACGATCGAGCTACATAGGTGCCAAAGATTATTACATACTTTAAAAGGTACCGTGTAATTTATAGTCTCTCTAATAGAAAGTTAGAAACAGCAGTTCGAATGTTAAGATAAGTATTTTAATAATACTGAGAGAATAGTGTATATTTAAAGAATCTCAAAAAATACAAGCAAAGAAAAACTTGCTCAAGCTGGAAAAACAGAAACATGACCTATAAACTCCATTACCAGCTCAACATGGCGTGATAATTAATGGATCTCAATATACTTAAGTACTTAAAATTTCAGGTGTTTGTTTATATTATCTTTATATTACAATTAATAATATTGGAGAAATGAATTTCTTTTTTTTTTCTTTTTTTTTTGAAAAAAAAGAAGATGCATGGGAGGGTCGGAAATTCCTAAGGCATTCAGGAATATGAATTTAATACCCCCAGACGGCACCCATAGAGATATCAGTTCACTAGTGTTTGGTTTTCCTCAGGTTGAGATGATTATACCTTCAAGATGTTATGTATGTTGGAATTCTACATAAATTAACCCTATATGCATATTTAATTGTGTAATAAGTCTGCTTGTTTCAAATACTAACCTCAGAATCTACAGCTAGCCCTTTAATAATCATTATCTGAATTGGTTCTTTTGTGTTTGGTATATAGATTACACTATCAACGTCTTCGTTATAGTTTGATATGATTTTAAATATCATATCCATAATTATATATAGAGAGAATGACAGGAAAAAAAATTGAAATTGTGAAATCCCAAATCAGGTATTTTCTATAAAATGAGTTTATAAATTGCTTATCAAGTCTCATTATTACTTTATTAATTCTTAGTAACAAACTTGATTTAGAATTTTTCAAAATTCTTTTTCTCATTTTCGAAACACACACACATATAAGTATAAGTATTTATTTCTTCATTCATTCGGCTATACTAATTTTTTTGTTATAATCTATACAGTGCGACATCATCGAACCCTAAACCAAATTGCGTGATCGGTGAGATGTAAAATTGAAGTAGCAATCGATGAGATATGAAATTGCGAGTAGGATTGGCATCCGGAGGGCACAAGTACGACAAATAAAAGTTGCGATATTAGAATAAGTTGCAAATTTAGTGAGGTTGAAGAAGAACATAGTCACAGGTTGACAATATGCATAATAGTATATTTGTTTGAGAAAAGGGCAGTACAAAACATACCAATACCATACACAGAAAAGCCAAATATCCATAGATGGAAGCAATTTTTCTTAATTTTCATTGAATGCAAATTGTGTGAAAGCAATAAGAGAAATTGCTTTTGAGCTTGTCAAATGCTGCAGAAGGAGGAAAGAAATAAAAAATATGGAATTTGGTTTTTTCAAATGATGTATAACAATAAACACATACTTGAACATGAGAGCAGCAGAATCCAGAGGCACATAAATGATGTAGCTGTTTTGATAAAAGGAAAAATTAGGGTACACTTGACATTTTACAATGGGAACATTAACTCAGATGTCAGGTTTAGTTGCTGTCACTTGGAGCGTTCGAATGAAGTTATTAAGTTCAAACGTAAAAATAACCTTTCTGTTACCCAGTGGCTTACCATGGCAACGAGGACGTTTGAACTACTGGTACATGTTCGAATGTAGTGCTTTAAAATATGTTCAAGTTCGAACGAAAATTTTGACAATGAGCACTCTGCTGCATAAAAGTGAAAAGGCTTCACAGTTTCACTGCAACATACTAGTAAGGGTATGCATCATAGAGGAGAAACAGGAATACCCATAAAAGAAAGAGACTCATATTAGAAAATTTCATTCAAGAGAAATCAAAGTCACAGTAAACTGTGTCTGTGTCTGAAAATTGCTTCACAATGCATTCAACGGTGTGTGTGTCCCCCCCAGCTCGAAGCAACAGGGCTTCTCCAAGCTCAGACACATACCGGTAAATCACATATAAATTGATTTTGAATGACTATTGACCTCAATTTCACCCTGGGTTCAACTTCTCCTTCGCCTCCAATGCCCACTGTAGTTCCAAGCTTCTTCACCGACTGCTTCGTCCAGCTTGCATCTTCCTGCTCGTTTTAAAGAGGTACAATTTTTTCAAGGGGCTTTTTTGTCTCAAATTTTCACTCTCCCGAGAAGTTTTCAACCTTCCTGCCTCTTTCGGAGGGAATTAACCTTCCCATGGTTGATGAAACTTCCAAACTCGCGGGAAGTGCAGTAGATAGAAGACGCGCGCCCCAAACGTATTTTTTTTGGAAGGAACCTTCTAATGTTCCCTTTCCATCGCCCAGGGTCGCTATAACAAACAGGGCCTAATTGTTAGAAAGGATATGCGAGAATATTATTTATGTTATCAAATAACATTAATATTTTTAAAAGGCAATGTAAAGAAGAAAAAAACAAATAATCTAACGAGCTAGATCCTTTGGATGCTTCCAGAAATGTACGTAGAACCTCAACTTTTTTTTTTATTTTGTAAAATAATAATAATTAAATTAGTTAATGATGTTTAGTTTAAAAATAGTGATTCATGCAATAAAATGTATATATAGCACAGAAAAATTTGTGGGGTGAATCTATCCCACTGAAATTTATCCACACAAATGTGTGTGAATGTGCATGCAACATATGGTCATCCAGAGGAATTAACTTTCTAAAAATAGCAACTTTTCTCTAATCAAATACCAATCTCCTCCACATTCCCAAAGCAGAGGAGAACGTGAGAGGAAGAAGAACACGGGTCATTGTGATTACCATGGCTTCCAATTCCTCCCTCTTCGTCCTCCTCCTCCTTGCCGCAGCGGCAGTCTCATCCTCCTCAGCCGATACCAATATCTCTGGTCTCCTTGGCGGCCTCTCTCAGGGAGCCACCGTGGCTTCCCTTCACGACACCATGCAGTGCATGCAGAAACTGATTCCATGCAAATCATTCTTCAACATCTCCGTCACCGAGCAGCCGCCCGAGAGCTGCTGCTCCCCTTTGAAGGAAATGGTCTCCGATGACTTTGAGTGCCTCTGCCGTTTCTATAAGGATCCTCAGATCCTCAAATCCTTGAACGTTACCAGGCATGATGCCCTCCACCTCCCCAAGGCATGCCATATCCGTCTTCGCCTTTCCAAATGCTCTAATAAAGGTGCCACATTTTATAATGCCTGTCCCTTCTCTTTATATGCATATATATATACACACACATATATAAAATTTCATTTATATATAGTATAATTTACATTATAAAAACTAGATCTTATATTTAAAATCGAAAGTAATATATTAAGTAATATATTATATGATACCTTGGATAACATATCATAGAAGAGGGGAAAATGCATGTGTGTGTATATATATATAGCAAGTGGTCAACAATTCAACGTTGGGCCAGGGGCGTTACTGTTAACTGCCCATTAAAATTTCACCACTTCCTAAATATTTCATTATATTATTAGATTTTACATAACACTTCGATTTGATACCTAGTTTATAAGTAAAAAAATGCAGTTTTTTTTTTTAAAAAAAAAATACTCTAAATTAAAAGGAAACTAAACATTTTAAAAGTTTTTTCTTTAAAAAATCGTATAAAAATTAAAAAATGCACCAATTTTTTTTTATTTTAAAGTACTAAAATGTTACTTATTTTATATAGAATCTAATGATAAAAAAAAACAATTAAAAAACATTTAGGAAGTGGTGAAATTTTAAGCCGCATTCAGCAAGAGGGGTCAGCTGACATCCCTTGCCCGACGTTGAATTGTTAAACACACTATATTTGTAGAAGATGATTACAAGAAATGGAAGAGAGAGTTGATTTAATTAATTGAAATAAATTTAGAGACAATAATATTCTCCATATTTATTATTGCAGAAGCAAGTGCTCCAACTACTACTCCTCCAATTCCAACGGATCCTGCCACAACACAAGCAGCAGCAGCAGCTGTAATGGCAGCAGTTTCAACCGCTAATGGCAGCAACATGCCATCTGCAACTTCCACTTCTTCTTCTTCTACTGCTTCCACCAAATCAATCTCTTACTTTGGTGTTGTCGTTGCAGCCTCTGCTTCCTTATTCTTCATGCATTAATTAATAATATAGAATTCCCCTTTTTTTTAAAATTTTTGCATTTCGATCGGATCAAAATCTGCTTGAGAGAGATTGCAGAGGGATTTGCTGCTGCTTCATAAATTTATGTCACAGTGTGGTTGTGTACCATATGATTATCAAATAATATATAAACTTTTTATATATCACGTACACATTAACACTATCATTTTACTTAGTCTCTCATTAAGCAGGCTAGTATGGTTTATCATATCTCTGGGGAGACCATAATTCTTGCGGATCAGTTGGCCAAATTTTCTCACAGATCAGATGAAAACTTTTGCACTTCTAGGAGTGGAGGAGGATGTAGATCTCTAGATATTGATGTACTCTACATTTTGAGTTTTGTAATACAGTTTTTATTCCAAAAAATAAGTCTCTTATTATATATTTTGCAGCTGCATATATATATATATATATATATCCAAATTAAACAGGTTTAATTAGCAGTCCTTACAAATTACAATATAATTACAAGAATTAATATTGTCATATCTTCTTGAGAAGTTTAATTTGAAGACTATTAGTTTGATAAAAACTCTTATATATATGTCCTTTCGTGTAAGTACTATTTGGATGATTTATGAATTGTTATTTAAATTTTATCAAAATTTATTTTCATTCCCATTGTCATGTCCATAATTAAAAAAAAAAATTACGAAACAAAAACAGCCTATAATATAATATGGTCATATGTGTACTGTACTTGGACTTGGTTATATACTATACCTACGGTGCTAAATGTAACCGGAGGAGTATATGTTGAAGTGACATCTAAAAACATATATGTTAGTTACTATTACATGTTATTCCTCATATTCTAAATATAAGATTTAATTTATAGTGTAAGTTACATTGTAAATCATGTTAAGAAGAATATTCTCAGTTGTCATCAGATTTATATTAAAGCGTACGTACTGATGAGATAGAGAGCTATAGAGTACAGTGCTTAAGCAATATTGATGATCTTCCAATTTTTTAGACACATATTTGGGAGATCCAAGACAATTTTAATTAGAACCTGAAATCGGAATCTTGTGGACTGGAATATTCAAATTCAGTTTGAACTTTAAAGTTTGACATTGGTTTTGTATGTAATTCGAGAGGAGCAAATTCAAATCTAGGTAATTAAACTCGGATGGGAGTGGCCAATTTGACCTAAAAACCAGTCGATAAACCGGTGCTGTTTGGGCATCAACCGAGTTCACTTTTTAAAAAAATCAACTTTTTTTAATTTCTTTACAATTTTATATTTATAACCCTGAAATCTCCACTTTTCACTACCAAATGGCCTCTGGACAGTTAGTTACGGTTTGATCACTGACCTTTTTGAACTAATGTATTTCCTTAAAATATTTTTTTTAAAAAAAAATTATTAAAAAAACACAAAAAAAAAGTATATATACATATATCTTGTGGTAGGTATGCTGCCACTGATTTGGGTGAGGTGGCAGCTTCCTGCCACTGTGGGTGGCCCAGGGGGAGGAAAATCATCCATCGCCTTGCTCCGCTCTATATATATGTGTATGTTTGATGATTCTGTGTGTGATAGTGTGTGTGAGGATTGGGAGAGACGGGAGAGCAGAGTGAGACGAAGAAGGAACGAGAGCAAAAGAGAGTCTATTTGAGTTTAAGGTAAGTGATTTATTTTATAAGATCATTTAGGTAGTTAAATTAATTTCTTTTCAATAAACTTTCTTTATGAAAGTTATTCTACGTATTTTTCTCTTTTTAATGAGTGTAATATAATATCGATTAGTGAAAATTTTGGTATTTAAATATTGGCAAAGTTTTAAGTTTTGATAATAGAAGACTCTATATATATATAGTATGATTAATAAATAACTTTAATTAGTTTAGATTTGTTAGTTGGTTATTGTGGGAATTTAAATTTATTTTCTATTTAAAAGAATTTAGGATTTATGTCCTATATGATATTTTTACCGATTAAATGAAGATTGAGACATTTAGTTGGATTACTACATGTATTATTATAGGTTTAATCGGTTAGTTTTGCTAAATCTTAAACTATATGAAATTATGAATTGGGATTTGAAATTTTAAATTAGAGTTTATATGATTTTGATTATATGGATGTTTGGAGATTTGTTTAATAAATTGAGCTATATTTATAAAAGTTAGTATTAGGTTGAAAAATTGAGGTTTGTGATAATAGGTTTCTTATATCCGAATTCATAATTCATTTTTAATTTATTGAAGGATAAATTGAGGATATGATGATATTTTGATGATTATAATTAGTGAGAAACAATTTATGAAGGAAGAAAATGAGATTTAATAATGATTTGAGGAATAGATAAATTGTAATTTTTCTAGGAAAACTAAAGTAAGATAATAGTTTAATAAATTAATTATTATTGTATTAGTGGTTATTTTTGTTTATTCTATTAACGTATAATTATATATTTATTTTTAGAGTGGACTTGATTCCTCTCACATTAGGTTTTTGCGTCAAGAATTTGAGGTAATCACTTTTCAATTTATCTTGTATACTTGTTAAGGTGATTATAAGTGTATGTTCATATATGTAAATGATATGAAAATGTTATAATATGTTACCTATGAAAAATGTATATATGTGTGAAATATATGTTTGTGGGTACACTTTTTAGTTAAGTGGCATAAATTGGTTATATAGTTATGATTAACTATTTATATTGTTATTATGGTAGATTATGCATGGTTTCGAATATTGAAGATAAGTGGAAATTATTGATGTTGAAATTGCGACATTGCACTGCATATTGAGGTGTACTGAATTGAGATGAAATGAGTTGTGATGGTAGGAGATTGATTTTATACCACGTGGTATAAAATCACCTTTTTTCAGGGAGCGCATAGTGGTTGGCTTTGACATTTTCAGGGCCTTGGTATCACCTTTTTTCCTTTGGCCAGGATTAGGGTCAGCCCTTGGGACAGTGACACCTTTTTCTATTCGAAAGAAAGGGAACTCATGGTCCGATATGAGTTCTGTAACCCTTTGGCTGAGCTACACCTCATCATTGGTGAGCTTGGTGCAATCTTGTCAAAGAGATTAAACCTATTATGTTATAGCTCATGGGTTCTGTTAGCGGTTATAAAGATGATTGAGGGAGTTACATGCATATTGAATAATTTTGAACTATTAAATGGATTGGAAAAAACTACTCAGACTTATTATTATTATACAAAGGTGTATTTGGCCTGCTTTAACTATCTTGTAATCATTCCTTGTATACTTGTTAAATTGGATATATGGTTACTGGGTTCTTATGACTCAACCCATCATTGTTTATCTCTCAGGTGAGAATTTAGGTGGTAATTCTAAAAGGAGGGCATCCGAGACTTGATCTGAGTAATCAAATCTTGTATGTCTTATTTTGTTACATGAGCATAGTCTAATATATATTGCCGAACTTTATGACCTTTTTAATACGTTGCATATTTTGATCATTCCACTGCATACTAGAATTTTGTACTATGGACAGAGCCTTGTGATATGATGTTTAATGTGAAATAATTTATTTTAACCTAAATATGTTCGGATATAAAATGATTATTTAAATGGTAATTAAGGAAATATGTTTCACCCAATATGGCCAATTGAGTGACTTGTCCGGGTTTAATATCCTTTAATATGGGAAAAAGATAGAAAAAGAAGCTTTGAATTTGCAAAATTTTAAATCATGTATTTTCTAAAAAATGAGTTGTGAATTGTTTATCAAGTTTCGTCATTCCTCTACCAACTTTTAATAACAAACCTAATTTGAGATTTTTAATTTAAAAGTTATTTGAGAGAATCTCAAATAAATGTCATATGATATTTTACAACCCCAAAGGTTTGTTAGCATTTGTAAAAGACATAAAGGTGACAAAGATCAAATTAAGATTTTAAAATGTTGATGAATTTATCATTATACCCTTCATTTCTAAATACAAAAAGAAAAAGAAAAATGAGCCCCCACGATGGTTGATGGAGACGATGTTGTGGAGGTGGTCGATAATGGTTGAGGAAAGAACAAGAGAGGTAGTAAGGATGGAGAAGTGGCCTCCTCCTCCCCCCCCAAGGATTGAAATCGTGGTGTTGTTAGTGGTAATGGCAGAGTGGGTTGAAGCTCGCTAGCGACGGTGAAGATGAAAGTTGTCCCTAGCGAGAAAGAAGAAAGTAAACAGTAGACGGGCTAAGGAAGAAGAAGGTGAATAGTAAAAATCGTTTACAAAAGTTGTATTGAGATTGACAAGTTTAGTAATGGTTTTGATAAGAATTGTAAAGGTTTTGACAATAAGTTTATTGATGAAACATGTAAGTCAGGATTCACTAACATTACTTAACTTATCAATCTCATTACTAAACTTGTCAAAACCATTACAATTCTTGTTAAATGTTGATGAATCCTAACTTGACATGTTTTCATCAGCAAACGCTTTTGTCAAAACCATTACAATTTTTATCAAAATCATTACTAAACTTATCAATCTCATTACAAGTTTTGGTTAAATGTCACAAATGTTGATGAATCATGACTTACATGTTTTCATCAGCAAATGTTTTTGTCAAAACCATTATAATTATTGTCAAGATCATTACAAAACTTGTTAATCTCATTACGAGTTTTGGTGAAATGCCAAAAATGTTGGTGAATTATGACTTACATAATTTCATCAGCAAACACTTTTCTCAAAACCATTACAATTCTTGTCAAAATCATTACTAAACTTGTCAATCTCATTATGAATTTTGTGAAGTTGTTCTATTGTCACCTTCTCTTTCTCAGCTTGTTCTACTGTTCATCTTCTTATTCCTCACCTCTTTCTCTATTTTTTATGCTAACGACCTTCATCTTCAACCATTTTTACTTTGCTCTACCTCCACTTCGCTCTACTATTATCGTCGCCTTCGCTTCACAGATAGAGAGAGAGAGGCCATCGAGAAGAGAAAGAGGAAGGGAGGGTGAAGAAAGAGAAAGAATATATGAGGGACATTTTAGTTGAAACATTTAAATTTCAAAATCTCATATTCCTCTCAATCACCTCTCTATCCTTTTAATTTTTTAACGGACATTTTAGGATTTTAAAATTTCATATGTTATTTTAATGTGATTTTCCCAAGTTATTCTTCTGTTTTTTTTTTTTTTCATACCAGGAATCAATATTAGGAGGCAATATAACTATCTTATTATTATTTGGGCTACAAGCTATTTCCCCGTAAACCCTCCGGCGGAACCATAAACTAGCTCTGGGTTGAAACGGCGGGAAATTCATTCCGGATGACCGAGTCAAGATGGTATCTGCCTCCACTGTCAGATCGGTAGCTAAGCTTCGACGCGGCGGCGGGGGGGCATTTTCTCATTTTCGTGCTCCTAAGTGGGTCCCTCCATACGCACAGCCGATTTCGTTCTCCCCCTCCTCTTCTTTCACCTCCGCTGCTTCCGCTTCCTCTTCATCTGGTTTTCAACCGTCGGCTTCTTCTTCTGAAACACAAGGTGCGTCTGCGGTTCATCCGAGTAATTCTTTTCATGTGCTTAACATTGCATTTTCCTATGCTGAGGTTGTTTACTTGTAGAGCGTGTCAGAAATATAATTTTCTTTGCTTATTGGTGCTTTTATTTGTGAAAGGAAAATCCTCTAGGTGGTCAAAATGGTTGCTGTTCCTACCTGGAGCGATCACATTTGGTCTTGGAACTTGGCAGATTTTCAGAAGAGAAGAGAAGGTATCGACTTAGTAAACTTATAATCTCTTCTCTATCACGAACATTTGCAGTTCACTTAATTGTTTGCGCAGTCTATGACTATCCGCAGCAACGTCGTAGAAGTGAATGGTGATCTGATGTCTTTCCTTGCATTGATATCATGATTCTTCTAGTTTTACTTTTCAATCAATTTGATGTTTGAAGCTTGCAAAGTGTTTAGAAGTAAGACGGAGATGTAGAAAAAAGATGGAGTGAGTAGAAAAAAGGGTAAATGGAATTCCTACTCCTTACGTCAAACGTCCCTCACCCCAGAGAGGCGCTTTAATTTTAAAGTATCCAAATTTGAACCAGGACAAGCTTCATACGGTTAAGCTTGTGACCTAAACATGGTTTTAACGTAAAGATGTGCTAAAAACTCAACCAACAAAACTCGATGGCCTTCAATCTGCTGTGCTTTTCTCTGATCAAGAGTTTTGAGATTTCTATCAACTTTAAAACCTTCTTCTAACTGTCGTAGCTGACACTTTGTATGAATTATTGTTGATTGTTCTTTGGCACAAAATTTTAGACGCACCTATTTATTGACCAGCCCTCCCTTTAAAGTTCAAGCCCTATAAATTGTAATTTCATCTGCACCCACATGAATGATATTTTAACTCAATGCCACATAGGTTCAAAGGGATTCATAGGTCATGTTGTGGATTATGCCCTTTTTCAGCTCTAATGTCTTGGAGGAATCCATTACCTTGCTCTTTTGAAGTTTACTTTACATGAAGTTATAAGATTCCGGATTCCATGTCTTAGTATTGGTTAAGCAGATTATCACACTGAGAATGAGTTTCATCATCCATTGATAATAGATAAAGATGTTGGACTATCGAGCTAAGAGATTGCACATGGAGCCTTTAAAATTCAGCAGTGCATCTCTATCTACTGAAGAATTGGATTCTCTAGAATTCAGGAAGGTGGTCTGCCAGGGAGTTTATGATGAGAAAAAATCAATCTTTTTGGGTCCACGTTCAAGAAGCATTTCAGGAGTGACTGAAAATGGTTACTATCTTATAACACCTCTTATGCCTGTTCCGAGCCATCCAGATAGGTAAAGCTTCTGTATTTTATATGGAACACATCGTTTGGTTTGTAGAATAGACTGGAATGAAAAAGGAAAATAAATTTCTTAGAAATGGTTTTATAGATGAGAAATATCATTTGTACTTTTGAAAAATAATAATAATAGGAAAGTACCTGCTCACAAAATTGATCAATATTGATTATTGAAACATTGAGTTTCTTAACATATAGCTTTACTTTTAAATTGAAGTAAAATGTTACTGATTCTGCTCAATGGGCATGTTTGGGATTATGCAACAGTTAGATTTTAAAAATATGGTAGTTTTACACTATGCCTTGTAAAGCATTGTGTGCTTATCAGCACCATTACAACATAGATTAGCATGTAAATATAACTTAATGAATGGACTGGTTTAGAAAATTGGTATTATCGATCATCTGGATTACCATGCCTACATAATCAAATAATCTTCTCTGGAGAATTCTCACATGAAAAATATTTTGTGCACATGATTATGACTATTCATATAAGAAGTACGTTGACTAAATTTTCTTTAGACTAATATTTTTGAAGCGTGTGGTAGCAAATTGCAGTTATCCTGAATAACATTTAAGCTTTTGCTTCTATTGAAAAAATATTCTAATAATTAGATTCAACTTATTATTTTCATTTCATTGAGAAACATTCATGGAAACTCGCTGCCCCAGGTTATTGTCTTCAAACTTTGTAGTGCTTGAATTGTAATTGGATCATACACAACAGTGAGGCTTTATGTGTCTATTGCAGTTTCATTGACAACTTGTTCATAATAAATATTCTTATCTTGGCTAATAAGAATTCATTATTTCTTTGGCTTGTTGCATGACATATTCATTGATGTGGTTGCATAATCTTCCTGATTTTTCTCTTTTTGTACATTGTTTAATTTTCTTTCAGTGTGAGTTTTCCAGTTATAGTCAACAGAGGATGGGTTCCACGCAGTTGGAAAGATAAGTTTGTTAAAGCTTCTCAAGATAATGAACAGTCTTCAGAACCACTACCCTCTCCATCTCAGGCAGTTGGAACAAAATCCTGGTGGAGATTTTGGTCTAAAAAAACTGATATCACCGAGGTGTAGTCATCATTCTTGATCTAGATCGTCTTGTATTACATGGCAGTATCTTAGGAATGAGAAAGAAGTAATATTTTGGAGAATTAAGCCTAAGGACCAAATTCACAAATCTTTTATTTCTAAGGATCGCTAATGGTAAATACTAAATACTCATTTTTACTTACAAATTTTGTGTTGTTTGAGTGGTAGATAGTGTTAAAGATAATTTTAGTTGTAAGTTTGCAGTGTGTGAACGGTAAATAGTTTTAGTTCAGCTGATAAATTCACATTATGTGAGTGATAAACTTGAGGCTCTTCGTCTTAATAATTAATTTGTGAATTTGGTCCTTCATTATAATTCTCCCTGAAATTTTAAAATTAAACTTTAAATGCTTTGCTTTTTGCCTCCCGACTTGAATTCCTGCACGCCATGTATTGCTTGCTACACATAATTATAGATTCAAACTTAATTTGGTACTATATACAGGACGATTTCCCTTCTGTCACACCTGTAGAAGTAATTGGAGTAGTTCGTGAAAGTGAGAAACCAAGTATTTTTGTTCCAGCAAATGATCCCAAGTCTTCCCAATGGTTCTATGTTGATGTTCCAGGCATTGCCCGCGCTTGTGGACTCCCAGAGAACACTATCTATATTGAAGATATTAAAGAAAATATCAGTCCAAGTAATCCTTATCCTGTCCCAAAGGATGTCAATACTTTGATTCGAAGTTCAGTCATGCCTGGAGACCACCTCAATTATACATTGACATGGTATGCAACATCCCTCTTTTGGCAAATGGATGAATTCATCGTGTTTGAAGTTTGTTGCTCTGATGATATTGAAGTTAACCATTGTTGTAATGTCAGTACCTATCTTTCTTTTACTTAAGCCAATCATTGCTTTTGGGAGTAGACTAAATCATCTGCTATATAATCTTGGCTGACCATATCATAGGTTTTTTTAGTATTAGTGAATTGTCAATATAATGAAATATTATACAATTGAAATTAGCCAAGTTAAAATTGAGCATCATTAGTAGTATCTTCCGGAATTCCTGCTAAGGAATTTTTGTATTGTCAAGGTTGTGTAGATTGTTAATGATCTTAATTGGAGCATTATCAGCTGTAGAATTTTGCCTGAAACCAAAGTAAAGAAAATGTGCTTGTGCAGTAACAAATGCTTCGGCACTGTTTAGTAAGATACAATAGGAAGCATAGAAATTGTGCTATGCAAAATTTATATCTCTTTCTTTTTGATTTAAACATCATTGCTGGGAAGCAGGGTGTGCATCTTCCATTGAAAGATCAAGCATTATGGCTGAGTGGCGATTAGTCAACCAGTATAGTTAGATCATTGCATTGTCGTTATTTCCCTTCTAACTTATTTTCTTTCCTTTCATGTGCTTTTTAAATCCACCATATTATATACTCCCTCCAGTCCTTAATATAAAATCTATTTATTTAATTTAATTACATTAAGGAAGTTAGTTAAATAAGTTAATATGACATGTTTTTTTTAAAACACCTCAATCATCTTCTTTAATTCCCTCCACATCTTTCTTACTTGATTATTGTTGAGGAAGCATCAATAGGGGTAAATTAGGAAACGATTGACAAATATGAAAAATAGATCTTATAACTAAGATCAACTCCCCAATTAGGTCTTATGTTAAGAACCGGAGGGAGTATTATGTTGTAGTATTGCTTCAGGTTTTTTTTTGAAGAAAAATTACTCTGGGTAACATGTCAGCCAAAAAAGGGTCTCAAGATAGTATCAGTTTTTCTGGTGGTATTAATTCTGCTTGAATTTAATTATGTCTAAATTACTGTTAACCTAATTTGATTGCAAGCTCATTGCTTTGTGGTTGATTAGTATGTCGATCAGAATTTAGTTAATTCAAACTGTGGTAACTAATAATTATGGAATCAATATCTTGAAATTGGCATATTGAAGCTGTGACCATAGCAAAAATGCTTGTTCTGTGAAGTATTGGATAATGGGCGAGTATTCAGACACATGATTCTAAGAAGATTTCGTCCTCCCATTTTAAGCATTTAGAACCGTATCAGTGAACATAATTTCTAGTCGCTTTGTGCTCCATTTTTTCCCTTTCCTGCAGGTCATGACAATTTCCTGTGTAAGATCTTTTAATGGCATTGACTCTGTCATTTCTTAATTTTCTTTTTCCATTTTTTTTAGTTTCAGAAATATGATAATATTTGGTTTTATCTGACATGAAATGGAGTTGTTCTCTTTGTCCTGAGTCTCATATGACAGCACAAATCGTTAGGAATTTTTTTCTTTTCCTTGTACTTGCTATGTTCTGTGATCACATTCGGAAATTCCTTCTGTTGATGCATCCTCGTTAGGATCTAGGGATCCAAAATACCTTCTAACCATTATTGTTTTTTATTATTTGGGGGACAGGTATTCACTTTCCGCAGCTGTAACATTTATGGCATTTAAAAGACTGAGGCAGAAAAATAAGCGGAGATAGCAAAATCGTGGCCACGCATTTTCCCGCGATATGGCATGGTGCATGCATCTCCATTCATGTTTCACTCTTAAAGTCAGATCTTAAGTGAACAGAAATTATTTCCAACTTAGTTCCGTTCAAGTGATATATTCTCAGCTTATAGAGTATGGCTCTCACCCTGAAAGACTCATGATAAGATTATGTTTTTGGACAATTATGTTATACTTTACGAACAGGTGGATGGTGATTAGATAGTTCAGTGGCAAGAAAGCCAATTTTCTATCTGAAAATAAACTATTGTTGGTTGTTTGGAGAGGATAAAGTATTAAAATCAGGAGGTAGCTGGGGAGGTGGGTAGTTGAATCAGTTCCAATCTCACGACTCTGTTACATTTTTTCTAATAAGCTTTATTCAAGCTGAGCTCTAATGAGCATGTCCAGGGTTTGACAATTTTGTCATTTCATTTCTTTTTAGCCATTCCTCTTTGCAGCTGAATTCTGTGACCTATTTATGCTGAGCTTACACGATTATGTTTGTTTTCCCCATTGGCATGGGATTTCATACTTTGTTTCATTGTTTTTGCCTATCTTTTCTAGTGTATCATTTGAGTTGGGAATTTTAATCAAACAGGCTTGGTACGTTACTGCCAACAGGCGGGAATTTTTTTTGGTAATTTGAAGGAGACAAAAATACTTTCATTTAGGATTAATATTCATTCAAGTGTAATGTGAATCACGCTATTCAAATTAGAGTTTTGCAAGAAAACCTAGGCTAGAGATTTTAAGTTCAATTTTCGGTAAAAGTAAAAAATCTTTGGCAAGAATTATAGCTGAAGGCCGTAAATTTAATTTGCACTGTAGATCACTCATAGCTGGTTATTTATTTTCAGCGTATTATTGTCAGGACATGACTTTGTTTTGGCCTTACAGGACATGGCATACGTTATACATTAGCTAAAATGTGAAATGATTTTGATATTTCAATCTCTTAAACAACCGATTTTAACCAGTTTCCTAGACAAATAATTACTTCTTTTTTTATACATGACAAATAATGATCCAAGCTCCAAACTCTCCTATAAAAAAGAAAAAGAAAAAAAAAAAAGAAATGATTAAGGTGTAAAAATCACCATTAACTTTTAAAAACAAAGCAAAAATACAATATCGGTTGAGTTGAGTATCTAAAACGTCCGTTACTTTTGTGTCTGCGGGCCCCACCTAGCGTCCACGTGTGACTGAGCCTCATGCTCTCTCTCACGCCGTGGCCACTCGCCTACTCGATGTTTATGTTCATTCATCGGATCTAACTGCTGCGTATACCATCTTTTAAATGCCGAAAGCGACTGCACACCACAAATAAAAATCTCATTTTTTATTTCACAATTGATTGAATATTTTTGCAGAAATTATTTGAGCAAGTGAAAGAGATGAACTTAGTTGTAAGCAAAATATGAGAGGGTGAAGAGAAACGAGCTTGCCTTACTCGAATTATGGGAGGGTGAAGGAGGAGAGGGACTATGATTATCCACTGGTTTATCAGATTCAAGCTTGTTCATCATGTCGTGAATGCTCCTGGCTCCTTCATAACAGACCCCACATATGGTGTTCCTGGGTGGCCTTAATATCAATGGCATTGTTGTGCATACAAAGCAATCCATCGATCTGATCACTCCTTCTTATTCTTTCCCTGTTGTTTCTTGATACTTGAAGCAGTGGAAGTTCTAGTTCTGACTCTGTAAACAATATATATATATATATATATATATATATTTCCAATATAGTGTTTGTAAGGGACTTGTGATTTCCCAACTCATTAATCCTTTTATATGGACACACATTCATGATTATCCGGTAGGTAAGCGTCGTCTGAATATTTTAGTTTGTAAGTCATGTGAAATGTCCAAGCTGTCCCTGTCTTTCAATTCCAACACCACATCTGGAGGAACACTCTGTTTTTTTGGATTAAATTATTTTGCTTTGACTTAAACGAAGCCTCACTCACAGCTTGCAAGCTCGTTCTTTTATATGAAATCTCGTCCAATTATTGCAAAGCATGTATGATTTATTTGTTCTAAAACAAAATTCATTTGGAGTAAACCTGGAAAGTATGGTGATTTAAATGCAGTATGGAAGGTGTTTCCATGGGGAGAGAGAGAAGAAATAGAGAGGGGGAGTGAGCAAGGGTGAAAGGGAGAGAGAATTGATTAAGATGAGAGAGAGAGCAGAGGAATTGACTGGACACTAGGTGGGATCCGCAGAAACAAATGTATCCAATTTGTGTACTTCACGGACATTGTACTTTTGCTCTGTTTTCAAAAGTCCAGGGGCAATTTTTTTTTATACAAAGGATTAACCAGAATAATAATAAAAAAAAAAAACAGAAAGAAAATTACAGGTGGGAATTTAATCCCATAGATTCTTGATTGACCAAGCTCCGCAGGAAATCAGGGCAAGAGTCGAAGAAAATAGAGTCTGAGATGCCTATTTTAGCTGAACGATCCGCCACCCAATTTGTTTCTCTCTGGATGAACTGGAAACTTTATTTTAGCTAAACGAGTCCAGGGGCAATTTTGAACCCATAAAAAGTTTGTAGCGCCAAGAGCCCATTTCTAAGAAGTTCATGTATTTTTACCCCTTAACCAAAAAGATAATGGAATATCAACTTGGATCTCAGCATGTCAGGAGTGATGAATGACAACCACGGCAGCCAATAAAGGGAACACAACAAAAATAGCTGGTAATTTGGGATGTCCCGTTATTTGTTAGCAGGACCATGTCAAAACAAGAGATAGAAATCCTGAGTGCACTACGAAATTCACAGTAATTCAATGTTCACCTCTTGCCCACAATAGCCAATGGCCAGTTCCACCCCATATCTAGCCTCAAACTAACAGTGACCATGATATTTGAGAATGTAATACAAATTTTAGTCACAAAAAAGACAGAGGTACCAACATAATCTGTCAAAATATTCACACAAAAATAATGGACGACAGACTTCATCCCAAGAGTTCTGTTCAACTCTTCTCTGGCTCATCCTTTTATACATTAGTCTAGGCCTCATTCGTGAATCTCTTGCCTAGGAATCGATGTGCCCAGAAAAATATAAAAGTAGAGATAGACGGATGCGAAAGCACGACAAGGACGACAGGAATGCAGAAGAAGATACGATTGTAACATTCCACAAAGACTACTATTTCTCTTCCATAAATTTACCAACAGGGAGAGGGGGAGAGGTTAAAGAGCAAGACAAAAATTTGTTTGTTGTACTGTACAACTCTGTACACTGAAAGAATGAGAACTGCTCAGATACAAATTAAAGAATAAAAGGAAAGGAAGCTATGATCAACTCAACACACCAAGCAACCAACCAAACCACTCAACTTATGAAAAAAAGAATAAGAAAACTGAAAACAAAAGAATGAAATTAATATGAAGCAACAATAAGCAAAGAAGCTTTATGATATACATCTTACTAACAAATCAGGGGCCATTTTTTCTCCATGGATTGCCTTCAACAACGACACAAACTTCAACAAATTATCTCTAGAGAACCACTGAAGCTTCAATTTAATAGATCCTGAATTCTGATTGCTGTTATTTACAACATGAAGGTTAGCGTCGGTAGATTGGCGGAATTCTGACATTAAACGTTCCAGAACCAATGTCACACAGAAGCGCTCTTTAACATCAATAACCTGGATGGAGACACATTAAACCCTTAAATAAAAAATGCCCATAAAAATGAAAAAGGAATAAGAAACAACCAGGGTTCTACACACCATACCAAGGAGAGGTGTGACCACTGACCAGGGAAGGAGCCAAAAAAAACACGGTGTGGGGCAAATAGAGTTTCTAAAAATTTGAGTGTATATACATAAGCCAACAACTTTATTTATTTATTTATTATTCTTATTCCTTCTTTTTTGTTTTGGGGGGGGGGCAAAGGAAGATGTTTCTTCTTTTTCTTATTATTTTTCTTAATGTAAAGTGCTTACCATTTCATTTATGCTTGTTTTCTACTATGAGCTATGCCCCAACATATCATGTATGATGGGGGAGGGACGACATCAAAGAATTCAAATCTCAGTAGATGTGTGCATTTTAGTGGGTATTTTCTACTATATGGACCTCTTAGAAAATGAAGGTTGCATGCTTAAATAAATTAAAGGATATGTCGAGTTTACCCTGCAGCAACTCTTAGATGAGGTCCTGAGTTCAACCCCAACATTGACATATCTGTGTATGTGGGGGTGTGTGAGTCTCCCTCGTCTATGGAAGATGGCTAGGTTAGGGATAAAATTTGTTTAAAAGAAATAAATTGAAGGATACTGGTGAATTTAAAGTCAATTTCAACTTCTGAAGCCTACAGAGGCCTCCTGTAATGTCCATAAATTACTGTCTGCATTAAGTTTTATTTTAGGAGAAACTTTGTATACCTGAAAAATGACCTAAACAAAACATGCCAATCTACCAGTTTGACTAAAGAATAAGGGATATAGGAAAAAAAAAATGCTGACATTTATCCCAGTCAAAGATTCAAAACACTTATAAATGTAGCCAATACTTTTAAGGAACAACTTACTGCCTCGCAAATGTCAGAAATTAGGCAACACGAATCAATTCTGAAATATGGTGATCGAGATGCATCTGAGGAAAATAAGCAGAATTGCGTCACATCCTCAATGCACAAAAGCACATATCCCCCAATCACAAACAGTGATCTTGAAAGCCATGATTCCTCTGAAGGATAAACAAATAACAAATAAAGTCACCTACTCACCTTTATGTTTGCAAACTGTAAGGGAAATAGTCTGAATGTTGTATCTATTCATGTAAATGAGAAGAGTATTTATACAATAGGAGAGAGCCTTAGAATTGATGGCTCTTAATGACTATTTAATGAGGATTATCCTAATCCCTAATTTATAGGGATTCTACTTGATTACAATATATTTCTTGATTTCCTAACACTCCCCCTCAAGTTGGAGCATAGATGTTAATCAAGCCCAACTTGTTACAAAGATAGCTAACCCGAGTCCCATTTAAGGCCTTAGTCAGAAGGTCAGCCAATTGGTCACTAGACCACACATGCCCCGTAGAAATAAAGTTCTCCTTGATCTTATCGCGTACAAAGTGACAATCAATCTCAATGTGTTTCGTACGTTCATGAAACACAGAGTTGGAGGCTATGTGTAGAGCAGCTTTATTATCACACCACAACTTCGCAGGTAATGACGTGGCAAGACCAACCTCCTTCATTAACTGGTGAATCCACACAATTTCCTGTACTAACTGAGACATGGCTCTATACTCAGCTTCTGCACTTGACTTAGAAACCACATTTTGCTTCTTACTGACACTAAATTTCCACCAACAAACACACAATATCCTGTGGTGGATCTTCTGGTAGCCTTTGATCCCGCATGATCTGCATCACAAAAACATTCAATCTTATTGTGACCATGATTCGTATAGAGTACACCACGACCCGAGTAAGCCCTTCAAATAATGTAAGACATGTTCCAAAGCTTCCCATTGAGCAACGGTTGGTGCAGTCATGAATTGACTGAGCACACTCACTGGAAAGGTCACATCGGGGCGAGTTACTGTGAGATAGTTCAATTTCCCAATTAATCTACGGTATCTCTCAGGGTAGGCAAACGGCTTGATCTTCTCTGGATCAACTTTCTTTCTTACATCCTCAGGTAGCTCATCAAACGGTATGCGGTTATCCAAGTCCAGGAAGGGATTAGGAATCATGGGAAAGCTACTCGGTGCTGCTCCGAGTTTCCCGGTTTCTTTTAACAGATCAAGAACATATTTCCTCTGCGTCAAAAGGATGCCTTTCTTACTTCTCATAACCTTGATCCCAAGAAAGTACTTTAACGGACCCAAATCCTTTGTTTGAAAATGAGAATTGAGAAAGGCCTTAAGTGATGAGATTCCCGAAGCATTGCTACCCATAATAACAATATCATCAACATATACCACTAACAGAATCATGCCAGCCTCTGTATGCTGATAAAACACATAATGGTCACACTTACTCTGAATCAGACCAAACTTCTTAACCACAGAGCTAAACCTGTCAAACCAAGCACGAGGGCTCTGCTTCAAGCCATATAAAGACTTTTGAAGATGACATACCTTCCCACGCTCCCCCTGAGCAACAAAACCAGGTGGTTGCTCCATGTATACTTCCTCAAGAAGATTACCATTCAAGAACGCGTTCTTAACATCCAACTGATGAAGATCCCAACCATAATTGGCTGCCATAGAAATGAAGAGGCGAACGAGGAAAGTTTTGCCACGGGAGAGAAGGTTTTTGAATAGTCAATACCATAGGTTTGAGCATAACCCTTGGCAACCAGTCGAGCTTTCAAACGTTCCAAAGTGCCATCAGCTTTTGTTTTGATCGTGAATACCCACTTACATCCGATAGCCTTCTTGCCAAGAGGCAAATCAACGAGATTCCAGGTACCAACCTTATCAAGGGCCACCATTTCTTCTTCCATCGCAACATGCCAACCGGGATGGGTCAAGGCTTGTTGGAGAGTAGTGGGAATTGTGAGAGAGTCTAAGGATGCTATGAAGGAACATGATGGAGGAGACAAATGATTATAGGAAACAAAGGAAGAAATAGGATAGGTGCAAGTACGCTTACCTTTACGTAAGGCAATAGGCAAGTCATCAGAGGTGTCAGACACTATGTTTGGTTCAGAGGTAGAAGCGGAAGGATCAGGAGTATCAAGACTATCAGCCACTGGTGCTGGTTTAGAAGTAGGAGCGGAAGGAACTGATGTCGGATCAGACGTTGAAGCAGTCATTGGTGGGTCATGAACTTGAGCGACAACATTAGGCGCCCTAGGGCGTTTCCGATAAACATGATGGATAGGTGGTTTAGCAGGTGCCGAGTCAGATGCTTGCACTGGTGGGAACTGAACCGTATAGACCAAGAGGTCATCAAGACTGTCGGAAGTGTTATCAGTAGAGACAATAGATGGGGGTGGAGTAGAGACAGAAAAAACGAAGTCGACTCATGGAATGTGACATCAGTAGACACAAGATAACGCCAAAGGGTGGGAGAATAGCACTGATACCCCTTCTGAACCCTAGAATACCCAAGGAAGACACACCTAAGAGACTTGGGATCAAGTTTGGTAACAGTTGGACGAACATTGCGAACAAAGCAGACACAACCAAAGATTTTAGGGTCGATAGGAAACAGGGGTTTGGAAGGAAACAAGGTAGTGTATGGAGTAGAACCATTGAGGACAAGAGGGGACATACGATTAATAAGGAAGCACGCAGTAGACACGACGTCAGCCCAAAAAGGTTTAGAAACATTCATTTGAAACATGACAGCCCGAGCGACTTCTAATAAGTGTCGGTTCTTACATTCGGCAACACCATTTTGAGCCGGTGTATCTGGACAGGAGGACTGATGAAGCATGCCATGCTGGAGCATATAGGTTTGAAATTGGGCAGAAAAGTATTCTTTAGCATTGTCACTCTGTAAGGTTTTGACAGACACCAAACTGAGTTTTGATTTCAGCACAAAAATTGTGAAAGTGAGAAAACAACTCAGAACGAGTTTTCATTAAATAAAGTCAGGTGGTACGAGAGAAATCATCAACAAAAGTAACAAAGTACCTAAAACCAGGCTTAGACTCAACAGGACATGGACCCCAAACGTCAGAATGGACTAAATCGAAGGGAGATGCAGCTCGTTTATGAACTCGAGGTGCCAAGTGAACACGATGATGTTTAGCAAACTGACATGACTCACATTCTAAAGAAGACAAATTATGGAATTGAGGATACATCCTCTTCAAAGAAGACAAGGACACATGACCTAAACGACAATGAATATCAAACGGGATGAACCACCGAGCAAGCAACGAACGCGGTACGATCCTCAAGGAAGTAATGGCTACCAGATTCATAGCCCCTACCAATAACTTGCTTCGTTGTAAGATCCTGAATCAAACAATGGTCAGGAAATAAAGTAATGAAACAATGTGATTGTCGAGTGAGCTTGCTAGGAGACAAGAGATTAAATGTAAGGTCAGGGACATTAAGAACATGGGATAAGGGAACAGACGGAGTAGGCTCAACAGTGCCAGAGCCAATAACATGAGATTAAGAACCGTTGGCAATTGTTATACTGGAGGGATTGGCATAAGGTGCATACGAGGAAAACAAATGGTGGTTACCTGTCATATGATCAGTAGCACCGGAATCGATGATCCACTTCGAAGAAGAAGTAGCAAGACTAGAAGCAATATTACCTGTAGCAAGAGCACCAGAAGAACTGGACATAAATGCAGCCATCGATCTTCACCAAAAATAAGTGGAGTTCCACAACAAACTCAAGGTTACCACGCCCAAACAACACCTAAGGGCGAAGAATCAAACGAACGCTGAAACACACAAACCCACGTCTGAAACCACAGACCCAAGCCTGAAAACACCAGAGGTAGCCCAAAAAAAAGATGTTGACGATAGAACAAGAGATCGCCACCGAAGAACGGACCGAAACGAGGCCACACAAGGACCACACCGAGACAACAAACACAGTCTCACACAAAAAAACGAGCAAACCAGCAGCAAACAGTAGAACAGTAGGTCAAATAGAACTGAGCATACGGTGAGATGACACCGAATGATCACGAAACAACTTGGGACTAGACGAGTGCAGCAAGTCGATCCCAGAAAAGCAAACGGCGTCAGACAACTCGCCGGAAAATGGGCTCACACGCAGGCATGTGTAACTCACGGCGGAGCTCTGGGAGGCGCTTGGACGGCCACGCGCAGGCGAAAGAGGAGGCGGCCGGCTGGGTTCCGCCGATCGGGATCTCCCGAGCACGGTGGTCCGGCGCGTGCTCACTAACTCCGGCGAAGCGAAGACTGAACCCTAACTCTCTCTCTCTCTCTCTCTCTCTCTCTCTCTCACTCACTGTGTTCCTCGCATAAACAGAGACAAACAGCGGAAAACGAAATACAGAAAGTAGAACCTGCTTTGCTCTGATACCATGTAAGGGAAATAGTCTGAATGTTGTATCTATTCATGTAAATGAGAAGAGTATTTATACAATAGGAGAAAGCCTTAGAATTGATGGCTCTTAATGACTATTTAATGAGGATTATCCTAATCCCTGATTTATAGAGATTCTACTTGATTACAATATATTTCCTTATTTCCTAACACAAACTAATAAGCATGTTTTTACATTGAATTTTTCTATTTGAAGTGAAGCCACGAGTATAAACAAATATTTTCAGTTTTTGTACTTGTACCACTAAAAACCCAGAGTCTCTACTACCTTTGAGAGGCATTGCTTATATAGAACTTGGAGAACCATTGGTTTACCTTTACCATAACAGTGCACTCACAGTAAGTTGATTCACACAACGATATTATTAACACAAAGTTATGCTCGTTTGTAACAAGAGTGAAGCATTGCTCCAGGCATTTAACAAGACAATCTTTTCTCAAATTGGTGTTTAAACTAGCTTTTAGAAAGTTCTCTTAACATCAGTTTTTAGAGTTACAGATAATTTAATCTTCTAGAAGTTTTGGGATTAAATTTAACAAGATAAAACCAATAACTTGATCTACATTATCAATGGCATAAAAAGAAAACAAAGCTATAATTTGAAAAGCTGGAGAAATAAGATGCATACCTTTGCTGTTGTTACAACAAACAAGCACCATTGCGTACTGGTAAATGCTCAAATTGGAGCCACCACATATTTGGTTGTCAAACAATTCAACCTGAACCTGCTCCAAACTGCCATTTATATTTCCAAAACCCAAGTCTATATCATAGTAGGAAAAAATTGACAACAAACAAATAAAAATCCATAGCATATTTTTCAATATGAGATCCAAATTAGTTCAATACAAAGTTGTGTATTGACAGTTTTTATTCATTTATTTGGAAAAAAACATAGGCAGTTAGGGGCACATAATCTCAGGTTCTGTATCAAAAGGTGTAGGGCACTACATGTGTCACCTTATTATTGAACATCTTTCATTGGCTCCACATGAATCAGAAACTTGTAAGATCTGTAGTAGTTCTCTCGATTTCTGTATGCTCCTTGTAATGAATAGGTATGTTTCACCACTTTTGAAATTCACCCTGCCAAATCAGTAGCATACATTTAGAAATATGCATTTAAAAAGCTAACAATTCTTTAGTTCCTTTGAGTACACCAAGTTACTGACCTTAACACCTGAAGTCCCACTCCAACAAGCACCTCACAAACTTCTTCTGCCTTGTGGCAACTCAATAAACTCAAATGAATTCCTGAACAGCATCCATAAAAAAATCAAGATAAGTTTTGTTTGAATAGTGAGGAAGGACTAAAAATGCAGTGTTTAACTGTTCAAGCATGTGAAATGTGGATAAGATGTCGATTGTACTAGTTTTAAGAAAGGTCAGCATACGTAGAAAGGGAACTTAGACTTATATGTTTAACTCCACCCAAATATCCAGTGCCTCTTTAAAAGTCTCTAAAGTCTAAAGACATTAGAATGATGATGTGAACTCTAAACCTCAAATGCACTGAATTAACGAAGTTGCTCTGCTGAGAAAGAAAATGTGTTTAGCCTAACCTGACTCATCAGCAGCAGTGATTAGTAGCAAATAGAGCTTCATATGGCTGCTAAGTATCACCGCAATTTCTCTACATGGGAACAAAGTAACATTACACATGCTATCACAGGAAATTGTGCTACCAAAAAAGTGCAATCTCAAACTATGATCCATGCAACATGCATGGGTGGGAAATTTTTTGGATAAAACAATCTCAGAAAATATCCGTTTTTGGAAACTATACTGTTATCCACCGGGGGTTAGGGGTGAATCAATTATACCTTTTTCCTCGAAGGAGTGGGGGAGGACATTTTTTAGATATATAAAATCCCTATAATACATACAATGAATACATCAAATTGGGCACAACACTTCCAAATTATATATTCCAGTAATGAAATACAAAAAGATTGTTAACGTGTTTTTTGTCATTCATTGGAATTTACTGCTCTTACTTAAGAAACCAGGTAATTATGAATTTCTATTTTTAAGAAATAAACTTTAAGGGGGAAAAAGCCCAAAAATCATCCCAAAACTATGGAACTCTAAAGGCTATTAAAAAGTTTCAAACCATTTGGGGCATATTTGGCTTCTAAACACTAAATATTGTATTGAAGAATTATTGGGTTATGCATTGGCTGATGGAGGGCGGGGGTGATTGGTGATATGCATACAAGACGGTTAATAAGCACCAAACCAAATGGGTTCCTGCAGTAAACCTTCTCCACTACCAAGTGGTTATTAAAAGTATAAACAAATACATACATTATTGTGTTCTGAAAATACATTATAAAATCTATGAAAGAAAATTCAAGCACATAGGGTGTGCATGTGTATATGAGCAATATGAAGTATAAGTGAACTATAGCGCCAGAACTTTTGCTCGTTTGGTTAAGGACATAGAGGTATTTTACAATTTCGTTGTCCGAAGTAGCTAGAATGAGAAAATGTGCAATAGTACAACTTATAAACATATTAAAAAATTTCACAATTCTATATAGGTGCCATTGAATGGGTTTCAATACAAATCATGAAAAAGTTGGTTGACGTATAATAAGATACAAGAGATACAGATAACATGTATAATCAATATAGATAAAAAATTATATAAAACATAAATATTAATATCAAGTCACACTTTTCATATGCTACAAATAGTAGAGCTCATTCTTTAAACTCAGATCAAATGATCAATGCACAAAACCCAATACCTGGTTAACATGAAATCCTGACATTTATTTTATTAGCAAAAGAATAACAAAGATACAAGGGTGGATGAATATTGTGGCCACTTAGTAGGTAAAAGGGGTATTCTCCAAATTCAGTAAAACAGCCAATTGAACATCTCATATTTCATTTTTGCAATTGATAATAACTATAAAAATGAGATGCCTAACAGATAGAGAGTAGAATGAACAAATATGAGAAATAGTTGGCTGACATCCTATAAAAAGCAAATGCAGAAATAAAAGTATAAAACTATATATATAATCATGTATTACCCCAGAGGAAAGAAGCACCAGCTTAAAGGTTTTAGATAAAGTAAATATGGTCTATATGACTGCCACAAAATTCACTTGAATACTAATGATTGATAGTTACCTTTCGTGGTATGTGGAATCCCTCTGAAAGACAGAATTACAGCATACGCAATGGCTGCAAATTTCTTGAGCTTCTGAATCGACAATGTGTGTATTGAAATAGGTAACAATCAAATCATTGCCAACTTGGGTATAGGAATCAGTCATAGACAACTCAGGAACATCATCAGCATGAAGTATTCTCTTGAAATTTGCATATGTTTGCTCCTTTCCCACAATTTCAGAGACATCTGGATGAGAAATTAGCATACTTTGCACTTGTTCAAATCCACTTCCATAATCACATGCATTGCTGTCTGAACTCTCTCCTAAGATTGAAATAAATCTTTTCTTGGCTTTCTTTCTGTTTTTTCTATTCCCTAATAGATCAGCATGTTGGTTAACAAAACAAGCACTCTCATCATTGTCAGCACCAGAAGCAAAACCATTGGAACATTGTTTAGAAGTTTGGTCAGCAGAAAAATCAAATGAATGGTTGTCATTCTCTCTTCCATGTCTTTGGTCATTAAATATGTCCTTGGGTAGATTTAGTGATATATGCTCACTAACATCCCTGTTCACATAGTCTTTACTACAGAAATTATCAATTTCAGGCACTGATTGCTCGTAACCAGAGTAGTCAACTTCACTACAGCTTGTGTTGCTATCAGAAGATGCCACGTAAAAAGAGTCTGCAGGGAACTGCAAAATTTCCTCCACCAAGTTTTGCCGGCGTTGAAGAAGGTCTTCTTGAAAGTGAGGAGGAGATGAGGGGCAAACAGATGAACGAGATCCAGATATGTCATCAATTGTTGTCAATGGTGATAAGTCACCTTTTTCAGCAATTCTAAGTGCTTCTTGAATGGTATGGGTATCAAAATGGGAACTTCTAGAGTGTGAGAATGCATTACTAATCCCTTTCAAGGAATGAGATTTCAGACCTTCCTGATCCACTACCCCCAAGTCATTAAGAGGGGCTCCACCAGCATTATCAAGCAAACCTCTACTTTCAAAGTACTGCTGACTACGAAAACTAGCAGAAGTATCTACAAAAGAACTATCAGACTCTACGATATTCAAACTACTTTCATCTCCAGAGGCTAGAACAGTGTCTGAGGCATATCTTGAGACTTCAACTGTTTGCCCCTGGTTTGGCCCGTTTTTTATATACTTCTCTTTCCGAGAATGCAATAGAGATCTTCCTTCTTTACTGCTTTCCACAAATTTACCAGAATCAATATCCATCCACTCCTTAAATTCCCGCAACCAAACACTAGAACGCTCTTTCTTCATGTGCTCAACTTTATTTATTAAATCCACTATTTCAGCTTCACCATCAGATAAATCACAATCATCTCTACTTTGAACATCATTCCCACATGACACAGACTCCTGGTCAGAACATATGCTAGTGATATCTTCTTCATTCTCAATACAGGCAAGACGGGAAGCTTTTCTCTGTTTTTTAAAAAGAAAACAGTAAAAAAGTGGAATGTTCATATCCTTAAAGGCCAAAATTTATATTATTTATTCTTCAAGAGAAAATGAGACTCATATCCCATAAAATTGATCTCTCGAGTCTCAACTTTCATTTTAGAAATGAGAGCAGTTAGCACCAAGCTTAAAATGCAACAAAAACTTGATTTGACAATTTTTCATTTCCACAAATATAGAATCATATTGCCCAAAGAAATACACAATCAATTTCACTAATTACCTACCCTTCTATTTAATGATTCCTGTTCTACATCCTCATCTTTTGCAGGCAAATAAATCCCAAAGCTGGAAGGTCTCCTATGCTTGCTGGCAGTAATTAGTCGTCTCTTCCAAAAGTCTCCAGTATTCATTTCCTTGTCATCTAATTTCAACTAATCAGCACATGAAAGAACAAATTGAAATTTAATAAGTATAAAGTCAGTAGGTGAATATGCTCAACTACAGAAATACTTCAAAAATCATAAATTAATAATAACTAAAGAAGAAACCAAACAACAACAACAACCGAGCCTTAATCCCACTAGGTGGGGTTAGCTACATGGATCAAACGACGCCATTGACGCCATTGAGCTCTGTCAAAAACCAAATCTCGAGATAAATTGTTAACTAAGAGATCTCGCTCAATAACTTCATTGGGCGTTCTCTAACTAAAGAAGACCATGAGTGGAAAAAATTCTAAAATGAAATACTACATGAGACAGACAATGAGATAAACAGACCAGCACTTTAAAATGTATGCTTACTACTTGCATAAACTCAAACCATAAAAACATCAAAACTTACTTTGTCAGGGAAAGTGAAGAAGCTGAATACTTGTGCTCTATACCATCGAGCACAGCACAAAGGATTTCCTTCCAGCCACAGGCTTTGAAGAACCGGAAGCCCAGTGAGGAACTGAAGCTCTGAAAAATTGGAAATAATATTGTAGGAAACGTCAAGTCCTTCAAGTGACTTCAACTTCTCAATCCCACGCAAAGAAGTTAGTGCATTGTTTCGCAAGACTAGTTTAACAATATGAAAGGAAACCTGAATGATCCAACAAAAATGGTATGAGCCCAGAGCCAATCCCCAAATAATGTGCATTAAAAGCAAAAGTTAAAGAGTTTGTCCCGCAAACAAATTTCTTTCAATTTGAAGCAATATTAGTAAATGTCTAGCAGAATTAACATAATTTATAATTTGACATGTTTTCTAAGCTGTTTCATATCCATCTTCAAGAACAATAGTCTTGAAGCAATAGTCATTTATTTTAAAACCCCAAACATCAGCATATAATCCATCAATAGTACATCCAACATAATATTATCTTAAGAAAACCTAGTTGTTCTTTACATGCACAGTTACAAATGATATCATTACTTTTAACATCCACAAACCCAACCAAATTATAGTGAGGTTGGAAGAAGATTCTCAACAACAAAAAATTATAGCCTGGCTATTAATTAAAGGAACATTTTGGTCATTCAAAAGATCTGACCAAAGTAATGACCCAACAAAAAGATATAATCAAAATGGAGACTAGCACCATTTCTGCTCTTATATGCGGTGGCATGTTCAAATCCACTCCATAAATGCTTATACCCAATGTGATCAACATGGACACAAAGGATATATCATACAATCCTGCCAGTAATTTCCTTTTTCCCACCGTAGTGCTATTCTGAATTCATGATGTATTATCAACTTTGATTTTTACAACTCAGCAATATTCAAAGCCCACTATTATCAAAGCCTAATCTATTTGATATTCGAGGAAAGAAAGTCATCATGCCAGTACGCAATCAGGTTGACCCTTGAACACTCTCAACAATATCCAATGACAGATCAATCCCACCTTGTTTACCCATTTCCCTATCATAACAAATTCATGATTGCTCAATTAGATTATACATCATCAGGTTAACAGCAGCTCAAACTCATTATGATTTTTAAAAAAAATAATAAAAAATCCCCAATTTAGAGCATCAAATGGTATAAAACTTTCCCGGAAAGATATCTAAATCTGATCAGTTGAGAACAACTTGCCAAAGGAATTTCAACTCAGTTGGCTTTCGTTTATGAATTTCATGTAAATCCTCTTCAAGGGATCCTATTGAAGTTGACAACAATAAATGTTTGATGCTAAGTTTGAAATATTACTACACAAAAAATAAAATGAAAAAGGCCTTCAAGTTTTCATAATGCTAAAACACTAACAGTTATTTTCACACATATAGCCTATAGAAAAACAAGATATTAGCATTTGTAACAAGCACTAGACGGTCCTCCACAGCAACCACGCATAGATTTCTCCATGCAATCATCACGATAATAAATATTTTCACCAAGTACCTCATTGAAAGGCGCAATTGTTCTCAGGTGATTGAAACCAAGGTCCAAGTGCTTCAATTTTGTACACTTACGAAGATTATCTACCTTAGCAAACTTGTTCCTGCTAAGGTCAAGCGTTTCAGCTGCAGGAAGAAGTTGCAAAGACTCATCCATGAGAACCAAACCATTGCATGCACAAGAGACAAACGACAACCGGTTCCACTGAGGAGAATTCTTAATGTCCGCTATCCTGCTTGCAAATAAATGCCGCAGCGCATCCTAACATATAGTAAATTCCAACATTCAACCCACTATGACGAAAAAAAAAATCACACAAAGGAGATAATTATCAACTTTCTAAAGCAGAAGCACTACTTGATGGTTTGGCAAAAGGGAAACAAGTACACTTTACAATTAACAACCATGAAAATACTTTATGCTACACAGAATTCAGAAAGGGGTCGGGGGAGAAACAGGAATGAGCAAGCAAACCGTGGAATTATGACAAACGATTTTCTCAAGAGTGTGCCTCAGCTCGAGCAACCCTTTAGCGGCCGAAGTGGACAAGTCACATCCCCTGAGCTCCAAAACTTTCAACCGCCCAAAAGGCAAGAAAGACAAGGGTGTGGGATCCCTGGTAGGCGGCGGCAAGACGGAAACAACCTTCAGCGAGGTAAGAAGGCGAAGAATCCGACGGAGTTGCTCAATAGCGCGGTGATCACCGAGGTCGGAGACATAAGCTCGTAAATAGTCAACAGGTGCACCGGCAAGAAGGCTCTCAAGCTCATGCAAGGCCTCAAGCCTAGATTGAACATAGTGGAGCCCAGCAGGGTTGAGCTTCAACACCAGAGTTCCTTCAATCAAAGGGCCAGCCTGTTCGTCCACGAACTTAACCAACTTCTCCAGGTATCGATCTCCAGTTACAAACGCCATTTCAAAACGGAAAGAGAGGCAATCCCTTCAGGCCTCAAGGCCGAATCAGGGTTGTGGGAAAGAAAGCAGAACCCGCCAACTCCATGGGAAAGCTTACGCAAACTGAAATAAATACAAAAGAGAGAGATGCAGACGAATAGATGAGACAACTAGGTAGAGAAAAAATAGAATTCGAAAATGCGAAAGAATTTCACAGCAAAAAGGGTGGTTTGGGAGCGATTAACGTAAGAGAGGAAACGGCCATAGGTACGGCCCTTGAGGGTGACAGAGGGAGAGGTTATTAACGAAAATAATTCTGATGAGGGATGTGATGTCATGTAATGTGATGATTAAGAGAGAGCGGATTAGGCTTTTGATTTTGAACAGGGTATGATCAAAAATCAGGATCGGCCTATGGGTTGAAAAAATCGTTGGCTATATTCCACGGGGGGATTGGATGGGAAAAGCACCAAGTAATTTTTACTAAAAATTATATTTAATTAAAGTATTTTGGAAAAAAATTATCGAAGTAATACAGTCAAAGGTGTCACCTATAGTAGCGTTAGGATAGGTGACGCCAATGACGCATTTACTGACAGCGGTGTCAATTAAATATAATTGACATTGCAAAGTGGCGCCACGGTGGCGTCAATTAAATTGACGCCAGTGGCGTCTTAATCCCCTGGTTCGGCGTTCTAATAATAAATATTTTAAATATTTATTATTAATTATAAATAATAAAAAGAGTAAATAATAATTCTAATTAATAATTAAGAGAATTAAAATATTTAAAATTTATTATAAATCTTAGGATAAAGACTAATTAGTAAATTAATTAAAGCACCTTGGAAAAATAGAGAACAAATATGATTTTTGTTAATCTGTACCAACATAAAAATAGAGAACAAATATGTAAGGGTTCTATATTATCCGTATCATATACAAACAACTAAATGCATATAATTAATTACATAAAGAATAAAACATACCGGGAGTCTCTTCATGTGAGACATGTACCAGAAACCTGCACGCATAAGGTCAATATAATTGATGCCACTACTAGTAAAGCCGTCAGTGGCGTCACCTATCCTGATGCCACTGGTGGCGTCAGGACAGGTGACACCTTTGACTACATTATTTCGGTAATTCTTTTTCTAAAGTGCTTTAATTGGGTACAATTTTTGATAAAAGTTGCACATTGGTGCTTTTCTCGGATTGGATTATTGAGTTATAATTGTAAATATTTTTATTATCACAATTAAAATTTATGAAATCTTTAAAAATACGATTGAAATCCTTTAATTATATTAAATTGAGAGAGTTTGTGTGTCTCTGTGTGTGTATATCTGTATGTGTGTGTGTGTGTGTTTTTTTTTTTTTTTTTTTTTTTGTAGAGAGATTTTCTAAGAGCATGGGAACGCTTCAAACCGGTTTAAACCCATTTAATTCAAGGTCGGGCATTAAAAAACATGACTATAGTGTAATCACTAATCAGGCTTTTGAGCCAAGCACTTTTAAGCTTAAACTTGTCAAAGAGCAGGCCGTTTAAGCTCATAGAGTTTAATGTTATTTTTTCGTTTGATGTATGTTTTTTAACCATTTTAATAATTACATTTGTTCAATTTTCTCTTTAACTGATATTTATTTAAAATTATTTTGGTCTTTTATGAATCATATGATAAATTGAATGTAATGAAATGTGATGCAATATTATAATAAATATAATAAATGTAATATAATAATGATTACATGAATTTGTTTGGCTCATCGTGAAGGTAAAAACTCTGTGACTTTTTAGATTTTGGTGACTCTTCAAATCTCTCTCCTCCTTCTCCTTCTATGTCTCGCTCTTTTCTCATTGTCAATCCCATGGCAAATCTCAAGCGAGTTTTAAAAAATACACACACACACACCCAACGAACTAACTCTGTAACTTGATCAATTCGGTCGGGTCAGGCCGAGTTAACCTGAGTCAACTTGAAACCTAGGGTTTTTCTTTAACTCGGACCGGTTTTTCAGTTGGTTCGCCGGTTTTTGGTCCGAACCGACCAGTCCAGTCTGGGTTTCAAACTTGAAAAAAAAAAGTGTTTTAGAAGGCATTTTTAGCATTTTATTACAACGTTTATGAACCTAAATGCTTCTTTTATTTAAACTTATATTTAATAAGAGTATTAAGATAAAATATAGAGTTAGGTGGAATTTTACCAACAAGATTTTTTTCTAGAAATATCTAGCACAAATAAGTTTTGGAATGAAAAAAAAATACAAATAAATAATTTAAAATGGTGTAGAATCATCAACGCGGTTAAATTTTATCAAATGTTTAAACTCATTAATGCTAATTTAAAGTAAAACCAAATAGATGTTTGATGAAATTTAACGATTTTGGTGAATCTGCACCACTTTAAATTATTTATTTGTATTTTTAACCCTTTCAAAACTTATTTGTGTCAGTCACTCCTTAGAAAAAAAATTATTAATAAAATTACACCTTAACCATAAAATCACATGATATTGGAGTTTTATGTAGGTTAGTAAGGGTAATATGTCAGATTTATTATTTTGAAACATTTTTTTATACATGTAAACTAGCTACTAATAAATGTTTTATAATAGGAGTTTACACTTCTACGTTGCATTTAAAAAAAGATTCCTACATATACGTTTAAAAATGGTAGGACCCACATCTTTTTTATTAAAAAAAAAAAATCAAACATGGAAATGGTGAGAGCCACATCTTTTTTATTTTAATATGAGTTGGAGTACATGTCCTAAATATAAAAATTAGGGGGCGAAAATTACAAAATAAAATTCAAAGTAGAATCCTACAACACGTGAAAATTATAGAAGTATATTTCCCTTTATAATAAGGTGAGTTGGAGTATAAGCAGAAATGAGTGTCCTACAAAGAAAATTCTTCCCTCCAATTCGAGTTATGGTTAAGAAAAAAACAAGAAGCGTAGGTAAGGAGAGAACACATGGCGCCATGTGGCATGCATGATCCTCCTACTATATAGAACATCAGGACCCAGCGTAAATGCCTATTTCGCTAATCACGCCGCATGTTCACTTTATTTTCGACGATAAATAAATGATAAATAAAATCATGAATTTGAAAAACTTTAAAAGCCCACCGAATTTGTAAAAAGATTGAGAAGTGACAAACGGGGCGCATGGGATATGCAAATCGAAATGAAATTACCTCTTTGCCCTTAATTTTAAATAAATTCAAAAAAATAAAAATACCCTCGTCGAGGGCCATGCATAGGTGGGTGGGGTTTTTTTTTAAAAAAATCATTGAAAGTGTGGGAGGTGGGGTTCGAACCCCCCACACATCCATAACCAGTTGAGCCACTTGGTTCCTTTAATATATATAAATATTAACAAATATATACATTCTTCTTAACATTTTTCAAAGGTAGTTACAAAACTTTCAATGGAATTTACAAATCCTACAACGTCATTTACAAATTTGGCAACGGAATTTACAACGTTTTTTAAAATTTTACCTTTTTTACCCCTTTAATACCTTTGAGTGAAAAACAAAAAAATATGCACTATCACAAAACTTGCAACAATATTTACAAATTTTAACGCCATTTACAAATATGCACTATCAAAAAAACATTGTAAATGCTGTTGCCAAATTTGTAAATGGTGTTGCAGGATTTGTAAATGTCGTTGCAAGTTTTGTGATGATAGTGTATTTTTTTTTTCACTCGGAGAGGCATTAAAGAGGTAAAAAAGTAAAATTTTAAAAAACGTTGTAAATGCTGTTGCCAAATTTGTAAATGACATTGTAGGATTTAAAAATTCCGTTGAAAATTTTATAATTACCTTTGAAAAAATGTTAAGAAGAATATATATATATATATATATTTGTTAATATATATATATATATATATATATATATATATATATATATATATATATATATATATATTGGCCACTTGGCCCCATGATGTGTGAGGGTTGAACCTCACCTTCCACACTTTCAATGAATAATTTATTTTTATTTTTATTTTTAAAAAAAAAAACCCCCCCCCCCAAAAAAAAAAGACCCCACCCCCTCGCCGGGGGCTGGTGGCCGGCGCCCGACCGCCAATGACCCTCCAACAATGGGCCGGGCCCCTCCCATGAGGGTATTTTTATTTTTTGAATTTATTTAAAACTAAGAGGAAAATGGTAATTTCACTCGAATTTGCATATCCCTCCAGATCCTTGTCACTTCTCAGCCTCTTTTAGAAATTCGATGGGCTTCTAAGGGTTTTGCAAATTCATATGGTATTTATTTGTCATTTTCCCTTTTAAAAGTTAATTGCTCAAAAATCCATATTTTACAATTTAGGAAAAGCTATTTTATTTATACTTTCCTCCATTTTTTAAATTGATACTGGTATGTTTTTTAAATGAAAATCTTTTAATTTTGATCAATTAGCAATAGAGTGGAAATAGGTTAGACCTCTAACAGGGCCTACGGCCTAGCCTACATAGAGTCTAACCTAACCCATTTATTAAATAAGTCACGCTCAGGCTTATTGTCAGGCTTTCATAAGGGCTAACTTATAAGCCTATTGGCCTTGCCTATTTAACTTTTTTTTTTTCTAATTTATATATTATATAAATATACATAATATCATCTAAATAATAATTTTATAAATTTTCCAATTCAGCCTTTATCCTAAGTTCGTATCTCATCGTTATTCACACACACGCAATCCTTGCATTCACATCAATAATTCACCCATGCATCTCTTCTTTTTTATCACTCTAGATAGCAATACTAACTCATTCCCTCTCTCTTGAGTTGTGTCATTTACTATATATAATAATTTGTATGAATTATTTTATTGTCAAATGAAATATTATAATTATAGTAGACGGAGTTTGTTTCAATTTATGTGGGAAAAGTAAATGAAGTGAAATTCAGTTTTACATTATGCTTGTTATGCTTAGTGGAGAAAATATATCTTATTAGTCAACAGACGATTAATTTTTTTTATTCCTACGTATTCAAATAATTATTGTCACTCGATATTCTTTTTTGTTCCTTACTATGCCCTTTTATTACGATGAGAATAAATATCAAGCTTTTGAGACATAATATATGATTGTAAATCGGCTTTGAGGGTTACACACACACTCCTATATTGTTAAGCACATGTATTCTCATATGGGAAACAATCATGTTCGAAGCACTGTGGGCACTAAATGTGGATACCTCTCTCAGAGGGGATTCAAACCTTAATTCATCACGTTGTGAGGACTAGCTGAAGGGTCATATATTAATTTAGAGACATTGGCTTTAAATGTTATTTAAAGGCCTTTAAACAAGCTTTAAGTCTTGTTAGGCCTTTTGAAGGTCCAAGTTTATGTCTAAAAAAAACCTACATATAGGTTCAGACTTTAAATTCTAATGTGAGCCTAGACTTTTTAGGTAAAACCTAGTCTAATCTATTTTCACCCTTAACGAGCAATCAGCACCGTTGGCCTTTACCTAAGAGGTAATAGTGCTAACAAATAAAAGTTAAAGAATTTCATTAAAATCAAAAAAGCATATGTGATAAATTAAAATTTGAGGGAAAGTATAGATAACTACAAAATAGTTTTCACTCTATTAAAAGAATAGTTTTTCCCTAAAATTTATTATCAAAAGATACCTAAATATTAAAATCCTTAAGGTGGGTAACTTATTTTTAATGATTGCAATTCTTGTATAGATTTGTTCGTTTGTGCAAAATATATCTAGGTTTTGCATATAGTTAAAGAAAGAGTAAATACCCTGCCCAAAAAAAACACGGACCCCATTTTGGTCCCTCACACAAAGAAATGCCATTTTTAGTCCCTTAAAAGGACGAATAAGAGTTAATATTTTGGTCAAATTTCCAAAAAACCTTTTTTAAATAAAAAAGTCTCATTTTAGTCCATAAAATGGGGTTCGTGTTTTTTTGTCTTTACTCTTAAAGAAATTGCCCAAAATCAAATAAGAGTTATACACGCTAAAACATGTACTTAGGTCTTTAAACGAATTTGAGGTGCTTAGGGTAACTTTTGCAATGCAAAATTTTCTGAGCAATTCCTTCCTTTTTATCCCAACAATATACAAATCTATTATAAGATATAAAAATTAATAATTATAAAATATAGCGTATATGATAGAATAAACTAATCATTTTTATATGCTCTAAATTGAAATAAAAATATGGTATTACATCATTTCTTTTGTACCAAAAAATAATGTTATCTTAATTGTATGTTTATTCAATTAAGAAATAAAAAAATGTTACGGACCCCAATCAGGCCCAATACCGAGGTGGCCCGCTAAGGAATAGACCCCATGTTGGGATCCTCCTATGATAATGGGAAATCTCATCTTACTTATGATCCGGGTATATCTGAATCCATATCTTAGATATGATATAACGACCTAAGATCACGATAGGCCCCAGATGTCGGACCAAAGGTATTCTCTATAAATACAGGGGTTGACCCTTAAGGTGCACACGTTATAACCTAGAACTATTTACATACTGTCACACTGCGCGCACACATCACCCCCTTGGCGAAGAGCCTAGTCTGTGTACAGTGATCCCACGCTCTCCTGGATATCTACATCATAGATATTCTGGCAGAGCATATTGATCCAACAACAAGGCACTAGCCCATCTGGCTAGACATCTGTGTTCTACACCAGAACATTGGCGCCGATCGTGGGGACGTTAAATTTTGATCCCCGTGACCGACGATGGCTAATACCAGAAGCAGCAGTTGGAACCCTCAACCCGGAAATCCACCACAGGCTGAGGCGAATCAACAGCAGCAAATGCAAGACCCGCCGTTGCCCGAGGATATCCCGGAAGACGACGCTGCAAATGAGGGGAACGACGTCTCGACACGGCTTCCTCCCCTGCATTGACTGCCAAACCTCAGGGCACGACGGCTCAAGGAAACCCAGCCCCGAGTCCTGACATGACTCTTTTACAGAAAACGCAGGACTCAATGCTAAGGCGATTAGAGAATATGGAGAAGCGCAATAACCTTCAACGTCAGGAGGATTTCAGGGTGATGCAGCAAATGATGGAGGATCGCTGCAAGCAGTGGGGCGATGATCCAGGAGAATAACCGGGATGCCGGACGAGGCAGAAGAGAGAAGACGGTCAGTGAACAGCCGAGGTCCACGCAACGTGAAACCGGCACCACGGCTCAACAGATGGATTCGAGGCGGCCCCAAGTCCGAATCCTGTTTCGAACCGCAATAAAACGCGCCTCGAAGGGACCCCGGAGGATGAAGACCGGCGTGGTGAGAGACCACCTCGTCAGGAGATCTCCCCAAAGAAATATAAGATGAAATACGCCGTAGGCCACAATAGCAGTGCCTTCTCGGACGAGATAGCAAACGCACCATATCCGGAGGACTTTGATTTGGTAGACCTGCCCAAATATGATGGAACCCAAGATCCGAGGTCCCACCTGCATACTTTCGAGTTGCTCATGTTCGTACGTCAGATTGGAGGGCCGGTCATTGCCAGACTTTTCGCCGCCACGCTAATCGGGCCGGCCCAGAAGTGGCTTATCACGCTGCCGACCAATTCGATTCAGAATTTCGAAGAGCTCGGAACGAGGTTTGAATTAAACTTTGCAACCAGAAAGCAGCCCAAGTCCCAATTCACCCTTAGCAAGATTAAGCAACAGCGCGGAGAGACACTCCAGAAATACTTGGACAGATTCAAGGAAGTGGCATTGCAGGTACGATCCCTCCTAGAAAGCGTACACTTACATTGCCTTATCGATGGCCGGACCCATCATCCCGTTGGCGAACTCAATCTTTAAAAATAAAGTTTACACCCTCACCAAGTTCAACACACGGTCAAAGCAATACTTAGAGGTGGAACATATGGAATTAGCCAACGCGGCCGGGATCGATAGGGGGAAGGATACACCCCCTCTAGGAAAATGGCCATTTGAAAGAGAAGATTCCAACAGGCAAAACCAACATAACAGATCCCGTGGGGGGAGATTCGAAGGGAAAGCTAAATATGATAGATACACCCCTTTAAATGTGGCACGTTCTCAGATTTGGAAGGAGGTAGCGCTGACCGAGATGAAAAAGGTTGAGAGACCTCAACCCCTCCAATATCAAACCAACACGGACCAAACAAAATTTTGTGCATTTCACGACGCGCCAGGACATACCATGGATCAATGTTATGAACTCCGAGATGCATTGGGTTTAATGGTGAGCATTCTCCCCCCAGGGGGTACATCGACCTCAGGTTAACCCTGGGAACCAAGGAAGCTTTCAAAACAGAGTGGGTAAAATTCATCGTAGCGACTTCCCATCTCCCTATAACATCATATTAGGAAGGCCGACTATCCATAAGTGGGATATGTTGGTCTCCACGAAGCATCAGAAGCTGAAGATGGTAAACAACAAGAGTAAGGTGGTCACGATCGCTGGAGACCACAAGGAATCCCGTCAGTGTTATTTAGAGACAATCCAAGAGGATGAGAGCAGTTCGTCATCCCCGCCTCGGATTCGGAAAGGCGAGCAGAGTGCAGGTAGGGCGGCTTGTAAGCATGGTAGAACTCGACCTTAGAGAAAAGCTCGAGGTCCCCCGCCCAGAGCCAGAAGGGGAACTAGAAGACTTCATACTTGGAACCGAGGCCTCCCAGGTCACCAAGATTGGAGGAACCATGAGTACGGAGCTGAAAGACCGGCTGAAGGATTTTTTTAAAGAAGAATCGAGATATATTCGCCTGGACGTCGGCAGAAATACCCGGGATAGACCCCATATTTTGTTGTCACAGGCTCACTATTCGGCAGGGATCATCACCTGTGGCGCAAAAGAAGATGAAACAAGGATCAGGCAGGCAAATAGCCCTGGAAAAACACGTTGACGAGCTATTGGAGGCCGAGCTCATCAGGGAAATCCAATCCACCACATGGTTGTCAAACGTGGTCATGGTCATGAAACCGAGTGGTAAATGGAAGGTGTGCACGGATTACAAGGACTTAAACAAAGCTTGCCCCAAGGATTCGTATCCAATGCTCAACATTGACCAACCGGTCGACAACTTGGCCAACGGTACCGCTTGTTATCCTTCATGGATGCATACTCCTTTCACAGATACAACCGGATCGCGATGCATCCAAAAGATCAAGAGAAACTCGGCTTTTATAACTGAAAAAGCCAACTATTGCTACAACGTAATGCCCTTTGGGTTGAAGAATGCCCGGGCCACATACCAGAGAATGATGAATCGAGTCTTTGAAGACCAAAAGTTAAAGAATTTCATTAAAATCAAAAAACCTATATTTTTAATGATTGCAATTGCAAGACTTAGACATGAAAGCCCTCGTATAGAAAGAAGTCCAACACCGACAAGAAGTTCGATTTGTGCAAAATATATTTAACAAGATAGGTTTTGCATATAGTTTTCCTCTACTTAAGAAATCCCGGTTCGTGAGACCGGCCAAGAACCAATCTACTTCATAAGTAAAGCGCCGCAGAGTTAATAGATATCGAAATTAGAGAAGGTAGCCTTCGCCCTACTCATGGCGGCAACATGGATTCCAAGTCGTCGTTCGAACCAGTCAACCAATCCGGCAGGTCTTGCACAAACCAGATTTGGCCGGCAGGATGAGTAGCTGGGCGATAGACTGTTCGAGTTCGACATCACATACGTGACCTGGCACGAGATCAAATCACAAGCGCTAGCGGATTTTGTGAGGGAACTCACCCCGGCCTATGAAGAGGAGGCATTCGGATTCGAAATGTGGAAAGTATATGTCGATGGTTCATCAAACGCCAAGGGAAGCGGAGCCAAGATCATAATCGAAAACCCAAAGGGGATCGCGATCGAGCACTCACTCCACCTCAATTTCCCAACCTCAAACAACCAGGCAGAATATGAAGCGGTATTGGCCGGGATACAACAGGCAAAGGAGCATGGAGCCCAAAGAGTCAAGGTCCTCACCGATTCTCAACTCGTAGCGGCGCAAATCGGGGGAACCTACCAAGCAAAGGGGCCCCTACTGGCCAAATACCTGAACAGGGCAAGGGAGATGATTTATGACTTTGAAGAGGTAACGGTCATGCACATCCCGTGCGAGGAGAACGTTAGGGCCAATATCCTATCCAAACTGGCCAATACGAAGGGTCCGGGGAACCACAGAACCGTGGTGCAACAGAACTTAGCGGAACCGAGCTGTGTCCTGACTATATCATCAGCTACATATTGGAGAAAGCCAATTGAAGACTATTTAGAAAGAATCATCCCCGACGACCCTTCGTAAGTAAAGAAGTAGAGGCCGCCATGTACACCATGGTGGACAATCAATTATATCGGTTCTTCAATGCTGAGGTGCTTAGACTCGGCCAAGGTGAAATACGTCCTGGCAGAAATACACGAAGGCATCAACGACCAAAGATACGGGAGTATTTTGAGCAAGCTACTACCGGCGACAAAAATTCCAAGGAATTTGTTGTCGAAGGGATTACGGAAGCGAGAAAAGAGGCGAGTCCAAGCAACTCTACAACAGGCTTTATGGTGGGGTTATAGGACACAAACGTCAACCCAGAAACCCCGTCAGGCTGACATACGGATGCGAGGCGATGATCCTGGCCGAGATAGGTCGGCCGTCGTGGAGGCGATTAAAGACCCTCCAAGAAGGCGCGGCAATGAACACCGAGGCACTGATGACGGAATTGGAGTTTCTGGACGAGGTCAGGGTGACGGCACATTACCAAGATTTGGCCACAAAGCAACTCATAGCGGCCCGGTACAATTGCAAGGTCAGGCCCCAGTCTTTCGACAGGGGTGACCTCGTGCTTAGAAGGGCCGACGTCAGAAAACAAAAACGTTAGGGACGGCAAGTTAGCCGCAAATTGGGAAGGCCCTTACCGGATTAAGGAGAAGCTTGAAAAAGGGGCCTACATTCTAGAAACCCTGGCAAGGAAGCAAATCAAAAGGACGTGGAACGCCGACAAGCTGAAAGTCTACTATAGTTAGACACTGCTGCTACGCTTCTAATGCGTCGAAAAGGCTATGCCCGAGTCACCTTATTTTGATTATTTTCAGTTAATCTTATTTTTCGTACTTATGCGATTTCCTTATTTAAAGTTATGAGCTCCTTAGAGCGGACTATTTCGTGAATTAATGAAAAACTCCTTAACGAAGATTCAAGCACAGACTACGAAACGTCTTATCATACACCTACAAAGGAATGTAAGGACTAGGGACATCCATCCCGGTCATACACCGCCTTAGTTAAAAGATTGACACCGAGGCCAACAAGCCCGGTTCCGAATCTCGTGATTCACCTTGTCAAGGGCCTCCCGAGTCATCGCAGCCATCACCGAGCCGGGCTCTTCGGCCTCGCCACCGGGCCTCCGGCTTTCCTTAGCCACCATCGCACCATCCCTCTCCGTCTTCACCCGAGTCAAGGTGAGGCTGGCCTCCACATGATTATGTTTCAGAATTTTGAAAGCCTGCACCACCCTGGCGACTTTCAGAGTAGTCTTCTGGATGTCCCAAAGCTTGGTTACATCTACGTCCGAGAGTGGGACATTGTCTGTATAGCGGCGAGGAGGGAGAAGAGCTACCGACAGTTCTTCGGTCTTTCCCTTGCTCCATGTATGACTGCGTGGGAGTTTCGGCAATGGCGGCGGAGGAGGCAAAGTCGAAGAGAAGGGTGTCGGAGTTTTAATGACCGCGCGGAAGTTAAGGTCACCCGCGAGCAGCGCCGGGCAAGATGATGGGGTTGTCCGGGGAAGTCGCCGGGTTAGCCTTAGCCTTCTTCGGCGCCTTCGCTAAGGAATCCGCATCACCCTTGGTTTTTCGAGGCTCTGGAGCAGACCTCTTCTTTGGCTTGACAGCGCTTGGTCCCCCGGGAGCCGAATTCACGTGAGACAGGTATCTTGGCAGGGGCTGCATACCTTGAGTTGCACACCATAAAAGGACACTAGTTAGAACAAACAAAAACAAATCAAAGAATCCTCTATAGCAAAAAGGATCAACACGACAATGGAAAGTATACGCGGAGCCTGATGGAGCTCGACTGGAAGCCCGAAAGAATGGAGGCAACAGTTTTCACTCCATGGCCAGATACGTAAGACACTAGCCGAGATACATGGCCGACGTCTTCGAGAGAGAGGTCGTCTGGGTTGACCTGGTAGCTCGTGGTGTGCTTGTTGTGGTGGTCATTGGTCTAGTATAATGGGAACCTCCACTCTACCTCCTTGGACTCAAGCCCGCGAGGAACCAGGCCGTTGCCTGTGTTTGGCAACCACCTTAAAAAGCCGTTTTAAAGTGCTTGAAGGACTCGAGAAAGCGTGAAAAGCTTCCTACCGGGGACCCCAAACGGAGGTCAAACCCTTCAAATCGGGACTCCTACCGAGCGCGGCGTAAAGAGGCAAAAGAAGTAAAAGAATACAAATGATGTACAAGGGATGGGCTCCACAAAAGAATTGCAAAGCTTCTCAAACGTCGGCCTGGGACATTAGTGAATGTGTTGTCAAGACTCCATGAGTGACCCTGGGATATTTTCGGAGTAGAACTTGAGGGGGACTCGCAGAATCTGACTCCACAGTGACCGAGGATGTCCGATCGAATGATGACGATGACTCCATATATACCTAAAATAGCAATAAAACTAAAATCGGAATCTCATCATTATACCCGGCGTGCAACTATGGTGAATCAAGATCCTGTTATACACTAGACCCACCACGGAAAACAGAACCCAATATCCAAGAATCGGGTCCTAGGGTAACTAACGCCTGGGTTAGTGCTTTTAAATCCATCAAATGCAAAAGTTGAACCTAGAATAGGCATAAAAGGTCGATACTCAAAGTAGGGTAACAAGGACGGGGATATTTGCAAAGTAATGAACCCGTAACCCAACCCAAAGGATGCTCGAAGAACCGAGGAAGCAACGAAAAACCAAAAGTTCTATCGAGCAAGGAATAACGAGAGTCATAAAAGCAAAATAAAGAATATCAAATGAGTAATTTTATGGAGGGAAATACCCAAAAGAGACAATATACAAATTGAATGCGCACGAAACCGTATTATAAGAATATAAAAATTAATAATTATAAAATATAGCGTATATGATCCGAGAGATAAACTATCATCATCTTTGAGACTTTTATATGCTCTAAATTGAAATAAAAAAAAGCTTGAACTATGGTATTACATCATTTATTTTGTCCTCCTACCAAAATACTTATGATCCGAGTTATCTTAATTGTATGTTTATTCAATTAAAAACAATTATAACCTAACTTTTAAGAACATTAAAAATAATTGCCATATTCTATCCCAACAACAAAGCACTACCTCAAAACATTATCAAAAAAATAATTGCCATATTCTTCCTTGAAAACATTATCAAAATAAAAAGGATAAACAAATACAAATATTATTTAATATGAATTAATTATACAAGATATTCTTATTTTGCCTATCTATAGAATGAAAATTTTCTTTATTTGTAATGTGTTTGAGAGTACCAAAAAAAATTTCGCAATGAAACTGGATTTCTTTCGATTCTATGATGTATGAGTTGGATAATAAATTAATTTTTTTAAAACGTTTATGTGTAAAAATGTTGAAGAAATGAGAACACAATTGCATGAAATACATTTATATATTATATAGAAATAGTTTAAGGGAAAAGTATTTCTCCAATTACTCGAGATAGAGTTATCTCCAAAACCCCAAAACTACGTTTTGAATTAATGAAGGGTGTGTTAGTAATTTTAGGTGAATTAACGAAGGGTGTTTCAAAAATTTATATGATTAAAAAATAAACAAAATTATGTAAACACCCTTCATTAATTCAAAACGACGTAGCTTTTAAATACACGAAGATAACTCTATCTCCAGTGACTAGAGAAATCCTTTACCCATAGTTTAAACATAAGAACTAAATACATTTTACCTATAATATTTATCATTTTTCTTAAATTAATTTTACTAACCAATAGCTCTAAACTGAGATATAATTTAATGATATTATACATAGTATTTTTAGTAAAATCACGTTACATTTGTTATTATAAGTAATTTATTTAACTTTATTTTTTTCAACATTTAGCTTCAATTAATTAAGCATATCTTATTATATTAATGACATGAGCAGTATATTAAATGGATTTTTCCCAACATTATTTGATACTAGATCTATTAGTAAGGTCACATCAAGTGCCCTTGCTGCTGCGGGCACTAACGAACATTTTGCCACCCTGTACAATGATTTTCAAGTCCCCAAATAACAGTTGTCTTTTAGCAAATTCTCCAAGTTTCACTTCATCTAAAAAAAAAAATAATAATTCCACAAGTTTCCAAATAAATATAATTATATTTTCATCTATTGTTCTTTTCCTCTCTGTCTTGTTCTGCTTTGTTCAAACATTGAAAAAGAGTACTTCCTCTCTGCGACAACCCCTTTGTTGGAACTTGTTCTCCATTTTGTTGATTATCTTAAAAATAGAAAGATTCTTTCATCTTATTTAATATTTTTTTCAATTAGCTTTTAAAGCAAAGACATACCAGTAACAATTACTACTTCCGGCATCTAACATAAGAGTTGATTTAGGAGTAAATTTAGTTCTAAATATAATATCTCAATTAATTTTGTCTCATTTCATGTTAAAAATAAAAAATAAAATTTTGGCCTCATATATTTATTATTTTTTTCAAACCAATTTAGTATAACTTATAAACTGATACTATAATATGATACATATATATTTTAGAGAGACCATGTCACATTTATTCAATAACCAATTTATGTCATTTTCCTAATCTACCCAAGTTAGTTAAGTAGTTTTTGTACTAAAAATTATAGGGAGTACCAACAGGATTGGTTTAGCTGGTTTAAGGGGCATTTATCATAACATAAATGAATCAAAGTTCAATCCTCAATGAGAGGTGTTAACGCTTAAGTACCTAATGATCAATAATAGGGTTGCTTCCAATAGAAGAATTCATATGCTTAACCAAAAAAGAAGAAGAAGAAGATTACATGGAGTAAATTTTTAATTTTAAAAATTCCATTCGATTCTTGATATAAAACATATTTACCTAATTTAATTAAATTGAGGAAGTTAATTAGATTAGTTAATATAATATATATTTTCTAAAATATCATCGTCGTCTTCTTAATTCCCTCTCCTCCTTCATTATTGGTGAGAGAGTATTAACAGGTGTAAATTAAGAAAATATTGGCAAATATAAAAAATATGTTTTATATTTAGACCCAGTTGGTTGTTTTTGGAAAATATAAGGAAGCTAAATAAGTTACTTGATCATATCATATGTTGTATAAAAAACTATGAATATAAATACTTTAAAGTAGTTTAATTCACCACATCAATCTCTCTAAAAAAGTCAACCGAGTCTTATATTTAGAACTAATATTAAAGACTAGAGGAGTACTTTCCTTTTTTTGGTTATATTTGTTTGTATTCTAGGCGCACAAAAACGATTTTTATTTTTAATTTTTTTTTATTTTTACCTGAAGCACACAAAGGAATTGGAATGCTCATTTCTGTTGGTAGCTTTTCGGCCTTGCATATGGATAAGCATGAAGCTCCCTTGAAGCAAATACATTAATACAATTTATTTAATTTATTTTCCGGCCTTATATACTTTACAAAATTTGTATGCCTTATTTTAATTATTGCTTGAGGTGGCCTCTGCACCTGGCATTTCAGGAGACAAGGGTCCTAAGCATGACAGCCCAAATTGGACGTGTATGAATAAATATATGCTGAAGGTGAAGAAGTGTGGTACCAGATTAGCAAGTACAAACAATTTGGACCTATGGACTGTCATCATCAGAAAATGGAAGGCAACAAGTCACTATCTCATAACAGAGTCATAGAGCAACATATTCAGGCCAACAAGGGAAAAAAGAAGGGGAAAAAAATCATTGAGGATCATCAAATATCACCTTCATCGCATAAGAATTTCAACTCTATTATCTCTCATAGGAAAAGAGGGAAACAGATTATCTCCTCATCCTTTTTTTCTCATTATCTTTCATCAGTCCATCTATGCCATCTATGCCGTAGATTGAGAAGATAAAGAAAAGTCAAATCAATACTGTAACCTTCAGATCGATTGGACAAACATGATTTAGAAATCATGAAAGATGATGAGAAAAACCCAATCCCTCCTAGAACACTTATTTTTAGTTATTTTTACTAATTTATTGCACAGACAAGTAGTCAATTTTATATAGCAAAAAATTTCTCGGAGCTTGAGCTATGGAGAAAGGACAGAAAAAATGTGAACAAAGCCCATCCTTGCCACCCGCGTCCTCCATCATTGCTAGGTAATATGCAATGTAAAGCAATATAGTCCTCCATAACTTTCAGAATTTCTTGCATATGGGAATTTTTGGATCATTATGACTGATTTTTAAAGTTCATTCAATATTTTATGTCTGTGGGCAGATGAAGCAGGCATAGCCAGATCCACATCTGAAAAGGTTGCCCATACAGCTTAACATTACTGCTCCAATTTCTGTGGTAAGAGTTTACTTTATATATACAAACTAGTTCCTTTGATTCACCTGTTCTCCACCAGTGAAGCGTCTCTTCTCTTCCTCAACTTGTTCAAGCAGTGCTTCTAGCTCTGCTTCTGTTAAGCCCTCTAATCGTTTCTGCAGATTCAGAAGAGACAATATAAATTAATGAGATTCAATTTTGAGTCATTTGTGGATGGGAAAATAATTCAGGGTCATCATCCAGAAAAGAACAATATAATTGAAATCTCATCCTAGGGAGTGCTACTGTTCCCAGATTGATAGTTGTCAACAATAACTGAAGATACATACAAATCCCATCGTCTTAATACAAAGATAAATCAAAGACTATAAAGCAACTAATAAGAAGCCGAGAATATGTTTCACTCATCTTAGTCCCTAGCACAACAAAGTAACACAATTTTCTACATTCATGAACAGGGCTTATGGCTTCATTAATCTATGTGCGGAGAGAAACGGTTTGAAAAATAGCTTTACCATAAACTGCAGTATGCTTCAAAATGATGAGTAAAAACCAATGAGAAGTGCAGAGGAAAATAAACAATTTAGGAGGTACTCAGGCAGTGAATTAGACAAATGAAGTTGACAATCAATACCAGATATGCACTTGAAGATCTTATATTGTGGCAAACCATGTACTTTAGCTAGAAACAACAGGAAAAAGAAAAGCCCTTGTCATTTTGTATACCTCCATCACTTTGTATTCATAGTCCCGTAATTGTTGAGCGTATGTCATCTCCTTATTTGAAACTCTAAAGATGTATGTTGCGATCCATCCGACTGTGAGTCCCAAAACCAGTACCAACTGAACCACATTCCCAGCTTGCAGTGGATCCACTCCTACAAACTGCATAAAACATGGCAAAAATATTTTCCAGACAAATATCAATGTGTTATTGCTGACATGGTCTCATAATATCAAGGGTTAAAACAATTATAAGAATCAAAAAGCCACACTGCAATTTTATTTATTTCATAATGCATCTGATTTATTTGTCAAGAGGACAAGAGCCATCTAAATACAATCTCATTCTTATATCTGAAAAAGCTATGGGGTTGAAGGAAATCACGAGATAAAATAAGATGGAAAATGTATACAAATGATCGCAGTACACGAGGAGCACAAAAAAAAAGTACCTCTAATCCACTTTTTAAGGCAATGCCTAGGACAGTAACTCCAACTCCAATTAGTAGAACATCCTTTCTCGTATAACCAAATGGTGTCTTCTGTAAGGTGAAAAAGATACAAGCACAATTTGTCATTCCAAAATTTGCTAGTTAAATAATGGGAGACTGATAAAGTAACTAGATAAATTCAAATTGAGCATCATATGATTAAAACAACAATCGCCCTCTATAAACCAACTAGTATTTATTGTCACCCAAAATAAATAAGCATTCATTCCATTCTCCATCTATTGATCCTTTTTCAACAATCAACACAAAACCATTATTACATCACATGAAAATTGCAAAGAACCACCCACGCTTAACAATTTGAACAAATAACAATCTCTTAGACCCAATTCTTTTAGATATACAAGGCTATGGAGATGTCTCTAAAAAAATATAGATATGCTCACTTTTATCCATCTAAAAAAAGTGAATTGCTATGCTAGTGGCCATATTCAGTTAAGTGTCACAGGGGAAACATTGCATAGGTAGTTTTTGATACATACCTCTGTCTGATCAGATGGTGCATCCTCACTTGCACTAGAATTTGAAGAACTGCCACTTCTGAGAACAGAGAAGCCCTCATTCTTCAAAACAATTCCACCAAATCTCTTTTCTGAGGAAGAAAAGATCTTTTTTCCATATAAGCATTGACGAATTATTGTTCCTGAAATGTTGCAGTTTAAAAAGTGTTGCAACCAGATATGCAGAAAGTCATCTAAGTGAAGAAATCACAATCAATGAAGAAATTGTGCTGTTCCATTCATAATCAAAAGATCTAGAATAGATAGTAACCAAAAAAAGAGATCTAGAATAGATACTAACAGTTAGATGGTCGTCAAGTTCAACACAACCAAATGCTGCAGTATCACAGGTCAACCAACAGTCAAACAAGTCTTGATTGCTTGTGAATCAATTCAAAAATTAAGCATTCAAGCAAATAGTATGAATGTTCCACAAATTTTAGCTGTGTAGCGTTAATTCTTAATCTACATACCTGGCCAACATATAGACTTTCCATCAACATTATAGCTCACCTACTTATATAATCACAAAGTATAATGCCTTCTCCAGTGGTCTAGACTCTTAAGATTCCCTTTAGAACTGTATAAGATTAAGAATAGTTTCAACTATAGGAAGTTCAGCTTTCTATAATATCCCATATTATTCAACTCATTGCATTACTGTTTGATAGAGTTGACTTTGCTTTTTATCACAGAGTACAAAATGCTTTCAATCATTACAAAAAATAGCAGGAGAGAAATATTATACGAGTATTATGCATATACATAAATGGGAAAATTGCAGTTCCCTCCTTGCCCTGTGACAAATACCATATCATGCATATAAAATTTGTCATTATTGTATCTACGACAAGGAAATATCAATTGACAGGCATTGGCAATTTGCACTCCTATCAATATGAGAGAAGACAAAATGTAAAAGTGAAATGTCAAGAACATTTTAATAATTTCATGTTGCAAAAATTGAACTTGACTGCCAATTTAGACTGTGGGGGATTATTCTAAGGGTACTAATAAATCATGGGGCAATTGCAAGTTTTCATAGATAGCGATGAACATTACAATTGGAGGCAAGAGGTCAAGGAATCCCTACCATTTGCACGGAATTCACACCTTTTCATTATACTCATAATCTTTTTTTCCTTTTTCTCCTCACTTCAAATGCATCATATATAATGTGACTGTGCATGGAATTCATATTATTATCACACTCTTCATCTCTTTTCTCTCAATTTCTCTCTGAATACACAAAAGAAGTTAATGTAGGTAAGGCCATAAAATGTTTTTAAAATTTTAATGAAAATACAGCAAGGTTACTGAGTCTTCAAACTTCACAGTTAGTTCACATTATTTTGGAGAGAGCTGCCTATTAATTAGGTGTAGACCACAAAATTGAGGCAACACAAATAATTGAAGAATAAGGATAGAAACGATCGCCACACCTAGAAATGAAGTATCTGAAGTAAGAGAATAGTAATATACTTCATTCCTTCACATCAACAGAACTCGGTTTTAAATGAAACTGCCCAAAATTTTTACTACTTTACAAAACCCAACAAACATTAAACAAGTGGTCAAGTAACTGACCTCTCCTGAAACATCTAGACGCTGTTCTTCCGATTTGCAAGTAGGGCAAAGCAGAAATTCCCACATGGGGAATCGCACTTTTAAGTAAAACGCGGCAATTCGCACTGCCGTGTGGAAAAGAGGCCATTCCTGTAGAAATTTGTCACAAATAATACCGAATTTTTTTCAGAAAAGGTCCTCATATGCACTAACGAACTATATCGCTAAATTCCAACCAAAGTCAATGAAGGAAGAAAATTAATTCGAAAGGAAGCTTTAGCACAAACATAGCTTTGCAGTAGCCTAATGAGTAATGATTATTAATTAATTTATCAAGGAAAAAGGAAAAACAAAAGAGTGATTATGAAAACAGGCATATAATCAAATATTGGAAAGCATAAGCACAAACATTTGCGGAGGAATTACCTGGTGGAGCGAGTGGAAGCAACAGCAGAGATGAGTGGCCTAGGCCGTTCATGCAGTGGAGATGAGGTTTTTCGTTAATCTCTCTCACCCGCTCGTTTGTCCGACTCAGCTCAGTTGGGTCCCACTTTCCCTCAGATATTTAGATGGCCGAAGCGTTAAAAAATAAGGGAAATGCCGCTACAGTCCACACAAGGTAGATAATTGCAAATTAGTCCCAACAGAATCTGAAATAAGTAATGATTTTTTTAAAAAAACAAAGAATCTGAAATAAGTCTGCAGGACCATGGAAATTAATGGCTTGTTTGGAATTATGCATAGCTCGAGTTTTTCTAACCATGGGAGACGACTTGCTGATATATGGTTTTTTTTGCTACCATGGTTAGATTGAATTAGTTAGGAAAATGTTTAAATTTGATGTTTTTTAAATGTTTTATATTGGTTAGGTATCAGAGGGCTTTTTCACCAAAATAAGGTTCAAAAAAATATATTTATCATATTAAAGTTAGATTGAAAACATTTTACCAAAGAATCCAAGTTAGTGACATCACGTATTCACTTTACTAATTGGCGTAGAAGAGGTTACGCCACCGACACATACTAACAAAAATTTGTGTCGGGCGGTGTGAAAAACATCCACGCCACCTGATTCCCAGTGGCGTGGATTCCCCGACGTGGATAAATGAATCGACCTTTACTTAATCCATATAAAAAATATAAAAAATTAATATTAATATAATAATAAATGATAAAAAAAAAGTGGAATAATTTAAAAAGTTTACTTACTTCATTTAATTTGAAGTCGAAAAGAAAAAGACGGAAATAAAATAACTCACAAGAACGTCATTTAAAAGATTACACGGTATAATTTAGTTATAACAACAGATCCCAATACAAAATCAATATATTTGTTATACACCTGATTTGGTTATAACAATGCATTGATTTTGGAATCTGTATAAAAAAGTGTCTGCGTAAAAGTGTTTCTAATAAGTTATACAAATCCAAGAAACACTTTTACGCTTACACTTTTTTATACAGATCCCAAAATCAATACTGTTGTTATAACCAAATTGTAGGTGTATAACAAATATATTGATCTCCTATATCGGGATCTGTTGTATAACCAAATCAGACCGCGTAATCTTTTAAAGCGGCGTTTAATGAGCTTATTTCACCCACGCTTTTCTTTCTTTTGACTTCAAATTAAATGAAGTAGAAACTTTTAAATTATTCCACTTTTTTTTTATCATTTATTATTATATTAATATTAATTTAATTTAATTTATTTATATGGAATTCCCATTTATCCACGCCACAATGGTGGATGTTTTTCACGCCACTAACACAAATTTTGTCAGTATGTGTCGGTGACGTGACGCTTAACTTTTTTCGCGCCATTGGTTCCGAGTCTACCACGCGTACTAACTCGCATTACTTTGAAAATGTTTTCAACCTGCTTTAATTTGATAAATATTTTTTTTAAACCTTATTTTGGTGAAAAAGCCGTATCAAAGTGTAGAAACTTTTTGAGAGTTGACTTCTTGCACAATTTATCCGTGACCTTGTGTTAATAAAAATACAAAAAGTAGAAGCATTGGTCAATATTGTGCATATTTGAGTTGGTGGTAAAAGTTAATTTTCCAACGTTATTTATGATATCTGAGGTAAATATATAAGAGGAGTTTTGTCTCAACTTGTATAAACGTGTTTCTTTAAGATTAACTCAAACAGGCTTACAATTTGGGGAGTCTTTGGCATGACATTTGTCACGTTAAAACTAAACTTCTCAAAAATTACTTTAAAGTTGAAACAACTTTTTTTTTCTTCTGGTTCTCAACTATTTTTAACATTTGAATATTTTCAAACTAATTTTTTTAATATATCTTCGAAATAAGTTTCTATCAAATTGATTTTGTTTATCATAAAATCTTATCTAAACATTATTTGCTTTTACTCCAACTTTAATTTATAAAAAATCAGTAAAAAATACAAAATACGATAAAAAAATAAAATAATAATTTAGTTCAGAATAATTTATGGGTCTTGTTCTGATTTTTGTATATCAGTTAATCGAACCGAAGTCCAAATGTTATTACTTAAGCCCAAAAGAAAAGCCTAAAAGTTAGTACAGCATGTAGTATCATCTTAATAAGTATAATCCACACTCTCGCCCCAGAAGTGCTTATAGGCCGAGGTTGATCCGTCAACACCTCCAAAACTTTTTTATATATAAAAAAAAAAAATCCACACTCTCGCCAAAGGGAGGAGGTTCGATCCTAGAAATTGGCCAGAAGTTTTTATAGATATCCTAACTCTTAGGTGTTTAGGTAAACGTTTGAAAGTAATAGACGGCTCCTCGCTTCAACAACAGATGACTGGGAGAAGGGAGATTTCATCTTTCTTTGATTATGGGTGAACCCAATCCCTTTCTTAAAATTTCTTTTATATATATATATATAAATAAAATTGACATAAAGAAAATTCAATATATGTAATATGAAGTCTAAACCATACCTATAAATAATGCTTATCTTAAAATCCCTCTAAACTCCGCCATCCAACCTGATCCCATTGACCATCCGCCTCATGAATCCATGATCTCTTCGTATTCACCTTTCCCTGACTTCATCAAGCGGGATTGATCAATGAGGTTTGAGGGATGAATGAGTTCAAACGTGTCGGTGGTGATTTTCAAGGTTCATTATCTCCTTTTATCCTTCTCTACTTAGTATGCTTCTTTACTCCATTTTATCTAGTCTGGATTGGCTGGTGCAAGTCCTGAGTTATTCTGCTCAGATCTAATCGCTTTGCACAAGTCTCCTTTGGGTAGATGGGTTTTCTTTGTTAGTGATGACACTTCCCTACATGCGAGGGGTGTTGTGTGGTAGTGGTAAATATACGCTTATGCATGGCGGACCCAAAAAATTACAGGAGGGGTATAATTGGCGGGGGATTAGGGCTCTTGATTTTTTTTTTTTAAAGAAAATTTTAAATGTATTAAAAAACAAAAGAATATAAACAAGAAAAAAATATCAAAAAAAATACTCCTCCTAATTATAAGAGCTAGTTGATTTTTTTGGAGAAATTAAGGAAGCTAATTAAATTACTTTAGAGTATTTGCATTTGTATTTTTTTCTTCAAACTAATTAGTTTGACCAATAAACTAATATATAATTTAAAAATACATAACATATGAAATGATTAAGTAACTTATTTAGCTTTTCTTTAATCTCTCCAAAAAAATCAACTAGCTCTTATAATTAAGACCGGAGGTAGTATTTATGAAATCAAGTAAATACTGATTATGTAATAAAAGAGGCAATTATTTTACAAACCTGTCATTTAGAAAAGTAAACAAGACAAAATCAGTTGTAAATGCAACTACATAAATTATAATGGGGTAGACTTAATAAGTTCAAGACATATATTTTTTTTAAAAAAATATTACAATAAAAATAATTATAATGTCATCCTTTTAGGCCTTATTTTTCAATTCCATCATAATCGCTTTATTATCAAGGGAGAATTACGTGTAGGTCCCAAGGACGAGAAATAATTACAAAAAAGTCTCTTGACATCATCAAATTACACAGAAGTCCCAAGGGACTTTTTTGATATTATTTGTACTAACAACAAGAAATGTCATATTTACAACAGAAAACATATTTAAACAACATTTAAACAACTGACCATTTACAACAGAAAAAGTTATATTTACAACAGAAAGTGTCATATTTACAACAACATTTAAACATCTGGATTTTGAACGTAGAGAGGTCATTTACAACAAAAACAACAACAAAAAGGCTAGATTTACAACTGGAAGTGCTGTATTTACAACAAAATTTAAAATTTGGCTATTTATAACAGAAAAAGCCATATTTACAACAGAAAGTGTTATATTTACAACAACATTTAAACATCTGGATTTTAAACGTAGAGAAGTCATTTACAAAAAAAAAATAGATTTACAACTAGAAGTGTCATATTTACAACAAAATTTAAAAACCTGGATTTTGTTTCCATACAAATAATATCAAAAAAGTCTCTAGGGACTTTTGTGTAATTTTGTAATTTTAAAGGACTTTTTGTAATTATTTTTGGTTCTTGGGACCTGCATGTAATTCTCCATATTATCAATGCTATCAAATACATCTTTTTTCAATATAAGGCACTAAACAATAATTCAATCATTCATCTCCCTCCTATTACAAGTGCAGTCTTAATGTATTAAGGGTGACAATTACTCAAATATACATTAATTATTTAAAAAATCAACTCTCCAAAGGGGGCACTTGCCCCCCTTCTCTAGTTCTCTAGTATGTAGGTCCGCCACTGCAGTTATGGTAGCAGAAGAATTTTCATATAGGATGGGTATACTAGATTGGTTCTTTGAACCTCCACCGCTTATAAGTTATATCCAACATCCTTACTGAAATTTCTTCATTTTCCAAGCAGTGTTTGCAACAATGACGGTTCATTTGGTTCTTTGACTGCTACTTGAGAAATTGGTGTCTCTATTGACTTCTCTCCACTTAATGTCTTAAACATTAGATCATGTTTTAATTAGTAGGATTTAATGCTATGTAAAAAATATTATTGTTATATTGCATATAATAAAAATCTACAATTAAATTTCACATATTAAAACATAATCTAATGTTTGTGACATTAAATAGAGAGGAATTGGAGACGGGGATTAGTGGAGACACCCATGTCCCTTTTTACTCAAGCTTAGATTTTGTGATGGTGGTATTATTTAAGGGTTATTTTGGTTGGGCTTTGGCCTTTTTGTTTGTTTTGTTTTGTTTTGGACCTTCTTTCTTATGAGCCTTAGTTTATTTTAAAAAACTTCTATTCCTGACCCAAAAAAAAAAAAACCATCTAAACCAAATGCCCATAATTTGAGTAACATCAAATTTTGACAAAATGGAGAGTAAAAGTGACTCTTATACAAAGCATCAACGCCCACTTTAATTGTATAAAAACTTAACTCATACATTTATGTGCAATTCAAATAAAAATTATACCATAATTCATGATTTCTAAAACAGTTTAGTATTTTATTCGATTAATATCTTCAATGTGAATGATTTGGGAGGCAAGAACTGAATTATTGTGCCTAAAAATGCCCATTAACATGCCAAAATGTTGCAACATGTAGCTATAAAACCCATGTAATCCAAAGAAGTGGGGTGGTTGTTTTGCTGGTTAATGTGTTAATGCTAAGTATTTGAGCAACAACTAAACGTATGCAAGGCTAGCACTCATCATTCCTCTTCGGCTGCTTGACAAGACATGAGCAAATTCTACCTACCAAATCTATTTGACAACTAATTCATCATTCATTTTGCCAGAAATACTAACCATTATTTTGTTGTCCGTCTCTCTTTTATGCTCAAGATTCTTCTCTTATTACTTAAACAAGCAAGATTGCTTTCATTTCTTCTTTTTTAAGACTAAAAATCATTTTTTTTTTAAAAAAGGAACTCATTTTCATGTATACCAAATATTGATTTGATTATTGAGAGATTTAGTTTTGAGAAAATTTCCCTGCAGTCGCTGCATAGGTATTTAATATCAAAGAGCGTTCAAACTTTTTTGAAACTCTACTGTACTAACAGTAGAGTTTCAAATAGTTTGAAGGACTAATTTAAAATTGAGTTTTTTTTTTTTTTTTTTTTTTAAAAGGATATTTATGTCCTTATCTTATATATGGCTTTGAAATTTTTTAAATTTACATATTTATCTTGTAAAACACATATTTGAATTGTAAATATGCTCTTTATCTTATATATGGCCGAGGGTCGTTTGGAATAATGCAGAACGAATCGACTTATTTTTAATCCTACTTTATAAATGTAAGATATGATAAAAGTAATATTATAAATGTGATTTGTGTTTGGAATAACGGTGACAGAAGTGATTTTTTCCTAAATGGACTTTTGTTTGAATTATTATTTAAAAAAATCAGTTGAGATGAAAAATGACTGAAAAGGACATGAATCTTATTGAATACCACATACACACATATATAACAGATATATTGTGATAATTAAAGATAAAAATTTGAATTAAATTAAAATCTAATTCCACATTATTTAATCTCAATTTAAGACACATTCGTCAAGTTTAATCATAAATCCCCAAAACATGCTCAATGGTGCCCAATCACTAAACAATAACAATAAAAACAAGATTAAATAAACTGAAATAAAATTGAGCAAAACTAATTAGTGGAAATAATCTCTAGGTCTCAAACAAGTTCATAGATCCTCTAGTTAAAAAGAAAAATTTAATCTTCAAAATCAATCTCTTCTTAGCAAAGAAAAATTCAAAAGCAATCATCATCAAAAAAATTAAGGACTAGATTGGAACCACACTCTTTGCTTAGCTTCTCTGACCAAGAAGTAGAACGACGGCGACAATGTTGTCTCTCCTCTGGTTCAATCAATCTCCTTCTCCGTTCAGATCAGCCCTCATCCTCTGTCAACGAGAGGCCTTAAAGACAAAGGTCCTAGCTGCTCCTCTCCCTCTTTGCGATCATGTCCTCTTTGCCCAGATTCGGTCGCGTTCTCTCGTCCAACCTTGCTTCTCAGCTTTTCCTGAACCCGATCGTTGAACTCTCTTCCTCAGCAACGAAAGACCATGAAAGCGACAGAGGAAGGAGAATAAGCAAACGGTCGACTTTTTGGAAGCTTAACGCTCCAAATCTCGGCTTATAAGAGAAGTTGCTTTTTTCAGATAAGCCCATTTGTTTTTGATGCTATCCTGAACACCCAAAAATGTGTTTTTCCCCTCCACTGAGCTTTTACCCCATTCCACTAGGCTTTTTTAACGTTTCAATGCCAGCACATGGTCTTACAATTTCACTAATTTATTTTGTAAATAAACATATTTAACTTATAAATTTTCATTGTGCCTTATAATAATCATATTTAACTTGTAAAGTAAGGGTGCATTGTCTTGTCACCCACAAATTTTAATTGCAATTTAGTTCTAGGGGGTGCAATGAAATTTTCCTTTATTTTTACGTATTTAATCCATAAATTTAATATTTATTTTTTTCCTTTACTGTTTAAAATTGATAAAATCAGTTTTAAAGACTTGATAACTATTTTTGAAGATCAAAATTATTAACACTAGGAATTTAGCTATATGACACAAAAAAAAATAAGAATAAAACTTTGGTCACGCGGTCACACCCTCATGAATACCCTCCTTTTATTGCTGGACAATATTTTATTTGTGGAAAGATTAAATGGTTGATATTTTTTCATTTTGAGGAACAAACATTAACGGTATGTGATTACAAATAGAATTAAACCCGCAACATTAACATTCTACTTATAAAAAAGCTATCCAGGCTGCCCATTAACTATCATCAAGCACTAGATGCAAATGGAAGGGATTGTACCAATTTAATTAAAAGTTTAAGTTTGCATATTGAAAATGTAGATGTGTTAAATAGTTTTGTCATTTTTGTGGTCTTAGCTTGATCGAGATAAATTCTAGGGTTAAGGTGCGGATTTGCCAACGAACTATTACCGAGAAATGCGTCCTGCAAGACAAAAAAACAATCGAGGGACCAAATCGCCAACTAACTATTAAAAAGTGAAAAAAGATACCGAATAACTATTTAAAAAAACAACTATCACAATTACATTAAAATATGAGACTCACGTATGACGGTGGCGAGAACGGAGAAAAGAGTGGTTAAGCGTTCTTGTTGGATAAAGCGCAAACACCAACAGAGATGACCATGCGAAGCGGTGTTGTGGCGGCGAATTGCCGCTTGTGGCATCGGAGGATGCAACTGTGCGCAAGGCGCGTTCCTTGGCCGAAAACGTGATCTTGGATGAGTTCAAGAGGTGAGTGGAACACTCAAAGAACAAAGAAAGCTTTGGAGACGCTCGACGTCGCCGACACCGTGACAATCAATGGAAGATGGAGATCTGACAAGATGACTGACGAGATAATAGTTCATTGGCGAATCTGCACCAAATCGTGTTTTTTGTTTTTTTTTTTTCACTTTTTAATAGTTCATTGGCCAATTTGGCCCCTTTAATTGTTTTTTTGACACTCCTGTAGCAATAGTTAAAGAACCGCACTTTAACCCTTAATTCTATTCAGACTTGTGAAGTGGATGGGGTAGGTTTAGAATGCTTGATGCTTTAGCAAAAAGAAGAAAATAAAGAAAGGAACAAAAGAATTCTCTTACTTGAGTTACAACTTACAAATGAAGTGAGTGAATGATTTGTGTCAAAATGTTAACTAAATTGAATGTGACAGATGAAGATAAAATCCGCCGCTAAAAAACGAATAATGAAATGAAAAGGGGGACCAAATAGGGAGGAGAAGCACATGCCCAAGTGAAGCATAGTTAATGAACTCGATGCATAAAATATTAACAGGAGAATGACATATAGATCACAAAATTTATTGACAAGTTTCATAAATTGTTATTAGTAACTGATTCACTTATTAATTCTTTATTTCACTTCTCAATGATAATTTTTTTAATATATATTTTTTTTAATCAAGCCTAAGACTCATTCTTCCAATATCAATTCATGCGATGAGGAATATATGAGAGAGCATGCTAGCATTGGATAGTGATAGAAAGCGACCAGATACCAAATCAAACAAGATTTGACATTGGCCACACCAGACTTGATCGAAGAAGAAGAAGATGATGGTCCTTTCACGTCTCCCAACAACACAAACATACTTTCCATCCAAAATATAGGGCTAAGGTGTAATTTTACCAATGAATTATTGGTCGGGAGCGTCAACACAATTAACTATTAAGTGACCAAAAATACCAAAAAAGTTTTACTTTCGGGAGCCTTCAACAACGCCATCTTGTTAGACAAAAGTTAACGTCCGTTATCTAAGGTCTGATTAGCCAACTAACTTTTACCTCAAAGAATACTTTACAAAAAAGTTTTACTCGGGAAATACCAACACAAAATTCTAAATCTTACTAAATTAAATATTTTTTCCTCAATCGTCATTATTGAAACTACTTGTATAGATATATATGGACAAAAATTATTCATTTTTCAATTTTCATCAAAATTATAATTTGCTAAAATAAACAAAAAATTTAATTAAAAAATTAATTATATGATTTAAATAAAACTCAAAGTGTTTTATAGTTTAATTTATATGTTAAACAATATATATATATATGATTTATTTTTAATTGATATCAATATTCATACTTAATAATATAAATCCGCAACTTGATGATATAATTGTTGATTAAATGATCTATTGATTATTTGTGACTTGTTGACAAAAAAAAGATAACTTAAGAGGCCAATACGATGAAGAACAATTTAATAATAAGTTAAAGAGAAATTTTAATGAGTTAAGAAGAATTGGCTTACTTAAAATTTTATTAACATTAAATGAATTTTTTAAATCACATAAATTTCTTCTAAAATAAAAATAAATCATTTTTTTGTTTAACATATATAATAAACTATAAAACAATTTGAGTTTTATTTAAATCATATAATTATATTTTTAATTAAAAAATTTGTTCATTTTAGAAAATTATAATTTTGAAAAAAATTGAAGAATAAGTAATTTTTGTCCATAGATAATATAAGTAGTTTTGAATAATAACAATTGAGAAAAAACTTATTTAATTTAGTAAAATTTAGAATTTTGTCTTGGCGCTCCCGAAAAAGTTCATTTAATTTGCACCTTAGATAACGACGTTAACTTTTGTCAACTGCGGCTTGTCTTAAAAACTCCCGAGTAAATTTTTTTGGTATTTTTTGGTCACTTAATAGTTAATTGTGTTGACGCTCCCGACCAATAGTTTATTGGTAAAATTGCACCTTAACCCCAAAATATAAGATGGAGTTAAAATTTTTTTGGAAATTATAAAAGCTAATTAAATTACTTTAAAATATTTATATTTATAATTTTTTCTTTAAATTATTTTGCCTAATTTATAAACTGTAATATAATATAAGAATACACAACATATAACATTTGATATGATTAAGTAAATATTTAACTTTTTTAATCTCTTAAAAAAAATTAACTGCGGAGGAATTAATTTATTCACAATCCAATAGAGGACACTATACTATGTATTTGCGGGCCAGAGTGAAGAAATGGAATAAAATCAAACAAATTGCTTCCTAACATATCTCATTATGAGTTTGGTGCTGTCCTTTTGTGACGTTTCACGTAATAGTCTCCTCTCCCCTCCATCCCCCCATGTGCGCCATACAGCTGCAAACAAAATAAAAATAAAAATAATAAATAAATAAAAATCCCTCTACCTTCAAACCCAACCATCTATCTCACAAGTTTAGTATTCCTTAATTTTGGGAGGTGTGCCATTGAGCCTAATTTTTTCAGGCTGTTTTCTTTTTTTGAGCTGGGTAGGACGATTTTTTTTTAGTTCGGGCAAGTGCATCTAGCTCCTAAACTTCATGACCATCCTTAGTAGGGTATGTTTGGTTTGAGGGGAGGAAGTGAAAATGAGTAAATTGACTAAATTGCCACTAATGGGAAGAATATTCTTTTTTGTTGAGAGTATATTTTTGGAATATTGAAAAGTTTTTATGGGCAATTTAGTAAAGAGATGGGTAAGAAATTTCTCTCTCCCCTCTCACTCCCTTCCTCTCCCTCAAACCAAACATGCCATATTTGATAAACAATGTGCATCATTGCAGTTACAATATTATTGTTGGTTTTTTTAGTTTGATCGAATTTTGATTTTAATCTCTATAATTTTAAATCAATGGTTTTAATCCCTATAGATTCATAAGAATTTGATCTGAATTTAACACTCAGTCCCTTTACTTTTAACATTTTTTTGTTCTGATCTATATACTTAGACTAAGATCAAATCCTTATCAAATTATAAGGATTAAAACCTACTATTTGAAGCTGCAGGGGAAAAAGTTCATAATTCAATCCATTTATAAGGACTTGTAAGCTGTAACAATATTAACCCAACATTTAACAAAAGATAAACTTTCTTACTCTCTCTCTCACATTTTGATTAAATTGGAAATTCAAATCCAATTGTTTTGAAGGGGGAGATTGCAATCAGAGACCCTGCTTTCTACATGTTTTATCTTAAAAAGCTCTAAAATGACAGGTTGGCCTTTTTAAATTTCCTTACAAGATAGGAAATAGAATATGATCTTCAAAGTGGCATAAAGCCATCGATACTTATTTTTTTGGGGTTACATTAATCAATTGTGCATTGTACCAAACTTTGAGTAGTTTTATTTTATTTGTATGGCTGCATAAAAGATAAAAACCCAAGCTACTGCCAGAAGGGAAACTTTGGTCTAGAAATATGCCCTTATGAGTACGACAAACACTAATTTCAATATAATAATAAGAAAAAGACACAAAATAAGATGTGCCAACAGATTACCCAACTATCCATGAAAAAAGACAAGCACCAATTTTCTTTTCTCTTTCTCAAGAGACAGGTTTGCTTTTGCCTCTGAATATATAATAGTACCTCACATTCACAGAAGCTTCACCACCACCACCATTTCCTTCTCTGACCACAACAATACCACAAAATCCACTTAAAAAGTCTTATCTTTTTCATTCTTTCTGAGAAATATGGGCAATGCAGCTTCCTGCACACCTTCCTTGATGATGATTTCAAATGGGGCAACAAAGGTCTTATATTTAGATGGGAAACTAGAGTCGTACACAAGGACAGTGAAAGCTGCAGAACTAATGTTGGATAATCCTGGCCAATTTGTTTGTGACTCTAGCTTCCTCAAAGTAGGCCATAGGATTCAGGGGCTTTTAGCTGATGAAGAGCTTGAGAGGAAAAAGTTCTACTTTCTTCTTCCGATGGAGCTGCTTTACTCTGTTCTCACTCATGAGGAAATAAGCTCTATGAATTATAAGGCTTCTAGGGCTCTCAAGCATGGAGGTTTCAACAATCTGGGCAAGATTTTTCCCGTCTGTATGTTTCCCTCTGAAGCAAAGAGATTGGAAGGTCATGATAATGGTGATGATGATTGTAAAGTGGGTTTTGAGGGAGACATTGTTGAGAAAAGATGCTTTACAAAGCAGGGGTCTTGGAGACCTGCATTGGAGACCATTGATGAAATTCCCTGAGAGGATTTTGATGAAGATCAAGTTTTTAGTTTTTTTTTTGGGTATGACTTGTACTTGGAAGTAGATATCTTGATACATATATTGTAAGTTTATATTAGATTTGTATACATATGATACTCTTTCTTATGCAAATCCTGCTCTGCAATCTCCATAGATTTGGAGTTTTTTCCCACTCAGGAATGTTGCAAGTTTGGATCTGCTCATTTCTTGGAAATCCTACTGGATCTGAGTATCTGTTTCGTTTTATCTATATTAGTACCATTCTTACTGTAACTAAACCCTAAAAAGTGAAGAAAGAAAGCTTCTTCCCTCCTTCCCTCCTTCCGTTGCTAATTGTATTTGAATCCAAATGCGTTTGACAAATATGAATAACAGAATAAGGAAGATGCTTGGTCATATAGAATCTTTGTCAAATATTTATTTAATTTAAAAGTTTAAGCTTCATCAACTGGGTAACATATGTGCAACAAGAAGCTTCACAAGAGGGTTTTAAAGAAATGAAAGGGGATAGTCTGCTTTGGAATCATTTAGAGTTCCAATTCATCAGATGCCCAGTACAGATTCCAAAGACAGTCAGCTTAAGTATTTTGGATCCTTTGACATTAAGGATTGCTAATTTGGAGTTTGTATTAAAAAAAAAAAAAAGAATTGATTAGAAGAGACAAGTCTTACAAAGTAGGAATCTCAGCTAATGCAATGAACTAACCACCAACTCAACTATTTGCAGTGTTTTAAAACAGAGCAGAAACAGGGCAGCCTGAAGTCCAAGTTCTTCTGAATGACAATGGTGTGAGAAATATTTTTTTTTTAATTATTATAATTGTGAAGCAAAAGTCAAATTTCGAAAATGATGTAAAATATAAAACGTAACGATAGAAAAGGTAAATCTCAAGTTGATTTAATATATATATATATATATATATATATATATATATTTGGGCTATTTTCGAATTTAAGAATCGCAAGTGTCTTGTAGAATGTGCTTGAGATAAGACGGTCAAATAAATGGAGAATTTTCTGAAACTTATCGTCAGCTCTATTGGACTTAATTTATACTGGGTGAATATGTAATTTCAAAATTATAGTCAATTTCGTATATACTTAATTAATTATTGTTTTGACATAATGATCTGTAACTTCGTTGCTGAAGAAAAGGAATTCCAAGGTGTTGTTTGGATCTGGGGATAGGTAACTTTACAATTGATAATGGTCCTCTGATTTTGGATTAAGATAAAGGGGGAAAAAACTATGGATGTACACAACTCGGAACTTGTCTCCCACATTGTTTGTTTCTTTCTCTATAATCAAACAAAACACAGAAGAGGAGGACAAATGAAGAAAGCCACATAACCTTATTTTTGAATGTTCAAATCAAGAGAAGCGACAAAAAAGAAAAAAAAAAGGGTATGGTTTCAAGTTAAACAATGAAAGCTACAAAACCATCATCAAAGGAAATCGACTAAGATATATATAATTAAGCATCTTCATGATATGCTTTTGACAGCAACTGTTCTGTCTATTACTATATTTGACAAACTGAAATTACAGTTCTCTTGTGTAGGAAAAAAATGATGCTGTTCCAACCAATCCTTCAATTCCCTTTTTCCTGGAAAATTCACCACTCTCTTGTCCATGAACACAGAGGACAAAATTTTATTTCCTGAAGATTGGAGTTTGAATATTATTGATGCAACAACCATCAAAGTGATTACCAAAAACCATTTTTACATCATTTGATTAATTTGAATTTTGCCAAAAGTGAAACATGATTAAATGTCAATCACCCATCTGGAGATTGATTATAATAGGGACCACTCCACATCAAAAAAGGAAAAAAGAAGAAAGTGAAAATGCCCAAAAGGTATCATCACCTTGCTTTTTGCTTGTAAACCAAAACCACAAGATGAAATGAACGCTGAAAAGTAATCTGATTACCAAACAACCCAAAATCCCCCTTTTCCTTTTTCATTTTTTTTATTTGATTGAAAATTCAAAATTCAGAGTAGGATCCTATCCTATCTATTATGCACCGCCGCTACAGATCCCGGTGAGTGAAGCCGGGAATATATTGCAAAGACTCCCTGCCGTCGAAGCTCCGTCGTCGACGTCGGTGGTCGGAGGGAGAACTCTCCCGTTCGCGAATAACACTCGTCCACCATTCCTCTGTTGACCCATGACCACTCCTTCGAGCTCCGCAGCCGTGCCGTAAAACGCGCCGTCGCCGAATCTACGTTCCACCTCAAGAAAGTCACCGAGCGAAGCTGCCGGCCTCGCGTCGCCATCCCTGCACAGGCTCCACCATCTCCTCCGCCTTTCTGCCACGAACGCCGCCGCGTCCACTGCCTTCGCTCTCCTATTTTTCTTATTAGGCTTGATGCCTCTCCAAGATCCGCCTAACGGTGCGGCGGATCCAGCGGCGGCGGAATGCGGGTCTCGGTGCTGAGATGGGACTCTGAACGTAATGGCCGGGAAGCTCACTCCCATCAAAGTACCCAAAGTAGTGCTTCTATCGTGGAAAAACGATCCCGTGGACTGTCAAACACCGAAAAGAAGATCAAATCACAAATTCAAGAAGAAAAAATCGGGAATCAGGAAACTAAGATCGAGATACCTCAGTGTCAAGATCGGAGGAGGAAACGGAGGAGATGGTCGGCGACGATGGAGCAGGCAACAATTCACTAGCTGGATCTAGCATTTTTGTGGACAGTTGAGAGATAAAACTCGATTGCTCGTGAGATTTTTGAAGAAGACAGAAGTGGCAACGATGAGTTTTGTGGCTGAGGTAAACTTTACTGTGGCCTGTGCTGTGAGAGGCGGAAGTAAGGCACGGAGAGAACGAGAGATGATTGTGTTTGAATTCATGCCAAACAGCTGGGTAAAATGATGTCGAAAATAAAATTGTACAGATTTTTTTTTTTTTTCAAGAACTAAAAAAATGTAAAGCTACAGTTTACCTTATTCATGTAAATTGTCATAAAATGGAAACTCAATTTTATTTCACCTTTTTATTTTATTTTAAAAATATAGATTTTATTATGCTGTATTGTGACAATTTACATGTCATTTGATCATTTACATAAGTTCTAATTAATAGCTTATGATCATAGAAAAAATGCTTATAATTAACTAAGTTGTAAAATTTCCATAAAAATTACAATGACTTGTTCAAAAATCAAAATAAATTATAAGGACTAATAAATTAATTTTTCACAAAAATATTTTATATCTCTACAAGATAACATACATTATTAATGGCAATTTACTTTTTAATAATTGGTACATACTCCTATAATTAAATGGAACGAAAAAATAATTCTTATATGTATTACTGATATACTACTAATATGTGTATATATAGATTATCTATTCGGTTATTTCCTATTTTAATTAAGTTATAATCTGCATTTTTAAAATTTAATTAGGCTCTCCCAAATTTAGTAAGGAAACACCAGAGTTAGTTTTGATGTAAGAGAACCATCATGGTTAGTTGTGTCTCCATAAATATATCACAGCCTTAGATTACTTTGTCTTAATTTAGAGATCCCTCATTCTCTCTCATTGTTAATTAATTCTGTCCAATGAATTGTATATATTAAAAAATTCGTATTAGATTTTGCCACTCTTCACTTTTTTTTTTTTTAATATAAAGATGGACATGCTTCTAGACTCAAAAAACGCTTACAAAGGTATTTATTATGAAGGCAAAAAAAGGGGGAAAAAAAAGGACTATGCTCTTGATGTGGATCTAGGTATGAATTATTTGCTGTTGCAAAATAGTGAAGGAATTTCTTGAGTGTAAGTTTTAAGTTTATTATTTTTATTATCAATTATTGTTGTTTAATATTTATAGCTAGAATATTTTTTAGTTATACATCATTTGGACATAAGCATTTTCACAGACCGTCTTTAACTCGCAATACTCAGGAGGGGTTAGTTTGATTTAATTGGTTTGTTAAATTTCCAAATAAATAAAATAATAAAAAAGATTTAAACACAGTTTATATGAATAGGAGTGAGGACAATAGGCCCATATAATCGTAAGAATAAAGGCAATTGCGTGTGAATTAAGAGTGTTAAAATAAGATAAGCCTTTAATCTTAAAAGATAAGTATGATTGGATTAGGATAATAGCTTTTATTTTCACATGATGTTTTCCTATTTGGTCCTATTGAGTCATGAGACTTGCTACTTTACTAAGGTCAGCCCTAAGGCCAATGAAATTGTTTAATGAGTTTTTAGAGATTAGTGAGAGATTAAATTTTGAAATGAAATTAATTAAATGTCTTTAATTTGTAACAAACAAATTGACAACAACAATTTAACAAATAATAATCACTTTAACATATCAAATGACAACAATTACTAACATACTCACTATTGATTTCAGTAAAAAAAATTAATATCAATAATAACAATAGTTTAATTTAATACTTTGATTTATATTGTTAGAAAAATAATTTGATTTATCAAATGAAACAACAACTAAGATAATATTAACAACTTATTTCACTTACCGTAGCTAGTTCATTTAAAAAAACAAGTAATTTTATAATTAGTCTCTAAAAACTTCATAAAAATTAAGTTATTTGGGGAATCTATATCAAAATTCTCATATTTCAATAATTCACGTCATTTTTTCATTTAAAAAAATAACTAGTTTTTAGGAACCCTATTACTATAAATAATGATTAATATAATCTTTCATTTTTAAATTTGCCTTCATTTTGATTTTGACTCCTCAAGTTTCAAACCAAAAACTTTGGTCAGGTTTTTATTTAACTATGAGGACCAATGTTATAAATAAAATGAAATTTAATGAACTAATTAAAACATATTGTTTGAAATTGAGGAACTAAAACTAAAATAAGAATAAATTTAAAGGATGAAATATTATATTACGTATTAACCTATAAAATAAAATAGAGAGAAAAGAAGAGAAAAATATTCTTAAAATGAAAAATGATTTTACATTTAAAATGATAAAATAATGAATATAAAGACATAATAAAATAATGAGATTCTCATTCCACGAGATAATCAAGCAGAACCCAAAAGAATAATATCAAACAAAGATTCTTAAAAAGATCTTATAAAATGCTTGATGAATAAAATCATATAGTATAATGATATGACCAATTATAGGTAGTGAGAAATAAGCAATGAAAAATGAATAATGCCCTCAAAATTTTAATTCAAGGCAAAGTTTGATTGAGAGCGTATGAGCTATCTCACATGATGCAACGTTGTAACCAAATCCAATTATAGTATTGGTAGATGGGGCAAATTCCATATACAAAATGAAATTAAAAAGAGAAAAAAAAAATAATTTTATTGTTACATTAGTAAAAATACTTCCTTACAAGTCACTACTTAAATCTTGACAAACTTGAATTTGGTCCAACTATTTATTTAGTACTATCTATATTCCTTCATATAAAATATTATTCATAGTGCAAATTGTATTACGAACGAGATTTTATATTAAAGATTAGATATAATTTTTAGTATTCCTTTTTAAAAATATCAAAACAAAAATATTAATGTTTAAAGAATATCGGAGTCTTTTTTCCCATTTTTGCATGATAATTCTAGACTTGCTTCTTTTAATTCAAGGATTTCATAAGGTTCAGACTAATCTGGATTGAATTGAAGACTTTTTTAGGTGAAAGCTCTACTACCAAAAACTACTGTATTTCTCGGTTCAAACTGAGGACCTTAATTAAATTGGAACATCTATCTTCTCTATAGATCCAAGCCACTCTTCTTTATTTGGGAATTCAAGTAAAGAATGAGATTTGATTTGTTGCTAAGGGCATACATGAAAATGAAGTTGAATAAGTCTGAATTATGTGATCACCACTCAGGCTCAATTTAATTTCTATGCTACTTTTTCACTTGGAACATAAGCAATCTTGTCAGGCAATCAATAACACACTGTACATTAATTAATGTTCACCTAATTGAGAACTATAATAATTTTGAATTTGAGTACTGTATTATCAACCTAAAAGGTGCAAATTACACATAAAGTAAAGAAAATAACAGAACACTTAATTGCTTCGGCTTGCTTTTAGGTACACTTGTGGGGCTTGTGCTTGTGGGCTCCCTATCCCTATAACTTTACAGTTCATGGAGTCTATGCAAATTCATGTGAAAGAGCTTCAATCACAAAAAGCATTCACTTATGTCCAATAGAAAGTTCACTATTTTCTTAATTAAAAAGTTTCCCCAATTTATATATCACTAGAGATTGTATTATTGATTGGTTCTTAAAGAAAAAGCCAACTTTGAGAATGTTTTGAAGTTTACAGCTCAGATCAATTAAAAAAAAATTAAATAAAGAAACACGCAAGAAATTCCCCAAATATGTAAATATCAATAAAATAAAATAAAAAAAAAAAAAACTTAGTGGATTGTGGCAATATGTTTGGTGGTCACGTTATTAGGAAGACGCCTTAATTTCATATTTGATGAGAGAAAGAGACTAGTTTGAAATTAAATTTTACAATGAAATTAGTTAAATGCCTTTATTTATTTATTTTTATTTTTTAAAAAAAAGAGGGGAAGAAAAACATGTTATGAAATAACCACAACTTAGACCATGCCAATTAATTTCGTTGAGGGTATTATTATCATTTTTTTGATATTAACATTGAGGCTAATTATATTATTTCATAAAAAAATAATTTCAAAAATGGTTCTTAAGAACTTTATAACAATAAAGCTATTTCAAGAGGGCATTTTAAAATTTTAAAATTTTGATGATCCTTACCTGTGACTTTCTCCCAATTTTTTTAAGTGAGATTGAATTTGAGAACTATGAATGAAAAGTGGAAACACCAAGATTTTTTTTTTCTTCCAATTTATGATTTAATCATGCAAATTAGGAAACAGCATTACCCTGAGATTTTTTTTTTAATATATATATATAACTCATAATAAAATCAATAAACTTGGTAGTGAAAGAAGCTGATGCTATCTTCCAAAAAAAGATTGCTTCATTGAGGATTTTGGGCGTATAAATAACTACATCCGCTCCACATTATAAGATAGAGTTGATTTTTTTTGAAAGATTAAGGAAGCTAGATAAGTTTACTTAATCATATTATATATTGGTTTATTAGTCAAATAAATTTGTTTGAAGAAAAAAATACAAATACAAATACTCTAAAGTAATTTAATTAACTTCCTTAATCTTTTAATCTTTTCAAAAAAGTCAACTTCATCTTATATTTAAATATTCAGTACTAAGTTGCAGCCCTGAAGTTTGAGGATTTGGTCTGTGGGTGTTAAATGAATTGCGTATATGACTAAATATTGGCTAAGAGATCTGCCACCTTCACTGGCACAAGGAAAAGGACTTGCATTGATTCCTTGTGCTACAGTTTACCTAATTCAATTAATAAAAACATCAAAACATTAATTCGTTTTATTTAATTTTTCTTCTTTTACTGAATTCTTACATTTCTTCAATTATAAACATTAATACTTATACTCATAATGTGATAATTAAGACTGGTACAAATGTTGATCAAGTGACATGTAAGTTGTCCTGAATACAAGATGAAAAAGAGTTTTTTTTTTCCTTTCAAAAAGATGAAATAAAATTTATTCTTAAAAAAATTATTTTGTATTTTGTGACAACTTACATGTTACTTAGTAATCATTCACATCAGTTTTAATTAATAGATTAGGAGTATAAAGATCAGTGCTGAATTTTTTTTTAATAATCCAATAAAAAAATTTACAATGATCTATTTAAAAATCAAGCGAAAATAAATAAATAAAAATATTTTATATCTCCTACATTACATTATTCATAAAGTCTCAAGAGGGTACTTTACTTTTTCTATATAAGAGTGCGGGCTTTGTTTGTCTTATAATGAAATGGGACCGAATTTTTTTAATAAAACAAATTATCTTTCATATATGAGTAATATACTAAGGTTAAAAACCAATTTTGCTTATTAAATTTAGGCTTTTAAAGAAAGACGTTAATTACCCGAAAATTTTTTTGGTCTCATTTTTTCTTCGGACGTTAACAAAACGGAGTAGATATGCTTTGGAAGTTTTTTTTAGTAGCAAATTTACCCATTTTTTTTTAATGAGCAATTTTACCTTTGGAAGTTTACAAAGAAGAGCAACAATTCAACGGTCAAGATTAATAGATGGGCAAAATTGCTATATTTTTAAATTTTTGGGTAAAAAATGAGATAAAAAAAAATTCTGGATGATTAGCATTACTCCTTAGGCTAAATTTTTTTGGCGAAAATGGTATTTAACCCAATATACTAATATATGTATCATATAAATTATTCTCTATCTTAATTAAGTTAGAATCAGCATTTTTTAAGTTTAAATAGGCTCTCCCAAATTAAGCAAGGAATAATCACCAAAGTTGATGTAAGAGAATCGTCACGGGTAGTTGTGTCTCCATAACTTGTAATCCTCTGGAGGGCATAATTTGATTTAATTGGTTTAAGTTGCCAAATAACATGAACAACAGATTTAAACATAGTTTATCCGACCAAGGTAACAAAATATAGTTTATCTGAATAGGGGTAATGACAATAAATCCATATAATTTTAAGAATAAAAGGTAATTGCGTGTGTTAAAATAAGATTACTTTTTTTTTTTAATACAAAAATAAGATTACTTTTAATCTTAAAAGATAAATATGATTAGATTAGGATAATAGCCTTTATTTTCTGGGCCCAAAAAATAAAAAAGCCTTTATTTTCACATGATCCTTTTCTGGTTGGTCCTATTGAGTCACGAGACTTGCTCCTTTACTGGGTCAGCCGGCCCTTGAGCCAATTTTTAAAGATACTACCTAGGTTAATTATAAGACATAACGGGCTTTGTTTGGAGAGATTAAGGAAGGTTTAAATAAGCTTACTTAATCATTTTATATGTTGTATATTTTTAGATTATATATTACGAGTAGTTTATTAGTCAAACTAATTACTTTGAAGAAAAAAATAAAAATAAAAATAAAAATACTTTAAAGTAATTTAATTAGCTTCCTTAATTTCTCTAAAAAAGTCAACTATGCCTTATAATTAATGCTGAGGGAGTAACTTATTAGCGTTAAAGAATAAAAAATTGATCATTATATCAAAAAAAATAAAATAAAAAATTGATCAAGAAAGGAAGAAAAAAACTCGTATTTTTATGAACACTTCATTGGCTCTAAAATTGCAAAAAAGGAAAACAAAAATCCCTCTCCACTTTACAATTTTCAGTTTGAGATCCTGAAGTTGTTTTTAAAGACTTAGTCCGAAATTAAAACATGTAGTAAAGTTATCTAAATATCTTTAATTTGTATAAATAAAATGCCAATAACATCTTAACAAATAATCACTTTAACCCGTTGAATAACAACTAACAACAAAGGTAGAGTGATAACGGTATATTTGATGATATTTGATACGAATGGAAACATGATTTATTTTACATTGTCTTTTAATGATATTATTTTTATTGGTGATTGAACATAATTGTTATAGCGTTTGCATTTGTAATGAGTTGAAGTAAGGAGGAGGAATTTGTATGGTGAGATATTTTACACATGGTATACCATCGTATATTAGATGTTGTGATGAAAATAGAGATTGACATAATGATGGTTGAATGTGAAATCGTTTTGTATGAGGATCATGATATATGCAAATATATATGTAATCAATCTTTTTTTTAATCATATGTGGTTTGCATGTGGGCAGGGGCGGATCCAGGAATTTATGGAAGATGGGGCACCATTGGTGGGGGATGCGGGGGTTCGGAGGCAGCGCCCCCGATTTTTTTTTTTTAAAGTAAAGCTTTAAATGCATTAAAAAAATAAAACAATATAAAAAGAAAAGCAAGACTAAGTACAGTTAGAAATAGCAAGGTTGGACACCATATATTTTAATAACAAAAGTATATTACAATAAAAACAATTACAATATCATCCTTCTAGGCCTTATTTTTTGAAATTCCATCATAATTGCTTCATTATCAATGCTATCAAATAAATCTTTTTCAATATAAGACAATACGCAATCATTCAACCATTCATCCCTCATCCGATTGCGAAGTGCGGTCTTGATGTATTTCATAGGCCGAAAATGATCTTTCCACATACGCGATTCTACTGTGCAAAGTTAATGCTAACTTTACAAGTAAATAAACCAAAGGATACACAATATGTTTTTTCTTTTCAACCATCCTCTTGGCAAGATCAGTCATTCCTTGCAAATTCAAAAAATCAGGATCACATCGCACATCAACAATATACGTGTTAAGCTGATATTCAAGCATGACAAAATCATTCGAATCAAAATCTGAAGGATAATAACCAGCAAATACACACAACTTATTCTTGTCAAATGCCGAAAGAGTTGCACGGATTTAAACATGCCATGCATTCCAAAAATTCGAACTAACTTCACTAAAACGATCATTCAACTCTTGAAGTTGAGTATCTATCACTTTGCATAAAATATGTCAACCTTAAAGTGATGCAGATGAGTAACTGATCCTCTACGTTTGTTCTCCCTTGTAGTACACTTTCCATATCAGGGATATCTATATCATGTTTTATACAAAATTCAGAAGTCTTCTGAAATAGATTATCTCACTCATTATCTCTCATATCCAGTAATAACACCTTTGAAATTTTTACAAGAGTCATAGCATTCACAATATCTTGATCTTTTCTCTGAAGTGCTTGTGACAACTCATTCGTTATTGCCAAGACCTTGATCATTAGGTGCAAAAGTAATACAAATTCAAAAGTTTCCATACGCATCATAAGGCCAGAGGCTTCAGACCTTTTTGCATGCATAAGGGTTGTATCATCTTTTATAATTTCTAACACATCAAGCACAGAATCAAACAATGAACACAGACTTATCAATGATCGGTAATGTGGCTCCAACGTGTGTCTCCTGGTCGTGACAAACTCATTTCTTGATTCAAGCCTCTCCCTGATTGAACATCATCGCTTGCAATACCTTTGACTAATTCTTCCAATTGCTTTTCTCTCAAAATATCTGCTCTTTTGCAAGAAGCACCAACTACATTACACACCAACGGTATAAAATTAAAGAAGTCAGTCAATGCGTAAACCTTTTTTACACAAGCTACTAGAGCTAACTGAAGTTGATGTGCAAAGCAGTGAACATAGTAAGCAGAATTATTTTCATCTAAAATCAAGCTTTTCAGGCCACTAAATTGACCACTCATATTGCTTGCGCCATCATAACCTTGACCACGAATCTTTGTCAAGCTCAAGCCATTTTTGGCAAAAATTAACTCAATCGATTCTTTAAGTGAACTAGCTATAGTATCTGAAACATGAACAAGACCAAGAAAACGCTCAATAATGTCACCGTTGCAGTTCACATATCTCAAAACAATGGCCATCTGTTCTTTAATTGATATATCACGAGCTTCATCAACTAGTATAGAGAAGAAACTATCCCCAATATCTGAAATAATAGCTCTAGTAACTAAACTAGCAGCAACATATGTAATATTTTTCTGAATTGAGGGAGCTATCATTTTGAGATTCTCTGGGGCATTATTCAAAGAAACATTATTTACTTCCTCATTGCTTTCACAAAGGAATTTTACAAGCTTCACAAAATTTCCCCGATTCATTGAAGCATCGTCTCATCATGTCCCTTTAAAGCCAAACCTTGTCGTATGAGATATCGAATACATCGAATAGAACCATTCAGACGAATACAATAATCATGTTTGGCTTTGTCAGAAATGTCAGACATAACAATGTCAATATGTTGATTTTGATTCATCAAATCTTTGGCAGCACTGAAGCACAAGTTATGAATGCTTCCAACTTTCCCAACATGTTTAAGAAGCCAAAGTTTCTCCTTCCAATTGCTAAATCCTTCACTCACAAATGAATCGTGACCACCTCTTCCATCACCATGCTCACAATTAAATGAGATAACAATGCAAGCAAAAAAAGATCTTTTGATTCACTATACTCCAACCAAGTGCCAAACTCATTGTACCATTGAGGATTAAATCTACGCATTTTACGCCCAATTAAGGATTGAGGAAAGTTGTCAAGTTTTGGTTGACAAGGACCATTCGTTAGATAAATTCTTCGACTCATTTCCCTTTCTTGAGCATTCTTCGCAACTGTCATAATAGGAAGTCTTTTACCCGGATCAGGAACATACAAATCCAGTGGACCTTCTATTGTTGGTTTGTTCTGACTTGAGGGAGTAGCACACTCATTTTGTTTATCTTGAATTAAATCAATAGATGAAGATTCGGATCGAGAACGTTTAGTACCACTACCACTTGACTTTGTAAAAAAAGAACCTATATACTTTTCCATCCTAAAAAATGGCAAATAACAAAAATGAATCAATAAATAATATTAATGATGTTAAAACCGATCCTAAACACAATTAATTAAAATGAATTTGTATAAATAATGTTTGGCTTGAAGCACGAAAAGGCAAGCTTACTTAATGCAGCCAAGTTAGTAAAAGTATGACAAATGAAACATAAAGCAACAACTTTAGCATAAGCAGTTTCCAAAGCGCGAAGCAACACGAAAAGTGTAGAAACTGTCATGTAATGTAAATAGCCAAAGAATATAATGAAACGTAACACATTATGATGTAATTTTTTTTTAAAAAAAAAATCATAGAATATCCCTGCAATCTGGGACAAACCTTTATGGAATGCGGTGTGAAATTACTCCAATTGCCCCTTTCTCTCGTATGCTCTCTATCTTTTAAAATCTTGTTTACTTTACAAAAGCTTTCAAACACAACATAATTCTACAAACCTCATCTTTAGAGCATTTATTTCATCGCCTACCATTCGGTTCACTTTGTTAATAAATAAAAAAACATTTCTACTCACACAAACCTATCCCATGACCATGGTCCGTGTTTGCTTAGCAATCCAGTATTGTTCCAATCAACTCCCCCCCAAACAGTTTGGCTAGTTCTCTTAAAACATTGGGCAACTCATGAAATAGAGGAGTCTCCAAATTATAAGTATTTCAATTAACACATAACTAATTAACAATATTTCAGGAAAAACCAATTTAATCCCCAAAAATTCACATCTCAATCCCATACGGTAAATGAAGCGTGAAACCAAACTCTGATCTAAAAAATGAAATAGTCTAATACCAAGAGATTAGTGCAAATCGAATGAACAGAGTCACATACTCACATCGGATTCATATTTTTCAACAAAAGGGAAATCGAATTATAAGTAAATCTGATTTATGAACAGAGTGTTCAATAAAATCAAAATCTGTTTATGAATGCAAAATCTGTTTCAACAGAGTCACATACTCAATCATGATTTATGAATGCAAAAGCAACAAAAATCTGTTTCGGTTTCTCTTGGCCAGAGTGTTCAATAAAATCAAAATCTGAGACTAGTCTTACCTGTTGATGTAGTAAATCTGTTTCGATTTCTCTTCGTCAAGCCAGGAACGCGTTTCTTTAAGTTTCTGGGCGTCCGAGCTTCTGGTCGTGCCGATGGAGTATGGACGACGGAGTCACGGAGGTGAGTGGCGATGGCCGATGGACTTCCGAGCTTCTGGATCTCCGGCACTTCCGTAGTTCCGTTCCTTGTCTCTGTCGATTGTCTGGACTCTGGAGTATGGACGACCGTCGACGACGTCTCGCTACTCGATCGCTAGGTCATGAAAGATTGAAGGAGGAAGGAGGGAGAGAGATCGGGCGAGAGGAAGGAATAGAAGGGGGAAAAAAGAAGAAGGATATTTTTGTAATTTAATGTGAAAAATCAAGTGGGGGCACGTGCCCACCTTCTCGCCTACCTACGTCCGCCTCTGCATGTGGGTGGTAGAAACTTTCAGTAGGTACTAAGAGGTGAAATCTCATCCCTTTATATAAACATTTTTCAGATGATTATTCTAGTATGAAGCAACATGAGGCATATATGGAGTGAACCTTGTAGGGTCTATATATTGTTCTCTTGGAGCACAATAGTACAAATGTGCATGCATAAGTCATCCCATCATAACATATTAAATGAATCAATAGTACAAATGTTCACGTTTTAGACATATGATGGTATCATACAGTTACATCAGGAATCTCATAAATCAGGGATCACGTTTCGTTCTCACAGGGCCATTCGCCTCGGCAAGTAACATACTTGCTTAGACAAGTCTACGTAAAACTCGCTTCGGTGAGTGGATTGTTTGCAATACCCATGAGGTTGTTGAGCATGTTTCTTCTAAAACAAAAGGGTGGTATGTTTGGGGACTTGTGAGGAACTTATAGTTGATCATGTATAGAAATATCTAGTTCATTTAGTACACATCCAGACTTGTAGGGTTGTACAAGCAAGTCCTATGAAGCATTTTGGTCTTAAAATATGCGGGTCATACCAATTATACTCACCCTAGGCTTGAGGAGTTTTCTGAAAACTCTCACGAGTGACACCAATAGATAAGACGACGAGTAGGACCACATTACCTGGAACTTATTTGAATAATAATAGTCGAAGAAAGCTTCCTCTTTTTAGATAAGGACCAACTACAAAGCAAAACTAAATTTTAGTCAAGCAATATGATCTCAACTCCGATCGTACCATATTTTGATATGTTATTTCATGATTAATTTTGAGATTTTAATCCATTTTCTAGCCCATTATAAAATGATTTAAACTTATTTGAGTTATGGACCTTTGCATTGAATTACACTCAATTAGGTGTAAAATGGTCCTGAATTGTTAATTTAATAGGAAAATCCCATTAAAAGCCTTTTGAAATAGTCAAATTCTAAATGAGGTTTCTAAACTTAACACAAATTCTAAATGAGGTCAATCATCCCAATTTAGGATTTTAGAATTGAGTTATTTGACCTTTATACCATTTTGCTCCCTCATCTTTTTGATATGTTATTTCATGATTAATTTGAGGATTTTAATCCATTTTCTAGCCCATTATTACATGATTTGAACTTATTTAAGTTATGGACCTTTGCATTGAATTAAACTCAATTAAGTGTAAAATGATCGTGAATTGTTAATTTAATAGAAAAATTCCATTAAAAGCCTTTTGAAATAGTCAAATTCTAAATGAGGCTTCTAAACTTAGCACAAATTCTAAATAAGGTCAATCATCCCAATTTAAGATTTTAGAATTGAGTTATTTGACCTTTATACCCTTTTGCTCCCTTGTCTTCCATGTTCGTCTCATTCCCCTCGATCCCTCTTTTATCCTCTCCTTCGGGTTCCATTGGGATCTTTTTAGGTCTCAGATTCAATTTCAAATAGGGATAAAAATGTATATACATATAAACACCAAAAATTCTTACTTCACTGGACGGGACGGTTCAAAGCTTCTCCATATTTGTTTGTTCATTAATTCTCTTGGAAATATCTTGTTTATCATAGTTGTCGAATTTATCCTATTGATGGGCGGCTGCTTTGTCACTGTGATCGGAGGAAAATATGCCTATATATTGCTTCTTTTTGAACCAAAAGGTTTCCCAGAGGATAAAGACAATAGTTTTTATATCTAGAGCAAGAAAAACATGTGTTGGCTGAGGTAAAGCAAATCACTATACTTGCAATCCTGAATAATCCCACCATGCTATAGAATACATTTTCCTGAGCATTTGAAATGCGATCCAGCTGAACATAAAAAAATTAACTAGATTGGGACAGATATACAAACTTGAAAGCAACAATTTTTGTTGTTGTAGGGCTTACTATGTTTTTATTTTTAAAGTAGTAATATATTATTGGTGAAGAATTTGACCTCCTCCTCTGTGAATTTGAATCTTGAGACCTGGAGAGATCCCAATGGAACTTAAAGGAGATGAGAGGAGAAAAATGGAGGAGAATGAGATGGAGAGAGAGCAAAAGGTATAAAGATTAAATAACTCAATTATGAAATATAAAATTGGGATGACCAACCTCATTTAAAATTTATTAAATTTGGGAGTTTGATTTAGGGTTTGACTATTTTAAAAGGCTTTTAATAAATTTATATTAATTTAATTATGCAATTATTTTCTTATACTTTTGATGATGCTTCCTTTGGTCATAATTATAAGACTAAGTTTGTAGTGGAAATTGCACTATAAACTTAATCTTATAATTAGAATCGGAGGTAATACTTTATTTAATATTGTATTGTAGAAAGTTGGAAGAAATTGGAGTGAAAACTGGAAATGAAAAGAAAAAATCCAAACTAATGTTGCTGAAGGACCCCAAATTAAAAAATGACAGAAAATGGACCAGAAATTAATGACACTTTAGTACCCAAAAATTAAAAATGCCAACTTAGTTCCCACGAAACTGCTGCGTTTTTTGCACCATTGAAATGAGGGCTCTTTTTTCTGATATACTGGGCACTGGGGGGCTCGATTGGTACAAGGAATTGGTGGGGAGGGAAAGGAACTTTGACAAGTTCCTCCGTTTAGTACACATTTTGTACAAATTTTCCCGGAAACCCAAGTTCCCGGGCCTACCAATCTTCCCTCATATGTGGGAAGATCAGATCCCACCAAAATTGGTGGAATCTCAAGTTCTCATGTCACTGTTCACATTTTTTTGGACGGATTTATCTATGAAATTCGAACTTAACAGAAAGTTCGAACTTGATGGGAAAATTCAAATTTGGCGAAATTTTATTTTATTTTTACACGAGTTCGAACTTAATAAGAGCATATTTTTTTAAAATATATCTTAGCAAAAAAATTATGTTTCTTTTTTATTTTGAATTAATTTCTTTTGAGGGTAAAATAGACATTTCCTAATTCTTTACCAACTACTACCCCTTCATTTTCTTTTTACCAAACAACTCATCTTTTTTCAAGTCATCTTCCCTCATCTTTCAAATCTTCTTTTCCCTCCTCCAAGTTTCTTTCCCTCCTCCAATTTTCCTTGTACCAAACAGCCCTGAGTATTCGAACAGAGGGAGCTGGAGGAGGGACTCTTGACCATTGAGGCCGACTAAGACGAGAGGGAGAGAATCGGAGGGAAGGAGACGGAGAGCACCACCACCGTCGACGACGTCCCACCATCGTTTTCTCTCTCATCGTCGGAAGTTGCTACCTTCACTACCACCATCCGCCTTCTCATTACCACCGTCACTGGAGATCGCGCTCTCTCACTCCACCATTTCCATCTTTGGCTTTTATTCCTCATGTCTGACGTTTTTATTCATCATTCTTCATGGCTACTATGAAATTAAGGTTGGGAGTGACAATATCAGTCTTGATGCCTGGCTAAGCCTCTCAACTTTTGAGGATTCGTGATTTGGTTTTGGTTCTCGATTTTTTTTTTTAAAATTTCCTATTTATATTATAATTTTTAGCTAAGACCTGACGAGTTTCAGAAGGATTTTGTTTTGAGATATTTTAACTCCATATTGTTGAGCCAAGATTATTTACTTTGTGATTGGTTTGAATTATTGTATTTGGTTAATTTTTTTTTTTTTATGTGTTTTCTATTAATTCATTGAGACTAGGCTTGTCATGTGAATACTAGTTTATGTAGTTGATTTGGTTTAATTTGAGTGTCGCGAATTTGCATTTATATTAGAGAAAACATTTGCATTAATTCAATCTATTTCACATAGCAATGGACTCTTTAATAATATTTCTAAGCAATAGCTATAAATGCGATTGTAAAAATAACTATTGATTAGAAGTGTTAGACCCAATGTGATTGTTTGGGATTTTTCAATTAGACCTGATGAATTTCAACTCTTATATCTTTTCTTAGACAATAATAGCTCATGAGAATTCACTTTATTCATAGTCCATTAACCATTCAATTTTATAAAGAAAACACACAAAATAGTAGCTTGAGATTTAATTTTATTGCATCCAATTAGTTGTAGTTGAAAAATGATTTTTAAAACCAACACGATGTTTTCTTACATTTTAGATAGGGAAAATGACAAATAAATACCATTTGAATTTGCAAAATTCCCAGAAGCCCACTGAATTTGTAAAAAGGCTGAGAGAGGACAAGGACTTTTGAGGGATATGCAAATTCATGCAAAATGACTACAATGCCCTTGCCCTTAAGTATGTGAAAATAGGTTCTGCAAACTCATTCCCATTAAAATTTGCATTCGCCCTTGCCTGCTGTAGCCCCAGTCCGTCGTCTTCACGCGCCGTTGTGGACGACGCACCCTCCGCCGTGGACAGCGCACTTGCCGCCGTGGTCGCCGGCGTCGTCAGCTCTGTGGATCATGTTTTGCAAGATGCCCTGTTCTGTGACTAGAAAACAGAGACTTACAGAGTATGATAATTCTCAAGAATGATCTTATCATTCTCGAGAATTGATGTATGGTCTTCCCTCAATTCATTGCAATTTTCTAAACATTCTCGAGAATTGGAAATGAGTTCTCAAGAAATATCGGGATTTTATAAGTTTTCTAAGTATCTCAGGAATTCTCTGTGCAAAAATAAAATCATCATTCTCGAGAAATCACAAAGGGATTCTCGAGAATTGTTCAGACAGAGACTTATGGAGAAGTTCTTTTAAATGAGGATTCTCGAGAACTGATGAGATTGAGCAAATCATTGTGTTGTCTCATTCTCAAGTATCACTTCAAGACTCTCGAGAATTGGCGAGACAGAAACAATACTGGGTCTCATTTAACTTCGCATTCTCGAGAATCATCACACCATTCTTGAGAATTATCGAGCATTGGCGAAATCTGAGACATAATTTTTTTTTTTTTTGCATTCTCGAGAATCACTCTGCGAATTCTCAAGAATTAGGATCATTCTCGAGAACTAACATATAATTCTTGAGAATTGTCGGGTATTTTTTAACTAAGGCATATCATATACTTGGCTTCATTCTTGAGAATCCATATGAAATTCTCGAGAATCATCAAGCCTGAGACGTTTCGTTTCATTTTGCCTAACTTCGTCTCTTTTTAGTTCATTTTCTCCGTCATTATCTCCTTCCCTCTAAAGCCCTATTCTCTTCTCCGTTACTCTCTCTGATTTTCTTCGTTATCATTTCTCCCTTTTTCAAAGTTCCGACTATTGGGTTCCTGCCATTACCGTCGATTGTTCTTCATTATCGTTGATTGAACCTCTATTTCCTCTCTCAAAACCCATTTCTTCAAATTCATTTTCATCTCTCAAGATTGTCGGACCCTCCTTCGGAACCCCTTTCTTCAAATCTTCATCTTTTCATTCGATAATCTCTTTGCAATGGGTAAATCCTCCTCTGAGTCTCCTGATCAGTCGCCTCCCAAGAAGACTCACACAAAATTTCGCCCGAAGGTTAAAGCCTCTGAGAAGAAGGAACAACCAAAGATGAAACTAAGGGGCAGTGTGGTCATTTTGCATGAATTTGCATATCCCTCAAAAGTCCTTGTCACCTCCCAGTCTTTTTACAAATTCAGTGGGCTTCTAGGGGTTTTGTAAATTCAGATGGTATTTATTCGTCTTTTTCCCTTTTAGATATAAGTAGTTTGATAAAAGCTCTTAAAAGAATGACCCGAATGTTATATTTTATTGTAATTCTTGGTTATAAATATTATGCATTTAACCTCAAAGTATAAAGACACAGTCAAATCAATAACGCCGTTGCCGGGGCATTCATTTTTAACTAATTAGTTAACTAAGTGTCAATTTTCTTATTGATTGGGGTTGCTTGTGAGAGCTTGTTTTTAGTGCTTTTGATTTGTCTAAGTGTCAATGGCGCCATTACGATGTACCTTTAACGCCCTCAAGTTCTTTGTCCTTATATATAAGTTTCTTTTAACCAAATTGGGGTTCTAAAAAATATTAAAAATAATAAAAATGTAGGAAATATAACTTTTTCCGATAATGCCTTTATTTATGAATGAGTAAGAGAGAAAAACAGGAATAATGAAAAAATGATGAAAGATAATGTATGAGGGAAATGCGATTGAGAGAATAAAGAAAATGAGTCAACATTTTAATTAATGCAATGTATGAAATTAATTAAAAATAAAATTAGTAAAAATGTATTTATTATCTAGACCCATTTAAATGAAACCTTATAAAAGGGATAAACTCATTTTTTAAAAAAAGGATTGATGAAATGAGTACTATTCAAGTCTAATATTAGATTGGGCCTAGTCTTTTTTTTTTTTTTGTTGTTGTTGTTGTTGTTGTGAAAAGCTATTTATATTATTACTGCAAACTGGTGCAATACATGAAAACAAACTAAAGATGAAATACAAACAAAGCCAAATCAAATACAATAAAATAAGTTAAATACAAGAACGGCCAATCACAGTACATTAAAGATTTAAGAGTAGAAGTAGAAGTATGGACAAAACGGGCATCCTCGACATCCAAGGTTAGAAGTGACATGAAAGAAAATGTTGGTTGTAAAACCTACTCTAACGGGCACACCTCCTTATAAGCATTGGCTGCAATTAGAGCAGCTGCACAGATACCTCGACTTGGGGTAACGATTAAAGAAAACCCAACCTCAGAAGGAAGAAAACTCATGATATCCTGAAGAACACTTCTGCTCCTCCGTTCAAGCAAATATGGCGACCTCGACCACACACCGAACAACACCTCTTGAAATCTTCCCCCAAGAACGTAGATCCGAGCCAACATGTGATAGTCAAATCTAATAACGTTTAAACAACTATTCAACCAAGAGGATTTATATTCAGATCTCACAGATCTGTATATTTTCTGAGAAAATAAGAACACCACCACAAAACCCAACACCACAAAAAAAGAAACAAAAGATAGATAGCTCTCATCGTCGCAAACATATCTGAAGAAGGAGAGGAAAAAACTCGTCACAAGGATGAGAGAAGTCCACAACCGCCAGAAATCAAAGGGAGAAGGCCACAGATCAAAGATCTGGGAATCGATCTACCACTTTGACGCAATTGTGGTATAAAATGATACTCGCTGGCGGCTTGTGATGGTGGCACAAGCCGCCGATGAGAAAGAGAAAGGAGGGTCGTGAGGCAGAAAAAAGAGAATTCAAATTTTAGGGTTACTTTGGCAAGCCCAAACTTGGCTTTGATTGGGCCCTGGTCCATGATAAGAAAAATAAAAAGTAAATGAATTATGTTGAACATTGTGAGCAACTTGCAAGGCAACAACTATTGGCCCATTTGGCAATTTTCTATTTTTTTGTTACGTTTTTGGCCAGCTATAAGGAACAAGTTTGAATATAGGGCCGATGAGTTGGCGCAGATGGTAAGGAACGGGCTCAAGTCCCAAAAGGACGAGAGTTCGATTCCCTCTGCCGTTGTGAGGGCTCCTTCGGTAGGCAATCTCGTAAGTACCCTTGTAAGTGCTCAAAGAGCCCTGGGGCCGTACCCTGGCCTTGGTGGGGGACCGGTGCCGAACCCACCTAAACTTTTTATTATATATAAAAAAGTTTGAATATAGAGTTTTGATGGTTGCGAATGCGAGTCTTTTTCTTACTTAGCTAAAAAGTGAAACTGTCACACAACTTTTGGAGCTAAATTGAAGACTGTTCGCTCATAAATTTCCCCATAACTGCCATAAGGTCATAATCTAAATTACTATCTTTGGATTATAAACTATGTCTTATATTTAGGATCAGAGGAATATCAAATTTGCACGACTAACAGTGAAATGACTATGTTATACTCACATTCTAACCCATATGGCAATCATATCATCACCAACCTATATTGCCCGCAATGTCCACAAGGACCAATCACATGTGGCCACTAGGCCTTAAAAGCCCCCTTCCCAGATAACAAATAAACATATATTAGGAAAATGACAGGTTTAACAAATTATGAGAAAAGGCAGCCGAGATTGAAAAAAATGGCGATAGTGCTCTCAAGAAAAAAACTTGCTTAGGTGCCCTCTTCCTTGGAGGAGGATGATCTGCTTAACAGGAGCTCTAAGAAGATTAAGAATGGAGATTTCCTAAACAACTCTGAAGACTGGCCATAGCTCGGTGGTAATCTGAAAAAACATTGGGAGTCTGGCCCTTCCTTTGCTGAGAAGTTACAAGGCATAAATGTGAAGGATAAGAAAGCAATCAGTATAGAGGATGTTAATGCTCTATCGGATGACCCCATTTCTGATTCTGAAAATGAAGACTTAGAACCTCTTTGCAAAATTACTGAAGACCCAGATAGGAATTTTCCTACTTTCTCCTTCTCGGAAAGGATGAAGAAAAGACTTTACAAAGCTTGGAATAAAGCTCTCATTGTGAAATTGCTTGGTAAAGAAGTTGGTTATAAGCTGCTTCTTTCCATTCTTCAGACGCTTTGGGCAAAAAAAGGTGTTATTACCCTTATCAACATTGGTAATGGCTTTTTTGTTGTCAAATTCTCAAACAAAGAGGAATGTTCTAATGCTCTAACAGGTGGACCGTGGATGATTTTTGACCACTATCTTACAGTGCGGCCCTGGGAGCCTCTCTTTCACCCTTGGAGAGCAGTTATTGATAAAGTGGTAGTCTGGGTGAGAATGCCAAAGATTTGTCTGGAGTACTATGATAAGGAGGCTCTTAAGTGGATTGGAGACAGAGTAGGGGACATTATCAAGATAGATTTTAATACTTCTTGTCATCTTAGAGGCCATGCAAGAATCTGTGTGCTTGTAGACTTGAGTAAACAACTCATGGCTGGGTTCTCGCTGGATGGACATGATTATTACGTGGAATATGAGGGACTCCATTGTCTGTGTACTAATTGTGGCATCTATGGTCATAAAGCAGAAGAGTGCAAAGCAGGGGAAGTAAAAAAGAAATCAGATTTAAGAGAGGGGGAAAACATCGCTGAGAACGTTAAGGGAGATTCAACTATGGTGGAAGCTAAGTCTCATGAACAAGATGTTTGGAAAATCGTTCCAAACCCAGACGACAGAAACGTGCCGGAAAAGGGAATCAGGGCGATACTCTCCGACCAGCTAACGGTGGTTCTCGATTTAAAGTCCTTGCCGACAACTTGGTGGGAGAAACAGTACGTCAACAGAAAAAAAGCACTGAGGCTTCCGTTGCACAGTCAGTCGTAGAGATCCAAGCGAATTCGCAAAGTATCCCCAGTGTACGGAAAATTAGAGAAAAAAGGGAAAAAACTAGATCAAAAAGCAACCTAAGCATAAAGGTGTGCCTAAATCTTCCAAAATTGGGTCAGTCACCGGGCAAGAGCAGAGAAATGATAAGAGATCCAGAGAGTCAACGCAGCCGTTAGCTATAACCGAGAAGGAGCAGAGCTTACCTGAGGAAATTTCGAGTGAGGGCGTCATGGTTATACAGACAAGGATTACGACTTTTCATCAGGGGAGCAAAAAGGCGATCTCGATTTTAGGGGAGGAGAGAGATGAGACATCTCCTGCGGTTTCTCCTTTAGAAGTGGGGGTGGATCTTTTCTCTTCCAAACCGCATGACCCTGGCGAGTGTGGGCCTCCCAGTGGACCCTTAGGGAAGTTTTGGGCCGAACTTGAGGCGAGTAAAGCTGAGTGTGAAATGGTGGACCAGACTCCTTTGGATGATGAGAGTGAAATGGTTCCCAAAATTGGGCCTAAGATTTTGGGTAATTATGTTGGGTCTCCCAGTAAATATTTGTGTTAAAATGGGGCTGGTCAATTTTGTTTTAAATTTTAGAAAAAAATTTGTCTTTAATTGTTTTAACATTTATTTTATTCTCAATTGAGTTAATGTTTAACATTAATTTCTGGAATGTTAGAGGAGCTTGTGGTAGGAACATGTTTCAGAATATTAAGCTTTTGTGTTCCAAAAATAACCCTGCTATGATTCTTCTCGCTGAAACTAAATGTGAATCCGATGGGCGTCTCCAGTGTCTGAGAAACTTGGGTTTCGATGGTCTGGTCTCGGTTCCGAGTGTAGGCCGGTCTATAGGTATTGTTGCAGCCTGGAAGTTCAATATCCTGAATGTCTCTGTACTCCGTTCCCACCGGCAGTATCTGCACCTCAAATGCAGTGGGGGCGGAATTCCGCCGTTTGTGCTAACGACCGTGTATGCTTTGCCTGAAGCCAACCATAAACTTGTGCTTTGGGAAGAACTGAGGGGCTTGGCTTCGTCGACTGTGGAACCTTGGGTTTTGATGGGGGATTTTAATGACATTGCTTTGTACGGCTGAGAGGACGGGAGGTAGTGGTGTTAATGATGCAAGGTATAATTTGTTCAACAATCGCATGCGGCAATGCAATCTTTCAGACTTAGGAGCGATCGGACCAAAGTTTACATGGAGAGGTCCTAGGTTGAGATGGAAGAAGGTTGTTTGAACGTCTAGATCGGGCAGTCGCCAACCAGTCATTTCGCGTTCAACTTTCGGATTGTATCGTTCAGGTATTGCCTCGGTCCCATTTTTCGGACCATAATCCGATTTGCCTGAAATGTGGAATTTCTTCTGTTTCTAGAATTTGGAACCGTCCATTTAGATTTGAAGCAATGTGGATCTATCATGATAATTATTTTGAGTTCCTTTCGAAAGCTTGGACTAATCATAATGATCTGAGCTACTCTCTGGATAATTTTAGACAGCTTCTTGGCCCTTGGAATAGGGATGTTTTTGGTATGGTTGAGCAGAAAAAGAGGAGTATTTTGAATAGGCTTGATGGTATCCAGAAATTGAATGGGTACCCCTACTCTGATTTTCTAATTACCCTTGAAAGTGAACTTCAAGATGAGCTTGAGGATCTTTTGAAGTTGGAGGAGGTTCAGTGGTTTCAAAAGTCTAGGAGAGTTTGGATTTTGAAGGGTGATAGAAATACTAAGTTCTATCATTTAAAGTCCAAAATGAGTAACAGGAGAAATCATATTGTCGCTTTTAAGGATGATTAAGGGAATTGGGTGGAGGATGAGGATGATCTAAAATCGCTTGTGGTTAGGCACTTTAAATCTATTTACTGCTCTTATCCGCCTGATGTGTTTAATATTGTTACCAGGTCTCGGTTCCCTTGTATTGATGATTCCTTGCTAGATAATCTTTCCATGGTTCCTTTGGATGAAGAAATTAGGGCTGCCTTGTTTTCTATGGGAGTTATAAGGCGCTTGGGATTGATGGTTTCCCTCTGATTTTTTATAAATCTAATTGGAATATTGTGGGACCGTCTCCCTGTGAGTTTGTGAAGAAAGCTTTTAATGGGGAGATGTCTCTTTCTGAAGCAAATAGGACTCTCATTTCGCTTATTCCCAAGAGGGATAATGTTGAATATGTCTCTCATTTTAGACCTATTTCCCTTTGCACGGTGCATTATAAATGAATCACTAAGGTGATAGCGAATAGATTGAGGGGGATTATGAATAAAGTGGTGTCTCCCTTTCAGTCTAGTTTTAACAGGGAAGATGCATTCAAGATAATATCATTGTGGGCCAGGAGATTCTGCACATTATAGGGAAGAATAGGAGCAGGAAAGGGCTTATGGCCGTTAAGATTGATATGGAGAAGGCCTATGACAGAATCAATTGGGTTTTCTTGAGGAATGTTCTGATGGAGGTAGGATTTGATGATAAATTTGTTGATATTGTTATTAACTGTGTATCTTCAACTTCTTTTAATGTGTTGTGGAATGGCTCTCAGATTGAATTTTTTAGACCTGTTCGAGGTATCCGGTAAGGGGACCCCCTCTCCCCCTTGCTATTTGTATTATGTATGGATAAATTATCTCATTTGATTTGTGATGCTGTTGATGATGGGCGTTGGAAAGGCATTTATGTGTCCACAGGGGGTCCCAATGTCTCTCATCTTATGTTTGCAGATGATATTCTCCTTTTTGGTGAGGCATCGGAGGCTCAAGCATCTTGTATGATGAAGTGCGTTCATGAGTTTATGAAGGGGTCTGGGGGAAAAGTTAGCAACAGCAAATCCTCAATTTTTCTCTCTCCTAAGGTTCCTATTCATACTAAGCTCCGTATTAAGGAGATTACCAAGATGAATATTTCTAGTGAGATTGGGAGGTATTTGGGCTTTCCCTTATCGCACAACAGGTATTCTAAGGCTAAATTTCAGTATATTGTTGACATGGTTAAGTCTAAATTGAGTGTATGGAAAGCGAACAATCTCTCTATGGCTGGTAGGATTACACTTGCGAAATCAGTTATTAGTTCTATTCCCTTATATCCCATGCTTGTGGCTAAGTTGCCTAAACAAATTTGTAAGGAAGTGGAGAGACTTCAAAGGAACTTCATATGGAGCCATGATGAGTCCAATAGAAGTTTTCATGTGGTTGGTTGGGATTCTATTACAAGATCTAAGGATTGTGGAGGTTTGGGGTTTCGGAAGCTTGCCTCGGTTAACCAAGCTTGTGGGGCGAAGCTGGCTTGGAAGTTGATTATGGGTGAGAAGGGTCTTTGGGCTGATATCCTTTTTCATCGATACATGATTAGGGAGGAGGATTCTCTTCTGTCTTGTAGGCCTGGAGATTCTCGAATCTGGAAATTCATTTGTGAGCAAGGAGATTTAATCTCTAGAGGGTCGAAATGGTAGATCCGTAATGGCCTTGGGGTGAATTTTTTTCATAACTGCTGGATTGGTGAGGGTGTATACATTCATGATTTCTGTCTTCGGGATCCTACTGAGGACGAAGGGAGTTCGGTGGTGGCGGATTGGACTACTGGGGGCATGTGGGATATAAATAAAATATCCACGGTTGTTAACCCTGCAGTATTAATAGGATTGCGGCTGTTTTACCTCCCAGAGCTGATGCTAGCTTTGATTGTCTGGTGTGGGGTGCATCCGATGATGGTAGGTTCTGAGTTAGGAGTGCTTATTTCCTCATTGAGCCCGACCCTCCATTGCATAGAGATAAGTTGTTTAAGATTATTTGGAGGTGGAGCGGAGCCGAGAGAATCAGAGTCTTTATGTGGAAAGTTGCTTTAAACAAGCTTCCGACCAATGTCTGGAGGAGCTCTTGGCTCAATCTTCGGCTCTCTGTGGGTTTTGCAATTCAGAACCGGAGGATGTGCTTCATATTTTACGTGACTGTGAGTATGCCAAGGGTATTTGGTCTGTTTCCATTAAACGGAGATACGCCTCCTCCTTCTTTTCTTTGAATCTTAGGGATTGGCTGTTTTTTAATCTTAACAAGCAGGTTGGTTGTATATGGGAGGAGCACTGGGATTTGTTCTTTGGGGTTGTTATATGGAAGCTATGGGATTGGAGAAACCAGTGTGTTTTTTTATTGTAATTTCAGTAAGCCATGTAATCCATATTCTGTTCTTTCGGCTATTTGGCCTAGATTTGTGTTGGATTGTCCCAGGTCGAGCTTTCCAGTTAGGCGAGGGGTAGCCCTATTCGCTGTTGGGAGAAACCTCCTCTTGGATGGTTTAAATTGAATATAGATGGAGCTATGTCTCAAGTATCGGCCGCTGCAGGATGTGGGGGAGTATTACGTGACTGTTCAGGGAGCTGGATTGTGGGTTTTTGCAGGTCGTTGGGTGATTGTTCTACGAGCTCTGCTGAGGAGTGGGCTGTGGTAAATGGCCTCCAACTAGCTTGGGATCTAGGTTTTAAAAAGCTCATTCTGGAATTTGATGCAAGTGTAGTTATTAATCTCATTTTAGATAGCTTTTGTATCTCTTGTAGTAGCCTCGTTTTAAGGGCTAGGGATTTGCTTAGTTTCAATTGGCAAGTAGATGTCAGGGTTATTCCTAGGGATTTCAATAAAGTAGCTGATGCCTTGGCGAAAAAAGCTATTTCTTGCTCTATTATCCTTGATGAGTGTCCCAGTTTCCTTAGGAACCGGGTTGACAGTGAGTGTCTGGGATTCAATTCCCCTTCTATGTAATCTTTTGATGGTAATTTAGGCTTTTCGCCTCCTTTTTAGCAAAAAAATAAAATAAAAAAGGACAGGTTTAACAATGTTAATGGGCTTTGTCTGAAGTTGCAGACAACCATGGGAGGCTCATAGCGGGAAGTGTTTTGATCTTATTTATAGAACACTTCCAATATTTTTCATATAAAATAAAGAAAACTTTAAACCTCATTAACTTTGTCATAAAATTCAATAACTTTTTTAACTCTAGATCTATTTAATATACATAATCTCACATAAAAACAAAGTCAACACAATAATAATAAGTGAAGAGTTAAATTATACATTTACCTCAAAACTTTAATGAGGTACATTATAAATAGGACATAAAAAGTTTCTTTCTCTGCCAAATAAACAGAACCAGAGGAGTAATCATGATCAAGGCCCTCAAGGGTAATTAATAAGAACAGAATACACAGTTCAGATTTTTTTTAAGAAAATATTTTAATATATAGTTAATTTAAAATAAAATTAATACCAAAAAAAAAACTGCATTATGTCTTTTGATCAACAAAGCAATAATGCATATATTTTTATTCTTCCCGTGATCATACAAGAGCAAGCACCGGAAAACTTGATACTTTGCCACTGAAATTGATTACCATGATCCATCTTATAAAAAATAACCGGTGAAGCTATAAAGTAAAGTAAAATGATAGCCGAAAAAAAGAAAAGAAGAAGCTATCAAGTAGATGGAATTTCCCTCTACACGTATCGTATGAACAAAATAATGCCAATGTACATACATTGGGACTGTCAATCAAAATCCTTTTTATCTCCTGTGCATCCTAAGTAAATTTCAAACCTAGCCTATAAAATGACGCAAAAGACATTAACTAACTAAGTCAAATCTACATTGGAGACAAGGAATGGATATAATTATTCCACATTTCAGCTGCAATGGAGTCCCTTGACTGTGTAGCAAGTTCAAGTTGCTCAGCATCAAAAGTATCTTCTAGGGGCTGCATATCAATATCTGACTCTGGTTGTTCCACCTCTATTGGAGGCAGTGATTCTTCCATTTGAACTGAAACATTCTCTTCATACATTTTGAAAAGCCAATCATCTGGTTTCTCCGTGCGGATATAATTGTGTAACGCGCATGCTGCCACTACCAGCTTTACTTGCGTTTGCAAAGGGTACGGAGGAACAGCCATCAATATAGGAAATCGAGCCTTTAATACCTCGAAAGCTCGATCCGTGGCATTTCGTAACAATGAGTGTCTTAGATTGAACAATTCTCTTTCATCCTGTGGGTGATAACCACTGGGAAATTCCCTGGAGTGGTAGGGAATACTGGAGTAAGGAGCAATAAAGCCTAGCACGTTTGGATACTTGTCGTCTACAAGGTAGTATTTGCCTGCATCATAATAAGCTTCACTTATATCTAGTATGCGAAGTCAAAACTATTAGGCACATAGAAATCACATGAACAAAAACTCTCCCAACCAGAATAGAAGTTTAACAGTTGAATTTTCAAATTGGCCAGAGAACGAATCCCGTTATGTTAGAGCGTATCACTACCTTAAAACCATGCCAACATTTTAAAGACAATTTTACCTTCAGGGACCTGTAACTTATTCCGCCTCGTAATTGCTGAATTAAGAACTTGTATATCAGAAGCAGATCCTTCCCAGCCAGCCAGAACATAATGGAACTTGAGGTCAAACGAGCAAGCTGCCAGAACATGCTGTGAAAGTAAACCATTTTTATTGCGGAAAGGTCCATGCTCATCTACACCAACCATCACTGGCATGTGTATCCCATCAACTGCTCCCACACAATCCTATTTTAATATATATTCAAAAAGTGAGATTGAATCATCATCAAGCAAGGTCAATTCAGTTGAAGAGATCATACCTTAAAATATGGATAGAACCTAGGATCTTCAACAATTTCTGAAGGAACCTCAGAGCCTGGAGGCTTAAAATAATCGAGTGAAATTGACATTATTGCGTTCAAAACATTATTGAAGTGTCGACTGATAGTTTCTCCAGAATAATGGAATAACTCTTGAACAGCCCGAGTCCGCAGATTATGACCAACTATGAACATGAATATGGCCAGTTGCTCCTCAATTTTGATTCGATTTGTGTGACGTAGTAAGCCCTTGGCTTGCAAAATTTCACACAACTTATAAAAAACATGCTTATCCATGCGAAAGTTTTCCATACAGCGTTGATTATGACCATGAAGTACTTCATCCACAAATTTTGCACCATTAGATGCTAAACGACTCAATTCCAAGGGTATAGCATGAGCCCCAGAAATATCATCTTTTTCTTCTTCAGAACTCTCCATCAAGTTACTGAGACAGGTATCAATAATTAATATACATCACATATCAGTGCACAGAAATGTGGGAACCCCAGCTGCTTGTCTGCGTAAAATAAAAATAATAAAAAAGAACAATGACATGAACAAATCATATTGAAAAATTATGTAGCTATACACAAGACAAAGTTGTGTATCCTCAGAACAACTCTTTTACACTGAGACTCTATATCCAAGTCAATCAAATGCGTATTTATGTAAATTCAATGACCATTTCAAGCTTCAATCTATTATAACAAATATATTTCAAATTTGCTGATGCTTGACAAGTCCCGTCTTATATAGATTAATAGATGAGATTCACAGCATTTACCCACTAGCAACTACCTACCTTTTTACCCACTAGCAACTACCTACCTTTGTGCTTGAAAGATTAAAAACTAAAAATTAGATTGCTAAGCCTGAATATTTATTCTTTATCACAGATATACACAAATTATATACCGAGATGGATCTTAGGTTTTTATTTCCATCAGAATTACAAAAAGCAACCAGAAAGACCGAGTCCAGAGATTTAAATTTCCCAAAAGGAATGTAGAAGCTAGTGTACATAAAGTATCTTTTAGAAAAGAAGCAGAAAATATTACCAAAAGTGTTGCAACCAAAATTTAAGCGTTACGGTTAAAGATGACAGAGGAAACTTAAAACAACTTAAACTACAAAGAAATTAAGTTTCCAGTAAGTAACATAGATAAAACAGCTACAAGATAAAATTTAAGTTACTGGAAATTCCAACATGTTGGGCACACTAAATCAACTTTAGACATAATGAAGGTTATAATGTTATAATAGAACATAAAAAGTTTTTCTGATTATAACCTACACTGTTCTTATTTTATTTCATCATCATTACCTTCCTAATTAATATATGATCCTCACTTAGTCATTAGGAGCAACATCATAGGCAAATGTTATGAGTTCCACATTGGGAACCCCACTTGGAGTTATAAGTTGAAGGGCTCTCCCTCCTAATAGGCTAGTCTTTTGGGATAAAGCTCTCCCATTGGGTTATGTGATCATTACAGCAAGGTTCCTTTCACCATCATTTTTCTCTCATTTATTTTCATCAAATGCCTACATGGAACATGAATCTAATCTATCATTTTGGAGCCCACAATCAGGATAAAAGGAAAACATGTATCCAAGTTGAAGGACATATTTGGAGGGTAGATGTATTAATTATTGAAGAAGCCTCAAGGGTTCACGGTACAAGTTGTTTTGTAGGAACTGGAGTGATAGGATTTGTCAGTTCTAGGATCAATTTTCCCATGATTTAGGAGATATAGTGTTGTATTAACTAGTCCTGAATCAAGCACAAAAAAGGGGGGAAACTCCAAATTGTGTCAAAAGTCTTCTTAAAATCCAATTAGTTGACTTAATGGTATATGGATATGGGAAGAAAGGTTACATTACAATGTAAAGGGTAATTCCCAGGTCATAAAATAATTTGTTCTTATGACGAGATTTTACAATTTCAATTTTGTAAGAGATGAACATCGTACTGTTCCTTTTGTTCCGATCAATTATACTGACAAGAGGAGTGAACAAAAGTCTGTGACTTTATAGGTTTGCGTTTCTGCTAAATCATATGGTTTCCTCTCGGCAGGAAATGGGATTTATATAAAAAGAAGAAACAAAATAGTAGCTTATAGTATGATGATGAGGAATAAGCGCATCTATTGCTTCCAATTGTAGTAGACATATGAGGTGTTGTTATTTGCACGATGGCTGATTGACTGACATTGTGATGTCTGTAAACATTGGGATGATTCCAAGAAACACATTCCGTTAAGACTAACATTGTTTCTACTTATTAACAATAGCAATGAGTATCTCATAAATATAGAAGAAGAATCGATGACAATCTTACCTAGCTTTGCAAAATTTTCGAACCCTAGTTAAAACCTTCGTGCAACGCGAAACCTTCTTCGTCGTAACAGCTCACTTGAGCGGAATGGCTGCCACGGTCGAAGGGCCTCTGCCAAAGGGTCTCCGTCGTATTGTTATTTTTCAAACATTTTTTTTTCCCCAAAGACAGTAGATCAGTTTTTTTGTATTATTATTAAATTAAAGGTTAGAGGTAATTTTTGTTCAGAGAAATTTTGCCCCTACTAATAAAAGGGTCAATTTTAAGCATTATCTCATTATCTAATTTTATTCATTAGTTAATTAAATGTATTGAGTTAACGTTAGACGTACGCTCATTTTTTGTTAATGTGTAAATTTATCCCATAAACTCATATATCATCTACTTTATTTTTTTTCAATGTTAGATTTAAAACATCAGGACCAAATTTTCTTTAAAAAATAGTTTCTTTACATAAGCCTTTGCATTCCTTTTAGGAAATTTAAATCTTTGGCCTCGATGCCTATTTAGCATGGCTCTAGAAGTCAACAAAAACTCAAGGGTGTGAGTAAAATTCCAAAAGCGGATTTATAGGCGTTTGGGATAGTTTTGATGGGTGATAAGCTTCTCAAAAAAAAAAAAGTGATTTTTTTCAGCTTCTAACGTGACAATTTTTTTTTTTGGAGAAAAATATTAGAGATATATGATATGATAAGCAATGCATTATTAAATATATATTTATATGCATTTTAATTTATCCATTAAGAAATATTTAATTAAGTATTTTAGAGTTTTATAATTGTTTAATAATAGTTTAATTTTTTTACCGAATTTAAATTTAATTTTTTATATTCAATTATCACAATATAAACAACTTATATATATTTAATAGATTCATATCATTTTTAGTCATTTTTCATTTTAAATAATCATTCAAACAAGAGTCTATCTGGAAAAAGTCACTTCTACCGCTATTATTTTAAATACAAATATACGATTTGACTTTTATTCTATATTCCATTTGTAAAAGTCCATTCGGATAAAAGTTACTTATGCCACCGATATCCCAAACACACCCTGAATTTTGGTGGCTTTTTGTAGTTTTGATGGAAATACAAACATAAGATCAATCTCGGAGTATAGTTTGTGTACATCAGTGTTAAAGAATAAATATTCATGCTTAGCCATGTAATTTTTAGAGTCGATAAGTTTTCACTGGGTTGTTGAGGGAAAAATTAGTAATTATATAATTAACTTTATAAAATTTGTTTATTCGGATTGGTAAATAAAATAGGACTTACGAGTACCTTTTTTCTCCTCACGCTGCCTTGGAAATTATATAATACGCGTGAAGTTTTTCAGTTTTATAAGTATTTCATATTTTTAGAATCACGGCGTATACCTAAAATTGTTAGCAAATTTTTATAATAAATTAAATATTTCAATCGCTTTGGTATTTTTTTTTTAGTTTTATAATAATAATAATAATAAGAGTAAAATACTTTAATCACCCATTTATTTTGTTTTAATTATACAAACATTCTCCTTATTTTAAAAACTCATATAGACCTTCATTAAAAATGAAAATATACGTTACACAAATGTCCCTTCTATTTTGATATTATATTTCTATTTATTAAAACGATTAGTTAACCGTTAGTTTGATTTTTGAACCAAAATATCCCTCTTTAACATAAGAATTATTTGAAAACACATAATATATATGGGCCAAAATAATTTAAACCATCATAAATTAATTCTAATAGATTTTTAAATTTTTAATGTTAAAAATTTATTAATTTTGAGGTTAAAAATTTTTTAATTTTAATTTTTCATCATAATTTTTTAAATTTATTTATTTATAGTTTCTCAAATGACTAAAAAAATATATCAAACACATATTTTTTTATTAAATATAATAAACTATATAGGTTTGAGAAATTATATAAGTCATTTAAATTTATAACTTTCAAATTTTTTTCTACAAACATTTTAAAAACTTCCCAAATTTACAAAAGTTTATGATGTTATAAATTGTCAAGTAAAATTGGGGATTTAGCATTAAGGGAAAATCAGTAAATAAATTTTAATTAAAAATATCTTTTTAGAATCTTTTTATAATTTTTCCAATGGTGTTAATGACTTGGATTTAGGTGTATGTTTCCAAAATAGAAGGAAAATTAATTTAATTAAAGTAAAACAGAACTCTAATAATAATAATAATAATAATAATAATAATAATAATAATACTATATTAAATAGTTTAATTTATTTAGTATTGGGCATTGTCATGTGGCACGCAGGTGGGCTTAAGATGTGTGACGCAGCAAACATATCAGTCCCTCTTATCATATAAGTAATAGATGGATAGATACCATACACGACTTTGTTTTTATTTTCATTCCATTTTCTCTTATTCCCTAAAATTTTATCCTTATATCACAGAGGACTTGAGCAACGCCTGCAACCAAGGTTATGTTTAATTAGAAATCATTCTCGATCAATATCATTATATTGTATAATACTAATATAACTTGCATCAAATTTGCAATACAAATGACCAAATTGAAGGTTGTGTTTTAAAGATGTGTTTGGTTTGCTAGGAGAAAAAAGAGAGCTAAAAATAAAGAGAATTGAATCAAGATTTTGGCCTCAAATCAGTTTTATTTTAGGAAAATTCACCATGAGGTCACATAAAAAATGTAATTATTAGAAAATCTTACAACAAACACACAACATATAAAGATAAATTATCGTACTCGAAATAACAAGAAGTCCATGTTACTCAAAAAAAAATAAAAAATGACAGCATATAAAAAATGAAGGGATTGACTATCTATATCAAAATAAAGAGTTAATATAATGTTTGGTCTTTATAATTTGTCCTCATTTTTATTTTTGTTTAGGTAATTTCAAATTATAAGTTTTAGTCTTTTCTAGAAGTAAAAATGATCTAAGTCCTTGTTAAATTATAGTAACAAAAAAGAAACTTAAGAGACTAAAACCTATTATTTAAAACTATATAGATCACAACTAAAATGATGGTAACTATAAGGAAAAAACATTATATTAACCTGTTATTTTTTTTTTAAAAAAAAAAAGCATTTTGGTTTTTTTTTTTGTGACTTTTATTTTTTTTTAAAAAAATATCATCTTAACATATAAATTAATACAAAAAAAAACATTTTTTTGCATTAAAAAAGTGTTTTTTTTTAAAAAAAAAAATTAAAAAAAAAAAAGCCCATCTAAAACGGACTTAGTTTGATTGATAGTCGATCCTTTCTAAAAATCCCCTTTTCTCATTGCCCTTTTCGTTTCGCATAACGGCTTTGTATGTAGCAATTCTTGTATCATTGATAATTAAAACCATCAACGTCAAGTCTAGCTCAGCTAGTTTGAGGAGGAATCCATTTTAAGTGAAAGATTGTGTTAATTTTAAGTGAAAATGTTTATACGTGACTCGAGCTTAGAGTCTTTAATAATTTTGTGTGTAAGAGAAAAGGCTATATTTCGCTCTCGCATGTATGTTCTCAATCTTCTGAATAAAGTTGATTGCATATATATTTTTTTTCATGCGAATTAGAGAAGCCAATATTAACAGCATAATGTTATAAATTGGATTAAATCTACGACCTCCCGCTATCAATACCAATAGCTAGGCCTCAAAATCATTAGCTGCATGTAAATTTTCATAATCATGATTCATGAGCTGAGAACTTTATCCAGGAAATACCGCCACCAGTTTTATTACTACTAGGCAATCCTCATCTAAGCGACAATGATGGCAAGAATACAAAGCATGTTAATTCTCAGTGGAGTGATTTGCTCGGAATATTTGAAATACATATGTAACTCTTACCTTCCTACGTGTTTGTTTGGAAAAAAAGAAGAAGAAGAAGCTTTCCACGTGTTTTCTCCATCAGAGGCGTGGAGGAAGGTGCAATCTTCGTCTTCTTCTTTACCATGCGCCATATAGTTTTGTGGAACATTTGATGAATAAGGTCAGCCGGCCTGGTTGTTTTCTGATAATCAATATCAACATTTTATATATATATATATATATGTACGTATATGTATGCACATATGTGTGTGTAAGAGCATAGTCAGGTTATATGCTTATTTGTAGAGAAAATCTGGGTATGACGATATGATCTACTATAGATAAAATTCTAAGGGTTGACCGAATATAATTCGGGTCATGGAAAGAATCATATCCTCTTTCATACAGGAATTCTTTTACAGAATCTCCCAACACATGGGTAGAGCCACCTGCTCTTATGAATCAGACCTTTCCCCCTTCAGACTATATCAGCACAGCCTACCTTTGTTTTTTACCAGAGGTGTAACTCGACTTTTATCTTTTAGTCCTCATATTATCACAACCAAACTTTAACCTCAATTAAACATATAACCATGAACATTTCTCGATTATAGGATCATAACAATCAAATTTATGATAATATTACTCCCTAATTTGACCGCTTATGAGTTTAGAAACTCATACATTATAGGGTTGAATTAAAAACTCAAAAAATTCTTCAAGAGATAAAATGTTGAAACTCGAACTTTTATTACTAAGAATAAGTTTCACAAAGAGAGGAGAGAATTTGAACTGATGATTTAAGCTTTGTGTGTCTTTCTCTGAACATTTACAAGACTTCATATAGAGTTGCCATCCCAACTCGAATTATTACATAACTCTAATTAATTTTTAGTGATCTTGGTTATTTCACCTTTGTCGTAAAGCATCTTCCATTTCTTCATTATTGTACCACCTTCTTTGTTATTGGTGGATTGTGGTTCTTCCTGATAGGACAATAATTCTCTAATTTTGGCTCTTCTTTTTATTGGTGGATTAAGTAAAATACTCTAACCTCCTTTATATTTTATTTTAATTGCACGGATCTCTCTTCTATTTTAAAAACATATACTTCAGTTCAAACCATTAACTCCGTTAAGGTTTTTATTTTTAATTAAAATTTATATCAAAGTAAATTTTATTTACTAATTTATCCTTCATCATTACTAATTCCCTAATTTTGGCTAAAATTGTAAAAGTAATTTAGGAATTTTTTATTTGTATTCATTTATTTTGTACTTTTGCAAATTGTTATCTGTTAATTTTTTTTTATATATTGAGATAAAGACTAAACTAATTTAATTAATGCAGACATAGAAAACTTAATGAAAAATATGATTAATTTTGTTCCTATATGCATACTTAAATAAACGTTTTTATAAATACTTTTGCAAAAAATTATTTCAAAAACTAACATTTAAAATTAATCTAAGTTATATAATATCTCAAATTTACATTATTAATAACATATGATAATAAAAAAAATACCTTTCAAATATTTTTTTCAATCAATGTGCATTAATATTGATTTTATTTTTTCTTTGACAAAAAATTATTGATTTTATTTTTATTTTGTGAAAAATCAATTGTCAGATTTATCCGCATGAATGTAGGCTCAGGAAATGCCACTAACCCGGGGAAAAGCACCATTGTAGCAACTTTTAACAAATATTATGCCTAGTTAAAGCACATGTGAGAAGATTTACCGAAATAAGGTAGTTAGTGCCGTAGGAGCAGGTAACGGCACCAGTGCCATTGAGACTAATGACGCCACTCAATGAGTGGCGTCATGGCATGTGACGTCACAAATGGCGCCACATGGCATGACGCCACTAGTGGCGCTCGCGTCAACAAGTATGACGGCACTAGTGCCTTGTCAGGCCCTAATTCATGTCCCACCCTTCACACTCTACGTACTCTTTTATCTTCACCGTTCATCAGCCTAACAACAATTATAATTCTCTATATACGACATTTCTGTGTTGTGAAGCTTTATAAATTCACACTCAGTGTTTCATCACATTGTATTTTTATCTTGCGGTTTATTTTGTTTATCCCATATATGTTTTCTGACCGTGTGTTTTGATCACATTCCGTTTCTTCATTTTTTTTTTAATTCCATATATACATTGTGTTTCTTCTTTTGCTTAGTTGCAATTTGTGTTGTTGTTATTTGTTTTATCTGTAATTTGTTATTCTTTTTCATAATATAACATAAGCAAAAAATGAATCAAATTCGTTCATTTGTATATTATAATGGTTCTAAAAATATAGGTGCAAAGGATTGAGCTTTGAAGGTAAAAAAAGAGCAATGTATATCGTTTGAGGCATATCCACTGAAGATTTAAATGAAAAGATTCGTCAAAAGTTAAAGCTGCAACAAAATCAAATAATATCTTCAGTGACAGGTAGAGTTCCTTGTAGAAACCACAAATATGTGGGTTTTGAGATTTCCAACGATGAGGATGTGGATGTTTTTGTTCAAACATTCGACGAAAACCCTACGTTCCAATTTATTGAGTTATATGTGGATATTGAGACGTCAGAGGAGGATGTACCAATATCGATTCATGGACTCCACCTTAGTAATCAGTCACATTATATGGCTCATTTTGGTACACCTCAGCCAACACAATCAACTGTTGCGCATGAAGAATAAAGTGACTATATGGTAGATGAACCTAACAATGAGGAGGAGGAGCAAGAGGAAGAAGATGAAGACACTTTATTGGCTAATGACCATGATCAAAATGATAGTGATGCAGATGATGAATATCATGGTAATGTCATGTCACAACAGACTGGTATGTTACAATCATCAGGTTAGTTACAAAGTTGCATTATTATATTATTTTTTTATTAGTTACCATGTTTTCGCATAAACTGTATTATGTGTGAATATGCGGATATTACATCGTTTTGGAATGAGATTCCGCATTATGAGGCTATTGATGAAGATTACCCGCATATACCGGATGTTGAAGGCTTGGGTCGTGGTTCGTGGGCAAGAGGAGATGCATTATATCTGAAACAAGAGTTCGGGTCCAAGAATGATGTGCAAGCCGCAATAAAACATTATTGCATGAAGGAACATCAAGAAGCTGTAGTGGTTGAGAGTACTACAACCAATTTTTCAATGAAATGTCGGAATCGTGAACAAGGTTGCGATTGCAGAGTAAGAGCAATTAAACTGAAGAATAGCAACACTTGGGTGGTAACTAAATGGGTTGGAAATCATAGTTGTGTGAGCAAAATTCTCTCTCAGGATCGCAAACAACTTGATTCTAAAATTATTTTTGAGGCCATAAAAGGTACGATGCACAATACCATTTCATAATTTGTAAATTTATTTGTGTTTATCAGTGAACATAAATAACATTCCTAGTGTACACTTTTTGTGATTGGTTTTGCAGACATGGTCAAGGCAACACCTTCAGTAGCTGTGATCATGATACAAGAAAGAGTGACTGGAATGTTTGGTTATCATGTTTCTTACAGGAAGGTATGGAAGGAAAAACAAAAAAACAAAAACTAAGATTTACGGTGATTGAAACGAGTCATATGCGTTCCTGCCAAGATGGTTCGAGTACATGTTGAAATTTTCCTCGGGATCTGTTTATAATATTCAACATGGACCATATATTGTTGATCGTCGGGTTGTTTATGGGATTAGAGTTTTTCAACGTACATTTTGGACCTTCAGTCAATGTTGTGAGGCATTCAAATGGTGCAAACCAGTAAATACAGGTGGACGGTACACATTTATATGGTAAGTATAAGGGGACATTATTGATTGCCATCGCCCAAGATGGAAATAATGAGATCCTGCCGATTGCATTTGCAGTTGTTGAAAGTGAAACTAAGGAAGCATAAGAGTATTTTTTGTCTTCCATATGACTGTATGTTACAAATAAGGTTGGTCTATGTCTTATTTTTGATAGTCACAAAAGCATAATATCAACAGTCGGCAATGAGGTCATTGGTTGGCAGCCTCCTAATGCGTACCATGTGTTTTACATTCGTCATGTTGCGAGCAATTTTAATACCCGCTTCAAGGACCAGGAGTTGAAGAAAAATTTAATGAAGATAGGTAATATACTCCAAGTGATGTGCAGTGACGTTCATATTTTTCTTTACTAGAACTGTATAATGTTGTGTCTTTTTGTCTTTTTTACAGGATATGTTCTAAAAAAAATACACTTTGATGCTTTGTATGCCTAGTTCTGCAGTTATAGTAGTGAAGTGGTTGCATAGATTGAAAGAATTACAAAAGAGAAATGGTGTCGAGTTATGATGAGGATGGACAAAGATATGGTCATATGACAACCAATTTGTCTGAATCAATCAATAAGGTTTTCAGGGGAGCGAGGAGCATGCCCATAACATCGTTGGTGAAATGCACCTATAGTCGACTTGTTCGTTATTAGTTCAAAAGAGGGACCAAAGCACAAAAAGATGCAATGAATAGAAAGCATTTTTTGAGTGTTATTGGAGAAGCTATAACAAAGAATGGAGAGTGAGCTACATCGATGCGTGTTCAGGAGTTTAATGTGGCGCGTACCACATTTGAAGCTGATGATCAGGGCGATACATACTCGATGAACTTGAGCCAGGGGAAATGCCAGTGTGGCAAGTTTCAGGTATTCAAATTCCCATGTAGTCATGTAATTTCTGCATGTTCGGCGGTATCCCATGATGCTGAACAGTACGTGGATCCAGTATTCTCAGTCTACAATATTATGAATGTTTACTCTTCATCATTTCAGTTGATCGGTAGTGAACAAGGAATACCGCCCGCTTCCGGACCAAAGATTATCCCTGATGAATCGAAATTGCGTGGTATGTGGCGCCCTAAATCTACACGCATTCGCAATGAAATGGATGAGGTGGAGGTCCAACCTAGCTCCAATCAAACTAGATGTAGTATATGTAAACAGTCCGGACATAATAAGCGTTCATGTCCTACGAAGCGCATAGCTAATTAGTTCAAATTTGCTTTCCTATTTGCTACCATATGTGCCTTCGAATTAGATGTAGTAATTTCAAGTTTAATATAATGCATTCCTATTTCCTAACTTATAGTAATACCGTATAAATAACAATCAATCCTCACCTGTTCACATACAGGAATCCATGCAAATATAACATAATACAGTAATCCATGCAAATATAACATAAATACAATAATACGCTCAGGGTGGAGTATATGTAGGCCACGGTCTCGAACGCGCATCACGCTCAGGGTTCTTACAGATGTCATCAAGTCCACGCTGTGCATCAGGCTCATGCCTAATATCGAAATCCTTAGCAGCTGCCCGTATGAAGTCATCGGTATGGTCACCTCCGTCATCAAATGTGTGGTGTCCTAACTGGTAAGGACTACGACTAGATCCTGACATACCACTTGGAGTGTACCCTCCTAGTTCAGATCGAAATCCCATGTCACTCGTGCTTGTGGTCCTTGCATCACTGCTACCCTGTCCATGCTGGTAGGAACGGAAGGCATCAAAACCCCGCGCAATCTGAAAAGAAGTAAAGCCAGGAAATCCATGTGCATGCTGATGGGCACTGAATCAAGCAAAACCTTGTCCAGGCTGGTAAGAACTGAATCCAGCAAAATCGGTCTGGGAGCTTTGTGATGGTCATTGATATGAATAGGGAACCTGTGTCTGTGAGCAAACAACGTCTTTGGTTTGGGAAAGAACTAAATGCAGCAAACGACGTCTTTGGCTGTGGGTAAGAAGGCATGGAAGGAAGCATCGGTGTATGCATCTCTGGAGGCACCTGTGCTGGCATCTCCCCTGGCAACTGCTCTGGGTACCACGAAATAGAAGTATAGGCCATATTGGGCCATACGGGTGGTCTATATACACCTCCGCCGCATGGACCTGGCCGGGCTATCTCATATGCCTCCATCTTGTTACGCGGTCGTCGTTGGCCTAGTCCCCGTCGGCGGGACCTCTAAAGCGGGATCTGGTACACGAACTAAGAGTCCGCTTGGTGCATTGGGACCAGGCTCGGCTACTCGTCCAAACTCTCTAAGTGCTCCGAGTAACCGATCACAAACCTCATGAACCTGCCTCTTGCTGAACTGGGCAGCAAATTGTGGAGAATTCATCCATCAAATCTACTCTACACCATCAACCTGCATTTATCCAGTAAAATAAATAACAGCACTGAAACCAAGTTATGGATAATAAGATGAAATATATAGGATGAAAAACGGAAGCAAGATCAATACGTACCACATGCCCGATCTTAGCGACCTGCCTCGTCATATACCGTCTAGTGTGTGTAAAGAACCAAATCATGTACTCGAAGTTCAGGGAAATCGACCCCTCCGATGGGTCTGTAGTCTCGATGCCTAAATGTTGCGTGTTCCAAAAATGAATATGCGGATCCATCTTGACCTCCCAATCATCAGTCATCTTACCGCGTAAGGTAAGATCATGTGCACCCTGAAGCTGTGAAGCAGGGCTAGGGATGTGTTGATGCATGCCAAATTGCCGCATGCAGCGATCGAGCTGGTGTATCTCGACAATGTGGAAAGCAAGTACGGGTGTCACCGCCCTTTACATGTCTTGCATGTGAGCATCTGCACCCATAAACCCATACCCGGCGTCCCTATATGGCTCCCATATCACCTTTACATGTAAAGAAATGGTCACACATATAGCACGAATTAGTTTACTGTTTTGTTCCCTAATCTGAAATTTTTTATACATACATCGTCTCAACCCATCTTGTCAAGCTCTATCCAATATGTCTTTCGATCACCTCGCAATAACCGCAACATCGACATTATTGAACCTACAATATGTAACACAATAACATTAGTGAAACAACCTGCAAATAATTACAGAATCGCTCAACTACTCCAACTCATACAAAATATTCATTATATCATACCCCTTCCATACCTGCGTCCGTAATGATCACCTACATCACTGGGCAGTGGAATGAGAGGTGATATGGCAGGAAATTTGGACCATGCCCATATCTACAATAACAACAAACAACCCCCAATGTTTTTAGCTGCAGCTGACGTGGCCTGACATAGCTTGCGAAACAGTACTTGCAAGTACAGCTGACCCCCAACTGTATGTAGCAGTCTTCGCAAGGTCACCACCAAGTAATTGTATATATCGGCAAGGGACCTCTGAGCTGGACTTGTCACACAGTAAAAATCCACCGAATAGGCGCATGAGATAAGCACGTGTGTACAAAAGCTGACCCTCAACAGTAGCTGAGTGATCCTCCCAGTGGCCCTAATGACGATCAAATCAGCTCATCTTGATGTTACCGCCTGTCAAAAAAGTTGGGAGTGGAGTCCGACCCATGTACTGCTGCATAACTTCTGCCCAGTTGCCATGCATCCGACCGGAAACTACTCGACCCTCAGTGGACAAACATAAAATGCCTTCTACATCCTATAGAGTAATAGTCATCTCACCAACCGGCATATGGAAGGTGTGAGTCTCCGGCTTCCACCTCTCAGCCAAAGCAGAAATAAGGTGTTTGTCAATCTGCACCAACATAAAAATAGAGAACAAATACAAAGGGTCCTATATTATCCGTATCATGTACAAACAACTAAATGCATATAATTAATTACATAAAAATAAAACATATCGGGAGTCTCTTCATGCAAGACACGTGCCAGAAACCTACATGCACAAGGTGCTGCTGCAAATCTATTGGGATGAGATTTGGGTGATAGACATCTCCCAAAGATCCCTTTGAGGCTCGCCTCACCCTCAAAGACGGGCAATCTCCTGTGTTCCATACAACTTGTGATCGGTGTGACTACTACACCACCTCAGTAAGAACTCCCCACTCTTTGGGGTCGGGCTCAATATTGTGGGCGCGTTGATCGTCCATTTAACTAATAAAAATTTACAATAACACAACACATTATTAAGTCACTAATTATTATTCTCTAAAAAATTAATTAGTCAATTAATTATTTGACTAATTATTATTCTCTATTTAAGCTTATCTTATCTATCTTAGGGTACTATAAATAATAATATACAACATATTTCACAAAATATTTTAATTAATTCACTAATTTTTATTCTCACAAATTTCTTTAATTAAATTTAGGTAATAATATTTTACAATTTATATATCAAATTATGAATTTACAAAATATTAAATAATTAGTCATCTATCTTAAGGTTTATAATTAACATACAAAATAAATAATTAATTTACTAATTAGTCTTGTATCCTAACGTTTATAATAGATTTTAAATATTTTAATTCTCTAAATTATTAATTAGAGTTATTATTTACTCTTTTTATTATTTATAATTATTAATAATTTGTAAGTAATTAAGCATCTATCCTAAAGTTATACATGTATTAAGCATCTATAATAAATAAATGTACATCATTAAAAGTTAAATCAAATTATTAAACAATAAGCATAACAAAAAAAATTAAATGTTACCTGCACACGTGAAGTCAGGAGTGAGAGAGAGAATTTGAGCCTCCTTCTTCTTCCTTTCGGTGATTCTCTCTTCTCTGGGTCTGAGCGTTTTCTCAGCCTCTCTAAGCGTTTTCTCAGCTTTAGGAAAGGAGGGAATGAGATGGAGATTGGAAGGATGAGCAGGTGTATGTGTGTGTGACGAGTTGCTGCTGTGGGTGAGAGTGAAAAATAATGGAGGGGGACAGAGGGAGTTTTCGGAGAGGGAGAGGGAAGGAGTGAATGAGGGAGATTGCAAGGATGTGGGTGAAAGTGAAAAAGAATGGAGGAGGGTGAAAGACAGAGGAGGATGGGTAGAGTTTCTGGAGAGGGAGAGGGAGAGGGAAGGCGTGAATGGATCTGGAGAGGGGTGTGTTGAGAGGGAAGGCGTGAATGGATCTGGAGAGGCGTGTGTTGAGGTAGACGGCAGTAGTGCGGTCACACTTGTTGACGGCACATGCCATGTGGCGCCATTGGTGGCGCCACATGGCTTGACGCTACTCATTGAGTGGCGTCATTACTCTCAACGGCATTGGTGCCGTTACCTACTTCTACGATATTAACTGTCTTATTTCGGTAAAACTTTTCCCATGTGCTTTAACTAGGCACAATATTTGGTGAAAGTTGCTACAGTGATGTTTTTCCCCACTAACCCGACTAATTATAGGCTGCATTCCAACTTTAAAATTAAAATTAATGGTTAATATTTGAGTTTTTTTCGTCAGAAAATATCTAAGTTCAACTAATAAGTAATGATTCAAGCCTAGACTGGCCTCTAAACAATACGCAAAGGGTTAAGTGTCACTGAATTAGCACAGGGTTAATCGAGGTTAAACCGATGGAAAATAAAAAATTAAAAAATAGTTTAAATTCTCATCATATTATCGTATATATTATTGAAAATCAATTCAATACCTTAAATGGCTAATAAAATATTATATACTTATTTAACATTCTTTACAAATTTTTGACATATTGACATCATAGTATCAATCTACTATCTAACGATGCTATAATCATTAATCACTAAATTTTCTTCACAATAAATTATCAAAATAGATAAATGATAGTAAAATATTTTTGCTTACAATTTTTTAATCACAAAACTAATAGCCATGAACACAAAAATTATTATTAATTTTGATCAATATTATCATCTACAATTCATACAGCATAAAAAGTTATTAATTTTTTGTAAAGGCAACTGGGTCAACCTAGCAATTCACTAGGTTGCCCCAGGTTGCCAAAAAGTCCTGAGTTAAGGACTGACCGGACTGGTACATGGCTTGGTCACCGGTTTTTGTGTTGGCCTAATCAGATATGTCTGGATTTAATAACCTTAATATATGGATAAAGCAAGAATAATCTTATTTACATTAGTCATCTTCCCAATTACTGATTTTTTTGGCCAAAATATTTTTTTGGGGCTAACTAGGTAGGCAAGGTTAATGAAAACCCATTGAGCCATAAAAGCCGAAAATGACGTGTCAGATCCCTATAATACAATGCTCTTTTGAAATAATGATTATACGTTTAGTCCTTTATGTTTTTTAAATCCTAGATCATTTTAGTCCCTTAAGTTTGTAAAGTCGCGTTTGATTCCTTAACGTTAACACCTTAGTGTGACTTAACGGAAAATACTGATCAACAATTTTAAGTGATGATCATCGAATTAAATCTTTGACCAAACACGCTTATATGTTAGTATTTTAATAAATTAATATTTTAAATCATATTAATTAAAAAATATTTAATATTCACATATTGTTTTACGGTTTCTCACAGATTATTTATGAAGATTGAAGTTTTTTTTTTTTTTTTTAGAAGAAAATTAAATATTTATCAATTAATAGGATTTAAAATATTAATTTATTAAAATACTAACATATAAGATCTTTGGTCGGCGATTTAATCGTATAAATATCGCTTAAAATTATTGAACGATATTTTTTATTAAGTCGTTTCAATGGTGTTAACATTAAGGGGCCAAAAAAATCGATTTTACAAATTTAAGACTAAAAACGATACTTAAAGAAAATATAAAAGACCAAACTATTACTTTTATACTTGAGCCATAATGATTTGAATCTTTAAAAATAGTTTTCCAAATGGGGTATATGATTCAGAAGCCTTATCTCAATTTATATGAACAGAACCAAAAGTGATCCGGGAAAGAGTAAATGGTCGTAGTTACTTAAGCCAAGATCAACGGTTATTTCCGCGCTCCTTCCTTCCGTTAACCCGATCGCTCAATCTTCTCAGGTCAGCGTAAAAAAAAGAAAGAAAGAAAGAAAGAAAAGAACCCGTACTGTTCGCTTTTTTATTCTATATCCACGCCCTCTTCATTTTACATTTAATTAATTTAATTTAGGAAAATTTCATTTTTGGCTCCCTATATATTCAGGTGATTTCTCTCTCAGTCCCAAATTAGCCTTCAGCATCTCTCTGTGTCTCAGATTCGATTACCATTTCCTTTCAAAGGCCACTCAATTCGAAGCTTCGAGATCCTCGCTATGATATCTCAGAAACTCGTCGGCTTCATCGGCTTGGATGAATTGAGCTTGGATGCAGCATCGTCGCTGGTCCGTTGTGGCTACAATGTTCGAGCTTTCGAGGTCCGTTTCTCTCCTAATTCTTCTATTTCTCTGTAAAAATCTTATCGCGAATATTTATCTTTTTAAATTTCTTGATGAAAATGAGAAAGCAAAAATCAGCATTTTATCCTTTTTCCCCGGGTTGAATATAGTCGAACTGCTGATCATCCTCGAAATCAAGAACTCCGGGTGATTAATAGACCCGGCATGACATCTAGTTAATCTAATCTCTAAGGAAGCCTGAAATTTAAGTATTTTGACTATTTTCATGATCATCTAAGGAAGCCTGAAATTTATCCGCTCAGTTAAGTATCTTGACTATTTTCATGATCAGCGAAACAAACAGCGATCATCGGGGATGGCCACCGCCACGTCATATGCGTTTCCATTTTTGAGTTTATCCATTAAATAGTACTGTAGCAATATTTTTTTTTACGACTTTTTTTTAAAAGTGTTAATGAGTTATTTCGAAAAAGTCAAATTGTTGGGAGGATGTATCTCTGATTTAGTTGGAAAAACACTTCGATCCTATTAAAAAATAATTAAAATTGATATAATATATTTATCAATAAAAAAAAAAATTTACAATCCTATTTTTCTATTACCAGTAAATTATACTACTATTACTGTAAAAAAAATTATAAAATGAATGAATAATAAGCCTTATTTCTGCTGTACAAAAATTACAAAAGATTTTAACTTAAAGGATTAAATATCCAATTCGAGAAAATCAAAGTGCTGAGTCGGTAAAATACACCTTGCACGTTTTATTAGGTTAATTTCGTTCTTCAAAAGTGCATTATATTTCATGTAAATTTAAAAATTGCACTAAGCAAGGAAATTGTTTTTTAATCAGAAAGAAAAATGAAATGGTTTATTATATTCTTTTACCAAAAAAACAATTGCGACTATTAACGCTTGACGGCTTGAGACGTTTAATTTGGTAATTTTAATATAAAACTATGATCAAATTAAATTATAGTCACCGTTGGCAAAAAAAAGAAAAAAAAATATAGTCACCGATTTGTCCTTACTAAATTGAACATGGCTTAGTATCTTTTAACAACTTAAAAACTCAAATAGAAACCTGCCTACAAGCTTCAAGACACTTATCTCATATCCATGTTTATTTGTAGTTATAAAATTAAATATTACACTTACAATGTGTCTGAATACGTACGCACACATATGCATTTACATCATACATATACTTCATGCTTTCAAGTAACAGCTGTGGTGGTATTCTCTTTATAAAATCGCTGTTCCATTCAGATTTATGTTCTATTCAAATATAAAACCCAATAAGTGTCACGGATGATGCCTGTAAAAATAATTTCAGATGGTTGGAAATACACTATGCTCAGTAGCTGGTGACTGGTGTGAATAATTTCTGTTGACCCGCCCACAACAAATGGTCTTTTGGGCTTTGGCAGAGAGCTATCAAGCTTTTAGTTCTCTAGGGAACAAATGAAGTACTAGTACCTTACTATGAGAAGATTAAGAATGTGATAACACAAAATCACAGATGTACTTGTTTTCTTGTTTTGCAAAAAAAAAAAAAACAAGAAGAAATTATTGTTCAGGCATTAGATACTCGTTGGCTAACTTGATAACAACTCAATTGTGAATTCCTTGTCTTTTTAATTGGAAAAAAACCTTGTGCATTGCACTAGAGTCAGCAGACAATGGTAAAACAGATTTTTAAGAAATCAGTTAAAGAACAGTGACTTATATTTATATATGTGATTACATTTTTTCATTTGTGATTGCTACTCCTATTCTTAGAACTATTAGCTAAATTGTGCTTACAAATACATTGTTAAACTAAATTTTTTTTTGATAGATAAGTGATTCCAAGATAAATGGAATTTTGAAGCTCGGAGGAATTAGATGTTCCGGCCCAAAGGATGCAGCGAGAGGTAAATGCAGGTTTTCCTTTGAATTTGTCTAATGTTTGATATACTTGTTTGTTATTGATCGGGCAGCTGTCCTCCTCCTTATGAAGTCAACTCTGCATAAGTTCTTAAAATACAAACTTCTTCTGGATAAAATAAACCACTAATTTTTAAGAGTTTCATTTTCTATAGTATTATTTTTGGCTCATTGATAATTGGCACCGTGAGTGATGACATCACAACATATTCTCACTGAAATCATCAGCAAAAAAATTGAATTTTAGGCAAGGTTTGACGGATGAATACTGCATCATGGATCATCATTTTGGTGACAATTATTTTCCTAGGCATCTTTGATAGCTGGATGTTTTTAATGAACACTTTCTTTGATGAATAATCACTTGCGCTAAATCTGAGTAATTTTTCCAAGGCATAAAAATGAATGTGCTTTATGCATGATCATTAGCAGCACCAAAGGCTGAAATCTATAGGCATGGACCAGTTGAGGAATCTCATAACTTTCTGATTAAGATCCTTTTTATCAACTTGGCTGTCTGTCTAGTTTTGTTGGACCACAAACCTAATGGAGGTTTAGTATTTCGTTCTTTATTTTTCTCATGCAAAAGGTAGCAACTGGACTGTATGGGGTTGCAACTGATGTCTAGTCTCCAAGTTGTCAACGTATAAAATTTGCTCAAGTTGACATGTATTATGAGTGTCCTTCATCTTATTTCCAGTTAGTTAGAGTTGAGCATTTCATCCTTTTAATTGACCTTTTAACCAGTTAATAAATTCCAATGTCATCGTATGATGTTCTCTAATCCATCTGTTTCTCTTCCTCTCTTGCAGATGTTTCTGCTTTAGTTGTCCAAATATCTCATGGGGATCAAGCTAGTGATCTATTTTTCGGGAATGAGGGTGCTTTGAAAGGTCTCTTTTGAGCTGTTTGGCCTTGTATACTTTTATATTTCCCAGTATCTTGGTTTAGGGATGGAATTTTTATTTTGCGGATTTGTAGGTTTAAACAAGGATGCAATTGTTATTCTTCATTCAACCATATCCCCCTCACTTGTTCGTAAGCTAGAGAAGGATATTACAGGTAATTGTATCTGTTTTTGGCTTCATAGTGCTGCATTTTCTGTAAAATGTTTAATGGTGCTTAATTTACTCTTGGAAGAATTTTGTTGTGGGAATTTTCTGTCATCATTCAACTATGTCTGATAGGCAATATTTTACTTCTCAACATTCTGAAATAGTTATTAACTTGTCATGCAATGTTTTCATAAATGAATTTGAATGAAGAGTGTTTCTAGTTTGTTTTACCTGCAGAAATTCATGGGATGACTTGTATAGTTGATGCATATATCTCTCGTGGGAGGTCTGAGGCTTTAGATGGAAAAGTCATTGTATGTTCATTTATTACTGTGACTTAATTTTACCTTCTAGCTGATTTCTGTGGGCTAGTTTATCTGTTATTGACTATTTAAGACTATGTAGATTGCCTCATCTGGAAAATCAGATTCTCTTGCAAGAGCACGGCCTATTCTTTCAGGTAAAATTATGGTATATATATTTTTAATTATATAGTAAACCTCTGCGTGTTAGTGAGTGTGTATTATAGATTGGAGCTATAACTCTTGATTTCTTATTTTTAATTAAATGGTTACTTTCTCCTGACAGCAATGTGTGAAAAGCTTTTCACTTTTGAGGGTGAAGTTGGTGGTGGCAGGTCTTTTTCTTTCTATCTTATTGATTATTGCATTTTGTTTGGGTTCCAAGGTTATAAAATTTTACTTTCCTTTTCAATTGCAGTAAAGTTAAATTAGTTGCTGAGCTGCTTGAGGGCATTCATTTAAATTCTTCAGTGGAGGCTCTCTGTCTAGGTGCCAAAGCTGGAATTCATCCATGGATAATATATGATATCATTTCCAATGCTGCTGGAAATTCATGGTGCGTTTTTTATTTATATAAATTAGCCAACTCTGCAGCTAGAATTCTTGCTTAAAACATGTGATCTACATTGCTCATCTCATTTTTAGCATGATGAGAGCCACATAGTTATTGAGCATTTGATTCCACAGATCATGAAAATCTTGTAAAATTTATTAGGAATTTCAATAATGTCTAAGCAGTATACACTCATTAAGTTACATCAGGTAATATTTAAGTTATATAATCAAGAAATTTGTGCCCCTTCTCCTTGTGTTCCTTATGGAATCTTATTGAACTTCTCCTTTTCCCAAAAAGGGTTCAACTTGTGATTCATGTCAATCTCTTGTGATCTGTGAACACTAAAATTCTTGCTCATGCAATGATGAATAAATTGATTAAAATGTGACATATGTATTTCATGTATACTTTTGCTCATTCCTGTAGGGTATTCAAGAATAACGTACCCCAATTGTTAAAGGGCGAGGTCAAACATCAGATACTGAATGCTTTTGTAAAAGAACTGGTAAGATCTATAGACATGAGAAGCAATTAAATTACATTTGGCCCATGTTCTGGCCTGTCTAATTGTCATGTTAATACCCCACCATTATTAGCTATGATACTGTTGATAACATGACTATTTTTGTTGCAGCTTTAATTGTGCATTGTCAATCTATATATTTGGTGGAATGTGGGATTAAGGAATAATTAAAATTATATTTTATCTCTGGACAATCATGATTCCTTGTTTTATTTAATTATAATTTTATTTTCAATAGAATTTAATTATCTTTTGATTTTTGAAGGTTAGTTTTTTCTTTACTTTATGAGACAGGATATGTAGGATTATCTTCTCCTTTTTAGGATTTAGTTATTTTAAATTTTTATCTTTTAGGATTTTATTAGATTTGGATTAGATTATTATTTTGAATAATTATAATTAGGGATCTATATATTGCCCATAGGTTCTCTCAATTGTTAGGCCCTTTTTGTACGCTCCAGACTCTGCAAAGTATGGGGCCTACAATGTGGTTAGCTTATAAGGAGGAAAACTTTAAAGAGAAACTATCCTCTGAAATGACTTTTCCAATTAAAATCGTTGGATGATCAACATTACAAATGTGTACATGATACTAAATTTGAAATTTAATCATGATATTTAACTATAAGGATTGTAGAAATAAATTATTAGATCTTTGTTTTTGCCCCTCGGTCTTACATATATGATTAGTCTCTTTAAGCATACAGCAATTAAATACTGCATAAACATAATACAAGTTCTTTTTTAAGGGAAGGTCTTGAGATCAAGAGTTAAGTAGCTGATTCTCAACTTGGAAATTTGTTGGCCTTTTCTCTCTCTGTTTTTTTATAAAATCAGAACAAGTACTTGAGATTTTTTTTTTCTTGGTTGAAAAATGGTGCCAATATTTTATTCTGTGACTTGATTTTAATTGACATCATATGGATTGATAGCAGTTGAATTTTCTGTCTTCAAGGAAATCATTTTAGATACGGCCAAGTCTCTTACTTTTCCACTTCCACTTTTGGCTGCTGCACATCAACAACTTATCCTTGGTATGAAAATTCAATAGATTGAGCAATGCCTGGTTTCTTTGTAATTGTCTAGTTTCTGAAAGCTAGCTGTTTGCTGCTTACAAACTTTAGCAAATTTCTTTTGTCAGGACTTTCTCATGTCGGTGGAGATGATGAACATGCAGCACTAATTAAGGTTGAATTCCTGAAATGCTGTTCCAGTCATATTAATGAATCAGGAGAAGCTTTTCTATTCTTTTATTTGTTATCTTTTTAGAAACACTGCATTATTACTTTCTTAGTGTCTTTTTTTCCTCTAATTTTTGTTGATAGATTTGGGAAAAAGTTTATGGGGTGAATATAACGGGTGCAGCAAATGAAGATGCATATAGTCCTGAACAACTGGCAACTCAGTTTACTACAAGTTCAAAGAGTGGGAGGCGGGTTGGTTTTATAGGACTTGGAGCAATGGGATTTGGCATGGCAACTCATCTGCTGAATTCAAACTTCTGCGTTGTTGGTTATGACGTAATTCCTCTTTAAATTCTTCATATAAATTGCATTAAACAACTGATATTCTTTCTTGGAAGTTGGGCATATTGATTATCCTCTCCAATAATGCAAAACCATGACCGCATGATTGACTGTATTGGTAACATTTAGTAAATCTTCCATTGGAAGCTGGAAAATCATGAGATTCTTTAAGATGCACTCAGATTGATCACCCTTACAATAATGAAGACAGAGGACACAAGAAAGTAAGCCCATTAACCACTGAAGGAGATGTTGCACACTCGTACGGACAGTGCAATATACATAATTGAACAATTTTTCTGGGCCAAGATGCCATGGCATTGGATCACTAACCCAAGTTGGTTCTTTCGTTGTGATAATTAAAAGGAGTTTGTGCATGTGTTTCTCTATATTCTCCATCTTTATGCTTGTTATAATAGTGTGTGTGATGGCTAGGTTAAAATAAATGTGTTTGACTAGGGCTGAATTTGTAGTTGTAATAATGCCCTTTTATTTGACCTAATTTATGATTATGAGTAGGCACAAAGGGAGCATGACTAATTTTGTGATCCTGTCCATATTTCTCTCTCTTCTATCCCATTATAGATCTTTACATTTTAACAGAGTCTATGTTAGGCAAGTTTGATGATAGGATTGTTTCAGAAACCATAGCTTGTTGGTCTGTTCTGTCAGAGCAGGTCTGCCCTGCTTTTTCTGAATGTTTCCTTTAGTACTTGAATTTTGAATATGATGATATGTGGGGTGTGTGTGTGTGTGATTCGGAGTGACCAATATAACACGCAATCCCATTCACACCTCTCTATTTTTTCCCTTTACCAATATTAACAATATTTCTTTATTACTGTCTTCTTATGCATTTGTCTAGTTAAATGCAAACCCACATGTTCTCATATTTTCATAAAAAATTATACGAGTACTTTCTAAAAAGATTTGTATGTTTTTGTGTGGTCTAAGATATGGAAACAAGTATAGATCAGGGTGCTGGTTGTGTTTATGAAATTGAATTAATATGAATATCATATTTATTTTCTTTTATATATGTGTGTATTAATTTTTTGTTTTCCAGGTATATAAACCAACTCTCACCCGATTTGCAAATGCTGGTGGTTTAATTGGAAATTCTCCTGCAGAAGTGAGTAAAGGTGAATAGCTGCATACTTTTTGACCTAAAAATACAAGCTGATGCATTATAATAACAATATAAGTAATTTTATACAACAATGCAACTTGATTGGAAGTCTTTCCCTGGTGGGAGACGGAAAGGCTTGTAATTCTGATCATGCTACTACGAAATGGCTTCCCAGGATGGCACCTCAAGTTAGAGTAGGAAATTCTTCCCTTCATCCATGTTATCAGTGCATTTGCTACTCTTTCCAACCAAACTGCTGTTTTATACTATTGGTAAATTGGTAAATCATAAATAAATTGCACAGTTTGTTGACTTGGCGTGTGAAATTCTTGACTACTTTTGCATGTAAACATTGAGCTATGTTAATAAATGCAGTAATGTGTTGTGTAAATCATAATATTTTGATGGGTTTTTTCTAATGTTATTTTTGGCTCCAACTTTGGTCATTTGGCCAATATGAAATTTAATTTGAATATGAGAAAATTTTAAGAAACCATGAATAAAGACATTAAAATTTATGATTGCTTAAACAAACCAATCATAATTGCTGATGTTGCAATTGGAAGTAGGCTGATGATTCAACCAGTCATTTCATTCTTCTTTTTCAGCTGTTAGGGCGTTGTGTCTTTCTGCATTCTCTTTTCTATTCTCTTGGTGTTTATATTTTTAAAACTAGGGATAGTTTCATTGAAAGTTGATAACAAGATGTTTCAATACATAATTTGATACCTGGAAATCTTCAGGCTCAAGATTTTTTTTTTGGAGTAAAAGAGCTTCTTGTACAATTTTTATGTTTTAGGGTTTTTGTTGTATTTTGTTTTGGTGTACAAATTATTTAAAATTGATGTTTGCACTTAGTCCTTAATGTGGTCGATGAGCATTCTGCATTTCACTGATTAAAAAGGACAAAAAAGACTTCTAATGCTATGTTACAAATTATCTAATTCTAGCCACTTTGTCAGAGTTCTTGATACCATGCCATAAACCATTGCAACACAAAAGCTTAATCTGTTAAGTGAAGTCCCATGTATTGTTTCATTCTTATGTCAAAAAATTTCATCTAGGCTTGCAATACTATATAGTTGTGAGATTCTTAAGAACAACAAAATCTCAAGCACCTGTCACATGAGGTTCTTTGTGTCTTCAGATGTTGATGTACTTGTAATCATGGTCACAAATGAAGCTCAAGCAGAGAATGCTTTATATGGAGAAAATGGTGCAGTTTCAGGTAAGCATAAGCATCTCAGTTTCCCATTTTATTACATTTTTAACCGCACTGACACATCCTTCTGCATTCTGCAGTCCTTCCATCAGGAACATGTGTAATTCTTTGTTCCACTGTTTCTCCTGCTTATGTGAGCCAACTCGAGAACCGATTGCATTGTACGTTCCTATCCTAGTGAGATACCTATTTCAGGCTTGTCAATTTGATAAAACTTATTGTATCTATGGTCTATTAGTCCTTTTCCCTTGTTCTAAGAACTAGGTTGTATCATTGATCTTTATTAATGTTCACTTTGTTTGATTTGGGAGGAGACTTGATATATGTTTTCTTTCTCTTTCATACGACGTCTTCTATTAAAAAAAGATTATATCACTGTTTACTGCAAATTAGACACTCCTCATTTGCAGAACATGTCTTTCCACACTTGTGTCTTTTATATATATCTTCATATGACTTTATGTTCAAGGTTAAGATTCAGTGCAACACCTTAAGCTTCTAAAGCTAGTCAATCTCCCTAATTAAATCTACTATTTATAAAATGAGTTTGAATTTACATAGTCCTAATTTTATCTATGATGTGACTTGTGAGCCTTTGGTCATAAAGGGAAGGGCATTGTCTCCAACAGTAACACTAATACAGTATGTATTTGATATAAGTTATTGATTCATTTTTGTGACGCTTGAGTAGCACAGTATTCCCTCAGCTTCAGCTGTACCATTCATTCTTTGTTTTCACCCCTCCTTCCTTCCACTGCATGCATTTGTTCCTTTTGTTTATGATGTGATTATGTAACAGTTGACATGAAAACATAACAGATGAAGGTAAGGATTTGAAGTTGGTAGATGCCCCTGTTTCTGGTGGTGTGAAGAGGGCCTCAGAAGGAACTCTTACGGTGGGAAAAACATCCTTGGCTTTGATGATAATTGCTTCCTAGGTTTTGTTGACTAAAATAAATCATTGAGTTCATGTGTGTGTCTCAGATAATGGCTTCAGGGACAGATGAAGCTCTTACAAGTGCTGGATTACTCTTAGCAGGTAATAATTGCTTGGCATAGAAATGAATATATAGTCTTTCAGTAAATTTCAGACATAGGTTTGTTTTTAATTGGGTTTTTTGTAATCAGCAATGAGTGAGAAGCTTTATGTTATCAAGGGTAGATGTGGCTCTGGAAGGTAATTTTCATTTTTTTTCAAGTCAATCTCTCTGCCTTGATATTTGTTAACAGATACCTTTATGGCTAATGCATCTATCTATATGTGCGTGAAACAATGAATGGACATAAATTCTGATTGCAGCTTTGAGAGTATTAAAATGCATAATTTGTATTTTTACAAGTGGATAAATATAATAAATTTATTCTTGTACATTTTGTGCTCAGTGGTATAAAGATGGTCAACCAATTGCTTGCTGGCGTTCATATAGCATCAGCTGCTGAGGCAATGGCATTTGGAGCTCGATTGGGTCTAAATACAAGACTGTTGTTTGATTATATCACACACAGTGGGGGGACATCCTGGTATGTGTCATTACCTGCCATAAAACTATCTCTCTCTCCTCTCCCACCTTCTGCTGGCCCAAAAATAAAATATGCTTCTGGTTTCTTTCTAATTACTATTTTATAAGAGGGTGTTTTCAGATACTGAATTGTTAGCAACTTTTTCTTCATGCCTTGTAGTTTTCCAAAAATTGTAATCTTTTGTTGTGCTGAAGGTGTTACGTGAGCTTTATGCTGCTTTTGGTACTATATGCTAGATATTGGTTTCAAAACAAACCACCCGGTATTTGGTGCTACACGCAAATTTGGATTTTAAGTCAATTCGGGTCTTAATTGTAGAGAAGCCCTTCTAACATGATTTAGATTTTATTTTATATATTATGAGGATTATAGGTTCATGGATTCCTTAGTTTGTTGTTCATGTTAGATTCAAATATAAAAGCTTATTGCTAATCTTGAGGGGTGTTTGATACTGCAGGATGTTTGAAAATCGTGTCCCACACATGCTAGATAATGATTACACACCCTATTCAGCAATTGATATCTTTGTGAAGGACCTGGTTAGTGATAGAATGAATCTATCTTTGCACTATATTTAGCTACAGTCGGTAGCACTTTACACGACATCAACATACCAAAGTAATAATATATATTTTTGTCCATAGGGCATTGTCACACGTGAAGCATCTTCTCTGAAAGTTCCACTTCATTTATCAATGGCTGCTCACCAACTGTTTTTGTCAGGTGCTGTGTATTACTTTCAGTCTTTTGTAATGTGTATGCTCCCTTTTTTCATTTTCCTTTGAACTTATGATTCTACTACAAGTCTACAGCTTTGTATTAATAGGGAAAAAAATGAAGTCGCAGTAAATACTTTTCTTTTTCTTTTTTTATCTTAGCGTCTCCTTATTTTAGATCACCCTAAACTAAAAGAGATGAAGAGATGGGGGGACATGGTAATGAGTTCCATCACTTTGTAATAGACAAGATGGGCAAGTTGAAATAGCTTATCCGTTTAATGTAATGGCTGATAGAGTAGATGAAATATCTTTGTGATTTTAGTTTTAAGAAACTTCTTGTCACAAACAGTTGAATGACGGCTGGACATGTCTAAATTTTCCATAAAGACATGAGATGCATCCCATTATGCCAAACCATATATTACAATATTCAAAATGTTATGTTGATAGTAGAATCTATTCATAATGTTGTGTTAATAGTAGAATCTGACTGAATAAATTTCAACAAATATTGTGCCCACACTTTTCATTTCGTTGTCTTCTTGGGACAATATCTTATCCTCCTTCCTGTTATCTCATTGTCTTCTTTTTTCCTAATAAAACTGCTTTGCAATTAAACTTGTAAGCTATGCTGCAGGTTCTGCTGCTGGTTGGGGTCGGCAAGATGATGCTGGGGTAGTTAAGGTATGAGCAAGTTACGTCAGTCAGGAGAAGACTGTAGAGTTCAGTTCATAATTTATTTAAACTTAGGAAGGGATCCCTCTTCGGGTCTTTTCTTTATCTATTGTTTTGTCAACAAAATGATAAAACTAAGATATGTCCCTACTTCCAATCTTTTTTGAAATGATATATGCATGTGATCCAAGTTTACTTATTCCACAACGATTCAGGAAACTTTGTTACTTATCTTCTTAAGGGCTTTCTGGAATTTTCTCAGGTTTATGAGACTTTAACGGGTGTTAAAGTTGAAGGAAAACTTTCTGCACTTAAAAAAGTTGTTGTTTTGCAATCTCTTCCTTCTGAGTGGCCTCATGATCCTCTTCTTGATATACAAAAGTTAAATGAAAGCAATTCAAAGACCTTGGTTGTTCTGGATGATGATCCAACTGGAACACAAACCGTACATGATATCGAAGTTTTAACAGAATGGTAAGTGTTTTTGTTGTTTGTTGTCATATATTATTGACTGACAGAGTCAATGCTACTCTAAATATTATCTCTTCCAATACTAATCACATATTAAAAATTTAGTAAACTAGTAATTAATTGGTGCTATCATCTAGCCGCTTATCTTTGCATATAACTTTCGTTGTGAGATTGAACTGACAATTGATAGGAAGATCTTTAACCACAAGACAAATCGCAAATTACTCAAATTGTTTATCTTTCTTTGCAGGAGTATTGAGTCACTGATTGAGCAGTTTAGAAAAAGTCCAAAATGCTTTTTCATTTTGACTAATTCAAGGTCACTGAGTTCGGAGAAGGTAAAAGTTTCACTTGAATATGCCAATAAATCTACAAAGCTTTTAACTATTCAAATGAAAAAGGATTCCTCATCTGGTCTTTTCTTTTCCAAATTAAAGTTAGGCTAAATCTATAGGTTATCCAATAAAAAATAAAATGCAACATTAATCAATATTTTGCTGTGTTGTTTGGTAGGTCCTGGTCCTCATTCAGTTTAGAGGAGGATAAATTCCTCAATAACATTTATTGACCGATCCTCAACTTATCAAATAATTTAGAATTTAATTTTCAAGAAAATCAAAACAAATTTTATAAGTACAAATTCTATGCAAAGTTGTTAATATTAAGATTAAAATAAACATCGGTACACACACTCTCACAAAGTGTTTGAATAATTTTTTGTGGGGATGAATTTACCCTTACTGCTGTCTCCATGAGGAGATATTTCTCCCATCAGCACCCATGTACGGAGAAATCCCCAGGGGCAGGGATCATTATTATCCCTTGTCATTTAAATGTGAAGGGCTAATGTTAATAAATAACGTGCTAGACTGGAGCTGATAACATTTGGAAAAGTCATGTTTACAGCAATTAAAATGTAGCTTAGCACTGACCACAAAGGCACTCAAATGTAACCTGATGAAATCATTAGAGAACCTGAATTCTCAATTATTTTGTCAAATTGGGTTTAATTTTTTTATGCCTTCAATTATCATGAAGATTGACTTCAATCAAGCTCTCTAGTTTACTTTTGATCTTTGACAGGCTAGTGCATTGATAAAAGATATATGCCGAAATCTAGATACTGCAGCAAAATCAGTTCAAAACACTGATTACACGGTAGTTTTGAGGGGTGATTCAACTTTGCGAGGTCATTTTCCGGAGGTGAGTTAAAGTTCAATAAGCATGTTGTTATAAATGCTGTCGAGTCACATTTCAAATTGAAGAGTAAACTGATACTCTTTGCTTGTGTACAGGAACCAGATGCTGTTGTTTCTGTTTTAGGTGAAATGGACGCATGGATCATTTGTCCCTTTTTCCTTCAAGGAGGCCGTTATACCATTGAAGATGTACATTATGTTGCAGATGCTGATATGTATGTCTTGCCATTCATTTACTGTTGCAAGATGTGTTGATTTTACTTTAAGATATAGCTCTGCTTTCTTAACTTTTTGTCTGTAGGCTTGTACCTGCAGGGGACACGGAGTTCGCCAAGGATGCTGCCTTTGGCTATAAATCTTCAAACCTCCGTGAGGTAAACATCACTTTGTTTACTTTATTCTTGGTTATTTTATTTCATTATTTTTTCTAAAAACTTACGTGTCTCTAGTGGGTAGAGGAGAAAACAGGTGGACGGATACCGGCATCTACTGTTGTTTCTATCTCTATTCAACTCCTGAGGAAAGGAGGACCAGATGCAGTTTATGAGAGTCTATGCAAGTTGCCGAAGGTATAGAAAATTACAGATACCTTATTTTAATTGAACTATAGCTTCTACACGTACTAATTAATTATAGTGAACCAGAGGCCTCTTTTTTCTGTATTTTTCTTCTAGAAAAAAGTTAACAGATAGCTGAGATGGTTGAATCAGGAAAACTACAAATCAGCATCTCAGATTCAATGAATCCCAAGATAGTTAAAAAGAGAACTAATATCCTAATCCGTGTGACAAAAACAGGGATATAAATTAACACAATTTATAGAACAATTAAAATAAAGAATTAATGAACATGTACCTTTTGAGCCTAGATTCATTAAGGGCTTCGGAGGTTTGTTGGGAGGCAGGGAGATTGTGGTTTTGTGAGGCAGAGGGCCCGGTCCCTCAAACACCATGTTGTGGTGGAGGAAGGATTCTTTCTTCATCATTGACCTTAGTGTTTTCAGTGTGCTTTTATTGTTACTGAGCTTTGTACATGAGACTCTGCATTCCTGTCATGTTCAGCAGTTGATTTCCTCTGCGTGTGAGCTTTTTTGTGCTGTCATTCTCTTTCGTGTCACTGAAGAGGAGGATATTTCGATATTCTAATATAAAACCAGTGTTTCATATGTATCATTTTGGTTTTGGTTGCTATCATGACTTCATAATGCTAGGCACATCTGCATGTGCACAATTGACTTTCAACACTGAAGAAAAAATAGAAATGATGGTGATTTATGATAAATTATTAACTAAAATTTATATGCACTTGTCTATTGTATGGCGCAGGGGTCAACATGTATTGTTAATGCAGCAAGTGAAAGAGACATGGCTGTTTTTGCTCTGGGAATGATCAAGGCAAAAGTTTACTTTTATCATTCTGTTTTGAAATTTTTTATGCAAATATACATTTTTTGTTGGAACATTTTGTCTTCTTAACAGGCAGAATTGATGGGAAAACACTTCTTGTGTCGCACGGCTGCGAGTTTTGTTTCTGCTCACATTGGAATCATCCCTAAGGCTCCAATACTACCTAAGGATCTAGGGATAAGCAGCGAAAGGAATGGCGGTTTGATAGTTGTGGGTTCTTATGTTCCAAAAACAACAAAACAGGTTGGCAAAGCAAACATAGGATGAATTACTAAATTAAGTCTTCCTGGAATGTTTATTTCCTCATTTTCATCATATCCCGTAATCCACAGGTAGAAGAGCTTAAACTACAGTGCGGTCAATTCTTAAGATGCCTTGAGGTAATGTGGATCCTAAATTTATTTGAGATTATTAACTACTAGTGTGGATCTGTCATGAATGAGAAACGGGATATTTATTAAGACATTAGTTCTGATGCCTTGTGCAAGCAGACGTTGTTTTAAAAATCTATTTTCTGTTGTAATTTGTAAGTAATTGAGAAAAGCTTCTTTGTAATAGGTATCAGTTGAGAAACTTGCCATGAGGCCTATGGAAGACAGGGAGGAGGAAATCAATAGAACAGCTGAATTAGCAGATGTATATCTCAAGGCTCATAAAGACACTCTTATAGTGACCAGTAGGAATCTCATAACTGGAAAATGTTAGTCTCCATCCTTTTTTTTTCCTTCAATTAATCTCTTTCTTGATCATAGGTTTTGTTATTTATCTAAACTTCCATATCTTTTTCTTAAATGCGCAGCTGCCTCTGAGAGTTTGGACATTAATTTTAAAGTGAGTTCTGCTTTGGTGGAAATAGTAAAACGGATCACTACCAAACCTCGGTATATTCTTGCAAAGGTACTCTATGTTTAAATGACTTAGTACAGTGGCATTTTGAAACAGAAAACAAGATATTTCCCTTATCCTATTATCCTTTCACCTATTTGAAAAATATGCACTACTTTGTTTGGAAATACAGTCAGCATTGACGGGCATAAGTGGTCCTTTTGGGCTCATCTACCCCTAGCTGTTACCAACAACATTATCATTTTTAGTGATGCCCATCAGATGTTTGATTTTCCGAAGAATTGTATGGTTGGACACTGAGGTTTAGTACAGGTCTATCGGTACTCAAGCACAAGTTGCTATCTGGTAGTATAAAAATGAAAGAAAACATGCTTTTTTTCCTTTGAACATTTTATTGTTTTTCAATACTTTTATTCAGGTAAGAGCTAACATCTAGAACCTGCTCATTAACTTAGCCTCCTCCTATTTGTCTCCTTTCAAGTCACAGTAATACAATTGCACGCTCTTTTTGGCATTGAATCCAAAAGTTTGTCTGGGTACTCAAATAGTAGTCTAAAGTTCCCATTTAAACACTAATCAGTGGTACCTTTTCTAGGGAGGAATCACCTCTTCAGACCTGGCTACAAAAGCCCTTGGCGCAAGATGTGCTAAGATAGTTGGACAAGCACATGCTGGAATTCCCTTGTGGCAATTAGGACCTGAAAGTAGACATCCAGGAACTCCATACATTGTTTTCCCTGGTAAGTTGAGTATTGACTTTTCTTTAGTTTCCTTTCTTACAGTTTCCAGACAAAATGAATATATGATACTTCTAATTCTTGTATTTCCTTTCATCTTCAATAGATTTCTTCTTTAATTACCAATAATAATCTTCCTATTTAGGTAATGTTGGCGACAGCAAAGCATTGGCACAAGTCGTGAAGTCCTGGACTTGTCCAGTTAAACTTTCATCAACAAAAGAACTTCTTAGAGTAAAAACCATCTTTTTCTAGTTTTTTTAACTTAATTTCCTTTCATGTTGATATTTAAATTTTTTTCCCCCTGGGAATTTAGGATGCAGAACATGGAGGATATGCTGTTGGGGCATTTAACGTTTATAATTTGGAAGGTGTGCAGGCCGTTATCTCTGCTGCAGAGGGAGAACGGAGTCCTGCTATATTACAGGTCAGGCTGTTATCTCCCATTTTCTTATTATGACCATTAGAAATAAATAACAATATGCTCGAAGCTGCTAAACTTCATGCAAAAAATTCATCAATGGTTGTCTTCTATGTATTTATCTTTGTTCTCACTTCTCATAGTATGTGTATCTCTTTGAATATTTCTTACTTCTGATATTTTTGAAATTCTTAGTTTCTTCTTGTTCATTGCATAAACTTGAATGCTTCTAAACGGGCATTGAATAAAATAACTTTCAGATCCATCCCGGTGCCTTGAAGCAAGGAGGACTTCCTTTGGTTTCTGGTTGCATTGCCGCTGCTGAGCAAGCAAGTGTAAGTGGTATTCCGTTATTTGAAACAAATGGAAATATACAAAGAAATTAAATTTAAAGTTCTTTGTAGCATTTGAATAGATGTTGTTATTTCCAGTAATGAGGTTGAACCGTTGAAGTAAGGGAAACTAGTAGCATATCATAAAACAAATGAAGGTAAATTGAAGGCAGCTATTATTTACTAAATGCGTGTGATAGAGGGAAAGAGAAAACAATCTTTACAGAATTTGTTTTCACTGTCTATTATCTGAAGATTTTGATTTTTTTCAACCTAGATTCTCTTTTATCTCGCACGGAAATTATTGATGGTTAAATTACTTTTTACTCTATTTTAATTTGGTTCCTGATCTTTAGAAGTATTCATTTAGATCTCTCTAGTTTGAAAATTTTTATATTTGGTCCATCTCAACAAATCTAGTATGCTGTCTACTCTGATCACATGCCACACTTGCATTGAATTTCCCTCCATCTACCTTAACCTGCTTTATTGACATAAATTATGCATATTCAGAGTGTTAAAATGACATATAGTAGACTACGTCAACAAAATTAACCACAGTTGAAGATAGGGACCAACTTGAAATTAAACGTTGAATAAAAATAGATACAGTAAATTGACCCAAATTATTGCTAAATGTTTTTTCTATTATATTGATAATACCATTGAGTGAAGAAGATTTGAAGGGCATATATAAGTTCAAACAAATGTAAATTCCATTAGTTACTAAATTTAGTTTATATAAATTTGCCAGGTTCCCGTTACAGTTCACTTTGATCATGGAACTTCTAGGCAAGACCTTGTGCAAGCTCTTGAGCTGGTAATCATTCTTCTTTTAATGTCTCACTTTATATGACTTATCATGAATCAATAGCTAGAAATTGCACCTTATTATCTTCATTTTGCCCTCAAGTTAAACTCCATTTGTCAATGCAACATCCAGGGATTCGACTCTGTAATGGTTGATGGGTCACATCTTTCGTTTGATGAAAATGTGGCATACACTAAATTTATATCATTCTTAGCCCACTCAAAAGATATGTTGGTTGAAGCCGAGCTAGGAAGGCTATCAGGGACAGAAGATGATTTGACCGTTGAAGAATATGAAGCCAGGTTTACAGATGTTGACAAGGTTGCTATCTATACTCTCTGATAGAAATTATCCTTTTGTATTTTCTTGATATTGCCAAATTCATTGCACTTGCTATCCTTGATACCAGGCACAAAAATTCATTGATGAGACTAGCATAGATGCTTTGGCAGTATGTATTGGAAATGTACATGGAAAGTATCCTGCTAGTGGTCCAAATCTCAGACTTGATTTGCTCAAGGTGATGAGCTTTTTTATTCCTACTTTGCATAGTTTTCTCTCCAGTTCTTAATATAAAACCTATTTACCTAATTTGAATAGATTTAGGAAGTTAGTTAAGTTAGGTAATATGACATGTTTTTTTCTAAAACACCCTAATCATCTTCCTTAATTCCCTCAATCTCTCTCTTACTTGATTATTGTTGAGAGAGTTCCATTAGGGGTAAATTAGGAAATGATTTACAAATATGGGAAATAAGTCTTACTTTCATTAAAGACTGGAGGAATATTTAAATTTGTTAAACAATATATACATGGGCGAAAGGTAAAAGTCATAACTGAACTTTTGAATGTGGTTGTTGTCTACTCCGTTATTCTGACATTCAACTATGTGAAGGAATTGCGTGCTCTGAGCTTGAAGAAAGGGGTTTTTCTGGTCCTTCACGGTGCCTCTGGCTTGTCCCAAGAACTAGTCAAGGTGCAGTTGCCAAAACTTCATTTGACCTTTTTTTATTTTATTTTTTATATTGCAGTTTTTGTCCACAAAAATATAGTTGCATTGAGCTCAAGTAAGTTTTGCTGTTTATAGTAACTAACATCACAATATCTTGTTGAATTCTCACAGAAATGCATAGAACTTGGCGTGAGAAAGTTCAACGTGAACACTGAAGTGAGAAAGGCATACATGGACTCCCTGAATACTCCCCAGAAAGATCTTGTCCACGTCATGGAATCTGCAAAGGAAGCAATGAAAGCCGTGGTTGCAGAGAAGATGCATCTGTTTGGTTCAGCCGGAAAAGCTTGATTCCTACCAATTTACAGGTGAGGATTATTCATGATCAACTACTTCCTTCTTTGAAACAATCACAGAATGTCTTCTTTTTAGATAAATTTAATCCTCGAAAATTAAAACTCTTCTGAAATTGGAGTATATATGGGATTCATTTCTTCTCACTCTACCCACTCTTTTTCTCTCTCCCTCTTATTCTATAAACACTTCACAGACTTGTAAGTTCACAGGATTTAAAGTCATTCTTTTATACTCCTTCGTTCCTTACTGTAGAACCTAATTAGGGAGTTGATTTTCGTCTTAAATATAAGATCTATTTCTCATATTTGTTAATCTTTTTTATTGATACTCCCTCAACAATAATCAAGTAAGAGAGAAATGAAAGGAATTAAGGAAGATGATTAGTGTGTTTTAGAAAAAACATGTCCATTAACTAACTTCCATAATCTAATCAAATTAGATAAATATGTTTTATATTAAGAACTAGAAGGAGTTTTTTTTTAAAAAAAAAAAAAAAAAAAAAAAAAAATTCTCTTCATTTGTTTTTGCTGCTAATTACCCCTGTTGTTTGGTCATGAAGGCACAACTACCGCTTATTTGGATTGGATTGCTCTAGTTAGTTTGGCCTAGGCAAGGTTAAAGAAAATTTCTGAGAAACCAAATCATCTAATAACGTAGCACTCTCATGATTTCTGACAGTAAATAGGGTTCTACCAAATTGAGGGTGATATTTAAACTGCAAAAGCAAAAAAATTGCACCTTCTATTTCAGTATTTTCTAGTATAGTACACATCCATAATTTTCAATGTTTGTTTGTCAAGTTTCAGGTAGGATGCAAAAGTAATTCATGGAATTGTTCAATGGATTGTATTTGATATTCCTTCTTCGTTAATCAGGGTTTGCTTCCGTGCCTCATGCTCTGGAAATATAGGCATGTCTAGGGAAAGATAAAGTGGGGGGCAAAATGATGTTGTAATTTATTTGCCAGTGGCCTCAGTGATGCAATCACAAGTGATTTTACCTTTTCCTCAATATTTTACGTTATTAATAAATAAAATAGTGATTTATTGTTGAAAACCTCCAACTCTTCTTTTCATTTGATTTGTATAGATAAAATTGTGCTTTTTACCAAAGGTATTATATCATTATAACATACTCGAATTGGCCGTTAATGAAAGGTCTAATTGGTGAGTTTTTATGGTCATAATTGTAAGACCTATTTCATACTGTTGTCCATTAATTTTCACAAATTAGTTCTATCAATATTCACTCAATAATAATTAAGTCCTATCAACCATAGGAGTTTTTCTTAATAAACTGACTTGTACTTTGGTCAAGTCAATGACATTGAAAAAACTATTAAGGTGTTTTTGGTCATAAGGTAATCAACGTATATTTTGGGGGCCATGAATACAACATTTACAAGAAGTTTGCAAAGCCGAGTAACTCATGCATGGAAGATTTCTTAGAACGTGTTGAGGAGGAATGTTAGTTATTTGACCAAGTTCAAGCCATGAGTTAACAATAACATAGGTTTTACGAGAAGAAAATGGGATCATGAAATGAACATCGGGATTGGAGGTTTTTTAATTAAAATATCTGATTTCAAAGTCTTATTCTTCAAGAGGAAATAAAAAGGTGATTTTTAAAAAAACAAATAAAACATCAAATTTATTATAAATTTATAAGAAGATATCCGTGGAAACAATTTAAGTAATTGAAATCAACATTCTTGATAACCCATAAAAGTTATGTAAGGGCAAAAAAAAAAAAAAAAAAACAGTATGCAGGGGATGTTAAGATATTTTAGATTAATTATGATTATATCTAATTATTTCTTATTGGTTATATCTAGATATTTCCTATTGATTAAAACAGAATATTCTAGATATTACTAGTTTCATGTTTTGATCATGACTAGATTTTCTAGATATTATTTATTTCCTATTTTGAATAGGATATCCCTATATATGCCCGCACGTGAGTTGAACTCATGTTTAGGGTTATTACTTGTTAGTTAGTTATTACAAGCCTTGATGAGATGTTATAAATAATGTAACTTGATTAGAGTAATACGCAACATTGTTGTCAAACTTGCGAGTATAATGTAACTTGAGTTAGGGTAATATGCAACATTGCTGTCAAACTCGCAAGTTGACTCTTTGAGTTTACCGTTTTTACGTTTTTTTTTTTCACAAATACGAGTCCAATCAACGATAAACTTTGAGTTTACTCAGTTTAAACTTTTTTTAAACTCACGAGTTTATACATCGAGTTCTGCTTTTTACATTTATAGCTAACAAAATCATGTTAACTTACTTTTAAACTTATGTTAACTTTTTTAATTTGATAATCTTTCCAACGACTTTATATATAAATTTATAGAAACTTCTTTGTTAGATATGATAAATGGTGAATGTTAATGGATTTAATTTCAAATATTTGGATTTAAAATATATTTAAATCAAATTGTTGTCATTTTTATATTTTAATTATTTAATTATCTGTTAGTACCTATTTAATAATAAAGGTAAACTCTTGAGTTCATTTATTAGGAGTTTCTTATCATCTGAGTTTACGTTCTTTTTCACGTTGATAACTATAAACTTAAACCAACTGGAATTTTTTTAGTTCTTTGAAATTTAATTGCCCAAGTAATTTTAGCTGATAGTGTGATCGTTCTTTTTTTATAACAAATTTTTAGGAAAGAGGTTGAAACCACCCACGCGATCCAAGGCGGCTATGGCGCATCTTACTAGCCGAGAGTACACATGCCTCCACCTCTACCAAAGATTTTCATTGCTTCCTAGATCCTGGATCGCTTCCCCGAACGCTGATTAACGTAGGATCAAACCCCTCCCTTTAGGTGAGAACACCTTCACCAAATTGAACCCAAAGACGAGGGGTGTCTGATCGTTCTTTGATCTGACATTTTTTGGCCAGTGATTGATTTTGATCTGATTTATAACTAACATAAAACCTAAAACAAATTATGTTTTTTTCATAAATCATGAATGAAAAATGTGTCAAATTAAGTCTCTTTGCTTTTTATATTTGCTGTCGATCGTGTGGTTGGTGAGTGCTTGATTTGTTCGCGGTTTCCTTTCAATTTCCTGTTCAATGTTTCTCTCTTTCTACGCCTAGATCCTTTTTTTCTTTTTCCCCTCGGATCAGTTTTTGTTAACGTTTTATTTTCTCTGTGTTATGATTATAGCAGAGGACATGACTTCTGATCTTGCGATGAAGCTGATGGACATTGAGAGTAAACAACCTAAAATTCCAAAACTCCAAGTGGTTGCATCAAGGCTCCAAATTGTTAAAAGGATAAAGATGAAGCATATGGAATCACCTACAAAAGTAAAAAAGAAAGCTGATGATTACATCATCTACATGTACAAGTAACGAGTAATTGTTGGCTCTTAGCCTTAGTTTAAAAAGGGAATAGAGCAACGGGCAATCCAAAAATAAAAGAAAAAGGGAAGGGCCGAACAAACATATCAAATATCAATGGATTTATAAAAAATATAATACTCCCTCCGGTCCTAATTATAAGACATATTTAACCGATTTTAGGGAGATTAAAGAGAGAAGTTAAATTAGTTAATTTTATTCATTTTCCTAAAATACCCTTATATAAATTTTAAAACAGACCCACAGCGTTTGTGCATTTCATTCATTCCACAAAAAATACTTTTTCAGTTGTGCGAGTTCCAATTCTGTTATGATCCCGCCAGCCTGTATTAGCATTGCGTTGTAAAATCCTAACAAATTCATAGGAATACGAAGTTATCAGATTTGTAGCCTATAACCTACATTTTATATCAATCACTTTGCAAGGATAGTTACTGGAAAATACTTTAAAAGAAATCTTAAAATTATTTTATTTAAAAATAAAAAATAAAATAGAATCTCTCACTTAATATAATATAAGTGTGTTATTAATTAATTAGAGTGGAAGAAGTATTAATAGGGGTGATATGAGAAAAATATGACAGAAATTGCTCAAAATTATTTTATTAAAAAAAACAGTAGAATTAAGTTGTATATGACATTAATGAGTTGTAATTATTATTTACTTTATAAAACATATATGTGCATCATCAAATTATTATTAAATTTAATTATTATTGAGAAAGCATCAATAAGGATATTTTAGGAAGAAATTGATAAAAGTTAGAATGTTGACTTATAATTAGGACCAAAACTAACTTATAAATGTTGTCTTATAATTAGGACAAGAGGGAATAATATATATACCGGGCAAGGCCAAATGGGCAGAGTGACATACTTGGTTCGATGCTCGGCTCTGCCCACAAAAATGCCCAGCTCAATTGTGCCTAATTTTTTCCGAGTTGCTTTTTTTTGGGCTAGGTTGGGCACTTTTTCTCCGGGCTCGGGCGGGTGCACATGACTCATGGGCTTCATGAACACCCCTAATTTTAATTGACGTTAACCCTTAAGTGTTTAAGGAAGTTCCATTTTAACACTTTTAGGAGAACATTAAACCTAAAATTGGGATGACATTACTCCTCAGTAAAAACTTTCAAAGCAAATTTACACTTTAATTCTTAAATTTGTTAGCCAATAAATGATGCAATCTTTATCTTGTGGTGATCTATGTTGTAGTTGTAATTTGGGTTAAGGTGCAAATTTGCTAATAAACTATTACCCGAGGAGTGTCTAGCACAAAAAATAATTGAAGGGACCAAATTGGCCAACGAACTATTAAAAAGTGAAAACAAAAACCAAAGAACTATTAAAAAGTGGAAAAAAAAATACTAAAGAACTATTAAAAAAAACAACTATCACTATTACGTTAAAATATGAGGCACTGGCGTAGGACGGTGGCGGAAACGCTGGAGAAAAGAGCGGTTAAACCTTCTTGTTGGATAAGGCAAACACCAACATAGATGGGACTCATGTGAGCAGGCGTTGTGGCAGCGACTGTTGCTGCTTGTGGCATTGGAGGCACACAACCAGGGTGCAAGGCGCGTCCGGTCGAAAGCTGTGGACTGCTGGATGAGTTCAAGAGGGTGAGTGGAACACCCAGCAACAATGGAAGCTTTGGAGACGTGGACGTCACCAACACTGTGATAGTCAATGGAAGACGGAGACACCAAGACAGTGACGGGGTAATAGTTCGTTGGCGAATCTGCTCAAACTTGTGTTTTTTTTTTCACTTTTTAATAGTTCGTTGGCCAATTTGATCCCTTCAATTGTTTTTTGTGCCAGACGCTCTTCGAGTGATATTTCGTTGGCAAATATGCACCTTAACCCTTGTAATTTCGGTCCCTAATATGGAAGCTGTGGAGTTTTTCAGAAGGGGAGAAATTGGTACTGCAAAAACAGTATGTGACCATGGAAGACATTATTAGTACTACTTCCGGTCCTAATTGTATGAACACTTTTATAGTGCAACCAGATGGAGTAATTCACATTTGTATGTATGTGTGTATGTATAATTTTAACATATTTGTGAATGTACGTACATAAATATTGCTGCCTGAAGAAGCGATTGTTGAGATAAATGAGCCTGTATCAGGGAGATTTTCTTTAAGGCACATGGACTCGTACGCAAAGACTATGCCACCAATTGGGCCCGTTTAGAAAGGGAAAAGGCTCGATATGGAGAAAAAAGTATGGTAGAAGTAAAATGAGGTGTTTGAGCTGACATTTTTTTAAATGGGCTTTTAGACCAAAGCTAGTTTTAAGTTAGGAGTAAGTGGTAAGGGACTTGCTCTTCCACCACCATGTCCTCAGTTTGAGACATGGGAATGGAAAAAAGAATGTTGGGAGCTCTTCCCCCACAACCGTGGGCCCAACGTGGAGCGAAATCCGGATTAGTCAGAACCAAAGGTTCCGGTGAACCGGGTTGGGTACCCAAAAAAAAGGCACTAAAATACCCCATCATCCTTGGGTTCAACTGGCAAAGGGGTCAAACACTCTCACCAAAGGGAGGGGGTTCGATTTTGGAGTTGGTCAAGGCGCTGGAGGAGGCATCCTAGCTCCTAGGTGACTAGGTAAACACCTGAGGGTAATAGACGGCTCGCCCTGCCCAACATTGGTATCACCTAGGAGGAAGGGAGACTTTGCCCTGCCCTTGGATTGTGGATGAGCCCAACCCCTTTCCTAAAATTTTAATATATATAAGAAAAAAGCCACTAAGATTTGCTTTTTACAGTACATATGGTCTTCTACCACTGCCAGTCCAAACATAAATCTCATTTGCAATCTAATTTTATCCTATCTTAAGTTAGATTAGAAAAAAAAAATCACTTATGTTACCGCTAATCCAAACGGGCCCTAACACATTGATCATCAGCCTATCAAATAAGGGAAAATCATTTTAAGTTCCTAAGGGACTAAAAAAATGTCAAAAAGGTCTTACAGAAAATTCTGATGTCAAAAAATTCTCATTAACAACTTCTTCGGTAGGTGATTAACAATTCTACATCTGAGTTTTAACAACTCTTTTGGACTTTTTTTATACCATAATTTTCTGTGAGACATTTTTTGACATTTTCTTAGTTTCTTGATAAGTTAAAGGGATTTTCCCGTCAAATAATGAGCCAGCTGTGTTTGAGAACATGACTATGTCCCTTTCTCTTTTAACCCTTTGATGAAAGAGAACGAAGAACTCTCCCCTAACATGGAAGAGGACCAAGAACAGACCCAAGAGTTTTGCATCATGAAACGAACATCGGGCCGGATTAGAGTTTTTTTAAAATTAAATATCTGAATTCAAAGTCTTACTATTCTTCAAGAGGAAATAAAAAGGTAGTTTTTTTTTTAACCAAAAGAAGTATGTGTGGGATAATTTTTTTTTTCTGGCCAAAGTGTGGAATAAATATTGGAAGAAGTGAAAATTTAAGCCAAAGAACAGTGTGTAGGGTTTTATTAATACTCTTTTTAGTCTTTATTATAAGACACCAATTAGTAAATGTATTTGGTCATTTTTATAAGGCATTTGTTTGTTTCCAAAGAGCATTAATATTTTTTTTTTCATATATGCTCCTAATTAATAAGGGTAGAGGGTGAGAGTAATAATTAATATGATATTAGAGTTTAGTGCAATTAGTAAAAGTAATATTAGAAATTACTTAAATTTTAGGATAATTTTATTGACTTTAACTGTTTTTATTGATTTATGAGAATTGTTAATTGGGTCCTTATAATAAAGACCAGAGAGGGAGTATATCCTCATTTTGTGGTAGGACCCAGTGAAAAATAAGTACATTAAAGAAATATGTACATGAGGAAGTTTTGTCAAATATAATTATTACAACTGAATGATGTATTTGTCATTGAACTAAAAAGATTACAAAAAACCACCTTTGTATACAACATTTGAACTTTTGTTAGTGGGAATGTCTTGCTTATCGAGGATCAATATATAGTTGATGAACAAAATCATATAAAGTTTTTCACTGATTGATCCCCATGATTTGTATTTTTAACAAAATCGTATAAAGTTTTTCCTCCATGTGTCCCCAATATTAATTATTAATACATTCAGTCCTAAATATAAAACTATAGTGTATTACAAACTATGTTCTATATTCAGAATCGAGGTATATTCCTGTGCCAAATAAAATCAGGAGTAAACACAACAATAATTAGTAATTATATGGCCAGGGGGGGGGAATATGTGTTTTTTTCTTGCTCCGCAAATTTGCGTTGAAAATATATACAGTCCGTAAGCATTTTATATTGAGTTGTTGTTTTTTTTTGGGGGGGGTATCCAAAAAAATAGAATTCCATAAATTAATTTAGAAAAATAACAGGGAAGAAATATATCGTGTGCATACTTAATGGTTCAGCATTTTTTTTGTATGTCATTGCAAAGATAATGATTTTTTTTTTTTTTGATACATGAAGATAATGAATTTTTTTTTTTATACAAAGATAATGAAATTAATGAAATTAATGTGCCTTCTTTTTACTCTGTTTCTCTCATATATGGGCCTCCGGAAACACATATGAGGAACATTCTTTGGGACTGGAAGTGCAACTTTTCAAGTTCAATAAATTCTCCATGGTTGTTAATAGGTGATTTTAACTAGATTTTATCTTCTGAAGACAAGTTAAATTGTGTCGGACCATCTAGCTACATTAATGCATTTAGACAGTGTCTAGACAAACCTTTGAAATATTATGTGGATAAAAATTTCCACCTGATAGATCTAGATGCAGTGGTAAAGGATTTTGTTAAGCCAAATGGACAATAGGATAGGGACAAATAGAGAACGTTTCTTCCAGATAGGTTTGTTGAAGAAATTTTGAAGGTCGTTCCACCTAATGGCTTGGGTGATGATGTTTTCTATTGGCGTAAGGCTTCAGATGGGAACTTCACAGTTAAATCAGCATACACTATGATTTACCACCAACAGGAGCATACACCTGATCCTACCTGGCAGCGTATATGGCGTTGGGAGATTCCTGAAAGAGCAAAATTCTTCATGTGGCAAGTGTTTCATGAGAGACTTCCCACTAATACACTTAGAGCTAAATATAATCCCCATGTGCAGAGCACTTGTCCTTTGAGTGTGATAGGGAGGAAACCATTATCCATATATTGAGAGACCGTGAGATTGCCGGGAGAGTATGGTTTAATTTAACTAACCCATTATATTATTCTAGATTTGTTTCGGCTCTTTGCAGATTGGTGAAATGGAACTCAAAAACAATCCATCTAGCAAAGCCATCGCTAGATGGCCTTGGCAAAGAACATTTGGTGTTGTGTTCGGCTTCCTGGGAAGAATAGATGTACAAAAGTATTTGAAGGCACGGAGACCAGCCAAGAGCGATTACGCGCGATGCATATTCCATTTAATGGAAGGAGTGGTGCATGGCCGTTTCCAAAGATCAAATTATGCGGATACCGCAGACGTGCGAAGCTAGATGGCGTCCCCCGAGCCGGGCTGCATGCGGGTGGATGTGGATGGATCATACAGAATAGTGGACAGTAACTTGTGGAGGAGTGATCGAGATCACCGGGAAATTGGATATGTGGGTTTCAACGAAGTTAGGATATACTACGTCAACCGCCGCTAAAATCCATGCTATCTACAGGGGGCCTTATACTATGCAAACAACTCGGTTTCAAGAAGGTTATGCTCCATATCGATTCATTGGATGCAATTCATTTGTTGTTATTTAATTGCAGGCAGGGTCATCCTATGAGAGAGGAGATACAGGAGGTAAGATCCGTTATCATTTCACACGAGGATCTACAGATTATTCATACCTACAGGGAAGCATTAAGATGTGCGGATTATTTAGCCCGATCGGCTCAAGGGATGAATCAGGATATGGTAATAATCTCATCACAACCTACTGAATGTGTTAACTTTGATAATATTGAGTGTGGCAGAATGTCACAGAGTTCAGTGAACGTAGTCTAATATTAGACTTTTTGTAAACCTCAAGCCTTTGCTTGCCAATGTATTACCAAAAAAAAAAAATGATTGCAATTTGATCCAAGTACCACAAAAAGGCTCCAATTTTACATGGTCAAATAATGGGAAAGGTGAACACTTTATCCTTGAACGTATTGACAGGGCATTTGTCAATCTACAGTGGTTATATGCTTTTCCTTGCTCTTTTGTCAACACATTCACAATTGCTTCTTTTGATCATAGTCCTCTTGTTTTTTGCCAACATGATGATGTTAAAATAAAACAATTCAAAAAATTGTAAGAGTTTTGGTTCATATTTAAAGATTGACATGATATAATTACTCAATGCTAGTCTGCTAATTATCAAGGATTTGCTTCCTATATAAAAGATATATAAAAGACGGAATATCACCTAAGAGGGGGGTGAATTGGGTGATTTAAAAAAAAATTCGAATGACCCTTGAAATTCGCACTAAGAACAGAGCAAAGAGGGAGAATGATTGACACAAGAGATTTATACTAGTTCGGTCTAAACTCTTGACCTACATCTAGTCCCCAGATTCTCTGGGTATTTCACTATCTCTTTCAACTGATTACACACTCTGTAACTCTGAGTAATTCTCTCTCTATGATTCACTCCTTCTTACAAATTGTAATTAATACACTCACTCTCAAGGTCCCACTACCTTGAGTTTCTTTATAGAATTGATTAAGAGAATTTAACTCTTTTACAAAGTAGATAGATAAACACTGAAGTTCAAATATCTGAAGATATTACACGGTAAAGTGAATGAAACAGTAAATGCAATTAGTTCGTTTGAGCATAAGTGTTTTCGGTGGTTGAATCGTATTGAATATTTCTACTTATATTTGGTGAAAGAAATTAATGACCGTTGAGGAAGCTTCAATGAACCGTTGTAAGTAATAAATATAGATGTTAAACGTTAAAGCTAGTCCATTACTCATACGCTTCAATTCTGCAAATGATTGCCGACATTCTATCGCTTGACATTCTTTCTGTTCTTCTCGTTGAGGGTTGTAACATTTAATTAGGGATAGAGAATATTAATGCCTTCGGATTGCTCAAAGAATGGTTGCCCGGATTATGCTTGGTTTTTTGCAATTGCATTAAATGCTTATGATGTAATCAATGCTTTTTGTATTAATCTGCAATTAATCCTTCATCTAATCATCTGAAACTCATTAATAAACTGATTAAACATGGTTAGGAACAATAATGAGTGATGATAAGAAGTTATTAAATCATAAGTAAAGATTTAAGTTTTACGGACACGGTGATTTTCAAAACCAAAAAAGCTAACTCGAGCTGCTGACTCGAGTTGATCATTTATCACTCGAGTCACAACTTCATCTTCTCTAAAATGTGTTTGAAAGCTAAAGAAGAAGATGTCTATATATGAACTTAACTCGAGTCTAAGATACTTACTTTAAGTTGTGTACTCGAGTAAAGTATATTTAACTCGAGTCAATTTCATTTTCACAAATGTCTTTGAGTTAAGTTTTGAAAATGTTTTAAACACAAGGCATACTTGAGTCATTAAGTGATGACTCCAACATATAACTCGAGTCATTAATCCTTTAACTCGAGTTTCCAAGATAGACCTTGAAATATGTTTTCAAGTGACACTTGAGTCACTTAAGATCAACTCAAATTAATATTTTGACTGTTAGAAAATATTGGAAACTAGGACTTAGAATTTGAAAAGATAAGATTAAAAAGGTCAACTCGAGTTTAACAGCCTTAACTTCGAGATGCTTTTCATAAAAGCATTTCACAAAGTATTTAACTCAAGTCACCATAGAGTAACTCAAGTCAGTCAAAGTTAAAACACATTTTGACTGAAGTTTCAAAACACCTGACTCGAGTTTTTAAACCTTAACTCGAGTCATTCTTTGACAGATACTTAACCAAGTTATTGATTCAAGTTTGATCAAGATATAACATCTTCACTTGAATCATTAACTTCATTTTATTTACAATTGTTTGTTATCATCAAAACAAACGTAAAACTAACACTATATACTTTCATGTAAACTTCAGTCAACTCTGAATTCATTGGTGGAGTGAAATAAGTTGTCAATTGGTAATATTTTTCAAAGAATTACTGTTGCTGAAGAGGAACTCAAAAATATTTCATCATCATTAGACATGTCAATATGTGTCTAGTGATAAAAAACGGACTCTGATAGATGCAAAGCATAACCTGGAATTTTGGTATGAGTGTGAGCATAGTTTCTAGTCACAGAGCTAAACTACGTTGGCTTGTTGATGGGGAAAGAAATTAAAAATTCTTGCATGCTATTGTCTCTAGAAGAAAAGCTAATAATCATATATGAAGCATCATGCGGGAAAATGATACATAGACTAGCAACACTGAAGAAATCTCATACTTGGCTGTGTCTCATTTTGAGCAGGTCTATTGCTCCCAAGAGAATCTGTCTTCCTCTATTATTTTCTCCGCCCTTCAGGAATTCTCCCTTCCAATGCTTTCTGGTAAGGATTTCAATTTCTTTTTAAAACCTTTCAGTATGGATGAGGTCAAGGCTGCGATTTTCTCTCTTCCTAAAAACAGTGCGCCGCAAGACCGATGGCATTTTGCTAACTTCTATCACAAATATTGGGACTTGATTAAGGATGATCTTCTTTGTATGATTCCGTTTTTTTTTTTTTTGAGAATATGAGTTTATCTTAAAATCTTTCAATAGAACTAACATTATTCTCATTCCTGAGTCTAATAGTGTTCAATCTTTCAAAGATCTAAGACTAATAAGTCTTTGCAATTTGGTCTACAAAATTATATCCAAGGTGCTTTGTTTAAGAATGAAGAGTGTCCTTAGCAAATATATTGCACCCTTTCCATGTGCATTCCTGAAAGCATGGGTAATTACAGACAACATCCTCTTAGCCTCTGAATTGATGAATCAAATTCACTCAGCCAAGGAGAAAATTAATGGCACTCAAAGTTGATTTTTCCAAGGCTTTTGATTCTCTTTCCTGGAATTTCATTCATAAAGAATTGAAGGTTATGAATTTCCCTGATAAATGGATTGCATTGGTGATGGAATGTATAACAACTACTAAATATTAAGTGGTGTTGAATGGTCAAGTCACTGGATGCATTACTCCAACAAGGGGCATTCGACATTTTTGCTTATATTTATATTTTGGTAGCTAATGTACTAATGCTCAGCTAGTATCACATTTATTATATGCTGAAAATTTTGTTTTCTTTTTTGAAGGAAATGATCAAAGTATCTACTCCATTAAAACATCCTTGGATCTATATAGCATGTCAGGACAATTGATTAATAGGTCCAAATCCCCTATTGTCTTCGACCCAAACATTGCTCATACTCAAAAGATGGCTTACTCGCGTTTCTTAGGAGTAAGATTCTCAAATAGGCTTGGTAAAATACCTAGGCACATGGATTGATCCAGGAAGAAGTAAATCAATGATATATTCACAGCTCAATTCCATTGATCAAAGAACCTCTTCATGGAAGGAAAAATTGCTATCTCAACCCTCACGACTTACTTTGAGTAAATCAGTTCTTCTGAAGTTAATCTTCATGTTCTTTCTTATATCAATCTTTCAGATTATATTTGTAATTAAATTGATACAAGATGTGCTAAATTCTTCTGGGGTACTAAGGGGGATGCAAAGAAAATACACCTCAAAAACAATAAATTTATTTTCTGGCCAACACATGAAGGAGGATTGGGACTCAAACCTATATTGAAAGTCAATGAATCCTTTCTGGCAAAACAAGTTTGGAGAATTCACAATTCAACATCGGGAGATTTATTGGCAGAAACAATGAAGCTAAAATATTTGGACCTTGATAGCTCCAATTTGATTAAGAGGCCTTATATTTCTTCTTGGATGTGGAAAGTTATCTATAAGCACATGCATCTCTCATTTGTGATCATCTGCAATGGAAAGTGGGATTTGGCCATAACATCTCATTAAACCATCCTTTGTGGTAGCCTATGCAGTCTGAGTCTATAATGGAAGTAAATGTTACTGAAGTTTGAGACATGTTAGTGCATCTTCCATCTTCTTGGCATCGAATCAGATGGAATGTTACTTTGTTGAAAACGTTCTATCCTAGATAAATCGCAGATATAATCACAAACATCCATCTTCCTATAAATGACATAGATGATAGACTATTATGGAAACCCAGTTCCACAGGGGATTACTCTTCAAAAGATGGTTTCAAATTTCTCACAGGTACAAATTTAGGCACTTCCAATTATTCATTTTGGAAATTCTTGTGGTCTTTGTCACTACCCATGAAAGAGATTTTGTTCATTTGGAAAGTTTTCAATGAGGCTATCCCATCTTTTGACATACTTAATGCTCATCATCTGGATATCAATGGAAACTGTGCATTTGGATATTCTGAAATAGAAACACTTGATCATCTGTTCTTACACTGCCCATTCACAAAGGGAATATGGTATGGCTGCCTATGGTTAGATTCAACTTTCTATGCTTTAGTCATCTGAAAGATTAGATCAAATATATCCTTCCCAAATTACATCATGATGGTCTCTTTTAGTCAAGCATGTATCACCTTCTGAAATTATCAGAGAAATTCAGTTTGCATCATCTCTCATAGAATTGGCATACAAATCTCAAGATCCACCTATGCAGAGGCCATTGACAACAATGTTGTAATGTTAGTTGCTTGAGACCATCCCTTCTTAGGGTTGGACTGTCTTACTATGGAAAAGGAAAAGAGAAGCTCCCACAATAAGCCAATCATGGATATGTTTTCATGGTCAAGCAATTCAATCTTTTATATGGAGGAAAGTCTCTCTGCAACCTTTTGTCTCTTTATAATGCCTTAGGGGAGCTCTACTTTGGATTGCAAAATCAACATTATTTTTAGATCATAATGGTAGAAACCTTAGAATCTATTGTTACAAAAAACTCATTCTACCTTATTTTTTGGAATTAGATAGATCTCATAATGTTCTGTATCAAGATATAGGCATCCTTCTGAGTTCTTTTCACCATGGTCAGGTTGGTAGGGTATTAAATGTAGGAAATCACCTTATTAGTTCTGAGCAATCCTGTTCAACCGTGATGGTAGATATATGATGTATTATCTTTTATTTTTACTTAATGGTAATTACACTTTATCAACAAAAAAAGCTTAGGGACCTGATTCAAAATAGACCAAAACTAAAAGGATTTTCATATTAATTTTTCCAATAAAAAATGTCTTATATTTATGGTTAAAATTCACTTCCAAACTATGTCTTATATTTAAGACAAGAGGAAATACTTTATTCATTCCTATTTACAAAACCATACTCATCATTTACTACTTAATATAAGATTTTTTTTATAAAACTTAATGAAATATTAATAACATATTTTTAATAAATAACCTAATCTATTTCATCTCATGGTTTTTAATAATAACTTTATCTGAAGGCAAAAAAACGAATATTAACTGTAGTCTGATTAATGATAATTATGAAAAAAAAATATAAAAATATATTATATTTAACAGATTTTTAGCTTTTAAAAAAATGTAATAAAACTCAAAATGAATATGTAAAAGCTTAACAGGAATTAAAATGGAGTTGAAGACTTCCTCTAATACACGTGTGCAATAAGAAAACAAAATCATTATGCAAATAACTTTACTTTTCTTCAATGCCAAATATTTTAAATTTACTATGTTAGTATCAAAGGGTGAGCCTTGGAGTATTGGTAAATGTTGTTACTATATGACTACTTAGCCGCTTTATTTTATTAGGTTAGTATCTTACTGGAGACATTATCAAAAGATTAACAAATATGAAAAAACTATGTATTATATTTAGGATTAAGGGCCCGTTTGGATGGGCTTTTAAAAAAATTGTTTTTTTTTTCATTGCTTTTTTTAAAGCTCCAAATTGAAGCTTTAAGAAAAAGCAGAATTTTGGCTTTTTTAAAAACTATCATCTAAACACATAAATAATAAATAAATAAAAAAGAAATTTTTTTAATAAAAAAAAGTGTTTTTTTTTATATTAAAAAAAAAAATCATCCAAACGGACTTTCTAAGATCAACTCCCTAAATATGCCTCAGGAGTAGTATGAAACTGAAAATTATTTTAACCTCTTTAAAATTTTTCTCTGATTTATTGGAGCCAGTTTCATTACTTATTGTAATGAGATGAGCACCAATAGCTAGTGGTTGCAGTGAGATGTACAGGCTTCAGATAGAATTTCAATTGTATAAATTTAAGATTTTCAAATAAAAAATTTATTTTTTAAAAAAATGACAGTTGAGAGATTATCTTTATTTTAGATTATGCACACATTAAAATATTTTTTTTAGGAAAAGTAAAAGTAAAAAACTCATTTTGAACCATCTAAAAATTAGATCTAACCGTTTTGCAGTGATGAGGTGGTTTTAGTGCTCATCATCACAATGATCAGCGAAGGTGATTCCTGATCTATCATGAAAGCAGTTTTTATGGGGAGGATGAGTTGAAACTTGAAAGACACTACAAACTCCATGTCAAGTCCATTAATACACATAAACTCAATGGTAATTTAAGAAATGCGGTATAATCCAGTAATTAAGCCACATTAAAAGGGGGTTTACCTTGGGAGGTCAACATATGAATGCCTCCGCTAACATCTGGAGGAGCTCCTGTTTTAAACCCGTTCATTTGAAACACTTTTTGTGAGCAGACATTTACATACACACACCATACATATATATATATATATATCGATGCATATAAATAATAATGTATGTATGTATGTATGTATGTATGTATGTATGTATGTATGTATGTATGTATGTATGTATGTATGTATGTATGTATGTATGTATGTATGTATGTATGTATGTATGTGTACTCGATGCAGCAAATAATAATTAGGGTGGAAACAGGCTAGATTATGCTTCACTCTTAATAGATCAGACATGTTTTGTAACCAAGTGACATGAGTCTGATGCATGATATGTTATAGGCCGAACAATTTGCAACAAGATGATCTTGGCCTAGCCTGTCAATCAAAACATACATTTGAATAGGTCTTAGCCTGACTTTTTTTACTAATAGGTTAGGCTATGGGTCGTTTGGCCTGTTTCCAGTCCCAACAATGTCATGGAAATAATGCTGTATATTAATTTCATAATTACCCAGCTGGGTGAATTTACTGATGGGCCATCCCATCCTATATGAGCCACGTGCTTTACGTCTGTGGGGTTACCAATCTTCATTTCTTCCTCTTTTTCACTATCTGCGTACATGTGCTTATATATTCATTAATCTTTTCGTCATTGTAATAACCAAAAATACCTAATTAACCACAAACCAACTCATTAGATCAAGAGAATTAAGGTTTCACGAACCAAATATCTGAGCCCTTTCAGAAGGCCCTTCACCTTGTTGCTGGACGCCGCCATTATTTCAAATTAATCTGTCTGTGTACACACACACCCCACCTGAGATCAGAATTTATTAATAATATAGATGGATTCCCTCTTAAGAACTCATGGGTTTTTGAATTGAATGTTCCATGGGAGAGGTGTGGTTTAGGAAGGTACAAGTACGTGTTTTCTTTTCTTCTGATGATCAGGGACTTGGTGTGGAGAATGTGCTGTGTTTGTGTTTGTGGTTTAGGAGTTGAAGAAGGTTTTGATGGACAGACAAGTTTCATGGGAATGGGAATGATGTGAAAAAAGGATGAAGCTGAGGGAGAGACTTTCGGTTTAAGGGACATTCATCTTTAATTTCGTTACTTTAATGGCTATCGTTTGTTTGTTGATTTTAACACCTCCTTCAAATGTGGCTCATCGAAATTTTAGGAAAGGCTCTCTCTCTCTATATGTCCGTGTATGCATCCACGGTAAGTATTAAGGAACACGACATATAGTGACTTTAGGATTAAGGAACACGACATATAGTGACCTTGCACGCGATCATATGTACCTATTTCTCTTATTCTCTGCATCCTATTTACCCCCCCCTTTTTTTAAAAAAATTATTAGCTTTTTAATCCATTTTCAACGTCAAGATTTAATATTTTCTTATTATATTACTATTATAATATTAAATAATAAAAATAAAAACGTAAAAACGGTAAACTCTGACATAAATTCATGAGTTTTAACTCGAGTTTATAATTGATATGAGTTTTCCAGACTCAACTTGATTTTGTAAGTTAGAAATCTAAAAATGGTAAACTTGGAGAGTTAACTCGATTTTGTAAGTTAGAATAATATGTGATTTATTTTAAATTCTATGCAAGGAGAAAGTGTACCATCTACTTTAAACTAACTTAATCAAGCCATAAAATGTGAAACTGAGGTACCAATTTTTTTCAAGAAAAATCATCGCTACATATAAAGCTAGCTTACATAAGAAATTAATTAATTACATTACTCCCTCCTGCAATTTTTATAAACAATTTTATTTTTCTTAGAGCTGGTCCTTTTTATAAGTATTTTTATTTTTGTGTCTCAAAATTTAAACTACTTTTTCATTTTCTACCCCTATTAAATACATATATTTATATTAATTATCCCCACCCACTCCTAATTCTCTTTTCATTTAATCATTTATTACACATTATCTCTTTTAATAATCTATTATTTTGTTACTCATTATCTCTCCTATGCTCATTTCATGTAGGGGCATATGTGGAAGAAATATGTCATTTTTAACACATTTATTGTTTTTAATTAATCTTAACAGCTAGTTTGTTTTGCATAATAGAGATAAAATTTACTTATAAAAAGGACTAGAGGGAGTATTTGGAAGTGTTATTAAGTCCGAGATGGTTGCTTCGGCCAGAAAACCGGCAAACTGGTTCGGTTCAAGCATTAACCCGAATTATTATTATTATTTTTCTTTTAACGATTTTTTCTTTATAATTTTATATTAATAACCCTGAAATCTTCATTTTCTTACCGGTTTAGTCTCAAGTTAACTCCGATCTAATCCACTAACTCTTAACTTAGTATTTTGACTGATCGAATTTAATAACTTGGTATTTGGCAACTAAGAGGAACTTAAACGATAAATTGTTTATCTAGTTTTTTAGTGGGTGTGGACCCACTTGGCTTTCTGTTTCCACATAGACAGAGACAACCCCATCGACGAAAGCTCTTCTAATTTAGTCAACAGCTTGTCAGAAGTTTCCTTGGCGAGACATGTTCTTCAATATCCCCAGAATAATAATTTCGAAGAATGAATTTTTGAGATTTGGTTTCTCCACTATACCTTTTAGGCTCTTACTCTCCTTTTCCCTCATTTTTCTTTTCCACAGTTAGATTAAGATCTCTACGGTTCAGATTTAATATATTATAAAAATATTATTATAATTTCATCTTGAAGATTTAACATGTTACATCTAGACCGTTGAAATCTTAATTCAACGGTGGAAAAAGAAAAGGAGGGAAAAAGAGCGTAAGGGTATAGGAGAGAAGCCAAATCCAAACTTTTGTTGCATTTGATACCTCACGGTTTCCTCACATCTTCCAGAGGTATTGGGAGGTGACTAATGTCTGCAGTTTGATCGAGACATTGTTTCTCTAGTACAAAGAGTGCCGATGTTTAGCTCTTTGGACATTGTTTCTCCGGTCCAAAGAATGCGATATTGAATAACAAGTTTTCTCGGTGAACATAAAAAAAAAAAACACACACACACACAAACATAAGTGTCTTGCAACTTCGAGAAAACAATGTAATAGATTTATGGTCACCTTTTGAAAAGGGTCAGAGATTTGTCACGTGGTTCGTTATTGGCCATCGCTATCAGGACTGGCCCTTTTTCATTTGCTCATAATTTAATATTTGTCTCTTCTTCTTCCTTCCTCTGGGTCTTCTTGTTTATGTGGATTTGTTTCTTTCTTCTCCATTTAAAAAGTAATTATTTTTATTTTTTGGGTTATATTATATAAGTAATCTTTTAAACAACTCCCTCTCACAACTTACAAATCATTCTGAGATCATTCCGTATGGCCACACAATTATCACTTTTGTTCAGTTCAAAGACTGAACAAGATCCTCTTGAAGCTTTGCATAACTTGTCTGTAACGCTCGTCCAAGACCCCATCTTGAAATCGATGGGTTGGTTCTCGAAGGATGAATTATCTACCGTGGTCGTTCAATAGATCTCTTGGGACATTCTTTCCACTGTAGAAAGACTTCCAATATTTACCGGGGAGGCTAGTTTTTTTCGATCACTTACAAAAAAAACGAAAAACATTCCTCCCCTCTTATTCTTCTTCTTATTCGCTTCACTTACCATTTGTAATGAACCTGATTCTAACACCATTTGTAACATCCAAGTCTTATGATACCTCATGGTTTCCTCACGGGTTTAAAACATGTCAAGATGGGAGGTACTTTTGGGTGGCACATCAACCCACATCGACCGAACCTGGTTCTGATATCATTTGTAACATCTTAGTGCAAGACTTTGATACCTCAGAGTTTTCTCAAGGTTCTTGCTCGATACCTCACGATTTCCACACATCAACTTGAGCCTGACTCTGATACCTCACAGTTTGCTCATGGTTCTTGCTCTGATACTTTACGGTTTCATCTGGCTCTAATAGACTTGAGCCTTACTATGATACCTCACAATTTCCTTATGGTTCTGGCTCTGATGCCTTACAGTTTGCTCTGACTCTGATACCTCACGGTTTCCTCTAACTCTGATGACTCACGGTTTCCTCACTTTGGTACTGGTTTCCTCATGTCTTCCAAAGGTAATGGGAGGTTACTAATATCAACCCACATCTATGAGGAGAGGTGGTGGAAGGTACCTAATGTCAACCCACATCGACCTGAACTTGGCTCTGATATCATTTGTAACATCTCAGTGCAAGACTTTGATACCAAGGTTCTTGATCTAATACCTCACGGTTTCCACACATCGACTTGAGCTTGACTTTGATACCTCACAATTTCCTTATGGTCTGGCTCTGATGCTTCACGGTTTCCTCTGGTTCTGATACCTCACGGTTTCCTCTACCTCTGATACCTCACGGTTTCCTCTACCTCTGATACCTCACGGTTTTCTCACTTCGATATTGGTTTTCTCACATCTTCCAGAGGTATTGGGAGGTACCTAATGTCTGCAGTTCGATCGAGCTCTTTGGACATTGTTTCTCTAGTACAAAGAATGTCAATATTTAGCTCTTTGGACATTGTTTCTCTGATCCAAAGAGTGTCGATATTGACAAAGGCGGCAAGTTTTTCTCGGTGACTCATAAAAAAAGCGCAAACATAAGTGTCTTTCCTTAAGTTGCAGCCTTACCGCCAAGCCTCAGCAACATCGCGGAGCAGTCAGAAATTGGTCCCTCGGTTTTTTGGACCATATCGGATTAAGCTTCACATTGGTCCTGTGGCATATAAGATGGATTTGCCCAGTGAGTCCAGAATCCACGATACCTTCCATATCTCTTTACTTAAGTTGCGTCCTGACCCTTCGGTAAGGACTAGGCATCCCAAAGATCTGGCCTGAACCTCCTACGGTTAGAGAACCATATCAGATTTTTCAGAAGTGACATGGCAAACACAAGGGGCGGATTGTGACAAAGGTTTTGGTTAAGTGGAAGAATTTTTCAGAGGAAGAAGCCACATGGGAAATGTTGTTCCATTTTCAGAAGAAATTTCCCCAGTTTGTGATAACTGAACTAACCCTTGAGGACAAGGGATCTAAAGGAAGGGGATTTGTTAGGTAAAGCATGAAAACATAATTGATTTAGGGCATAATTAATATTAATATAAGTAATTTAGGAAATTAGGGCGGCACACCACTAATCCTATGAGTCCACAAGGAGTAGAATAGGATGATAGGGCACACCACTAATACTATGAAGCCACGTTAGTAGCAAAATAGGATGAATGAGTTAGTTGTTAGTTAGATAAGTAGCCATTAGGAACTAAGGTCTACCGTGTCCATGTGCTATATATATGGGGAAGCCTGGATTGACTGGATTGTCTATTGATTTATGAATGAAATTGACTGCGTGCTGCTTTGCCATCTCTGTTTCTCTCAATTCTACACTTTTCCTATCAAAATCATTCCGATCATTTTGTATGGCGCAATTATCACATTTCTTCCGTGAAAGGATTGAAGATGAGTTTCTTGGTGTCTGCAACGCTGGTACAGAACCCCATCTTGAAATAGATGGGTTGGTTCAGCAAGGACAAATTAAGTACGGTGGAAAAGATAGTGGTTCAATTGATCTCGTCGGACATTCTTTCCCAGCTACCAAGCAACCAACATATACCTGGGAGGACAATTATTTTTGATCACCTATAAAAAAAATGAAAAAAAGGCCTATTAGAACTTCGTAAAAATGACATTACAGGGTTCTGGGTTTTGTTTGAGAAAAATCAAAGAAGTAGAGTATTGTTGGTCAAGGGCTTTCCTTACCGAGACTGCCCTTTGTTCCTATGCATTTAGTATACTTTAATCGTCTGTTTGTTCTTTCTATTCTTGTTTTTTTTTCTTGTGTCTATATTTTGGGTATTCTTTTTCTTTTGCGATGACATTTCTCAAGGTTCTTGCTATGATACCTCACGATTTCCGCACATCAACTTGAGCCTGACTCTGATACCTCAATTTCCTCATGGTTCTCGCTCTGATACCTTACGATTTCATCTGGTTCTGATAGACTTGAGCCTGATTCTAATACCTCAAAATTTCCTCATGGTTCTGGCTCTGATGCCTCACGTTTTCCTCTGGCTTTGATATCTCACGGTTTCCTCTCACTCTGATACCTCACGGTTTCCTTTGACTCTGATACCTCACAGTTTCCGCACATCAACTTGAGCTTGAATCTGATACCTCAAAGTTTCCTCATGGTTTTGGCTATGATCCTTCACGGTTTCCTCTGGCTCTAATACCTCACGATTTCCTCTGCCTCTGATACCTTACGGTTTCCTCACATCTTCTAGAGGTATTGGGAGGTACCTAATGTCTACAGTTCGATCGAGCTCTTTGGACATTGTTTCTCTAGTACAAAGAAGGTCGATATTTAGCTCTTTGGACATTGTTTCTCTGGTCCAAAGAATGTCGATATTGATAGAGGCGACAAGTTTTTCTCGGTGACTCAAAAAAAAAAAAAAAATGAGTGTTTGCAGATTCGGGAAAACGATGTAATAGATTTTTGGTCACCTTTTGAAAAGGATCAGAGATTTGTCATGTGGTTCATTAGTGACCATCGCTATCGGGACTGGCCCTTCTTAATTTAATATTCATCTCTTCTTCTGGGTCTTCTTGTTTATGTGGATTTGTTTCTTTCTTCTCCTTTTAAAAAGTAGTTATTTTTATTTTTTGGGTATATTATATAAGTAATCTTTTAAACAACCCCCTCTCACAACTCACAAATCATTCCGTATGGCCGCACAATTATCACTTTTGTTCAGTTCAAAAACTGAACAAGATCTTCTTGAAGCTTTGCAGAACTTGTCTGCAACGCTCGTCCAAGACCCATCTTGAAATCGATGGGTTGGTTCTCGAAGATTGATTTATCTACCATGGTAGATTTAGCCATTCAATAGATCTCTTAAGACATTCTTTCCATGGTAGAAAGACTTCTGATGTTTATCGGGGAGGCTAGTTATTTTTTGTCACTTAAAAAAAATGAAAAACATTCCTCTCCCCTTATTCTTTTTCTTATTGGCTTCACTTACTATTTGTAACGAACCTAACTCTAACACCATTTGTAACATCCCAGTCCTATGATACCTCATGGTTTCCTCACGGTTTTAAAACATGTCGAGAGGGGAGGTACCTTTGGGTGGCACATCAACCCACGTCAACCCGAAACCGACTTGAGCCTATATCATTTGTAACCTCTCGGTTTCCTCATACTTTTTGATACCTTACGGTTTCATTGGTTCTTGCTCGATACCTCACCCACACTTTTTGCACATCGACTTGAGCGGGACTCGATACCTCACGCTTTTCATAGTTCTCGCTTTGATACCTACGGTTTCATTTGGTTCTATATATTGAAGGGGTCTAATAACAATTGTCTAGGTGGTATGCCTTAGGTTTTATCCTCGGTTTGATAGACTTGAGCTTGACTCTGATACCTCACAGTTTCCTCATGATTCTAGCTCTGATGCCATACGATTTCATTTGGCTCTGATGCCTTACGGTTTCCTCGAGCTTGGATACCTCATGGTTTCCTGTGGCTCTGATACCCACAGTTTTCGCACATTTGGCTTTGATACCTTACGGTTTCATCTGGCTTTGATAGACTCAGTCTTATTCTAATACCTCAAACGCAATTCTAATCCATTTCCACTCCTAGGAACAGAAATTAAAAAAAAAAAAAATTGATTCTGGGAGTGTTACCATACACACCCTAAAACAACCATTCATTCACCATGATTACAATATGCTATCAGCTTGCCCTTTTCCGAAAATGCTTCTTCTCTTCTGGCTTTGCCTTTTTTCCAAAAATGCTTCTTATCTCTTGGCTTTTGCTTTCTGCTTTTTGAATGAGTCTTGGATTATTTGACTGCTCACACCACACTATAACTAACTAAACGCATTAAGATGCAAAATCCCAGCCCAAGCCCCACATAAAATAACAAACCCTCTCTCTCCCCCTGTATATATAATATATGTTTTTTTAAACTTGGCACTATTAATCTAATTAAACGAAAAATTCTGATTTATTGAAATGTTGATTTTGTAAGTAAAATTAGGGATGTCCAAAAAACCCGGTGGTCCAGGTGGCCCGACCCGGTCCGGTCCGAGACCATTCACGTAGACTGATCGGTTCGTCGGGGCCGGGACCGGACTTCGGTCCCAGGGGTTCGGGGATCCTATGGACCGGTCCGATCCGGCCCGAAAGTGTTTTTTAATTTTTTTTTTATAAAAAAATCCATTGCATCAATCTCTCATTGGGCACCCTAGCCAAATTTGTGACTTCACTCTCTTTCATTCCAGTATTGATTTGTGGTTTGACTTATAAAATTTACTTGGCTTTATAAAAGCATGCCTCTATTTTATATTGTATTCTTGTTCAATGACATGTTGTTGGAGATTATTATGGGTTTAGGATTGGATTTAAGATGTTTGCATGTTTATTTATTGTCCCGGTGTTTCATTGATTTAATTATTGTTTTGGAAGTGGGAAAAGATTTTTTTTTTAAAAAAAAAGGTCCCGGATCGCTCGGACCGGTCCAGGCAATCCCCCGGGACGGTCGTCCAGCCCGAGCCGGGACCGGTCCTGTCCACCCCGAGCTGGACCTGTCTGTCCTCGGGTCGGATTGTCCAGTGCCGAGGTCCTCTTAGACTGCCTCGGGTTGACCCCAACCCGGCCTCCGTCCGGTCCGGCCCATGGACATGCCTAAGTAAAATGGTGACAAACATATTTATAATTATTTTTATTAATCTAAATAAACATTAATCTACATATCAGCAGGTGTGATTTAAATTTTAACCATTTATTATAACTATCCTTTAATATAATTATTTTTATATTTCAAAATTAAAATAAACCTGCTCATCATGTTTATTTTATTTTTATACCGTAAAAATGATTATAAGCATGTTTTGTTAGTAATCACATTTGTTAATTCAGCATTTTCCATGAAATAGATGTTAAATTAAAGGGATAGATTATTCTACCTAGTCTACCTTGGGATCAAATTGTCTCAATAGCGATTTTCTCCTCTTCCCTCAGTATCATTTAATCATGCCCGTTCATTCCATCCCAGCTCCCATAAAGTGACATGTCATACACTTTAAGTCCATAACAAAAAACAATGACTTTTCTCCTCTGCCCGTCCATACCCCGACCAGATTCTTGCTCACGAAAATGCTTCGACTCTTGCTCCTAATCTTCATTTGCTTTGCCACCATTTCAAACTTGTTCATCTCTTACGTCTTGGGCGAAGTGGTAACCTGCTCGAATATGAGAGCGGATTCTCCCAGACGTCGATTTCCCTTTGCTTGATTCGAGTTCTAATTCTGTTGAGGTCCGACGGCAAAGACTTCGAGTGTGAGCCGAAATCGGACCGTGAAACGGAGTTGCACACCTAGGTTTGATTTGGGTTTTTCTGGTTTCATGATTGGACTTCTGATCATGTCTGCTCATGCAAATCTTATCTCATATTTTTCACTTTACACTGACTTGTCTAGTGAATTAATTACTTCAAACACGGCAATTTTTTTTTTTGTTTCTTCTTTTGTTTTCTATTGTTACGCCCCGACATTCAATTTACAAGAAAATAATTTCTCATTTGTATGCATGTTTAAATTACAAGAATTGTTTTGTTGCTGAAAATAAATAAGTGAACGAAAACAAAATAGACGTCAATAACAAATCCAATTATGAAAAATGGATGAGTCCAAATCCATTGACAAATAATGTTGTCTGACTAATTTGGGATGATTTTCTAATAATGGTTGTTGTTATGAATGTAATACAGGACAAAGAAAAGAACAAAACAGAGACTGATGAGAAATTACAATTAAGGGAGGAAGATGAAGAGAAGGAGCAATGCAGCCCTGTCTCTATCTTAGACCCACCCTTCGAGAACAATGACGAGGGGCATGAAAAGAACTATGAAGATTGGAGATTGCGTGCGTTAAAATGGGACACCATCGGTTCTTCAATTTTTAGAAAAATGGAGATTGTGTGCGTTAAGGTTTCCCACCACTGTAAGAGATGAAAAGTCTTTTTTTTTTTTTTCTGGTCTTAAAGTGTATGACATGTCACTTTATGGGAGTCGGGATGGAATGAACGGGCAGGATTAAATGATACTGAGGGAAGAGGAGAAAATTGCTACTGAGACAATCTAATCCCAGCCTACCTTTGCCTACCTCTCTCAATACCGTTAGATTTTAATCTCATCTAACAGCGGAGATTTAAGGGATAAAATAAATTATTTTACCCCTTCCTCTCTCCCACTACCTCCCTCCCTCCCTCTCCTCCGTATGAAATCACTCTCTTTCTCCTTCTATGTTCGTTTCTTAGCACTCCATTTGCCCTAAATGTTGCCGTCGGCCTTAGGGACTCACCTTCACCGTCAAGTTTTTTATTTTTTCTTGGCTCACATGTTCTCTATTCTTTGTTCAGTCTCTTTGCTCAGATTCAGGGTTGTGATCTCAGCATCTCCGTGATGCCGTCAGACGTTAATGCCATCGGCCTTCTAGAGGTAAGGTTCTGATTTAAAATCATGATTTTGGATCTGTATTTGTTAGTTCTTGTTAAATCAACTTCTGCATCTTAATAAGATTTATCTGGTAGATGACAACAACAATAGCAATAGAAGATGTTCGAAGAGAGGTGAAAATATTGAAAGCTCTATCTGGCCATAAGACTTCTACATCTTCTGGATCTGTATTTGTTAGTTCTTTGAAGCGCTGAATTTTATTTATTTTTTCTTTTTCTAGGTGTTATTTTCAAGCAATCGAATTGATCTACTGAAATAATCTTTTCTAGTTGATATGTTCTCTTAATTTTTTTGATTAGAAACTGTTGTCCACTATTATATGGGTGGGAGGTATACTAAAGAAGATGCAAAAGTTATAATTTTACAGCTCAATTTAACCAGCTAGTTCAAACCAAGTTTTATTACTTTTGAAAGAAAGAATTATCAGTGTAGAGGGATTTCATAATTCTACATTTTCTAAAGGAAAAACATTTTTAGTGTGCTGGACATGATTAGCCAAGTAACACGAAATAAGTGCAACATTGAAGCAACAAATTACAATCTTCCAACCAAATAAGTCCCCAGAACTCTATGATTCTCACCAAAAACAGCAACAAGAACAGCAAACTCATACAAATAATACCATCTCAAACCCAGTATTATATTTGTCCATTTTTCAGAAAGAAAACGAAGTTAACCAAGAAAAGCCAATAAAATCAAATAGCAAAAAGCTTAAAAATTGTGAAATTAAAAGGAACAAGGATTTACCCGACCCAAAGGCAATGAAAAAGATGTTATTTTTAGGAACCCTTGGACTTTTTTCCAGTAATTGAAGAGGAGACAATTGAAACGAATGAAGAGTTTATGGATGACAGAATGAGAAATTTCCGTCAATGGAGAAGAGAGCGCTTGAGCGATTTTCGAGATTAAACGAAACTGCGCCGCCGTCAATGGAACACAGACCGTGCAGCGAAGCTTCAACATCACCAACGAGGAACGCGTTGCTACTGTTCATGCAATTTCCACAGAGAGAAAAATATGAATCGGGCACCACAATTGTCTCACTGAAACCCGATCTGCACAAAAGGAATTAGGCACCACAATAAAGGAGCAAAATCAAAATCTTTCTAGCCAAAGCTCAGATCTTGCTACCAGCCAGCGGAGGAGAGAGGGAGGGAGGAAGCAGTGAGAGGAAAGGGTAAAAGGGTTTATTTTATCCCTCAAATCTTCACCGTTGGATTAAATTAAAATCTAACAGTATTAAGATGGGTAGGCAAAAGTAGATAAAATAACCTATCCCTAAATTAAAAGGGTTAAAAGTACATTTTATGAAGTGTAAAAGGGTTTAAAAATCTTCATAAAATAAAATCTACTATTCCTAAATTAAAATAACCTATCCCTAAATTAAAAGGGTTAAAAGTACACTTTATAAAATAAATATTTTGTCCTTTCCATGTTTCAAGGGAAATGGATGAAAGGGAGAAGAATTTTTTTTTTAATAAGTTCAATTTTAAAAATATAAAGGAGTGGGGTCAAAAGTTTAGAATTAATTTTTTAAAATCATTTTCTTGCCTCTTCCAAATAGTAAATACAGCCCTAAAATCAAACTTGAATTTGTTTTTAACTAGAAGTTCGCGATATTGTGCTCAATGTTAATTGTAATTTTGAGAAATTGTGAAAAACTTTAATATTTACCTAATTTGAGGTAATAATTTTAATCTTAAAATAGCATTTAATTAACTAAGAAGGCTTTGTAAGGAGGATCACAAAAAGTATATAGAATGATTCATATATACTGGACAACCATGAACATAGTAGGAATAGGACATGCATAGCAACCAATGCAGGAGCAAAAGAAAGAAAAATAATATGATGCACGCCTCAAGAAAACTGTTTGATCTGATACATGTAAGAATTATGGGCGTATCTGAAATTCAATTGACTCGCTGAAATACACACAAAACCGAACAGTGATGCAAACTCTGATTACATTACATTGCAAATACACCAAATATAGATTTTTATTCCCTCAATCCCTCGCCCTTTATATAGATATAGGAATAGATATGAGAATAAATATAACTCTTGAGTGACCCATATTTATACAATAGCCCCAATTTACATTGGACTTGGGCCCTAATCCACTAAGAGTGGACTAGTATATTCCAACATATACTAATAATCTATATTTTAGAAGTTGTGGCTTTTAACTTATTTATTTTGTTATTGCCCTGTCAGCTTAAAGAATCATCCTCTTATATAGGTTTATCCTATCTTTTAGTTTTAAAGATGACATTGATTTGACAATGACTATTATTATTATTAATTGTAAAGTTCTATAAATAACCTTAGGATTTTCTCATTTGTAAAAAATTTTGGATGTTGAATAAAATATTGAATATTTGTTTGCATGCTTCTCCCTCAGTTTCTTCCTTCCCTTCTGTTCTACTTTATTTTCCCTCTATTCTTTTTTTTTTTCTCTCTTGATTATCAGAGCCAACCTCTGACCTCATTTTAACATCTGTGAAATTAATCTCAGGAAATTAATCCAACCTCTTTTTACTTGAGACAGCTAGAGTCAACTTTGTAACCAAATTTTTTTACTATGTTATCATTTTAATCGACAAAGATGCCAAACTACACTACCAGTACATTCTAATTCATCAAGAAAGCAAAGAAAACTATGCTACTCATCACGATCCAGTAATTGTCGGTTCTCTATGCTATTGCTCTTTAACTAGCCTGTCTTCTCTTCTGGTATCTTCTTTCCGAAATATGCTTCTTAAGAAGAGTTTCTTGGACCGCTCGGTAATTAATTGATCAATGAGAACGATAGGGGAACAAAATCCTAGCTACCCACGAGATATAAACCCCCCCCTTCTTTCCGAAATATGCCTTAAGAAGAGTTTCTTGGATAATTAATTGATCAATATATATATATATATTATTGGCCTTAAATATAAATATAATATCCAATTTAATAAAAAAAATAAACTACAAAATGAATTTTATATTAAGGATAGGAAGTAGTATAAGATCTCTTACAAAATTTAATGAAATATTAACAATACATTTTTAAAAATTCTTTTATGTTTCACTCTTAACTTTAATAACACTTTAGTTTCGTCAATGGTAATTTTGAGAAATTGTAAAAGAAAATTATATTTAACTAATTTGAGCTAATATTTTAATCTTAAAAAGTATTTAATAACCAAGAAAACTTTATAAGAAGGATCACAAGAAGTATGTAGAATAATATTTTAAAATAACAAATGTCTTGACATTCTTAGGTCACTCATATATTAATATATATGTATTATGAATATAAAATTTGTGTGGATGTTCATATCTTATCATTATCTCCAATATCTTATCATTATCTCTTATTATCATCAAATATATATGTAAATAGATATCAATTCTATTGAGATGGTAAAGTTATACCTATAAATATTGGGCATATACTATATACACATTGAATAGTGAATAAAATTTATTCACCTTTCCTCTCATATTCATTTCCTTTTATTTATAACAATATGCAATATATGGTGTTCTTTTTGCTAAATAAAGGTTTTTTGAACCACAGGCCCAGTGGCCCAGTGGTATGCTTATTCCTCATAGTTGGAAAGGTTGCGAGTTCGATCCACCATTTCTTTTTCAGGATATTAGTGCCTGCCATCAGAATGTAAAAAAAAAAAAAAGATATCTTGAAGGAATAATGGACATCTTAAAAAAATTGTGAAGTAAGATATATAAATAATATTCCTTTTTTTTTTTGCCGAATAAGTTCAAATATATAATTTTTTACCCAAAAAAATTGCAATAGATAATATTTCAAAACCCATATAATTCCTTTTTTTGCCGTATAAGTTCCAATAAATAATTTTTTACCCAAAAAGATTCTAATAGATAATAGAGAAAATCTCGGTTTCAAAGACTAAAAACATGTCAAAAAAGTCGCATACAAAATTCTAATGTTAAAAAAGTCTGCAAGAGTTGTTAAAACTCACAGATAAAGTTGGGGTTGGGGTTGAGTTTCTCTCCTCATCTTTTCTCATTATCCCTCATCATATTTAAATCATATACATCCAATCAATTACAATACTACTTTAACATCTCTCTCCTCTTCCCAAATAACTCATCCCGTCAGGATGCCAATGAGGGAAAAAGAGAAACAAGATTATGAAAATCCTCTCCCGATAAAGTTGTTAATCACCTAATGAAAGAGTTTTCAATGACACTTTTTCATATCAAAATTTTTTTGGGATTTTTTTTGACATTTTTTTTTATGTTTAGGGCTCTTAAAGAGATTCTCCCAAAATAATATTTCAAAACCCATATAATTGACTGTTTATATGACTGTCAACACTCAACAAGATAAACACAGATAATAAAAAAAGCAGTAATGATCAAACACAGACAAAGAAAACTACTTATTTCGGATTAAATCAATATACATATAATTAAAAATTCATAAATATATAAATACACAGAGGAATGTATTAATCGTTCAGGTAACCATGTCAGGTGAACAATTGTAAAACGAGGCATCAAATGCTGACGTGGCTAATTATTATTGGACAGATGAACGTGGAATACGTGGCATGTCCTACAGTAACATTTTCAAGAACTAGTTTCAGTAAGTGGAGTCAATAGCAATAGATTCTCCGAAGCAAAATCTGTATTCGGCACCGATCTCTCCTGATTTCTTATCCCGACGACGATGCGTCGACGGTATCTCACCGGAAAATCCTTCCTCTGTCTCCTCATCTTCTCGCTCCTCCCTCTTTCTCTCACCGCCCGCCCATTTGTTCTCGTCCTCTCTCAGGACGACATCAAGGACGAACCACCCTCCGATCCCGACTCGGCGTCGGAGTGGGATGAGTTTGGTGACTCAGACTACCACAAGTCCGAGGAGGAGCTTGACCCGGGATCATGGCGCCCCATCTTCGAGTCGGATACGGCGACTATTGCTGAATCAGGCACCGAAAGCGAGGCGCTCTACTACTCCGGCCTTCGAAAAATAATGTCGGCTGTTAGCTCAGGTGATGTGAGTTTAATGGAGGATTCGTCCAGGGAGATCGAGGCGTCTGGAAAATTGGGGAACCCAGCGGCGCAGTCTGTGATCGGTTTTTTGTACGGGATGGGCCTTATGAGAGAGAAGAACAAAGGAAAGGCATTCCTCTATCATCACTTTGCTGCGGAGGGTGGTAATATGCAATCTAAGATGGCCCTGGCTTATATTTACAGGCGTCAAGATGTGAGGAATCACTAACTCTTGCGCTGCGTTTGTTTATTTATTTTAATTATGAATCCTTATGAGTTGGCAACCTGTAGATTCATTGGTGAATATCATTCTGTTTTTTATAGACGAGAGAGCTAATTATTTAGGGTCGATTATTTTTTTGTTTCTAGTCACCACCTGCGTATTAACTTGATGGAATTAGCATTATGTAGTCTCAGGTTCTCAGGTCTTATTAGCGAACAATCTAAAAATATTAGTTTATTGTCTGACGCAATCCTGGCATTTCCTTGTTTCCTATAGCAGAAAGGAACTTGATTAATTGTGGTTATAGTTTGGTGGATTGGTTTGAAAAACAATTCTCTTTGGGGTAGTGTTGCAGTGAAATCTAAAATTGAAAAAAAGACATAACTTATGTTGCAGCCGTAGAATGATAGCTGTGGAATCATCTTTCTAGGATTCTTTAGTTGGCTATGGATCACGTAAGTATGGACATTATGGGGGAGGGAGAGGGGATGCACTGAGACCACCTTTTTAAGACAATAATATCTATTATATTTTCGTTATTATCATTCAACATTGCCCCTTTTTATTAATCTTTTAATGTAACAGACAAGTCATTTTCCATCACATTCCCTTCCATTTCCCCTTGAAGATTTTACAGCCAATCATAACCAACAACTATTTCTTGAACCTCTTTCATCTGTGTTGTACGCAATGCTCGTTTTATTTGATGAATTAACGTGCTTTCTGTAACCACAGATGTATGAGCAAGCAGTGAAGCTTTATGCTGAACTAGCAGAAGTTGCTGTAAATAGCTTTTTAATTTCAAAAGATTCCCCAGTCCTTGAGCCAGTTAGGCTTCATTATGGAGCTGAGGAGAATAAAGAAGCTCTGAGAAGATCCAGAGGCGAGGAGGATTGGGACTTTCAGATATTGGAATATCAAGCTCAAAAAGGGAGTCCTGGAGCAATGTATAAAATTGGGCTGTTTTACTATTTTGGGTTGCGAGGATTAAGGCGTGATCATTCCAAGGCCTTGTCATGGTTCTTGAAGGCTGTAGACCAGGGGGAACCAAGGTCAATGGAACTTCTTGGGGAGATATATGCCAGGGGAGCAGGTGTTGAAAGGAACTACTCTAGAGCTCTGGAATGGCTTACACTTGCATCAAAACATCAACTATATTCTGCTTATAATGGGATGGGGTATTTGTACGTAAAAGGATATGGAGTGGCTGAGAAGAATTACACGAAAGTAAGTTTACATTTTCTCTCTTTGCATACTTGAACTGTAAACTAAACATTTATTGTCTGTGCTTAAGTTGCATGATTTTACTCACGTTTTCCATTGTCTATCTATTAGATTAGTTGATTCTTTTTTCCTCTTGTTGATAAACACTTTTCTCTTTATCTCCTACCCGCATGCTTGTAAGCTGTCAACAAAAATTTGAGACTTGCAAACCATAGGAAGTTCATTCTCTTTGGTAAGTTTGTGATAGGACTAACCTGTTCAAACATAGTTATAGAAGGATGTCTAGGCAGAAAACACGCCGCAGGCAAGATGCTTTTGGGACACCAGAAAGTTGACTCGTAGCTTATTACTATTTTGGTGATATTAGCAGACCTAGCTTACTTTTATCATAGGAGACTTGTATTTTGTAGCAGATTGACATTGGGTCCTGTGATGACCATTTTGTTCCCTCTTTTGCTGTTCTGTCATTTAACGGTTAGTAGCTAGGAGCGGGAGGCATCTTTTGGTAGAGAGTGGATAGTGAGGAGAGTGCTAGCCTCTCGAATTGCTAGGTCTCATTGTGAAAGAGTGTCTATTTTCCTCAGTTGTAACTTCCTTCTCCCATGAGTTGGAAGAACTTCTATTTCATTAATCAAATCCAGTATTATTCAATATTTATTTGGGTTCATCTCTCTGGTTCCTATCAGTTTGGTTTTATTTAAAAGTGAGAAATTTATGATTTTCAAGTATTGAACTTAATATAATTCTTTCTTGCATTAGTCTTAGATATTGAAGTTAAACATGGCATGCATAGATTGTTTCTTATTCACTGTTTAGTAATGGGCAGAACTATAGGATGGCATCTTCCATGGGACTTGTTCTTGCATCAGTGGTGTTGTGTTCTAAGCATGTTATGTTCTTGCATCAGTGGTGTTGTGTTCTAAGCATGTTATCACGTGTTTGTGTGTTATGGTTGATTTGACAATATTGTGTTGCTCATGTGAATAGGCAAAAGAGTATTTTGAAAAGGCTGCTGATAATGATGAGGTTGGTGGACACTATAACCTGGGTGTCATGTATCTCAAAGGTATTGGTGTAAAAAGAGATGTGAAATTGGCATGTAAGTACTTTATAGTGGCTGCTAACAATGGTCAACCAAAGGCATTTTACCAGCTAGCAAAGATGTTCCACACTGGTGTTGGGCTCAAGAAAAATATTCCCATGGTAAATTCTTTATTTGTCTTGTATTTGTGTAAATTCTGAGTAGTTTTCCATGATGATACTCTCTTTACTCCACTTTTTTAGCCGTTTCACCATTCTTTGATCATTTACTGTTACCATAAACTGAACTGTCTTTTCCTTGAAATCAACAGTACTCGTCAATGTAGTAAATGACTGAAAACTAGTTAGAATTGTTGGAGATAACTTCATAAGATCCAAATATCCTTATACTGTCCTATTTGTCAGGGAATAGATGTTTAGTTAGTTTTTAATGCTTTAATGCTTGCTTTCAATCATAGTAGGACGAGGGGAAAGAGGGAGAGAAAGTGGGGGATAGGAGAAATCAAGAGGGAAAGAAAGAATTGAGGGAGAATAAAGTAGAACGATGGGAGAAAATAGGAGAACGGAGGGAGAGGAAGATACTGAGGGAGAAGCAGACAGCAAATATTCAATATTTTATTCAACATCCAAAAGTTCTGACAAATGAGAAAATCCTAGGGTTATTTATACAACTTTACAATTAATAATAATAATAATAATAATAACCATTGTCGTTGTCATCTTTAAAGCTAAAAGATATATTAGACCTAGATAAGATGATGATGCTTTAAGCTAACTGAAAGCAATAAAATAAATAGATTAAAAGTCGCAACTTCTAAAATATAGATTATTAGTATAATATAAAATAAGCTTAATTAAATACTAGTCTTCCATTCTCATCACCAGGTTGTTGAAGTTCTGATTAAATTAAAGAGGTTAGATGGCCAGAAAAGGATGAAGAATTATGGCCGGTCTAGTTGTTTATTTCGTTTTGGATAGTTCTTTCAAATGTGATGCTAGATCATGCATTTTGTTGTGATAGAACTGATAAGTAACTACAAGGTTCTTTTTTCACTCATTTAAAGGGATTTAGAATTTTAGATCTGTGAATATGAACCCAGAATATATTTAATTTTGTTAAATTGCGTATGTTTTTATTCCTTAACGACTATCATATATGGTCACGGCCAACAAATATACCTTCTAGGGTTAATAGTTTGAGATTTTCTGGTATTAGGCCACTGCACTATACAAACTAGTTGCAGAACGGGGTCCTTGGAGTTCTTTGTCTAGGTGGGCACTTGAATCATACTTGAAAGGTGATGTTGGCAAGGCATTTATGCTGTATTCAAGAATGGCTGAGATGGGCTATGAGGTGGCACAGAGTAATGCTGCTTGGATTCTTGACAAATATGCAGAAAGTAGTATGTGCATTGGTGAATCTGGATTTTGTACAGATGCAGAAAGGTATCAACGTGCACATTCTCTGTGGTGGCAGGCCTCTGAACAGGGTAATGAACATGCTGCTTTACTAATTGGAGATGCTTACTACTATGGTCAGGTACGTGATTTTTGTATGAAATAGGAAGATCAATTAATTTATGCTGCTCATTCTCTTCAATCTCTCTAATAGATCTTTATTGCATCTCTTTTTCCTTCTCTCAGGGTACTGCCCGGGATTATGAACGAGCTGCTGAGGCCTACATGCATGCCAAATCTCAATCTAATGCACAAGCCATGTTCAATCTGGGATACATGCATGAGCATGGCCTAGGACTTCCATTTGATCTTCATCTGGCCAAGCGTTACTATGATGAAGCTCTAGAGCATGACCCTGATGCAAAGTTGCCTGTCACTCTTGCCCTTGCAAGTTTGTGGGTTCGTAAGAACTATCCTGACGGTTTCATGGTAAGTATTTCTTTTTGGTTACATGCTTACAAGCAATAGGGGGAGTTTGACAGTGTTTATTCAGAGAGGTTTCTTTCGTTGCTTTCTCGACTGCCAAATAATTTATAAAGCCCATTTTAATTGAAAAATGTTGCGAGTTACCTTTATTTTTTCCAAAAAAAGAAAAAAAGATATCTACAACGTGTTTTGTTTTCTATTTAAAATGGGCATTTTTGTGCGCCTAAAAATGTGGAAATTTAAGTTCTTCAACACTCAGCAGAAATCTTGTACACACACTGACACACCTACGCAGGTTTCGGACCTTTCACACTCAAGATCCTAATTGCAGTGTTTTGTGTTTAATTAGGTGGACATGATTGATTCACTACCTGAAGTATTCCCAAAATTACAAGCATTGGTGCATAATGTGCTTTTCGAGGAGGGCAACGGATTAATTCTGACTCTCGTTGTTCTTCTCCTAGCGGCGTTATACCAACGTGAGAGGCACAGGAGACTTGCTGCTGCCCCTCAATAACCAATTGGCTTAATACTGCTACCAGCCTTTCAGAGATACATCGAGCTTTTTTCGCTGGCGCCATTGCCGGATATGGATGGATGGATGTACAGGGTCTCCGGTTTTGTTCCTTTCTCTTGAAAAAACCAGTTTCTAGGCTGAAGTGTACCATAGATCATAGAGTTGCAGTTACAAACAGAGTTGAACACACCACCGATGCATATTGCGAAGAACACAGCGACACTGCTCCTGATTTCAACCAGCAAAGAGAAAAAATGAGGTGCAGTATGGTTCAAAGTTTTCGTTGTTGCAATTACCATTTGCGAAGAATACAGAATTTTTTGTATAGAAGTTTCACATGGTTAGAAAATAACAATGTCACTAATCATTCGTCAAATACGCTGAGAATTTCTAAGACATTTAATTTACTAAATATGATCTTTTTTTAAAAAAAAACAATACTCATGCAAGTTGATACTCCCTCTTGTCCTTAATATAAGACATGTTTGGGGAGTTAATATTGCTCTTAAATAAAATACTTATTTTTTCATAATTTGTCAATTTTATTTATTTATTTATCTCTATTGATGTTCCCTAAATAATAATTAAGGATGAGATGAAAGGGAAGAATTAAGGAAAATTATTAGAATATTTTAAAAGATATATATATTATATTAACTAACTTAATAGATCTTATATTAAGGAGTGAAATAATTGCGGTATATTCACGTAAGAGTATGGTATAGAATTTCTTAATTGAAGTACACTTAAATAGTTGTAAAATTTTGAAACACCTAAAAGCAAATATAAAAGTAACTACGCAAATCTTTTCCAAAGAAATTGGCAAGTTGTTCAAAAGCTAGTTAATTTTTGGTTATCGAACTTTTATATTTTTTTTAAAAAAATTATTTTAACCCTTGAATAGAGAATCTAAAATAAAAATAATCTCTCAACTAATATTTTTTCAAAAAATATTTTTTTATTTAAAAATTTTTAAAAAAATTAAATCCAAAAACCACTTTTCTAATGTTTCTGATCCTCATGCAAGAATCTTAATTCCTTCCCCTTATTCTATTTTTCCTCTATTTTTGTATAAGACAAATTAATTACATATACAAATTAAATATATATATATAAATATATATTTTATATCTTTATATATAAACTTATTATCATATATATATATTTTATATTAACTAACTTAATAGATCTTATATTATTAGTTTAGTGATTGAAGGTGAAATAATTGTGGTAAATTCACGTAAGAGTATGTATAGAATTTCTTAATTGAAGTACACTTAAATAGCTATAAAATTTTGAAACACCTAAAAGCAAATATAAAAGTAACTACGCAAATCTTTTACAAAGAAATTGGCAAGTTGTTCAAAAGCTAGTGATAATTCCATAATTCCACTCAATCTCACGCCTTGTTAATGAGTTAAAATCGAATAAGAGATTTGGTGAATATTAATTATAACTCAATGCTGGACTTGCAAGTTGCATTTAGTTTAAATAATGTTAAATGTTTTCTAATCTGAACACTAATTATATAATTAATTTTTCGTAAGCTTCCATTCAATTTGTTTAATGTAAAAATTATTTTATCTCCACATCTTAATTAATTAGAGGAAGGCAGCAGACTGACACCGTTATTAGAGTAATTATAATTAATCATGAAGGCTTTTCTCTTTTTTGGTGATAATCATGAGGGCTTTTCTTGCATAGGCTAGTAATGACATAAAAGTAACTAATTCTATTCCCCAGCCATTGTATGTCACATCAGCATCACAATTAACGATTGAAGCCTTCAAAAATAACTTTTCAATTGTAATTTACGGTATATAAAATAATTATGTAAGTTGACTTTTATCTTGATTTACTTAAATAAACATCTTTAAGGACCTTTAACATGATCCCAAAAAGCACTTACCAGTTCGTTAATGCAGGACCAAAATGCCCTAAAATAAATTTTAAAAATTGAAATGAGAAGAGCTGGGCATGGAACATTATCAGTGGTCCCAAAAAAAAGAACAAGAAAATTGTCTAAAACTTGCGATACAGACCAAAATTTACTATCTAATTTTTCCTTTTGTTTAGTACAAGTCGCAGCGCGCAGGATCGAATGACAACTTGATGTAACCATTCATTGGCACCTCCATAATTTTTCAAGTGGGCCGTATCCATTCATGATCCTCATCCCTAGCACTTGGTCGTTCACGAGAGCGTTGAGAATTGCACTTCAGGCAAGTCTTGTTTTTTCCGAAGTTGAAGAAATCACATCTACCGAAAAAAAAAAAGCAATTATTGAAATGAACAAAAAACTCATCAGTGTATATTTTGGCGAAATTCAGAAAGATGGGTTGAGATGTAGAGAAAAGCAAAAGGTAAGACGACCATAGACTCACTTGGGACAATTCCAATCCCCAATACGTCCTGGCCTTGGCTCTGGACAACGCAAACACTTCTTATTACTAGCAAAGTTCAAGAACCCGCACCTACACACAGGAAAATCAATGAGAACAAGATATAATTGTTTGTTGTATTCATCAACAGAACAGAAATCATACAAAGTTGATGAACACAAGGTCATCACATAGATATATACTTGGATATTCATTCATGTTCTAGCTGCAGCTTTTACAAGATGAAGTTGACAAGTGTTTGCCAGGTGGGAATTATCATATGCTACATTTTTAAGCTATAGAGATTTAAATATATAGCAAAAGAACAACAGATGATTATGACAGCATATTTTAAAAGAGTAGATAGTTATGCCTGAATGACTGTAAAAATCAATAATAAAAAAGGTTGCTGAAGAGCATTGATCGAAAATAATGATTGCAGATGAATTCAAAAATAAACTATAGATGGGAACAGAGTAAAGAAAAAATAAGTTCCAAAAAAAAAAAAAAAAATCTCAGTTGAGTATATCATACACGAACAGAACTTTATAGCACCGATGATTCTAACATATGTGATCAAACAGTTTCCAAGATATATCATCTTCTATTTCATGATAACTGTACTTTCGTTTATATTTACAGCTAAAAAATGATCTCCCATTTGTACCACTGGATGCGTGAGTCAAATTCAGTGAATTGTATGATCAATCAAAAGATTATAGAACACTGACAAAAAAAAGAAGCTCAAAATAACATGTTGGTATAAAACATCAAGCTTATATATGGGTGATATTGTATAATACACGATGCATCGCTGTACCTGGCAAGTTAAAAGGATTTTATTAATTTCTCATTATTGATTTAATCTTGTGTATCGCATCTTGATTATTGTTGCACAAACAAGGCAGTTGGGAATAACTGCATCATCCCCCGAGAAGAAATCGAACTATAAAATATTGTCCATTAGATTTCACGAGTTGGTAATAGGAGACTCACTTTGGGCAATCCCAATCACCCTTTTTCTTTTCAACTTCATCTACACTGACCCTCTCCGGGCCCTCTGTGTTGCATTTAAGACAGCTTTTGTTTCGTGAAAAATTAACAAAACTGCATCTGCAACAAAACCAAAGAGCAAAAGTCAGACGACCAGAAGAAACTACTTATAGACGATGGATTAAAAGTATCATATGACAGCATAACAGAGAAATGGGAAAATATTGGGCGGCAGGAAAAGTTTATCATCTTTAGAACTAATAAAGTTATTACAACTACAAGGGCATGTATATAGAGAGAACACTGACCATGGAACACCCAAAAAACAAGCCAAAAAAAAAACGAGTTATTATATTTATCTTTTTTTCTTAATTATTTTGATTTGTATGATACAGGGTTAAGTCCAAAACAAAGGGAAAAAGATCAAGAAAACAAAATCATACATGGAGTTGTAGTGCCCAGGAATAAACACATGGATGGAACAAGGAGAATCATGCTCTCATACCAAATTGATGTAGAACCAATAACAAGAATTAAAACAGGGAAAAATATTGGGGGAAGCAATAGAAATATGGAACATTTTTAATTTAATCAAAAAACTAATCTGATGCTAATTAGTAAGAACTTTATAAAGAGCCCAAGAAATAACATTTAAAAATGAAAGACAACACAATAATCCAAACAAATTCTAACAAAAGTAATCAAAATATTCAATAAAACAAGTGAAATGTATAATGCTAGATGATAATAAGATAACCTTTATAGCTAGTGCTATTCAAAAGGAAGAAAGAAGTAATTAAAATATTAAAATCTAATATTTATTTATTCTTAATTAAAATACATCTACTTTCATTTAAAATCCTATTTTCTACATCTATTGTTAATTCTTCATTCATAAGCAATTAATATTACCTTTCATAATCTCTTTCCATCCTCCACTAATAATTAATAATTCCATTAAATATGAGAAAGATATCATCATAGAAAGTAAACTATAATTCTGTCAAAAAGACTTCACTTGTCAGTAAAAAGAGCGGACTCACTTTGGGCAATCCCAATCACCCTTTTTCCTTTCAACTACATTCTGTTTCCTTTCAACTGCATTTGAACTGACCCTATTCAAGCCCTGTGTGTTGCATTTGAGACAGCGTATATTTCTTGAGAAATTTAAAAAATTGCATCTGCAATAAAACAAAAGAGCAACAGTCAGCAAACTAGAAGACACCACATAGGGATAATTGTTCGTGCGAGTGACTAGAATACACTGACTGAGAAGATAGTTGCATAAGCTTTAATATGAATTACTTTGGACATGTCCAATCACCCAGCTTGGCACCAACATCTTTAGATGCTATATCAGTCACGCTTGCTGAAGATTGGTCTTTCAGGGGGGCACGTTTTGTAGGGGGCTTTGGAGGAGCAGGAGCAATGGATGATTCACTCAATTCAATTAACTCAGACAAAAGTTTTCTTGCAGATGATTCAATATCCTCTCTGCCTGAAGGTTTCTGTCCTCCAGAAATAACTAGAGGATCCAATGCATGGTACAAAAGTATACGCACTATATCCACAGTTCGGCCAGTTTCTTCGGGCACTTTTAGAATCAAATAAGCTCTATCACAAGAGTCTCGTAGGTTGCAGGTGCTACAAACCTGGATAGAAGCAAGCTTGCCTGAGATATGCGGCAATGGAATGCCTTCTTAAGTTTTAACAGAAAAAATGAATCCTTATACATTAATGAGAAGATCAGTATCTAGAACTATTTTGTATGAAAATTTTAGACATAAATATTAATGAAAAGAAGGAACTAACATACATCCCCTTCCTCTAACTGGACGTGAGCTCTTAACCTTTTAGCTGAATTAACAACCTTCCGGAGAAGATTAGGACATCCAGCTTTTACCACTGTTTGAATATCTTCCTCTGAAAGTGATCTGCATGAGATGCAACATAAGCCAAAGACTCAATGAGCATATATTGATACTTGAGCTGGGAGAGACAAAGTGAATGAATATCTCATTGATGATATGAGTAGTGTAAATTTTTATATAAAGCTCTATAGGTACACATGTCATAACCTAAAGCAAATTAGTCAGTTACAACAGAAATAAGTTAGCTTAACCAAACTCAAGCTTGACACATGTTCTAACATGAGCTGTTTATGAGATTTGACAGGCATTGAAGACACTAAAGCCAGTGTAAATTGCTATATGCAAACTATCATGTCTTCTAACACAATCAGCTTGAGCTCACAAATTAAACATTATTTTTTTCATATCATTTCTATTTAACCCAAGCAGGATGTTGCTATTATCAACTAGGCTGCTAAGTTTCCAATATTAATGAGCAAAGCATTCTTATTAGTTCATCTGAGTCAATATGTCATCTTTTCGGGGTTTTAACCATCCAAATTGCTTCAAGACTCTAGAAACTTTATTTCCTTTGCATATTCCAAAGTATCCAAAAAGATAATTCAAACGTAGAATAATTACAACTATAGTCGAAAAACCCACTTGAAGACATCATAGCGGTCACGCGCGAAGCTTAGACAGGCATTCTTGACAAGATTCATGTCCCTGTAAACACTGTCACTTGAGTTCGTGACGCCAGCACCACTAGGGGAAGCATCGAATTCATCTCCACCCTCAGCTAAAGCAGAAGAAGCAGAAGCAGAAGATTCAGTCAGATAACCTTTTATCTTCAAGCGGTCAACAAAGGACACCCATTCGGGCCATGGATGAAGAAGGGGTTTATCAACGCAGGACAGGGTTTCGCTATTGTTGTCGACGGTGACTGTATCAGCCGCAGCAGCAGAACTGAACCGTTGGAACCGCAGCGTCTTGAAAGGAGGGGGTCTATGGAAGAGAAGAAAGGGAGGATTCGCAGAAAATGTTCGAGGGGCACGGAAGAGCGCGGTTCCAATTCCGTGCAGTGCGAACTTTGAAGCCGACATTTTTGCTTTGTGCGTGTCAAATCTCAAAGTTAGATGGCCATAGCCTTTGGAGGCTTCAGTTCTGGCAAAGCTAGCCGAGGTTTATCAGGCTTGTATTTATTGGGTGGGGTTTTGGACTAGAGAGGATTGGGGAAGAAAATGTAACGAAGGCCCTTTTATTATCAAAACAGTCAAAATTCTCCTACTGCATATAATTGTTTATTTAATCTACTTTTATTATAATTCACTAATTAATAATTTTTACAAAAATAAAAATATTTAAAGTTAATAAAATTATCTTATAATTTAAATAACTTTCAATATTATCCCTACTAATTATACTAAACTCTAATATTATATTAATTATTATTCTCACCCACTACTCTTATTAATTATGGGAATACCTAGAAAAAAAAAATTAATGCGTTTTGGAAATAAGTCTTATAAAAAAGACCAAATACAATTACTAGTTGGTGCCTTATAATAAAAATAAGAGGAAATACTAGAAATAGAAAGTATGGTTAAGTTGTAAATTTACTTGGAATTTTTTTTAGAAGTAATGTTGCCCTCAAAAAAATTTAGGTTCAATGTTACACTAGAAATGTTAAATATATTGTCTTTATCGTTAAAAAATTAACAAGTTAATTTTAATTTTTTGTATAGCCAATATCAGTATTTTAAAGATATAAAACAAAATTGTTATGTTTTGAAACTTTAGGGTGACATTAAACTTGATAAAAAAAAAAAAAAAAAAAAACTTATTTATGCTGAGATGCAGTTCACATTATATCTCCTTCTGGCGAAAAAAAGAAAAGTTCGCATTCTAACTCGTATTACAATTTACAACATAGTTTCAACGACAACATCTATTAAATGTAAGAGTGAAATCCTTCACTTTTTTTTTTGGGGGGGGGGGACCACAACTATATTTCTTAACTCATGCTTCCATGTCTTTTATCACTTGAGTTTCCTACAATTCCTCATTTGAGATTTTTCATTATAATTAAGTTCTCGGTTCGAGTTGTGGAAATGAAAAAAAATGGTGTTGAAAGTTCTTTCCTACGATCAGTGGGCTAACGCCGAAATAAATCCGAATTAGTTAGACCGAAAGTTTAAACCGGGTAGATTTTAAAAAAAAAAGTTCTAATGTCATTTTAATCATACCCCCAGTTAAAAAAGTCTAGAAGATATTAATTATATATTTTTTTGGTAAAATATTAATTTTATATATTGCTTAGGCGTATTGAAATTCAAGGAAAGCCATGTAAATTTTATAAATTTCAGAAGCAATCAGCATTTTTTACTTAATTATCTCCTTGCATTGGCTGCATCGTGTTTGGATATAATGATAGACTAAAACAAAGAAATAAGACCAGATCTAATGTATTTTTATAAGGAAAATGCTTATGTTTTTCGTCAAGTTCTCTAATAACATATGACCCATGTCTTATTTTTTAATTATTATCATTTAACTCTAAACCAAATAAAATAAAAATAGATACATGGTTAAGTGTGATTAGAGAATTTGATGTATTGGATATAATAAACTTGATGTAAGTATGATCTTCTTTTAATGATTGATAAAATATTATTAAAAAATGTTGTTTTGTTTTTTTTTTTGGTCAAAGGAAGACTATTCATAACACATCAAGACAGTTACAAATAAGACTAATAAACAATAAACCCGAAAAGCAAAAAGACAAAACAGGACAAACAACTACAACATAAGCAAAACAAATACAACTGACAACAAACAAATACAACCAAAAGAAAATTCCAAAAACAAAAAGTAAACTAGGAAAGAAAACCGGCTAGCCACCATTCGATGAAGAACTGGTATGCGAAGGAATATCAACACCAGCAAAAGTCTTCTGAGCCTCTAGAGTTAGAAGAGATAACAAAGCGGGTGTTGGTTGCGAAACCCACCCAAAGGCACACCCCTTTATAAGCATCACCGCAAGGAGATCCGCAAAGACGGTTGCCCTCTCGGGGAAAAGGACACGTAGAACCCAACCTTCGTAGACAAAAGACTAATAACATCATGGATAATACTCCTACACCTCCAATCATACAAATCGGGTAACTTGGCCTTAACACAAGAAAGCGAGAGAGAGGCAATCCGACTCAAAAATCACCATATCATGACCCATATCCAAAGCTAGAAGCGGGGCCTCTTTAGGGCTAAGGCTTCAAATAAAGCGAGAAATAGATTTGACTTTATCCACAAACCCCCATCTAAAGGAGCGGCAAAATCGCGACAAATAACCCCAATAGCAAGATCTTTCTCGAGGAGGAAGAAAAGGCTCCATCACAATTAATTTTAAGGTCATGTTCTGTGTTGGGGAAACCAAATAGTGCCGGACTATCACAAACCCTCGACAAGAAAGGTTCCCGAGTCCCTTTAGCACGCTTAGCCCAAAAATCAAAATTACTTCTCCGAGCCAATTCAATCACAATACTCGGGTTTGGCCGCCTATGGTCAAAAGTCATTTCATTTCTAGCCTTCCGTATAAACCACGAAGCCAACAAATCAAAGAAAGATCATGCTTACTCAAAGACGGGGGTAATTGTCGTCCAAGATCCACCAGGCATTGAAGTTGGATATGGTGGAGACATCAACTCTAGCCCCGAGCGAGCAAACAAACCAAATGCATCTCGTCCAAGGGCAATGGAAGAATACATGCTCGATAGTTTCCTCGGCATCCGCATATATCGGACATTGGCTATCTTGGGACCTCTTTCGCCGAAACAGTGCTCGGGTTTGACTCTTGATTATCCCCATCTTAACTCACTATTATTGTTTGAACTTGTCTCAAGTGTTCAATGCATGCACCGTTACTTTTTTTCTTTTTTAAAAAATACTTATACATGTTTTATGGTTTAAATTAAAATTAACAATAAAAGTATATTTTAAATCGTCTTATTTTTTAATAATAAATGATAATTTTTGTAGTGTTATTTTGGATTAATAATTTAAAATTTACTTATCATAATATAAACTATAGTAAAATATTTTAGCAAGGTCATAGCATGAGGTCATATACTGCACCCTTAACTAAAGGACCTGGTGAAGGGAGAACTATAAATGATTTCTTGATGCAGCATGTTTAATTCTCAAAAGGTGTTATAAGAAAAATAAGACTTTTGACCCGTGCGTTGCACGGATATGTTAAAACTGTATATGGGCTAAAATGATCAACATATGCTACAATGTTATTATTCAACCAATTCATTACATCATAATTATGATACATTTCACAAAATCCTATGGAGATAAAGAAGATTATCTTCATGCTATTATTGCAATAAAATGTTTTAAAAAACTTCTCTATAAACTACATTTATTGTAGTACTACTGCATTTATTGAACTCATCCAATATAAGTAATTTCAACTCATTAAAATTCTTAACCCTCAATAATGCAACATATAGTTGCCCATGTGAGAAAATCGGACTCGGTAGGTAGAGATCTACATTGTACATTGATTGACCTTGGCTTTTGTTTATCGTCATTGTAAATGAAATTATTATGGGAAAATTGCCTCCTTATCAAGTTGAAAGGCAATTTAGATTCAGATGGGTTCATATCTATTATATATATCAAAATCTCTTCGCCAACGCTTATGTCATTCAAGGCCTTTGCCTTAATTACCCGCGCATTGCGCGGATTGAGAGCATCTTCATTACTGTTAACATAAAGACACATATTAAAAAAAAATCTAAACCAATAGGCTCAAAAAGATATTTCAGTATGACCTACGGTTTAAATCATGTGTAACTTACTTATTAATGCATTAGAAAATGACCAACACATCTAAATTCAATTATTCGGAGAACAAAATATTGTTGAACTCTCGAAAAAAATTATTCAAACATTAAAAGTAAGACAATTGTTACATGACCATTTATTTGGTTCCATTTAATATTTTGGATACTTTAATTTCAAAATTGAAAAATTCAAATCACTTCAACACTAATACTCTACTTACATTCAAATAATTTTAAGTTAGCACCACGTCTTAAAACGTATTAAGTAAAGGGATAAGGGTCTTATTTGCTCGGAAGTTTTCGCTCGGAGCACTCAAAGACCCGAAAGTTTTTTTTTGAGCAAAATTGCCCCCTTTGGGAAGTTGAAAAAAATGGAGCAATTTTGCCCCCGTGTTTTTTTTAGGAGCAATTTTGCCCGAAGTTTACAAATTGGAGCAACAAATTAACGGTCAAGATTAACAAGGGCAAGATTGCTACATTTTTAAACTTCCTAGCAATTTTGCTCCAAAAAACTTCGATGCTAAGTGCTCCCGAGTTAAAACTTTCAGGGCAAATAAGACCCTTATCCCTAAGTTTTAAATCATTCTTAGTTGGATTATTGTACTTTTGAATTGAGTTGTAAGACTTGGGTTTTGATTTTATTTATTTTCATTCGTACTCATTGAAATTGTTTCATCGAGCCCGTTGTTAGGTATGATAATTGATTTGTGTGTTGCTATTCAGTGTCTCCGTGAGCATTCTTCATTAACGAAGCAAATTTTACCAACTCTATTTAAATTGCCCCAAGTGGTTTTAAAAATTCCTTAATAAGTTGTTGTTATCTAGCATTTAGGACTATTATTTGTCAATAATCACTTTACTCAAATTGTGTTTAGAATTTTTAAGTAGACTTGGTGAATTAATTAACTCACATGACATTAGGCAAGCTAAGATAGTCATAGATTCACTTACAAGGAGCATTCCATCGTATTATTCTTTAAATTTAATTTCACACTTTTATTCATCATATTATCAAAAATTCAAAATAATAATAATTTAGGTTGTTATCCATCATTTAAAAAAAAAATCAATTTCAAAATACCTTGCATTGTTTTTGTCACTTAGTTTAGCCTATAAATCAAATAAAAAACTCCTTAAGAGAACATGACCCGAGTTGTGCTCTTCACTATATAATTTGGTTTATTTTGATTTAACCCGAGTTGACTAAAGGTTTTAAATAAGTGGTATACTTATTGCTATCTTGCTTTTAATTTAATTTAATAGTTCCACTACTATATCAAAAATGCGTATTATTTGATCCGTCAAGACAAACCACCCTATGCAATGCAAGGTCACGTGCAATAAAAATCATCAATATGTAGATTATTCTTTTTTTAAAAAAACAGTAGTTAAACACCTAAAATCAGCAATATTATATGCCTCAAGGTGTGTGATGTGCGAGATTCTTTCAATTTCATAACCTACTGATGAAAGTAATGATCAGTTGGACCAAACTAAAAGTTCCTTAACAGAGTTCTAAAAAATCAAGACAACCATGCACATTTAACCATGTTAGAGGACTTGGTTGGAATGGAATAAACATACAATAGTTATCATTTGGTGCAGGAGAAAAAAATGAAGTGATCATCATTTGTGTCGATGAAAAAGCGAAGTAATTTTTTGAATAACCATCCCAACAATAAAATAACCTGTGCGCTGCGCAATGTGTGGAATTCTTTCAATGATCAAATTGAAACTCTCTTAAAAATTTCAGCGTCATCACACAATTTTTCAAAATATCCATAATAGAAACAACCACACTCCTAATTGGAACTGAATGAAACAAAGAGTGCATAAAAAAAAAAGAGTATATGACTATGTAGCATTTAATTTGATAAAAAAAAATCTTTGATTCATATATTTATTCTATGAAAAACTTAAATGTGTGTATATTTAAAAACATACGTGTTTTTATAATTGACAACTACAAATTCCTCAACCACTTGAAAATACCTAAGTTAAGCAAAAGATAAAGCATAAAAAGACATTTCGTTAATATGGAGTTATGGAATAGATTAAAAACAACGTAGATAATATGATTCCAAAGCAATAAGGAGTAATGGAATAGATTTAAAACAACAAAAATTCATAAATGATAAATAAATTCAATTCCCTCAATCATCCATAATGGTTATCAATGAATATTATACAATGAGCTTCTTACTTCATGAGCCGCATAATAGTGGGTACATTAGGCTAAATTAGGTTTGGTGCCAATTATTGTAGCTTTAAATTTTCCTAGAATCGTGGAGAATAAATCAAATTAAAAATATCCTAATTTGACTGAGATTTAAGGGTCAATTATCTAAAATAATTAAATACAAAATATCTCTAAAAGAAATCTTCTTATAATCATAGAGAATAAATAGAAACTATCGCGAGATTTAAAGGCCTATCAACTAAAATAATTAAATATAAAATATCCCCAAATACAATAAATTACGTCCCAAAATTGAATGTAAATTTAGTCAATAGTAATTGGTCGTACATTATATATCGAGCTAAACCCTTGGATGCACTTATTATTTATCGCCAAAATAAATCAAACACATGGTTTTTCATCCCAGTGACCAATCCATGAGTCCTACCTTTTTTTTCTCATTTATATACCATGCACGCTCACATTTTCCAACACCCCGTGTTTCTTCCCGATGTTATTTTGCTTCTCCCATGATGGATCAACAATTTGAAATTTTGTTTTCCCTTTGGTAATGTGTCTTAAATTGGCTTTCCTTTGTGTGTAGTTTTCCATGTATTAATACCCTATTAATTTGAGAGGTGCATTCAACCACATTAATGAGTCTTCCTTTACAAGGTATTCTCTGCTTTCTATTTTTTTATTGATCCTTCATATTTCTTTTTCAAATTTTAAATAGAGTATCTTCAGAATAACTCATGATGTTTTCTTAAAATTTTAATTTTAATTTAAATATACAATCTAGATGGATATTTATAATTATAACTCGATCATCCCCTCTCCCTCATTTTATTTGATTGGTGATTTATTTTAAATTTTCAAATAAAATAAAAAGCTGATTACAAGCAAATATGTTGAATTGAAAGGTTTTTTTAATTTATTAATGATTAATTACTTTATTCAATTTTCAGATCACAACTTCCAATATACACCTTAATGAATTTTTGTTTCTCAAGAATTTCTCACTCCCCATGCCTTTTCATATTTCATATTAGTCTAACTTTCCATATTTCAAATCCTTCCAATTTGATAGTCTTACCAGTATGGATCTCACACACACATATATATATATATATAGGATACAAACCAACAAGATGAAATAGAAATATTTTATGTTTATGTTAAATTTTATTATTTCAATTGTAACGCTGTAGTATATCAAAACTTTCTGATAATATCAACCCGCAGAAAAAACGCAAAGCCTAGAGTTAATTTCTAGAATTAGAATAGCCATTCAAATTTTTTCATCCATCGATTTTTTTTTTTTTTAAAAAAACCTCCATTAAGAATATAATTTTTTTGTAATCAAATTAGATTTATTAATTAATACATCTTGAGATAGAGGGATTTTGTATATATAACATGACAAACAACCCCGTTCGTTGCATGGAGTTATGTTTTCTATGTTTGCCTTAAGAATGCAATTTCATTCATTCTATATCGAGTTTTTGAAATATCTCTCCATAGACCACTCGTACATTGGTTATCTAATTTGTACATTTAAATAGTTACTTTATCAAATAATATTAATAATAAATAAAAATGTTTATATCCATAAAATGAAGAATTATCAACATACAAATTTAAGATTAACTAAAATCATATTCTTAGCTGATTGAATATAGTTTGAGATTTATATCCTTTCTTATTTTTATAAAAGACCTTCAAAATCTCCCCAAAAAAAGTCCACTATTGACCTTTACTATATTAATTCCTTTTAATCAAGTTCAATCTCAAATCTCAATTCATACTCATACTAATTTGAATCAATAAATTAATAAAAGAATAATAAATACAATCATTTGAAATCGGTAGAATAATCCTCTAAATCTCGTAATTTGCGGTGAACCCTATCAATTCTTTTGTATTGAAATTCAAATTTTAAATCTCTTAATTAATTCAATATCATTATCATTATCAATATAATAATAATAATAATAAATCAACAATAAATAAATATTAATAATAAGTATAATTATAATCCTCTTATTGGCACGTAAATAAGAATCATCTAAATTCCATAAATAATAATACTAAATTCATGGATAACGATTATGAACACTTTGTAATTTCCTCTTTTTCTTTTTTCACAAAATTACTTTGTAATTCCCCATATTACATAAGATCATTAAATCAGAATAAAAGGAAAGGAATATGAAAGGTACAACGGATATAAAAATCTAATTCATTAAATGTAGAGCACAAACTAACGAAAACTAAACATAAGGAAAGAATAGCTGCAAAATCATATCCATATCATCTGATGTTTCAAGTCAGAGTTGTTTGTTTTCTCTCTTCTCTTTGCTTCAAAGATTAGGAAGTTCTTTAGATTTGAATGCTCCTATCCAGCCATAGAAAATATTATAGAAGAAGTGGAGTTCGGGATAAAAAACAACTATATCTTTCACATGGAATTCAATATAAGTAAAAGAATCAAATTATTAAACCATCCTAAAAAAACAAGAAAACCGTCCCAAATAAATACAAGTAAGCCAACAACAGAAAACATTGGATGAAATAGAAATCATATAATTAATATTTACATCAGGGACTAATACAATACATGTGATGTCACCATACCTAAAGACTAATTCAATTAATATTTATAAGATTGTTTTTTTTTTCAATTGCTTACAATTTGTATTTGAACGTCAGATATAATAATCTGATTTATTAGTTTCAGTTTCTTCATTTAATTGATTTTGGCGTTTGCATTGTATTTTTTTTTGCTCCTACATTAACACGTGTCACATCATCTTCGTATCTAAAAGTTGTGATTCAGTTTTTTCGTTATTATTACCCAGTCTTCATATTTGAAGGTGTGTGCGTCAGTCAACATTATTTAATGGTGTTTTGAATTTTCGTGGTAACACAGTTTTTTTTTTTTTTTTGGTTATTATTACCCAGTCTTTAATGCCATAAATGTTAGTGGTAATTTTGCTCATCCAGTGGAGTTATTGACGACATATTTTGATAATATATGACGATTACAATATTTATTTTATACCAACTAGTCAACTACCATCTATTCGATCTAATTAATTACTATCACAATATGTCAAATGGTGGTATTTTCCCATTGGCTGTGGAGGAGGGATGCAATTATTTACCATTAAACTTTCGTTTAATTCCAACGCAATATTAATTTTCCTATACATTACTAACCCTATAACCATTAGTCTTTCTAAATAAAGACATTTAAATTATCAATATATAATTACATGGAAATCATGTTGGGAAAAATTAAAGTATGATATTCTCTTATACCGTTAAGCTATGAAATTAAAACAATTAGTATTTATCATATATCTTTGCAATACGTCATTGAATAAATAATAAAGTTTTCAAAAAACAAATATAACTTGATATTACCAATCTTTGAAGACCAATTAAAATCAATATGCTTTTATTGCAACAAACTAATTGTTAAATCCGTGGATGGTGGGAAGTTAGCGCTTAATAAGGTAGTATGTACTACAAAATCCGAAATATGACCATATTAATTACTAGTTTATTTAATGTTTTGATTACAACTTCCCATAAACATTATAATGAGGTGTTACTTTCATTGTTCAAAACAAAAAAAGTTGTTATTTTCCAGTTAATCTCTCACTCCCTATGGCTTTCATCTCGCCTATCATAAATACGGATTTAACGCACGGTAAATGCTTCCCACGAATCTCTCACTACCCATGCCTTTTCTCTACCTATCATTCTTAATTCTTCATATTTCATTTGAAATTCAAAATTTATATTAATCTCACTTCCCATATTTTGTATTTCGATCATTATTTTAAATCCTTCCAATTTTGTATCTTAAGAATCACAAATATACGATACAAAGTAATAAATATGGAATAAAAAAAATTAGGTTAACCTAATATGAAAAAAGTAAATATTTAATTTATAATATAATTCATAAATAGGAGCCAAGAAGATCTTTGTGTTAAAAGAAGGTCTTTGTTATTTTTAGGCTTCATGGCCTTTTATTTCAAACTCTTTATTTGTATTACTACATATAAAAAAAGTAAATATTTAATTTTATATTAATCTTACTCATGATTAATGGAATTAGTGCCATTGACTTATAAAAAAAAACATGGCAAATGTCTTATTAATTTTTAAAACCTAAAAATAGAGAATAAGTTTTTTCTAAAATTTATTCCAAACAAATCATAGTAAACATTAAAGATAAATCTTATTGCTATCATAGTGAACATTAAAGATAAATCTTATTGCCTGGTAATGTTCATCTAGACCTTCGCTCATGGGTTGTACAACAAATCTGAGTCTAAACATTAAAAAAATCAATAAAATCACTCAAGCATATGGGAAACCCAAGACACTTTCACGGTAAATTCTTCATTGCCATCATCATTATTCGCCTTCATCTTTCCTCTATGATTAGTTTGGAATAACTGCGCCAAAGCTTGCTGGCTAGTCAAATCAGCAAGAATACTGTCTAGAGTCCACAGCAGAAAGGAACAAATGCCTCAAAGAGAACGTAGGTTGATCCAGTCAATTGATGTCTTGTATACATTTTCAGAAATGTGAGATAGCGAAATCTTAAAAAACTGAAAAATAGAAAGGTACAAATAGAAAGGAAAAAGAAAAATTGTATGATGTTATCATAACACAATGGAAATGTAGAAGGTCTAATGATCTAAAAAAACTGACACATTCAGAAACTTCAATATTGTGTGATCACATCACAACTCCATAGAATGTTATGAGGCATAATGGTCCTAACACACAAGCAGAATGATATAGAACATTATCCTATGGTATAATGGGCAATTATTACTTGATTCTTTCAATTCATATAATATTTAACGGAAAAATTGTGCTACATGGTTTACGATGAGTTTAGCATTCATAATTACAAATATGCGTAAGAAGGGTATAAATTGGAAAGCATAAAGAATAAAAATATCAAAGAAAGGAAGAAGCAACATAACAAATATGCGTATGACGGGTGTACATTGGAAAGCATTCTTTTTTGAACTCAAGGAACAAAGACACTCTAGCCTAGTTCTCATTTTCATTCTAAGGTAACCAAAATAACACTTCAGAGCGTGCATTCGCAATCTAGTTCACAATGGTTAACGCTTCTCACTATAACTACATACATGCAAATGAAAATACTTACACATATTGGCTTATCTGTTATAGATAAGCAACATTGAACAATTTATCAATCATCAAGGCACTGTTTTCCACCACAGTTCTTCAATGAGAATGAAAAACACAGATTCTTCTACAGAGGAATTATCTAAACTGAGAAAAACCAAGCATTGAAATACTTACATACTCAGAAGAATCAAATCAACTCCAGTAACCAATGCACCTCGCCAGTAATGTTGGAGCGAGAGATTGAAGAAAAAAAAGAGAAACTTTCTTCAGAGAGAGACGAGGTGCAAAGATGAGTAGTACATCTAGATGAGCATTTTGAATTTGGAGGAAACCGAAGAAAATAATATCTCCTCCAAAATTGGGCTTCCCTTCCCTCCCAATCTTTGACTCACCGACTTCGCTCAGATGGCCCGATCTTCGACCTCGATTAGATGGTAAAAAATGATGGAAGCATAAATCATAAAAGAAGTTGAAAGGATATAGAGACTCAGAGAACAACACTAGATCCACTCTCGGTTGTAAGACAATCGATGCCATGCTTTATGCTATTAACTTCAATGAATGATGCAACTCTACAGAACCCATTTCGAAGGAAAGAGCTTTCACAATTGCCATTTCGTATGGACTAATAAGGTTTAAAATGATGAACGTCAGTTTTTCAACTGTGCAAATGACTATTGAACAAAACAGCATAAATAGATACAGATTTACTTCGTCAATGGACAGAAACTAAGCATGGGGAAGGCAAAACTCCATTATGATACATGGGGAATGGAATAGACCCATGGAGATTACAACTATAATTAATGATATTAATTTGCACGTCCAATGGTATTCAAGATAAGGTTGACTTCTAAACAGAATATGAATGAATTTGAAAAAATGGGAAAGAGATGACGAAGATGCACATGTATATCCACTAATGACCAATGAATGATGAAGGAAATGCATAGTTGTCAAGCCACAGTGTACCAATGAATGAGTCGTTTAGAGTTTTAGTAGTATATATTTAATTGATTGATTGATGATTGATTGATTGTACGTAGTAGAAAGGAAAAGCCATTTACACGCCTATAATTTTTTTTTTCAATTTTCAATTTTCAATTTATATGTTTTTCTCTCCTAATTAAATGCTTTACTTTTATTTAGTTAACTCCGTCGGCTAATAGAGCAAAGTTACATAAGCTAGTAATATTACTAGAGTAAAATTAATGATAAAATTTAGAGAAAAAACACAGGCCGGGTACCAAATTGATAAATCCAACTCAAAGGCAAAGCTCCCCTGAACCGTGAATGTGAAAAGAGGTGAAAGTGTTAGGGTGTGTTTGGACTAGCTTTTAATAAGAGGGGAAAAAAATAGAAAAAAATAGGTGATTTTAAAGAATATATTTTTAGAGAATAGCTTCTGAAAAGGTGTAATTTTTTTTTAGAAAATCATGATTTTCAGTCAAAACCATGATTTTGCTGAATTTAACAGTGTTTGGATAGTTTAACTCAAACCATGATTTTAAAAGGTAAAAGCTATTTTGGAGTTTCAAATTATGTGCTCTATTTCTACATGGGTGATAGCATTTACATACTTTCTGGAAAAAAGAAAGAAAGTGTTTACATAGTATAATAAAATGGAAAAATGATAGAAAAATATTACTTGAATTTCAAAATTCTATTGACAACAACAATAATAAGATAAATAAGAACAATAAAGCAATTGAAAACTCGTTTTATTGGCACCTATTTGAGATTTTAAAGTTTAAGTGATATTTTTTTTAATATACTCCCTTCGGTCCTATTTATATGACAACATTTGGGAGTTGGTTTTGGTCCTAATTATAAGACAACATTCTAATTTTTGTTAATTTCTTCCTAAAATACCCCTATTTTATTCTTTCAGGTGTATTTGGTTTTTAGCGAGTATATGTATGTGGGTATGTAGACTCTTCCAATCAGTGAAAATTTTAGATATATATATGTGTGTGTGTGTGTGTGTCTACACACACACGCACACACACGTGTGTGCATATATGTAGTGGCGGAGCTACGTTAGTGCAAACATCTGCACGTGCAAACATAAAATCTGTTTTTTTTAAAAAAAACAATAAATAAATGAAAAAAAAAGTGTCCTAAAACCCGAGACCTAAATCGATATCGCCTTGCACTCTGAACTCTGAAATTGTCGATTAAATTGATCTCGTCCCCCGTCACTCCCAAATCAGTCTTCGGTGGTTGCAAGTTTCCCGTCTCTCCTCAGCTTCGTCTTCACTCTTCGGCGGTCGCTGTTCTTCATCTGAGCAATTCGAGATTACTTCTGTTCTTTGTCTGAGTAATTCAAAATTGTGTGAGGATTACCAATTACTTCCAGACCTATCAGTTCGAGAATCTATTTTCTAAGCGCAATTCGAGATTGTTGCGTTCCTGGCTCACGTCGGTAGCAAAACTTCCTGTGAGTGTCGTTCTTTGGTCTAGTTTTATGTTTTTGTTGGAATTACTTTTTTATTATGCTACTTCTTGTGCTGTGTTTGTGTTGGTTTTTTGCGGGTTTGATGTGGATTTCTTTTTTATTATGCTACTTCTTGTGATGTGTTTTAATAGTTCGATGTGGATTTTTGTGTTGGTTTTTTATTACTTGTGTTTTGCTAGTTCGATGTGGATTTCTGGTTCTTGCTTGATCATATAGTGAAGTAAGTCCTGTTAAAGAAATTTTGTTCCAGGCTTCCAGCAATATGTTTGACATGTTTATTTTGACTATCTGTTTGTTAGTGAATAATATGTATTCCGACGTCACTTTGTTCTTTCTAAATCCTGTTTTTGACTATCTGTTTGTAAATCCTGTTTATTTTATGGACCACATTGAAAGTTCATGTGGCAACAAAGAAAATAGGATCTGATTGCCCTACCAATACTCCATTCAGTTGTGAAGTATACTTTGCTGATATACTTTGCATGGATTGTCTGGTTTGGAACTCTAGTAAAACTATGTTTTGTTTGAACTTTTTTTTACTGTTTTGTTTCCAGAAAATGTCAAGGATACAATCTTATTTCAAATGTTTAAAACCCATAAATACAGGACTCGAATCTCAAAGTGAGCAAGTTTCAAATAGTATCTCAGTCCCAACTGTCCAAGCATCCTATCAACCACCACAAAGCATCTCAATTTCAAGCAAAAGTTAATATAAAAAATCTTGAAGCGGATCCGGGAAAAAGACCTTCAATTTATTCAATGACATCAAATCCTATAGAAAGAGAGGATATTCAGAGAGCTTATTTTCTCAAGGGACCAACTCAAACAATTCTTAAATCATTCCCTCAAACAGAAATGTATGGGAAAATGCGTAGATTCAATCCTAACTGGTATGAAGAATTTGGTTCTTAGTTGGAGTATAGTGTATCAAAAGATGCATGTTTTTGCTTGTATTGTTATCTACTTGATATAGAGGTTGGAGGTAGTGGTTCGGCACAGGAAGCATTTTTCGGTGTGGAGTTCAAAAATTGGCATAAGAAGGATAGAATCAAAGTTCATGTTGGAGATCATAATAGTGCTCACAATAGATGTTATCAAGCTGGTCAAGATTTGATGAAGCAAAAGCAACATATTCTGATTTTGTTAATTTGCAAACAGTTTCTGACCTTGCTTTGAAGATGGTTGAGAAGAGAAATGATATTGTTTACCCACTGGTCTATTTGTTGATAAAGTTGGCACTCGTTCTACCGGTAGCAACAACTGCTAGTGTTGAGCGGGTTTTTTTTGCAATAACTTTTGTTAAGGATAAGTTGCGCAATCAAATAAGTGATGATTGGTTTAACTTATGTATGCTAACTTATGTTAAACGTGATATATTTGATAAGATTGATGATGAAGATATAATGCAATATTTTCAATGAATGAAGAATCGAAGAATGCTTTCGTAATCGTTTTGTTGTAATAGCTTAGTTAACTTTTGATTGTTATTTTTCTATGTTAAGTTGAAGTTTTATTTTCTTTTATTGTCTATATTCTTTTGTTTTTTAATGCATTTAAAAATTTCTTTAAAAAAAAAATTCGGGGGCGCTGCTCCGAATCCCCTCACTAATTGTGCAGACACAAACATAAAATCCTGACTCCGCCATTGCATATATGTATGTATGTAAATATGTGTGTGTCTGTGCATATATGTATATATATATGTGCGTGTCTACACACAAATATATAGACACACAAGCACACACATATATATATATGCGTGTGTGTAGACATATATGTATACCTGGGTGTGTGTGTGTGTACATATATAAACACACACACACATATATATATTTGTGTGTGTGTGTATGCATATATATGTGTGTGTAGAAATATGCGTGTGTGCGCGCACACATATATGTATACATACATACATATATATATATAGGGCTAATGATTCCTACTGTCACTATATATAAGCATTTTTGCAGTGAGTAGTATACTACGTCGTTTGGTCCAAAGCCCCTGAGTGTCATCACACATATTGTAGCGTGCACTAAAAGCTTTCGCCTGACACTCACTCTGCCTCTCTTCTTCCACTCTCTGTTCTTTTGCCCCCCTCTCTCTCTCTCTCTCTCTCCTTCTCCTTCTCCTTCGTGACGTCTTCGAACCGTATGCCCGGATATGGCCGAAAGACTGGCACAAGACGTGGGGAGAATTGATTGGCTTTCTTGATGGCCAAAATTGTTCTTAGGTCCATTGGAGGCACATCTCGGAACAAGTAAAAAAGAATCTCAAGACATAAAAGGGGAAAAATAATAGCACAAATGCAGAGCACCATAGAACGTTCCCTCTCAGGAATGTAAAAATCTGGTTCAGTCCCAATACAAGGGGGCTGTGCATGTGGACTTTGTTCTGCATTTGGAGTTTATTCTACATTTGGATTTTATTGTTTCCTGATGAGAGCATAATTCTTGTTTTAATTGCTCTGTTTCTTTTTCACTTTTTTTTTTTTTTTGCTTATTTATGGTGATTTTAAGTGGTGTACACGAATTTATTTGAAGTTTATTTTGCTTATTCCTGATTATGCGGAGCTTGACTTGGGTCCACTGCTTCTCAAAATTTTGGAGTTGGCTTGTTTGATTGCCATGCAGTATGATTGATATTGGTTCAAGAGCAAGATCACCATTTTGGTATGGTGAGGTTAATTTTCAATGGATTAGCCATAAAAGTTTCTTCCACATCTTTTATGTTTTGAATTGGTGTTCCCGATATAATCACCGATTCCTCCCATATTAGATATAAGCACGCTTTACGATACGGAGTATCACCATGGATAAATTTTCTTTTATTAATATTTTTGTTAGAATTCAAACTCGTTCTCTCTTTCACCGCTAGAGTAGAATAATCAAGAATCAAGTCGAAGCCTGAGTTGTCATACGGATGCAGAAATGGAAGCATATGAGTTAAAGCAAATTGATATTTCTCTCTTCCCATTACCGCCAGACTAGAACAAATGAGAACCAAGTAATAGCTACAAGATGTAAAGCAAATAGTAATAAAATAATGTGTGCAATTGCATTTGTAATATAATTTGAAAAGTTAACAAAGGCTGCAAGTTGAAGAAGGAAATGAAGGATGCAAAAGCAACATGAAGCTACGGAATATGACGGCCATGCAGAAAGAGGCAACATGAAGAAAACAGTAAATGGAAGGAAGACTAGGTTAACTAATACTTGGGGGATCTAAACGACTGATTATAAATGTCATGGAGTTACCATGTTAGGCCCTGCATACTTGAGAAGTTTATTTTCTTTTTTTATGAATGGCCTTTGCACGTGCTGTTGGTTTTGACATTGAGTACTTGCCAGCTCTGATGTCATTTGTTGAATGCTTTGGAGCATCTCGCATGATGTAAGAACAATTTGCTGGCCACCAAGAAAGCCAATCAATTCTCCCCCACGCACTGTGCCAGTCTTTTAGCCATATCCAAGCATACCGTCCGAAGACGTCACAGAAGGAGAAGGGGAGAGAGAAAGGGGGCAAAAGAACAGAGAGTGGAAGAAGAGAGGCAGAGTGAGTGTCGGGCAAAAGCTTTTAGTGCGCGCTATAGTATGTGTGATGACACTCAGGGGCTTTGGACCAAACAACGTAGTATACTACTCACTGCAAAAATGCTTATATGCAGTGACAGTAGGAATCCTTAGCCCATATATATATATATATATATATATATATATATTTATATATATAATAAGATCATTATTTCAATTAGATAGCGTGTGTAAAGGAAAATTTTATATTGGAGAGGTATGTGACGAAGCGGTTTTTTTACCAAAATAATTTTTTTAATTTTTTTTTTTACCAATCTAGAGTACTTTTGAAACTATTTACCGAATAGGGTTGTTTTGGGGTAGTCACGCTAGGCGACGACGACACTAGTAGTGCCGGGGGTTTCGACGGAACCTTGGTTCCGTCGAAACCCCGATGGAACCGGTGTCTAGTTCGTCGAAACCCCGACGGAACCGGTATCCGGTTCGCGTCGGGGGGGCCTCTCCGACGCTTAGTTTCGTCGGGAACCCCGACGAGTCGGACACCCGCCTGTCGGGGGAGACGGAACCAATGGTTCCATCGACGCCCCGCGATTACTAATGCCGTCGTACCGCCTAGCGTGGATCGCCCCAAAACAACCCTATTCCGATAAATAGTTTCAAAAGTACTCTAGATTGGTAAAAAAAAAAATGTAAAAATTATTATTTTGGTAAAAAAAAAATAGAAGCTATTGATTCACTTTTATTTATGTCATTTTAAATTTATATAAGGACATTTTAGGAAAATAAGTAAAATTAACTAATTTAACTTTTTATTTAATCTCCACAAAATCGATTAAATATGTTCTATAATTAGGACCGAAGAGAGTAATTTGTTTTTTGTTTTTTTATATAAAAAAATCACGTCTTTGAAAACATGAAAAAAAGGGGGGAAATTCCATTCAAATACCGGATGAATTTGCAAAACCCTCGAAGTCCTCCAAATTTGTAAAAAGACTCGGAGGTGATAAGGACTTTTGTGGGTTATGCAATTTCGTGGGGAAAAGACCAAACGCCTCTCTTCATTCTCATTAACATTTACACTACACAATCGACACTTCATTCTTTCTTCATTCTCATTAACACCTCTAAATCTCTCTTGCCCTAGCGTCGGCACACGCCCGTCGAACCTCGCTGTCGCCGCTTTGTCTCCGTGTACGCCGCGCCGCCACCACCGTCGTATCTTCCACATCTCATTAGTTTTGAGCCCTAATTCATCGTCTCCGTGGTTTTGCTTTGGTGCGTTTTCTCCGGCGTCACGATTTTGATTTGTAGAATCCAAGAAATTTGGGGCTTTGTCTGGATTTCCTCTGGCTTCAGTTTCTATTGTGTTGCCTGTTTTTTGAATTCACCTAATGACCGTAGATTACATTCTTTCGTTTTTGCCGTGCGTCCCCTTTTTGGTCCGTTTATGGAAATTTTAAACTTTAGGACTTCTCTTAAGGACGATGATGATGAATGATGGAAAAGCAAACGCAGGGGTCTTTTTGTTCCCTTTGTCACCTGTTTTAAACTTTCTTGATCTGGTTTAATATTTTGTTCAGTGTCAATGGAAGTGGCCTTCTGGTTGTGCAGTTGTGGTTGTACTTAATCTTTGGCTTAATTTCACTTTGGACATGCTTACAAACTTTTCTACCATTGGCATCCGAGGCTCATGTATGGTGTCAAAGCTTTAGTCTTCTTGATCTTGTACTATTTTGTAGGTAAATTGCTCAATCTTTCATGATCATGCTGAATGTGGTTGGGTGAAACATTGTTAATAATCCATTGCTATGAACCTTATATTTCTAAAGTTGAGTTAGCCAGGGACCTTTGAATTGCATGGTTTGCTGGAATTTTTGAAATGTGCAAGTTTTCTTGTGAGTACATTATCAGGAAGGTCTATACGTTTTAGGTGTATGGAAATCAAAGGCATCTCATTGACTTACATATTAGATTATCACAGATCTTAAATATTATTAGGTTGACATGGAACAATGTAACCATGTCTTCAATGGATATTATTTTAAGTACTTTCTCTGACTAGGTAATTTCTGAAGAAAACCTCTCTCTGTGCAACCAATTATGTGGACTTCTCTTAATCACATTGTGCTTGATCACATTACACCATGGGAATTACAAATATGCTCAAGTTGTATTCCTTTTCATAGATCTTCCTTGATAGCTTTAATGTTCACTTACTATGATAGCTATCTTGGGTACTTCTGAACTATAAAAGAATTTTCGTATTCGCAAATCATGATTGTTGACTTTTCTCGCTTCATTTGTTAGGTTCTTCTTTGCCATCAACTTATATGCTCGGATTATCGTGAGAATTGCCACCTCCAAAGTCGATCATAAACAAGAACAACCAAGTTCGTTTGCTTACATTAGCCAAGGGCTTCCCATCACAAATCCGCCTCGATCGGACTACGCAACAAGTTCAACTAATCAGGTTTGCATATTGCTTTGCTTCCTCCTTTAAATTTGCTATTGTGAATTTAAGTTTCCAAATATGGATGGTGTTTTAATTCTTTTCATGCACCAATAATTCATATATCTGTTTTGTCAAAGCCACTTGGTTGCTTAAACTTCCAATCATGCATTGCTCTCTCCCAAGCTTTTTTAGGCTTGAAGGGTGAATAAAATACAAACTCATGGTTATATATTAAAAAAAAACTCACCATCAACCATATCTGGTGCCGAAATGTGTCAAAGATTGGACTTGAATCTTGCTGACTTGGTCATAATGATACCTATAAGCTTGAGATTTAAATGTAGGTTCTTAAGTAGTTCTATGAGAATCTGACAGGCCCAAGGGTTTTAAGAGTTTATTGTGAGTTCTTGGATTTTATGGAAGAGGGTGTGCTAGGGTTTCTTAATCAGGGTTGCAAATAATCATTAAACTCAATGGTCATACTTGTGCATATTATTTTGTTATTCAAATTGTTGATACAAATTGAATATAGCTTCTGCATATCAGTGAAAGAGGAAAAAAACTGATTTCATGGAAATAAAGCACAATAAGTATAGAATAAGTACAACCTTTTAAGCTCTTTGTGGCTACTTCAGATGAACTATTTGTAAACAATACTAGAAATGTTCCAAATAGCATGTAAGTAGAGAATTGTTTAGTTCAATGGACAATCTTGGGCTACTCACGGTATGTTATTCTTTTTCTTTGGTATTGGTTTGTTCCTTAAATCCCATGTGTCCTTATTATTACCTTGAGTTTTATCAGTTATAGAGTGTCGTGTCTGAAGCTTTTGCCCTGTTGCTAATGTCAGGTAACTTCATATTAAATTCTTGGCCAAAAAAAAGAAAAGAAAAAACTTACAATTAAAGTTAGTGTCTTTGTTAAATTATCCTTTATCCTTAATTTCTTTTCCTTCCTCAAAAAAGATTATAATACTAAAAGGGTCAAAGTCAAATGGAATTGAAATATCAAAGAGTGCGAATGTGTCAAAAAAAGTCCCAAATTGTTTGTTTGGTTTGCATGACTTTATTTCCATGATAATTGTTTATTTGGTTTGCATGACTTTATTTCCATGTTGAAATCATTTCCATCAAAATGGGTTGGATAGAGTTCCATGCTACGACCCATGGAAGGTAGGTGGTGTTTTATTTGGAAGAGTGTAATGTGTGAAAGCTAAAGGTTTATGGAATAATTAGCTGCGAAAGGTGAATTATGACACCTCATCTTCTAATCTTCCCCACCCAAAAATTAAGAGGAAATGAAAGTATCAATAAGAATATTAATAATTTAATTGAAGGGTTTCATTTCAAGTCATGAGTCATCAATAGTAGTGATGGCAGACTTCAGGTCTTGGATTCATTTCTTGGTGCTTTATTGTGTTGTTGCAAGGCTGGTCCAATTTGTAAATGTAATATTTTTCTGGTTTACACAAGTTCATGTGGCTTCACTTATGTTTTTAGTCCTATCCATTACTTTTTGGTGAGTTTATGCTTATTAGTCCTTCTGAATGTTTCTGGTCCAAAGTCTTAATGTATCATTGTTTTTCTGCATAATTTCTCTTATTTTCAGATTTAGCAAAGCAAAAGTGTAGCACAATGTCCACTAAAAATGCGTACTTTATGTTTCGCAAGGAGTTTATGGAAGAGAATAAAGATGCTGCCTTTATTGACATCAATAGGGAGTCCGCAAAAGCGTGGAAGGCTTTGAGTGTCGATGAGAGGAATGAATACATTGATAGAGCCAAAGTAGGAAGGCTTGAGAAGAAGAAGGGCAGCTCCACCTCCGCTTTTCCATCACGATGCTCGTTGAACAAATTTTCGAAGCTTGTAGCATTTGTGAACTCCGATGAAACATTAAAAAGAAAGGTCCAACAGTTAAGGTTTGGACAGTTGCTTGAAATTCAAAGTATGAGACTTCCAAGGGAAATGTTAGTCCCTATAATGAGAGCTTATGATCCCCCAACCAATCAACTCCGAATAAGGGGGAAGACACTTGAAATACAAGCAACAGATGTGGCTCAGCTACTTGGGGTGCCGCATAGTGGGGTTGAGGTACCAGTGAAAGTGGCTGACACAGATCCAGGATTTCAGCAACTCAGAAAGGACTAGGGTAAAATGAAGTATGACGACATACTAAAAGTCATAACTTCAGGGGAGTCCGGTGAACAATTTGAGTTATTATTTATGATGCACATGTTGGGGACTTTTCTCGCTCCAACGTCAAGCACAACTCCCAGTTGGCAGTTGCTGAAGGTATTAACGTCGATCATGAAAGGATTTGGCCACTTCGACTGGGCCACCTATATTGCCAATGACCTCCGAAGAGAACTCTCTGAATATGTGAAGGCGATAAGAGGAAACAATGATTGCAACTCCTATGTCGGGGGTGCATATATATGTTATTGGTAAGTGTTATGATTGATATTTGTGTTAACATTATTTTGACATAACATATAAATGTTTAACCTTGTCGTTGTAGTTATTGCTCGGAGAGCGGTTCCCATTGGGAAAGGCAATTGATCACAAAGGAAAGAGTCCAATCCAGTTCTGGACAAAAGAGAAGGTGAAGGAGATGATTGAGAAAGAGAAGAAGAGTAACATGGGGATGTTGTATACCACGAAGGCCGGTAAAGACAAGGCTAAGAAGACACCGAAAACGAATTTTGCGGCCTCTTTAGACCCCGTAAGTGCTTCCTCATGTGACGTTTAATTCATGATTGGCTATTATGGTAATGACCTGTGATAAATTGTGTCTTATTTAGGTTTTAAAGGATTTGCATGGCACGTTGATGGGTATAATCAACGATAGCCACATAAGGCTTGTTGCTGCTGTCGAATATGAGTTGCGAAAGGCACAAGACAACATTGGAAGGTAGTGGAAGCAGGAAGACGGTGAAGCTGATGATGATAGTGATGATGCTGATGATAAGGACCAAGAAGGTGATGGTCATGATGATGGCGACGGTGGTTATGAGGATGACGCTTCTATCGGAACGCCAATCAACATTGAAAATCACATTGATGATGACGAAGTGGAATAATCAATTGTTCCCTTCCACATTCAACAAGAGGATGCACCACGGAGGTCACAGAGGCCGAAGAAGCCCAAAAACATGTCGCCTTGGACTTTGACGAAGCCATTAAAGCGGCCTAGGAAGGCAAAAGAACAGAGGCAATTATTCTTCAACCTTATCTCTGGATCCTGCACAGAAGAAGAGGTTGATCAGTAGGTGATAAAAAATTGTTTTTCAATGAATATTCATTATTAAAAGCAGTTCTGTTTGGACTAGTTTATGTCTGTTGACATTGTTTCTCCTTCACAAAATTCTCATAAAAATAGACGATGAAGACATAACCTGGGAGCAGTTGCAAACACTAGGCCGGAGGAACAGATTAAGTAACCGGGTAGGTACTAGAAAATCTAACATATCAATAAGCGTGTTGAACCCCGCTTATCAAAGTGTTCACACATGCAGGTTATGTCTCTTGTATGTAAAACATTGATGCGAGATATGCAAAAACAGAGCAAAGTGAGGAGACACATTTTCAGTGCTGATCATATGGTAAGGTTGCATTTATGGACTTTGATAATTTATTTCCCATTAACATACGTATATTTGATTGCATGGCTTGTTGATGGTGCAGAAATTATTGGCCACAAAGCCCCGAAATGGAAAGTGTCCCAGTGGAAAGAACAACTATTTCCTAAATATATAGGTTACAATATCGGTGACTGTGATTTGATCATGGGACCGGTATTGGTTGACGGGCACTGGTTTTGCACTGCCATTGATCCAGGCACGAAGAATTTTTATGTCCTGGATTCAATGAAGATAATCGTCGCCATGAGCCAGAATGAATCCAGTAAAAAGAAGGAAACTGCATGTGTAAATCCCCAGGCAACGGCGATTAAACAAATTGTATGTTACATGTTATATTGTTCTAGTTACGATTGAATGGAGTGAACACTTATGTAATGCATGTGTGTTATTTACAGAGGGCTCGTTTTGAAGAGATAATTGCACTTGTCAAACCAAGGGACAGAGCCAAGATGCGAAGAACAAACATTATTTGGCCACCCGTTCCACAACAACCTGTTAGTTCTCTATATGTTTTTGATGATAACTGACATTTGTAAACACAATTTAAAGATTGTTAGAAACTTGTTGTCAGAGCCAAACTCGAGTATGGGCATCTATACTCGAGTATGAACTTATCAGAGAGTTGCTCAAATTTGATTGAACAGAACTCCAAATTTTCACACTCGAGTATAAGTCTGCATACTTCAGTATGGATCACACAGAGACTACTTGAATATTTGTCTAAGACTTCTAAACTCAAGTATTCAAATGTACACTCAAGTATGGAACCTACAGAGGCTACCTAACGTTTCTTTTGAGATTAATCATACTCGAGTACTTGAATGCACACTCGAGTATAGGATGAACAAAAAGCCTTCAAAACTCATACATGCCTATTCATGCTCAAGTGTACATATGCATACTCCAAGATAAGTCATACGTAAAGATACAAAAGTTTTGGACATAAGCATACTCGAGTATATAGTCACAAACTCGAGTATGAGACAAACAGTTAAATCTATCTTTCCCAAATACTTTGAAAACTCAAGTATGACTTTGCATACTCAAGTATGGACTTGAAACAGATTTCACAAAGCCTTTCAAAATTATTGCATACTCGAGTATGGCTGTACACACTCGAGTATAGGACATACATAAAGTTCTTTCTTTTTGAAAGACTTACATACTCAAGTATTGATCTTCATACTCAAGTATTGAGATTTTGGACTTAAACTTATTTTCATATTAAAAGGCTCACACTCGAGTATGGTATGACAAACTCGAGTATGACTCCTACTTCAAAGACATGGTCCAAAGCTTAAGTCACGATGTTCCTCTCGATAAGATTATACTCAAGTATCATTCTTGATACTCAAGTATAGACATTAGTGCACAAAGGACAAACTCGAGTATAGAAGAACATACTCAAGTATGAGTCGTAGAATTTGAAACTCAAATCGACGGATTTGTGAAACATTCATGTTTGATCTTAATACTTCCCATTATCAATTCTCTATATTCCTAACTATGTTTAACCACTTTGTTAATAAGTTTCGATGAATTAGAGGATGATTAACGAAGTGTTAAAGCTAAAGCAAAAAGGACTCGTCGAACATTAAATGCTTTGAACCAAGAAAAGTTGCATACTTTTGGGTAATCCATCTCGCACACACTTGCAAAGCGAAAAGAATGATTACCACTTCCAGCAAACACGACTCCAACGGATTTATTTACAAGATGTCAACTCTGAACTTCTACCCAGCTGGATTAAGTGAAGATTAGTGAGAGAAGATGACCAAGACACTTCCTAATCCTTGGTTAAAGTCTCCAACGGTTATATGAAGGATTACAACGGTCAATTAATGCACTCTCGGATAAATAGAGCTGCATTCAATTCCTCTTAACAACTAAGTCCACGTAAAGCAAAAATCATTAAAGTTCCAACTACTCTTGAGCTTTTTCGTACTAAGTATCTCGTGATACACTAGAGCTCCAAAGGTTTATTTCTATCTACTCTTAGAGAGAGTTTTCTTATCAAATATCATTCATTGTAAAGAATCACAAGTCAGGGGACTTGGTGATTGGGTTCATTGATTACAACTTGTAAGGAAGAGTAAGTTCTAGTGAGAGAATTACTCTTGAGTGCAGAGTGTGTAATCAATATTGATAGTGAAAAACCCAGAGAGTCTGGGGACTGGACGTAGGTCAGGAGATTGGACCGAACCAGTATAATTTCTTGTGTTTTGCTCTTCTACTCTTCCCTCTGTTTATCTCTGTATTTGAGTTACAAAAACAGAGCAAGTTTCAAATTTTTTTAAACATACCCAATTCACCCCCCTCTTGGGTATTTAGCTCCACTTTCACAACCTAATTTGTGAGTTTCATTTTGTGACAGATAGTAAAAAATTATTAATTGACGTATATTTGTTAATTTTAGGGTTTCTGTGTTCTATAGGCAAGACTGTGGCGTTCATGTGTTGATCTGGTTGCACAATTGGAAACCCAACGAAGTGCTGCAGTATGGTGAGGATGAGCTGAATGAGTATAGGTGCAACCTCATGTGGTGGCTGGTCAACCATGATTTGAATGAGGTCATAGATGTTGCATTGGGACTATTGACTCCTCCAGCAACGAAGAGGAAGAGAAGGAAGACATGATCGGAATGGTTAAATTGTGATTTTTTCTAGTATTTGGACACTTTTGTTACTTAGGATTGAACCCAATTTGGATGTGCTGTATGTTTGTAAAGCAGTGATTAACACAAAATCATTTGTTGTCTGGCTGTTTTTTGAATTGCCAATTGCCATTTTTTACTCTTTCATGTGTGTTATTGATATAAAAAAAAATGAGACTTTAACCATTTCACAAACGCCATTTACCATTCCATAAACGCCAATTACCATTGTTTTCCCAGGGTTCCATTTTTTACTCTTTCATGGGTTTTATTGATATAAAAAAAATGAGACTTTAACCATTCCACAAACGCCATTTACCATTCCAGACACGCCAATTACCATTGTTTTCCCAGGGTTCCATTTTTTACTCTTTGATGTGTGTTATTGATAAAAAAATGAGACTTTAACCATTCCACAAACGCCAATTACCATTGTTTTCCCAAGGTTCCATTTTTTACTCTTTCATGTGTGTTATTGATAAAAAAAAGAGAGACTTTAACCATTCCACAAACGTCATTTACCATTCTAGAAACGCCAATTATCATTGTTTTCTCAGGGTTCCATTTTTTACTCTTTCATGTGTGTTATTGATAAAAAAAAATGAAACTTTAACCATTCCACAAACGTCATTTACCATTCCAGAAACGCTAATTACCATTGTTTTCTCAGGGTTCCATTTTTTACTCTTTCATGTGTGTTATTGATAACAAAAAAAGAGAGACTTTAACCATTCCACAAACGCCATTTACCATTCTACAAACGCCATTTACCATTCCACAAACGGCAATTACCATTGTTTTCCCAGGGTTCCATTTTTTACTCTTTCATGTGTGTTATTGATAAAAAAAAATGAGACTTTAACCATTCCACAAACGCCAATTACCATTCCACAAATGCCAATTATCATTGTTTTCCCAGGGTTCCATTTTTTACTCTTTCATGTGTGTTATTGATATAAAAAAAAGATGAGACTTTAATCATTCCACAAACGCCATTTACCATTGTTTTCCCAGGGTTCCATTTTTTACTCTTTCATGTGTGTTATTGATAAAAAAAATGAGACTTTAACCATTCCACAAACGCCAATTACCATTCCACAAACGCCAATTACCATTGTTTTCCCAGGGTTCCATTTTTTACTCTTTCATGTGTGTTATTGATAAAAAAATGAGACTTTAACCATTCCAAAAACGCCATTTACCATTCCAAAAACGCCATTTACCATTCCACAAACGCCATTTACCTTTCCACAAATGCCAATTACCATTGTTTTCCCAGGGTTCCATTTTTTACTCTTTCATGTGTGTTATTGATATAAAAAAAAGATGAGACTTTAACCATTCCACAGACGCCATTTACCATTGTTTTCCCAGGGTTCCATTTTTTATTCTTTCATGTGTGTTATTGATAAAAAAAAAACCATTCCACAAACGCCATTTACCATTCCACAAACGCTAATTACCATTGTTTTCCCAGGGTTCCATTTTTTACTCTTTCATGTGTGTTATTGATAAAAAAAATGAGACTTTAACCATTCCACAAACGCCATTTACCATTCCACAAACGCCAATTACCATTTTTTACTGATGTTATTTGGATTTGGCATGTCTATTGTGACAACAGGAATCATGGTACGGTTATAAATCTTTTTTTGGGCTGTTAACGTAAGGCATTCATCAACATAACTGTACACAATGAACACCCTTGATGGCTGCACACGCATGAGGACAACGAATACCTGACATTTGCCATGCTTTACATGTGCACTCGCGCAAGTTCAACTCAACCTTTAGCGCCCACTTGTCCGGTACTGCACCCTTCCTCCTCCATATATCTGAACATCCATGTATTCAAATTTCCCGTGCCACATTTTCCAAAGACTTGTTGTTCGATGTGCGGGCCAACACCATTTTTCCACTTACTCATTGCCATGCTTGATGCATACATCTTCTTTGCAACTTTGTCACGGTGCTCATGTATAAGTCAAGGGCAACATTATGATGTCTCTCCTTCACCATCCAAGCATTAAAGGACTCGGCCCGGGTTTGTGGTAATTTTATCCCACAATTGAAATGGGAACTTGCTCATGGCCCATCTGTCAATATCACCATGATGTATCAGCCACTCAAATGCTTCCTTATTGAAAAGCCTCATTTGTTCCATCGCAGATTCGAAGTCACAATCAAGTCTCGCATATGCAATTGCATCAAGTAATTGAAGTGCGGTTTGCCTTTGTTGCCCACATATCTTCCTCTTTCCTTTGTTCAATTTAATCATTTGGGCGCTAAAGTTCTCCTTAATGTGTCTATAGAGTATGCATGTCTCTCGGACCAAGACTCATGGACAAAGAAATGCGATAATTGCATTGTGTCGGTCAGACACAATTGTAATCTGTAACCCTCCAAGTGTCCTCCTCACCATTTCGAGGAACCATGTCTAGTCCTGAATTGTCTCTCCATGGACAATAGCAAGGGCAAACGACAACAACTCATTGTCTGCATCAAAGGAAGAAGCTGACAAGAGAGTCCCCCTATATGGTCCACTTAAGTGGCTTCCATCGATGTACAAAACAGGTCTGGCACCAGCAATGAACCCCTATATACAACAACCATACGTAATAAATACACGCTCAAAGGTGTTGCTCCCACTAGCCACCCATTCAACCACAATCTTGTCATCAGTTTCCTTCAACCTTTCACATATCCATGGTATCAACATGTATGTCTGTTCAGGTCTACCGTGAATTTCCTCCATGGCCTTCTCCTTTGCCCGATATGCTTGCTTATATGTCAAGTGCACACCGTACTCTCTTGCCAAACTCTTCTTTATATCATTCGGACGCTTGTCTGTGTGATTTCTAACCTCTTCAATAATAATTGTACTTGTCAAGCCAGCACTTCGAGCATGTGTCACTTGAAGATTGTCTTGTGCTGTATAATCATGGTCTTCGGTGTATCTTCTCACACGTAAGAAATTATTGCTCTTCCTAATTGCCCTTGCAGTTATCCTCCATGGACAACCTTCAACCTTGCATTTAACATACACACAGTCCCTTGCATTCTTCACATATGTGTACTTAAACTTGTGGCCAATACTGAACTTGTGCAGCACCTTCTTGAACTCATCAGAATTTGAAAATGTTTGATTCACTCCTATGACCAAGTCCTTCCACTTCTTAGAGTTCATCTCGCATCGGTGTTGGTGCGCTTTGACTTGCACACGGAAGGCTCAAAAGAGGTATTCCACTCGCCCTCCTTGTTTGCATAATCATCACTCGCTTCGTATGACATTGGCTCCTCAATGTAAGTCATTTGCTTTCGTAAGATCCACGAATTGATGAACCCTACATAGATAATGACAACTTTTATCAAGATATTACCAACAACCCTATATGAGATTATTAATTGTTCTAACTAAACTAACTAGGACATACCTTTCTTGATCATCCATCTCCCTTGCTTTAAATATGATTACCTTTACATCCTACATACACATGTGCACTTCTTTCATTATAAGTAAACAGATTTTCCATTTCATCATCATCAACCATGTCTACTAAAATATTCTCATCAAAGCTTACAGTGTATTTAATGTCACCATCTATACCAAACCATTCTCCTATCATTACCCTCAATTCTTCAAGTTTCATCCCCTCCTTCAACGATTTTACCCTCACACTCCCACCATTATATTTAATTCACCTTCACCATTGGCTACGAACTCCCCCCCCCACATGGAAAAAACAAATTAGTGACTTTGAAGAAGGTGTTGCCGTCATCTTACATTCTAACCTTTCTAACCTGCAACAAAAAATGCAGGAAACCAATTAATGCAGAACACGATTTATGCAGAAAACAGTGATTAATGCAGAAAGCAATTGAATGCAGAACACGATTAATGCAGAACAATTGAATGCAGAAAGCAATTAATGCAGAACAATTATAATTAACGTAGAAAGCAATTGAATGCAGAAAGCAATTAATGCAGAACAATTTCTTTACATATAGAATGAAGAAAGCAATTGAATGCAGAAAGGAATTAATGCAGAACGAAAGCAATTAATGCAGAACGATTTCTTCAGATATTGAATGCAGAACAAAACACGATTAATGCAGGAAACAATGAATGACCAATTAATGCGAAACACAAAGAGAAGGGAAAAAAATTGAGGAAACAATTGATGCGCTTTTGAACTTTGGACTTCATTTGTTTCTCGCGTCAATAAAGAGAAGGGAAAAAAATTGTATCTCTACTTTTTTTTTCTCTTTTCTGTTGGAGAAAAGAATCGAATCATATGAAAGAGTTGTAACATTGAATGACACGATTAATGCAGGAAACAGTGAATGACCAATTAATGCAGAAACACAAATTGCGAGAAATGGTTGCGAAGGAGCAATAATTAAAATGAATGCGAAACCTTTCATACAAAGAATCGAGCAAGCAAACAAAAGGAGTTTATATGGCCGAAAAATTGAAAGGGAAGTTAAATAATTTGATGAAGATATTGGAGCGATCATGAAACCCTGTTTGTACCTCTTGATTTTGCTCGATCTCCAGCTGATGGCGGCGGCGCTGACGGCGGAGGCGCTGATGGCGGCGGCGTTGACGGAGGCTGCGTGCACGACGGCCAGTGCGGTGTCTCCGGAGGTGACGATGGAGGTCAAGAGCAAACGCATTCGACAGGAAGATTAGGGCAAATGAATGAATTTGCAAAAACTATCCTAACATATTTGATTAAAGGGCATTGTGGTCTTTTTATCTAAATTTGCATAACCTTGAAAGATCCATGTCACCTCTGAGTCATCTTACAAATTCGGAGGACTTCTGGGGGTTTTGCAAATTCAGTTGGTATTTTAGTGGAATTTTCCCAAAAAAAAAAAAAGAAGATTTGAAGGCGCCAAGGCGGTGGTTTTCAGCGATAATATTACAAACATGGAGGACAAATTGGAGTAATATTACCCTCATATTTGATGATGTATATAATACATCTTGGGGATCCATTTTATCCTGTAATAAACACTTCGCAGTCGTTAGCCACTTAGCCATTCTTCTTCCTAGGTTTCAAGATTCTCCTCTAGTTTCAACTATACCATTTCATTTCTTCATAAACCCTTCTTCGTTGCTCTTTGTGGAATCTCGTCGGACCTATGGCGTCTCAATCCGCCAATTTATGGGTCCTTTTGGGATTGGGTTTGGCTGGAATCTTTCTTATGACGAGGAAGTTCAAGAAGGTCATTAAAGAGGACTTTGGCGCTTTTGTCGAGAAGTTTCTACTTGTTCCTCCGCCGCAGCCTGCTCCCCCTAAAGCCCCTCACCCACTCACCGGCCTCACTTTCGCCGTTTCTGATGTGTAAGTCACTGCCGCTTATGTATTTTTGTCACTCGGGAAAAATTGTTAAAGAAACGACAGAATAGGAAACATATGGTGGTGTTATGTGCCATGCCTTGTTTTGATGGTTTCCGTAATGGGAGTAAGGGTGGTAAGTGGTAAGTTTGGAACGTGCCCGGATTCGCCCGGGCAAGCCCAAGGGCAAACCACCCAAAATCTGACCGTCTTGAAGAACTTCAATTAGTGCTTAACTTTTGTACTCAGATATCTTATCTGGCGGTAATTACTAACTTCGCATGGAGGGCATTTTTCGACCCAAGATTCTTGGTTCATGTCAACCCTGGTTGAATCAACGCCTAACCACAAAATTTCCCTTCAACCCCCGAAAATATTCTTGCTTTTCATAAGCAATTTTACTTTTCATTCAGTTTTTATCTGCTTGCAGAATAGAGCTGTTTGGCCTGCATTTGCAAACTGACAATTGTTGATGAAGTTATTGCGGTCTCTAATTCACAAAATCTTTGTCATGATGATTCAGATTTGACATAAATGGATATGTTACGTCATTTGGCCATCCAGACTGGGGTAGGACGCATGGACCTGCTTCTCAGACGTCTGCTGCAGTTTCTTATCTTGTTGAAGGAGGTGCAACCTGCATTGGGAGAACTGTAGTAGATGAACTAGCATTCGGGTTAGTATCATATTGTATTGCTACTTTTACTGGTACAGAGTACAATCTGCCTACTATAGATTAATTCGATGAGATAAGAAAACTGATAGCCGCGAACCCCCTTCCCTTTCAATAGATGGTCATAGTTATCAATATCATGTGAATCTGTTAGAATATTAGTGATTATTTAGATTAATCATTATCTTAGATTAGTATTATTATTAAGTTTGATATTTATTAGGATAAAGATATGGATATATTATATCTTATGATAATATATCTTAATCATTTAGATTTGATTTAATTTATTTTGATAAGATTAGATTTTAGGGTTAGCTCTAGGTTTGCCTATATAAAGGCCCCTATGTACTCTCTTTTATTTACAGATGAATAGAGTATGCTTTATCCCTCTAAATTCAACATGGTATCAGAGCTGGGACCTTCTATTTGAAGGTTTGAAGGCATAGAGGTGATGGCAACTCTCATTTGTCCGACACAGTGAGTCCGATCACTGTGATCGTCAAAACCCTAACCATCCCACTGTTCCATCAGGTCTAGGTCTTCCTTCAGAACCACAGTAAATCAAACTTCAGACCATAGATCCTTGCGCGTTCAACTTCTGTAGTCACAGTAACAACAGAAGGAAACCCGAGAGAGGTGTGAGAGAGCACTGTGATAGATAAACACAGTGACGGAGAGCGTCGGAGTAAAAGAGAGGAGTGGGAGACTTGAGAGGCGGGAGAGAGAGAGGGAGACACACGACTGTGACAGAGGGCGATGGAGAGCACAAAATGCAGAAATGAGACTTTCAGATCTGCAGTGAAGGGGCGCGTGTCTAGCTACACCGCCACCCTTGACGGCACCAGTGAGTGCCGATCGGCACAACCCAGAGGAACGCCAGAGATTTGCTCGGCGCGTGCCACCACGCGCCACCACTTTCCCGGTGCGTGACACCCACTCGTTGGCATGAACAGTGACCTTCAGAGACCGTTTTCTTACCAGAATCAAGATCCATCCGTTTTCTCTCCTTTATTCGGTGCAGTACCTCAAAATTTCAGTCCAACTAGAGTCTATCCCATGGCTTCTATATCTGGTACAAATTCTCAAAGTCAAATTCTATTCCCAGTGCAAATCAGGTCCAATCAGGATTTAAAAACAAGGAGGACGATTGGGACTTCTAGAGAATGGGACTCGGGATTCTTCTGAGCAAGTTCTCTTACTCAATATAGGACCTCTGAGACTCCAAAAATGAGTACAAGCCCAAACTTAATATGGGACCTCTGAGACTCAAAAATGAGTACAAGCCCAAACTTATATGGGACCTCTGAGACTCAAAAAGGAGTAGAAGCCTAAACAAAATAAATGGGACCTCTGAGACTAAAGAACAATACAAGCCCAGACAAAATAAATGGGCCGCTGAGACTCAAGAAGTACAAACCTAAAGATTTTAAAGATTGAAGCAGGCAGAACAAAGTTTGAAGAATTTTGAGGCAAGCTGTCAATGATCAGCATATACTCTCCAGCTTGAGGGAGAGTGTTAGAATATTTGGGATTATTTAGATTAATCATTATCTTAGATTAGTCATTATCTTATTATTATTAAGTTTGATATTTATTAGGATAAAGATATGGATATATTATATCTTATGATAATATATCTTAATCATTTAGATTTGATTTAATTTATTTTGATAAGATTAAATTTTAGGGTTAGCTCTAGGTTTGCCTATATAAAGGCCCCTATGTACTCTCTTTTATTTACAGATGAATAGAGTATGCTTTATCCCTCTAAATTCAACAGAATCATGATTCAAATAATCTGTTTATAAAAAGTCCCAATGATATGATTACATGTTTTAAGTGGAAGCAATCTTAAATTGGCCATGAATCGTGCAATTCAACTCAACGTGGAAAAATCATTTAAAAATGTGTGAAAATAGTGAGATGCTTTGGAAATGTTCTCATTGTTTCAAGTGTTAATTCGGTATGACGAATGTCTAAGTTTGCTTTTTTCCCCTTAAAGTTGTGATTACGTCCCAAGATTTTTTTTCTGTTTCTTTTTGTTCGTACTGAATCTTAGAATTCGCTTTCATAAATATTCTTTTTTTTCCTGATACGTGATACATATGATCTGAAAAACTACATAAATGATTTCCCTATAAAAGCCTTTGGCTTGTGGTTTGGGGGACAAGTGGACAACATGAAGTTGTTTGCACTGTAATATTAAGTCTTATTTATACGCACTTGATTAGGGAAATTTATGTTTTGGCCTTTCTTGCATTCAGTATCGGTGGTGAAAACAAGCATTTTGGAACTCCAACGAATCCTGCTGTACATGCTCGAGTACCAGGTGGCTCCTCTAGTGGTGCTGCTGTGGCTGTTGCTGCTGATTTGGCTGAATTTTCTCTAGGTGGGCTGCTTTTTATTTTTATTTTTTTTATACTACTTGTTTGGTTTTATAAGACTTGGTGAATTCATTATCATCCGTGGATGATACCAAATAAGGTTTACTGGTAGTTAAATTTTTGCCATATAACTAACTATTTCTGGATCTATTTATTTAATTTTTTTTGACAATACTTACTTTTCCCAATTAAATAGTAATAGATTTGTTGCCAACTGCACTGTAACCTATAACTTCTCATGGCCTCTACACTTAAGTTTTCCAATGATGCATTGCTAGACTGCTAGTTCATTACAGCTAATGGATGGCATTAAAGATGGGCTTTAGATAGTTGAATTTTGTGGGAATTAACAAACTGAATTCATGGAGAAATGGACTAATACCTTCATCTATATTCTATCAGACTGTCACTTTTATATTATATGGATATGGCATATGTTGAATTGAAGTATAAATCTGTTCATACTTAGTAATAGAATAGTTGCCAAAAGAGTGAAAACAGATTATAAATTTATAATCTATATTTGTCTTTTATTCCAGGATATGAGAGAAGTTTTAAGGGATTGGTAGCATTGATCCTGCAACTTGAATCCTTGAAGATTTGAGAGATTTTAGGATATAATAACGTATTGAATTTAGAGGGATAAAACACACAGTATTGATCTCTCAATAAAAAGAGAGTACATATGGGGCTTTATATAGGCAAACCTAGAGCTAACCTTAGAATTGAATCTAATTAATCAAAATAAATCAAATCAAAATAATTAAGATACAATATATCCATATCTAATCCTCAAAGGCCCCATATTTTTGTTTGGGCTTGTATTCCTTTTTGAATCTCAGAGGTCCCATATTTTGTTTGGGCTTGTACTCATTTTTTAGTCTCTGAGGCCCCATATTTTTGTCTGGGCTTGTATTCCTTTTTGAGTCTCAGAGGCCCCATATTTTTGTTTGGGCTTGTACTCCTTTTTGAGTCTTGGAGGTCCCATATTTTTGTTTCGGAATTTGTACTAGACATAAAAGCGGTGAGAGTTATTCTGGTTGGATTTCCAGGAATTGATCCGAACATGGGAAGAAATTGAGAGGGATATATTATTGGGAAATTGTCGCCGGAGGTCACTGTTCACGACGGTGCATGGGTGGCACGTGCCAGGAAGGTGGTGGCGCCTAGGAGTCAAGCGCTACTCAGTTGCCATTGTTTTGCTGGAATCCGCCGATCAGCATAAGTTAAGTCCGTCTGTGGTGGCGTGTGTCACACAAATATGAAAAAATCTGACCTGCTATTTTCTCTCTCTCACACTCGTGTTTTGCTCGGACTCACTGTGACCTTCGATACATGCCTCTTTGGCAAGGTAGTCAAGATCACAATTTTACTTAAGATTGGAAGTGGGTAGCAAGATCGTAAATCGTGGGATTGGTACGGATCGTAAAGATCTTACTTTTTTAATTTTAGTAATAATAAAAAATATATATGCATATAAAATAACATTTAACTCACAACTTAATCCTAAAAGACAATTCAATCTTCAAATAAAAATATATAGCATTCAAAATAACATTTAATGAGTCCTAAAAGACAATTCAAAGCATCAACTTGAGCCACAAATACCAAATCACCAAAACCAAAACAAAATACTTCAAATCTAATCTATCAATGCATTCAAATCACAATCATCATCTAGCATGGCATCTTCCTCTCCATCTTCAAAGGCTTCTTCATCAAAATTTGGTAACTCTAACTCCAAATCATTGCTAGGCTCAACCAAGGCTTCATTTTGAGTTGGTACCAAGTTGTCTACATCTAAGTCTTCAATGTTAGATGGACTTTCATCATTTTCCACAATCCAATCATCATCAGAAGGAATATCATCAACATTATACTCATTCGCTTTTCTAGCCATCTTCTTCTTGGCCAATCTTGAATTAGCCATCACAAAAACATCATTCATAGTTTTTTGTTTCAAGCGATTTCTTATCTTTGTATGGACCTAAGCAAATATAAAAACAATTAATACAAAATTCATTCTTGAAATGAAATATAATTCATATTTCATATTCATGAAAATTTACCATCTCAAAAGCACTCCAGTTACGCTCACAATCGGAGGCACTGCATGTCAAGCTCAAAACATGAATAGCAAATTTTTGGAGTTCCGGATGTTCATCCCCATACGACTCCCACCATTCTGCTGGAGTTTTTTTGTTAATTGCAATTTTGGCTATTGAATGACCTCCGGATGTTCATCCCCATATAGGAGTCTTTGCCGATAGTGGAGGAGTCGAAGGAACACCAAGCTTACTGTAGGTCTGCACCATATTGAATTTAGAGGGATAAAAAACACTATTAATCTCTCAATAAAAAAGAGAGTACATATGCGTCTTTATATAGGCAAACCTAGAGCTAACTTTAGAATATAATCTAATCTAATTAATCAAAATAAATCAAATCAAAATAATTAAGATATAATATCCTAAGATATAATTTATCATTTTATCCATATCTAATCTTAAGATATAATAAATATCAAACTTAATAAGATAATGATTTAATCTAAATAATCCATAATATTCTAGCATAACAAGTAATTAAATCTCATTATAGTCTGGAACAAAGAGCAGAAAATAATACCATAACAATTAAATGCCAAATAAATCTCTAACAATTAACAAGAATATTATCTTGCTAACACCAACTGCAACTGGCCCATACTTTCTCAAGGGTAATCCAATGAATCAGGACCTTGGTCGCCTGATAAAATTATGTTAACATAGGAGGATAGGCAAAACTATGTTAACATAGGAGGATAGGCAAAACTATCTGTTTGTAGTTTTGGACTGTTGAATTTGAATTGTAAAAAATTTGAGGGATGGTCAGTTAGCAGCATGAAGTACTCTTTTCAGGAGGTCGTCCGAGAATCTTGACCAATCATCTAATGGTGAATGTCCCTCTTAATTTCATTTTTTGAATTAAGACCAGATCATTTGTTGGTTGTTTCTTTTCAAGGTTTTCTCACCCTCTGCTCGGTTGCCAAAAATGTTCTCGCTGCATTCTTGCTTGACTCTGGTGGATCCTTGTGTATTCTTTACATTTTCAACTTTCAACCACTACAAGAATTAGGTTTAAGTATCAATCTTTAAAACATAAGGAATACTTGGACGCCTTGTTAGTTAAAACTTTGCAAAGGCCTGTATATTTATAATTATACATGATGTGTTGGTGGAGGTAAATGAAGTTATTGTTGTAAAAATCAACTTATGGTTATTCAGTTTTACTTACTGGAATTATTACTCGAGTCTGAAAAGTCTTGGCTGCTTTTACGCCTTTGTCTTATGGCAGGTATCGATACTGTTGGAGGGGTAAGAGTACCGGCTGGATTTTGTGGTGTTCTAGGATTTCGACCTTCATATGGGGCTGTTTCTCACATGGGAATTATTCCTGTTTCAACAAGCCTGGACACTGTTGGTACAGATAATTAATTTATTCCTTCTCTTTCCAATGAACTGTTCATTGATGATAAAAAGTGCTTTTTCTTATGGCTTCATAGAAGACTCATAATCTTGTACAGGTTGGTTTGCAAAGGATCCTAAAGTTTTGAACCGTGTTGGCCATATACTGCTGCCGGCATCATTTGTTAGTCCTCGCAATCCTCGACAAATAATAATAGCAGATGACTGTTTTCAACAAATAAATGTTCCTCTGGAAAAGAGTTCTCAGGTGGTGATTAAATCCGCAGAGAAACTTTTTGGAAGTATGTTCTTTTGCTCTATGCTTCTTTTCAATAAGGTTTATTCTTATCATCTTTAGAAGCTCTTTATTGCATGTACGTTGTTGTCTTTACAAGTAACTTCTACGTTGCACATTGAAATGCACTACATTATTTAGTAACATAAATTGTCTTCAGGGCAAGTGCTAAAGCATATGAATCTGGCGGACTATTTTAGTTCTGAAGTTCCCAGCTTGAAAGCGGCAGCGTGTCAGCATGTTAATGGTGAACTTAAAGATTCTTCTTCACTGAAGTTACTTGCCAGTGTTATGCAGTTGATTCAGAGGTCAGTTATTTTATTTGTACTGCGGAACTTTTATGATAAAGTATAAGTTATAAATCTATGTTAAATACACTCTGTTTGATGCCTTTTCCACAAATTTTATGTTTGCATATACATCTTCCCAACTATTGGTAAACAGCTAAATGGCTATGTGATTTGAAAGTAATGTTAACTATGTCTTTATCACGTCTGATCATGTCTTCCTTTTAATTTATCTTCTTTTGTTTTCATGTTTATTTAGATCTCTGTAATATGATTGTCAAGACATTTTGGATTATTATAGTGATTCTTGTATGAATTTGCCTATTCAGACATGAATTTAGACTTAAGCATGAGGCGTGGATGAACACAGAAAAGCCTACTTTACATCCTGCTATCTCTGCTCAATTGCAAGAGAAGTTTGAGGTATCAGATGCAGATGTTGAAAATTGGAAATCTGTCAGAGATGAGATGCGTATTGCTGTCAATTCTCTTCTGAAGGTAGTGAACTAGTGACTATAGACCATATTGCACATGTTCATTCAGTTGCTTTGCTATCAGATAATGCCTTTTGATTCTGAGTAAGCAAAACTAATGGTGAATCCAGAATCTTTTCATCCTATTGGCATAAACATTGCTAAACAAAATTTTGAAATGCACACAATGTATTTAACAGAACTTATGAAAAATCTGCCTTTGGGAAAAAACATCACAACACAATATTGTTTTACTTCTCAAGCTATAACATTCTGTGTTTTTGTGGCATAAATCTCTTATTGTCTTTGCTTCAATTTGATTCTTGTTCATAGCATTTGGTTCACAGACCACCCAACTGAAAAAAAGGAGTGAAAGTGGATTTTTCATAAAAGCTGGAACTACTAAGTTTATATCTTGGCTAGGAAAAAATATCTTGCTAATTTTTTTTTTTTTTGGGTTACTTTCAAGGATGAAGGAGTTTTGGTGATCCCAACAGTAGCTGATTTTCCTCCAAAATTGGGTGGGAAGGAGATCCTGTCAGAGGACTATCGAAGTCGGTTATTTAGTTTGCTGAGTATTGCTAGCATATCAGGATGCTGTCAGGTAAATATTGTATACTTCTCTTGCAATTTGTGTTGTTGCATCTTTTATATACATAGGGGATCTACTTGACCTCCTTACCAATGCTGTGGAGGGGAGGTTGATGACCTTCACAATTTTGTTCTAGACCGAGTTATTACCTTTGAACAAGGTATATTGATAATGAAGTCATTTCCTCATATTGTCTTGCATTAGTGGGCTTAATGGAATGACTTAAATACCCTTGCATTAATTATTCATGCATTTTGTCTTTTGGTGAAAAGTAAGGACATTTTAGTCCGGGGTTTGGAACACAAACGTAGAGGTTACTAGCCCCTACTGTAACACTGAGGAGGTTATCGATACACAGAAAACTATACCTAAATGAGTAGATATGGAGCACGTAGGCTGCTATATTTTTATGAATTTTGCTGCTATTCATCTTTGATGTATATTTTTCTGATGACATGTGCTTGTGTTTTCAGGTCTCCATTCCAATAGGAATTCATGACAAGTGTCCTCTATCGGTGTCATTGATGGCTCGACATGGTGGTGATCGCTTTTTGTTGGATACAGTACAGGTCATGTACACAACACTCCAAGAGCAGGCTGAGATTGCTGCCAGACCTAAATCATCAAGAAATGTTGTCAGTCAGGAACAAGCTGCTGAAATTGCCAAAGAGAAGGTATTGCCTTCTTGAATTGGATACACATAGCACTAAAATTCACTTCATTATAATTTGTAATGTAGCTAGCATAATGCCATGGTTCATTTACCCATGAATTTATCATTTGAAGACCTTTATAAAGTGGAAGTTGACTAGTGATTAATTAATCAATAATTTTGGTAGGGTTTAAACATTACGTGCTTGTTTCATTTTGTTTCTTCATTTGATGTCATTTCATTTGGATGTCTCTCCATGTTCTTGACTATTGATGTCTCATGTTTTTTCCCTATGAAAGATACATCAATCAAGTATATACTATATTAAAAAAAGGGGCATTACCCCCTATATGAAAGATACATCAATCAAGTATATACTCAAAAGCCAAGATACCTAACACCTTTAGTTTACTTGTTGTTACTTATAAAGATGCCTCTCATTTCTTTTTTGGCAGAGTTTATATAAATTTAGGTCACAGATGCATTCGCTTTCCCTTACCCAGTTCATTCTATTGGTGAAAACTAGTGCTTTTTTTTTGGACGTTATGTCCTTCTGATCTAAATAGAAAACAAAGTCTATATTCTATGAATGCCTTAAATGTAGAATGCCATCAACTATAATTTCTTCTCATTTAAACATTTTTCCCAATGAAATACTGCCTTCTTCTTACCTGTGTTTTGAAATGTCATTCCAATTTTGGAAAGTGCTTTTATGCAAGCTGATATAGAACTCCTCTTACATGCTTACTTCGTACAACGTAAAATCATTTAAAATAAGCTAATCCAACACCGTCTTAAGATAAATCAATATTTTTAGTTTCCTGCTTTATTGAAGATGATATTCCCTAACGCAATTTTTAAGCTTTTGGTTGATATTGATATATCTTCCTTGATAATTGAATGTGGAGAAAATGGATATTAAGGAATTATATTGCCGTTTGTGTCTCCAATCCATGTTTATTGTTACATTTTCCCATCTGGAGTTTCAAGAGAGTGCCTTTTCCCCTCAAATCTTGTTCTTCAGATTCACTTTTCTACTGTTCTTCTGTGAGATAGACTCAGTGGAACATGTCTTCCTTAGTTCTAATGGTCCTTCTGTTATTACTATTTATAGTATTGTTGGATAAGATATTTGAGAGTTCTTTTAAATTTGATTTATATATTTCCACTTAATTGTAACCTTCTATAGATCCATGTAGCTGACTTCACCTAGTGGGATAAGGCTTTTTTGTTGTTTTATGTTCTATTGTTCTGTCAAATCTTCCTTAATCTATCATATAACTTGTCACTAATCTGTCCTTTTATTTTCAAAAAGCTCGGTAATATAATGTTATTCTTCCATCAGTCTTGAGTACATTAGAAGCACTGAGACCATATCTTTCACCACTTAGTCTTGCGCATTGATATTTTCTTGTGTTGTGCCTTTAAATAGTTGTCAAACCTTAAATAGGGTTTCCATTTGTATTTATCTAGAGTCTAGCAGCAGCTGAGTTTTTGATTTGCAGTCTTCAGTCTTCTCTTTATTTCTTCTTTTTTGTTGTATTTCCTCCTCTTAATTCCTTTAATTTTGGTTTGTCTTGCAATGATTCAGGGAAATCAAGCATTCAAAGAAAAGCAGTGGCAGAGAGCCATTGGGTTCTATACAGAAGCTATCAAACTCAGTGGGAATAACGCAACATATTACAGTAACAGGGCTGCAGCATATCTTGAACTTGGGAGGTAGCATTCCATTCTTGCAACTTGCGAGTGTAAGCTCATGAGTTGTCTTGCCACCATTTGATATTTTGTTTTTCCCCCTTTTGCATGCAGTTTCATTCAAGCTGAGGCAGATTGTGCAAAAGCAATTAACCTTGATAGAAAGGTGACTTCTGTCTTCAGTGATCTTTGAAGTTCATAGTTCTATGCCATAGTACTAGTAATTGATGGTTTTGTTACTATATATTATTACAATAAAATAACCTACACTAACCTTCAAAAATGCATGGATTCATCATCCTGGTGATAAAATATCTTGTTTACCATTACTACGAAGGTAGATAGAGAGCTGTTTGGATAACTTCAAAACCTAGGTTTTGGAAAAAGTGTGCCAAACACTCTAAAATTGTCCAAAAGCTATTCTGCATCAAAACCTAGATTTTGACAAAAGTTTGGCAAACACTCCAAAATTGTCCAAAAGTTATTCTGCATGAAAACCTAGTTTTTGGAAAAAAAACTATTGTTTTTCAGATTTTTCTCCTCTCCTCTGCCATCATTAGTATTTTTTTAGTACCAGTCAGTATCCTTAAGTATTTTTTAATACCCTTTAGTACCCTGACATATTTTTTCAAGATTAGTCATTACCCTAAAATATTTGTTCAATATCCTAAAAAAGTTTTTAAGATCATAAAGTATTTTTTCAGTATCCTTAAGTATCTTTTTAGTACCCTAAATTTTTTTTCTTTTTCAAGATTAGTCAATATCTTGAAATATTTGTTCAAGATCCTAAAATAAATTTGTAAGACCATGAGAAGTATTTTTTCAGTATCAGTCAGTATTAAAGTATCTTTTTAGTACATCGTCAAGATCTTAAAATATTTTTCCAAGATCAATCATTACCCCGAAATATTTTTTTAATATCATAAAATAAAAATTTTAATATTATGAAGTATTTTTTAGTATCGATCAATCTTTCAAGTATTTTAATTTTGTATACAAATCTATGTAATATTTTGTATTTATTATGAAATATAATGTTTATAATATTTAAAATACAAACTTATCCTTTATATGCAATTATACTAAAAGCTAATGTCCTTTTTGGTAAATTTGACCCTGAAAAAGATATTCGGATGACAATATCTAAACACTATCATTTTTATCAAAAGCTATTCTCCAAAGCCATTTTTACATCGTAAATCCTAAAAGCTATTCTTCAAAAGTTAAATCCAAACGGGCCCAGAGTCTGACGCACCGAAAACCAAATTGGTGTTGGTACTTGGTACAATTTCTAAATGATTTCTGGGTCTGTAACTGGGTGCTGCAGTTACTTGCCAGATACATAAAATTTTAGGATTTTTTTGTTTTCAAGCCCTCTGAATGAAGTCTAAATAAATGCCTATGAACTAATGTGCTGCTTTTGTTGTGAAACATAGCGCGTCTTTGGTTTCATGTCCAATGTGAAACCAAATATACTCTTACTTTATGTTTGGATGAAGAGAAAATTAAGGGGGGAGGAATACTATGAGGGAAAACTCCCAAAAATAGTAAATTTCTTTACCATTTATGAAAGTTTTCATTCTTAGTATTCCCTCCTTCCTATTTCCCCCTACTTTTCTCTCCATCCAAACATAGGATTAGTGTTAGGTTGGCCATGTGCTTTTGGGACATAACTTATTTGGACTGGAATGGGACTGTTATGTGTTATATTAAAATAGCCTCTAATCTTGTTTTGTCTACTTAGAATGTGAAAGCCTATTTCCGAAGAGGTACAGCAAGAGAGATGCTGGGCTACTATAAGGAGGCAGCTGATGGTAAGCTCTTCCATTCTTTTCACAAATTTGTGCTTACTTGTCAGGCATTTATAATGTCATTTGGAATCAAGCTAAGCATTGAAGAACCGTGAATTCTAAATTTGAGTCGGAGATATGAACATCATGTTTCACTAAAAAGCTTTTGGGCAGGCCAGTTCTGCAACTTGTTTATTATATGAAGATAAATTGTGTACTATGCTCACAAATTGCTCGAATATAAACAATTGAGAACAATAAATTAAAAGGCTCACTACCGTTTACTCCTCTTTTTTATCTTAACATTTCAGATTTTTTGCTGATCAACTCTTCTTTCTGCAGATTTTAAATATGTTCTTGTACTTGAGCCAACAAACAAAAGGGCAGCTTCCTCTCTTGAAAAATTGAAGGTACTATACTAACAGGTATCTGATTATGAACAGAGACTGAGAGCTCAGTTGATTGGTCCTCATGCACACCAACCTTCCCGACAATGGTAATCCAGGTGACATGTTTAGATTGTTGAGGTAATCAAATTATTGTAGTCATACAGGAGGAGTAATGTAAAATATGGTTTCTGCAGAAGGAAAAAAAGACATGATTTTTTTTGTCCTTTGTGGCAAGACAATTTATAGACATGGAAACCATTTAATGTTGTTCGTTATAATTTCTCAGCGTTTGTATCAGGTTCTATTATATTAGTAATCCCTTTTTGTCAGGAGTAGGTCCAATTTTGTTTCTTAGGATAGCTTCGGATTGTCTTATAGCAGTCAAGTGAGGCATAGTGCTCCTTGGTGTACAATTTTGCAACATTCTTGCAATAAATTTGCTATGATCATTGCTCATTTTTGCCCAGTCAAAGTGCTCATATGTTGGTTTTCTTGTGTTTACAATTTCTAAGATGTGTAGACAGTAGGGATAGGCAGGTTTAATGAAGTTGATGATTAAATAATTTGCCCACATATAGGTTAATGTAAATAAACTAAACCTCCATTCGCATTTTGCAGACTATATTAATGGAGAAACAGATGTTAATACAAATAGATATTGGGTGTTTGGATTATTGACGGTAAGTGTGTTTTTTTTTATTGAACTTTTGGATACTTAAGTTGAGATTGAAATTAGATAGTGTAATGTGATTTACTTTTGGATGAGTTTTTATGAAAAAGTGACAAATTGAAACTTGTTTGATGACATAATTGAAAGGCATATTTAGATACAAAATGACAAAAAAGGGACATGATTTATGTCTCTCACACAGGATATTGTCTCCATTTACTGCACTTTTTTTTTTAAGCAGCCATAAAGATGCTTCAATGACCACATACTCAAACATAAAAGCGCCTTGATGAAAATGCCATGCCAAATAGGGGTGAGCAATGGGCGGGCGGGATGGGATGCCCTAACTTATTACCCGTTTATTTTATATCTCATACCTGTGGCATAACCTGTCTAATGTCTAAATCATGATGAGCGGTAGGTACAAGCAAGCGTGGTGTGGGTTTCAAGTTCCCCGTTTGTACCTTTAAGTTTATTAAAAAATAATAATCAGAGACCTACCTAAGGAACTACAGAACAAAGAGAACCAAACAAATTTGAGATGAGATGGAAGAAAAGATGGAGGATAGATCTGTGATGCATGATGGCGAGATGTATAGAAGATGGAGGACACATGATGTACTCAAAGTTGATGGAGGAAAGTATCATTTACCATTGAACCTTGCATTATGTGTTGAAAACTTAATATATTATAGTAAAACTAATGTATTTTAAAAAATAAATATATACAGGGAGGCATGGGTAGCTCTTAAGTGTGCCTATGCCTGGCCTCATTTAAGCATGAACCCGCCCATTACAAGCTCATTTTGGGCTGGCTTAAACGGGAAAAAAAAAAAACTACGGGTTGCTAGTATTTTGTTCAGCTCTAATGTCAAATAGGTATTATTATGAGGAAAATAAGCTTAATGTGTTTTCACCCAAAAAGTCACGTTGGGATGGTGAAACGCTATCCTAAATAGGAACAATATAGTTAATGAAGCTAAACTCTAAAGTAGAAGGAGGAACTACAAATAATATTCTCTTGTTTTTACCAGATATAAATGAATTATTTTTTTATACAAATGAATATGAAAAGTGATATAAAAAGTAGTCAAATGATGAATAAAGATGGGTGGGTTTAAAATTTCAAGTTTTTAAAAATAAAAAAAGCTTGTTAAAAAAAAAAAACCCACACTAATTTTTATACCCAATCTCATTAGTAGGCTTCATTTAGTGTCAATGGTGATTTGAACAAGATTGTTAACAATATACCCCTCGTCCTTGGGTTCAATTGACGAAGGGGTCGGACTTCCACACCAAAAGAGAGGGGGTTCGATCCTGGAGTTGGTCAAGGCGTTTTGGGGAGATATCTAGGGGTTTATGAAACGCGGCAATTACGTGATTTGACGAACCCAAGTCTTTCTGTCCTTCTTTGATGGGTGAGTCGCTTTTTCCCCGAAATTTTCTTATATAATTAAAAAAAAAGATTGTTAACAATAAGATAACTAAAATCATTTAACATTGGCTACAGGGGTGAGGCAATAGTTTAACTTTAAACATTTGACTCCTCACAAGATAATGCCGTAGTTTTTTTTTTTTTTTTTTTTATTTACCAATAAGAAAATGATGTATGTATAATTGTTGTCTTATACTCTTCTGGTTTTATTTAGTTTATAGTAAAAAAAAAAAAAAAAAAAGATGAAATCATGCTTCCTATGGTATAAAATGTCATTTTCTTAATTAGAATGTTCTTATATATGTATATATAATTGACGGCAAAATATATATAGATAAGTTATTAATTACTAAGTCCCGTTGGGTTGATCTCAAGTAAAAGACTCCAATCTAATTTGTTTCCTAAATTTATATATATTTTTTTTTACAAAGCATTCTTATTGATTGCATAACTAACTAATATATAATGCTTTGTGATTTGAACTTTATAATTATAAAAATAAATAAAAATTTAAATTATTAAATAAAGTAAGGACTTGAAATTTTTTAGATTCTAACAAATTAAAGTACCTTCAAAAGTTTAGGACTACATTGTTCTAATACTGCTTACAAAAATGTCGTTAAAATGTATATACATATTAGAAGAATATGATAGGACCAACACAAAGTTGATAACGGTGTAAGATCACGCTAAATCCCTTTAGGTCTCGAGTTCGATTCTTAGAAGATACACTTGTGTTAGGAGGATTAGCTTCAAATCCCAAACTGAATATCGTGACAATATAAAAAAGAAGAAAAAGAATACAATAGGGTTATACAACCAGATATTTAAGGAAGGCATAATTTATTTATTTATTTTAAATTGGATGGCAGGCATATTGCCTAAGATGGGATCAAGCCTCAAACCTAATGTCACAAACAAAGGGTCTAGTACTAGACCCAAAGGTCTTTTGGTGGGAAGGCATAATTTATTCAATTCATTCATAGGCGTATTTGCTCTTAAAAATGGATGTGTTAGATTTTTAGCATGCTCTGAGGTTGGAGTAAGCTAAAGCGTGGTAACACTCATCGTAACCAGATAAAAGGACAGCAGTGTCAAAACCAAATATTCTTGGGAAAATCCTTTTGAGGGCCCTTTTTGGTGTAAAAATCCCAAAAAAGCCCTCAAAATCTGACCATACCTTAAGGCCTTTTCAAGTATTTTTAGAATCTTCGGCGAGTTGTTAATTTGACTGATATACAGCCCCATTAACAACAATTTTTTAACAACTAAATCAGCCCTCATTAACAACTATATCAGTACCTCGTTAACAACTATATCATCCCCGTTAACAACTCATGCAAGATTCTGAAAATACTTGAAAATGCCTTAGGCCTTTTCAGGGTATTGTCAGATTTTGAGGGCCTTTTTTGAGATTTTTACACCAAAAAGGGCCTTCAAAAGGATTTTCCCAATATTCTTTTCATGATATAAGAACTCTCTACGCATTTATGCAGGCATATATCTATCCTTTATTATAGCCAATATTTCATGTCATATGTGATCAGTGGCGGACTCAAGAATTTTAATGACAGGGGGCAAAAAAAAAATACTATATCATAAATAAAAGTACTTAAAATACAATACAGATATAATATACAAAAAATGGAAAGAAATCTATTACAGAAATTAAGATCACTTTTGACTCTTATTCTACGTGTTTTCATATTGTTAAACTCATCTATAATTGAATTTGTGCTAAAACTTAAAACAATTTCTTTTTAAATGTATGTAATCAAAGAATCATCAAGGAATTGGTCTTCTTATCTATTTCAAAATCAGTTCTTGATTATCTTTATAGCAAAGAAAGATCTTTCAATAGTTGTTGTACACAGGCGGAACCAGAAATTGCAATCAGGGGACGAAAATTATAGAATAGAACCCAGATGTTCATGAAATTACCTTTAAACTCTATGAACATTTCAATATTTTCATTTTAGTCCCTCCAAGAAACTTTTAGTGGGGATTAAAGTAAAAATATTGAAATTTTATGAGGCTAAAATAATTTTTTTAAAAAAATTTTGGGTTTTTTCTATAATTTTAGGGGTGCCCTAGCCCGCCAGGTCCGTCCTCGTATGTGATGTTGTTTTCCGAAAACCGGTTTGATGGAAACACAAAAAATGCCTTGTTAGCCAAATGATGATGTCCGATTTTTTTATTTATTTCTGGACGTTTTTGCCCTCAATATTGATAAAAATAAAATAAAAAAAGGGTGCCGACCCAGGGTGTAAGTTTTAGGTTGATGCTGAGAGTGTAGTGGTGAAGCTTTAATATCTCACGTTAGCTAACGTAACTCTGTTGAATAGGGAAAACACTGAGAAAAATTATTTCCTTTTTTTTTTTTTCAGAGTTTTCCTTTTAATTGAAAAATAAAGTGAAAAATTTCAATCAAACTCGACATTGTAGCTATTTTATTTTACTCAACTTCAAATAATTCTGAAACTTTAGACCTTCTAAAAGCACAAGTTTAAACCTAAAAAAAAAAATGCGTTTGGCATTAGACTTAGGCCTGACCTTATTGTCATGGATTTGGACTTGATCTCCCAAATACCGCTTTTTTTGGAGAAATGGCCTTAGATTATATATTAGTTTATTAGTTAAACTATTTAGTTTGAAGAAAAAATAAAAATACTTTCCAAATTAGGACGATCACCTCTCTCGATCTTTCTTTAAATCCCCTCGAGTAGGCGAAAAGAGAATTACTGAAAGGCAAAGAACAAGCAAACTTGAGAAAATACTGAAGGTGTTTTGAACAACAAATTATTTGTATTCTTTTAGAAGACTACTTGGATGGATACAAATGAGGGGTTATCTCTCCTATTTATACTTATAACACCTCCTTAATGAACGGTTTAGATTGAAAACATCGTCATAAATGGTTCTCTAGAACCTTCCCTACAAATATCTAGATATTTACACAATTACAAGAGGTTCTAGAATTTTCTACACAACCCTACTTCTGATGTTGTATGGGTAAGTCACAATACTCTCTTCTCCTGCCTTTTTAACAAAATACAAATCACCACTTGAGTTAGTTTTCGCAAATCTTTGGGGACCAGCTCCTTGTCCTTCTACAAAATGGAAATTTCCATTATATTTCTTTTGTTAATCATTTTTCTAGCTTTTGCTGGCTTTATCCATTAAAACACAAATCAGGTACATTTTATGTCTTTTTACAATTCAAGGTTATGGTTGAAAATCAATTGAATACAAAAATTAAATCTCTTCAAACTGATGGAGGTGGTGAGTTTAGGTGCTTTGACAAATTTTTGGTAGAACATGGCGTTACTCATCGATATGCTTGTCCTCATGCTCATTATCAAATGGGCACTGTTGAAAGGAGGCATAGATACATTGTTGATACTGGTTTATCTTTGCTTTCTCATGCTGGCATGCCTTTTAAAGTTTTGGGAAGAAGCTTTTCTCACTGTTGTTTTTGTGATTAATCTGCTTCCTTCCTCTGCTCTTCAGTATGTAGCTCCCTTTACTAAGTTGTTTCACAAAACAGCCTTGTTGCAATTCACTTCGTGTCTTTGGTTGTTCTTTTTATCCTTTGCAGCGTTTATATCAAACTCACAATTTGTCTTTTCGATCCACAGAGTGTACCTTTTTGGGGTATAGCATGTCTCATCGTTGTTATAAATGTCTTGCATCAGATGGACACATTTTCATATCTCATGATGTTAGGTTTAATGAATCAGCATTTCCTTTAAAAAATAAAGCGCCTATTCTGTCTCAATCTCCCTCTTCTTTATCTGTTTCCCCATCTATTCTCATTCCTTTAGTGTATGCAACTAACACCTAGTCTTATTCCTCAGTCTCAGTATCTTCTTCCTCCTCCTCCTCCTCCTGGTATCCACAAACCAAAACTTTTTTCTGCCACCTCTTCTACTTTTGATTCTAGATACATACCTACTAATATCTCTGAAGCCTTAACTATTCCTCATTGGGCACAGGCCATGCATGATGAATACCAAGCTCTCCTTCGAAATCATACCTAATCACTTGTTTCCCCTCCCTCTGGTTGACCTATGATAGGTTGTAAGTGGGTCCTTCGCATTAAGGACACTCTTGATGGCACCATTAAACAATACAAAGCCAGATTAGTTGCCAAAGGTTTTCATCAAACACAGGTTTTGATCATAATGAAACGTTTTCCCCTATCATCAAACCGATTACTATCAAAATTGAGCATACATTAGCCTTACGTCACTCTTGGCCAATCTCTCAAATTGATGTGAACAATGCCTTTATAAATGGCATCTTAGATGAAGAAGTTTATATGTCCTAGCCACCTGGTTTTGAGGCTTAGAATCCTTCCTTAGTTTGTAAATTGCATAAGAGTCTTTATGGTCTCAAACAAACTCCCTAAGCTTGGTTTCATCGTCTTGCGGCAGCATTGATTTTGTTCCAATTAAATGTGATCCTTCTCCCTTCATTCATCATTCTAGTAGTGATATTACCTATGTTCTAGTTTATGTGGATGGTATTCTAATCACAGGCGCATCATCTCCTTACATAGCCAAGCTAAAAGAATGGCTTAACAATGAATTTTCTCTCAAGGATCTTGGTGACCTTCATTATTTTCTAGGCATTGAAATTCAGAAGCATTCTGATGGTGTTCTTTCCCCATCACAACCTAAGTACATCAAAGATCTTCTTGCCAAGGCAGGAATGCTAAAATCTAAACTTGTTACTACTCCCATGTGGTCACCACAGGTCTTCTAAGTCATCAAGATCCTGAATCCTTTTCTTATGCTCAATTGTATCGGTATATAGTTGGTGGCTTGCACTATGTCACTATTACTAGACCTGAGATCTCCTATAGTGCTAACAAGGTGTGCCAATATATGCACCATCTAAAGGCCAGTCACTGGCGAGCAATTAAGAGAATTTGTTGTTATCTTCAAGGAACAATCACACATGGTTTGGTTTTAACTAAACAATCCCATCTGAATCTCACTATCTTCTGTGATGCTGATTGGGGGAATGATATTAATAATCGGCGCTCAACCTCAGGTTTTTGTGTATGCTTTGGTGGTCTTATATCTCGAGTGGCTAAGAAGCAGTCTCTTGTCTCACGCTCAAGCACAAAAGCTCGTAGCCTTGCACATGTCACTGCAGAACTCTTATTGTTGCAAAGCTCATTAACTGAAATTCGAGCTCCAAAGGCAGCTCAAATACTTCAGGACTTATGAGATAACCTTAGCACTATTCTGCTCTCTCGAAATCCAGTCTTATACCACAGAACAAAGCATATGGAACTTGATTTGCCAGCAGTGAAAGATATGTTCTTTCACCGCTGGCATGTCATCATACAGTTTAAACTTTGAATAAAATAAATTATGCCTTCCTACCAAAAGACCTTTGGGTCTAGTTGCCCTTTGTTTGTGGCACTAGTTTTGAGGTTTTATCCCAACTTAGGCAATATGTCTGCCATCCAATTTAAAATAAATAAATAAATAAATTATGCCTTCCTTAAATGTTTGGTTGTATAACCCTATTGTATTCTTCTTCTTCTTTTTTATATTATCACGGTATCCGGTTTGGGATTTGAAGCTTGCTCCTCCCAACACAATTGTCTCATCTAAGAATCGAATTCGAGGCCTAGAAGGATTTAACAGGGTCTTATACCACTAGATCAATTTTGTGTTGGTCCTATCATATTCTTCTAATATGTATATACATTTTAACTTCATTTTTGTAAGCAGTATTAGAACAATGTAGTCCTAAACTTTTGGTGGTCTTTTAATCTGTTAGAATTTAAAAATGTTCAAGTCCTAACTTTATTTTATAATTTAAATTTTTATTTATTTTTATAATTATAAAGTTCAAATCACAAAGCATTATACATTAGTTATTTATGCAATCAATAAAGATACTTTGGAAAAAAATTATAAATTTAGGAGATAAATTAGATAAGAGTCTTTTACTTAAAACCAAATCCAACCCCCAACCGGACGTAGTAATTAATAACTTATCTATATATATTTTGCCGTCAATTATATATACATATATAAGAACATTCTATTATGATTTTCATCAGAAAAATGACATTTTATACCATAGGACACATGATTTCATTTTTTTTACTACAAACTAAATCAAACCAGAAGAGTATAAGACAACAATTATAAATACGGCATTTTCTTATTGGTCAAAAAAATACGTCATTGTTTTGTGAGGAGTCAAATGTTTGAAGTTAAACTATTGCCTCACCCCTGTAGCTAGTGTTAAATGATTTTAGTTACCTTATTGTTAACAATCTTTTTCAAATCAACATTGACACTAAATGTAGCGTGGGTTTATAAAAAAAAAAAAAACCCCTAAACAAGCTTTTTCATTTTTTAAAACTTGAAATTTTAAAAACACGCATCTTTATTTACCATTTGACTACTTTTTATATCACCATTCATATTCATTTGTATATTGAAACACAAATTCATTTATATCTGGTAAAAACAAGAGAATATTATTTGTAGTTCCTCCTTTCACTTTGGAGTTTAGCTTCATTAACTATAAGTGCCTGTTTGGGATGGCATTTCGCCATCACAACGTGGCTTTTTGGGTCATAAAACAAAAATACATTAAACTTATTTCCCTTATAATAATACCTGTTTGGCATGCCAATGTGAGTTGGCGAGTTGGCATAGATGGTAAGGGATCCAAGGGATTAGGCGATCGTGGGTTCGATCCCTCCCCTTCAACTCGCTTTGGGCGATCTCGTAAGTCACTAGTAGTCAGTATCGAACCCTCCAAAACTTTTTTTAATCAAAAAAAAAAAAAACCCATTAGGGCGGAACAATATATCAAGAACTCCGTGAGCTTTACCCCGTAGATTATTTTCCCGTTTAAGCCCGCCTAAAATGAGCCCATAATGGGCGGGCTCATGCTTAAATGAGGCAGGGCACACAGGCACACTCACGAGCTGCCCATGCATGCCTCTATGTATTTATCTTTTAAAATATATTAGTTTTATTATAATATATTAAGTTTTCAACACATAATGCAAGGTTCAATGGTAAGAGATGCTTTCCTCCATGTATCTCGTGTCCTCCATCTTTTATACATCTCGCCGTCAAGCATCACAAATCTATCATCTCATCTCAAATCTGTTTGGTTCTTTTCGTTCTGTAGTTTCTTGAGTAGGTCTCTAATTTTGTTTTTTTTTTTTAAAATAAACTTTAAGGTATAAACGGGAACCTGAAACCTGCCCACGTTCGCTTGTACCTACCATTTATCAGGAGTTAGACGGGTTATGCTGCAAGTATGAGGCATAAAATAAACGGGTGGAATATAGGTTAAGCCACGAGGTAGCTCCGCCCGTCCATTGCTCACCCCTATTTGGCATGGCGTCTTCATCAATGCGCTTTTATGTTTTGAGTATGTGGTCATTGAAGCATCTTTATGGCTGCTTCAAAAAAAAAAAAGTGCAGTTAATCGGGAGATGATATCCTGTGGAGAAAGACATAAATGGGTTCAATTTACTTTATTAAAAAAAGATTAATCACGTAAATCATGTCCTTTTTTGTTGTTTTGCATCTAAATCTGCTTTTCAATTATATCATGGGTTAAGTAATAATTTTACCCGAAAGTACATGCCCAGATGCAATTTTGCCCTAGAATATTTTTTTTGAAGCAATATTGCCCCAGAAGTCTAAAAACGCAGTAATGTTATCCCTCCGTTAACAGTCCTAACGGTCAAATGTTAGTTGACCCCATTATGTTGATGTGGATTGTTTACGTCACATCTTTTCACTTTTTTTTGGGTTACGTAGCAATTTTGTCATGAAAGTACACGCCCATGAGCAATTTTGCCCGGTAAGTTTTTTTTTTTGGTCTCAATGTTGCCTCAGAAGTCTAAAAATGTAGCAATGTTGCCCCTGCGTTAACAACCCTAATTAATTGTATTTGGCACTTTTTGTAAGCTTTATTCTCTCAGTCATTTCTACTTATAATGCACCAGAGGTTCATTAATCGTTCGCGTAGATAATTTCCGCGGCGAATGATTATTGTTTGAAAAAATTCGTTTGAACTGCCTGCAACGTACTTGTTTGATCTTTTGTTCAGACAAATTCATTCAAATTTTTTTGTTTGATTTGTTCGAAACATTTTTTCTAGACAAATTCTACAGGAGAGTGATTATTGTTTGATTGGAGAATGCCTGTGATGAAGGACGTTATGGGAGAAGAAGGAGTAGGCTATGTTTACTTTTTTTAAAAAAAAAAAAAAAAAAAATCAATTGCCACCCTTACTCCCTCCTGTCATGATTATAATTATAAGACTAGTTTGGCTTTTTTTTGTTGAAGAAATTAAGAAAACTAAATAAGTTACTTAATCATACTACCTCCGGTCCTAATTATAAGACCGGATTGATGTTTTTTTGGAGAGATTAAGGAATATAAATAAATTATTTAATCATATCATACGTTTTTAGACTTCTGGGGTAATATTGAGACAAAAAAAAAAAATTCTAGAGCAAAATTACTACTTAAAAAAGTGACAAAGGTTCCACGTAGATAATCCACGTCAGCATAATGCGATCAACTAACGTTTGACAGTTAAGGCTGTTAACGGAGGGGTAACATTGCTACGTTTTTAGACTTTCCGGACAAAATTGATTCTAGGCGTGTACTTCCGTAGCAAAATTGTTATTTAACCCTTATATCATCAAACAGGTTTCAGTTTGTCACACTTTTTCATAAAAACTCATCCGAATATAAATCATATTATGCCATCTAACTTCAATCTCAACTTAATAGGTTTCCAAAAAGTTAGATTGAAAAAAACAAACTTTTTTACCGTAAATAATCCAAAGACCCAATATCTATTTGTATTAACATCTGTTTCTCCATTAATATAGTCTGCAAAATGCGAATGGAGGTTTAGTTTATTTACATTAACCTATATGTGGGCAAATTATTTAATCATCGACATCATTAAACCTGCCTATCCCTTGGAACTGTCTACACATCTTAGAAATTGTAAACACAAGAAAACCAACATATGAGCACTTTGACTGGGCAAAACTGAGCAATGATCATAGCAAATTTATTGCAAGAATGTTGCAAAATTGTACACCAAGGAGCACTATGCCTCACTTGACTGCTATAATACAATCCGAAGCTATCCTAAGAAACAAAATTGGACCTACTCCTGACAAAAAGGGATTACTAGTATAATAGAACCTGATACAAACGCTGAGAAATTATAACGAACAACATTAAATGGTTTCCATGTCTATAAATTGTCTTGCCACAAAGGACAAAAAAATCATGTCTTTTTTTCTTCTGCAGAAACCATATTTTACATTACTCCTCCTGTATGACTACAACAATTTGATTACCTCAACAATCTAAACATGTCACCTGGATTACCATTGTCGGGAAGGTTGGTGTGCATGAGGACCAATCAACTGAGCTCTCAGTCTGTGTTCATAATCAGATACCTCTTAGTATAGTACCTTCAGTTTTTCAAGAGAGGAAGCTGCCCTTTTGTTTGTTGGCTCATCAAGTACAAGAACATATTTAAAATCTGCAGATAGAAGAGTTGATCAGCCAAAAATATGAAATGTTAAGATAAGAAAGAGGAGTAAACGGTAGTGAGCCTTTGTTCTCAATTGTTTATATTCGAGCAATTTGTGAGCATAGTACATAATTTATCTTCATATAATAAACAAGTTGCAGAACTGGGGGCCTGCCCAAAAGCTTGTTAGTGAAACATGATGTTCATATCTCCGACTCAAATTTAGAATTCACTGTTCTTCAATGCTTAGCTTGATTTCAAATGACATTATAAATGCCTGACAAGTAAGCACAAATTTGTGAAAGTAATGGAAGAGCTTACCATCAGCTGCCTCCTTATAGTAGCCCAGCATCTCTCTTGCTGTACCCCTTCGGAAATAGGCTTTCACATTCTAAGTAGACAAAACAAGATTAGAGGCTATTTTAATATAACACAACAGTCACATTCCAGTCCAAATAAGTTATGTCACAAAAGCACATGGCCTACCTAACACTAATCCTATGTTTGGATGGAGAGAAAAGTAGGGGAAAATAGGGAGGAGGGAATACTAAGAATGAAAACTTTCATAAATGGTAAAGAAATTTACTATTTTTGGGAGTTTTCCCTCATAGTATTCCTTCTCCCTTAATTTTCTCTCCATCCAAACATAAGGTAAGAGTATATTTGGTTTCACATTGGACATGAAACCACACGCAACTAAGTTTCACAACAAAAGCAGTACATTAATTAGTTCATAGGCATTTATTAACACTTCATTTAGAGGGGTTGGAAACAAAAAAAAAAATCCTAAAATTTTATGTATCTAGCAAGTAACTGCAGCACCCAGTTACAGACTCAGAAATCATTTTGAAATTGTACCAAGACAATTTTGGTTTTCGGTGTGTTAGACTCTGGGTCAGTTTGGATTTAGCTTTTGAAGAATAATTTTTGGGATTTACGAAATAAAAATGACTTTTGGAGAATAGTTTTTGGATGAAAATTAGAATATCTTTTTTAGGGTCAAATTTAACAAAAAAGACATTAGCTTTTAGTATAATTGCATATAAAGGATAAGGTTATATTTTAAATATTATAAACATTATATTTCATAATAAATACCAAAAATTACATAAATTTGTATACAAAATTAAAATACTTAAGGGTACTTGGATGGTATTGAAAAAAAATACTTCATAATCTTAAAATTTTTATTTTAGGATATTAACAAAATATTTCAGGTAATGATTGATCTTGAAAAAAAAATTCAAAATATTGACGGGTACTAAAAAGATACTTAAGGATACTGAAAAATACTTCATGATTTTGAAAAAATATTTTAGGGTATTGATAGGTACTAAAAAGATACTCAAGGATATTGAAAAATACTTCATGATTTTGAAAAAATATTTCAGATACTAACGGGTACTAAAAAGATACTTAATACTAACTGATACTAAAAAAAATACTTCTCATAGTCTTAAAAATTTATTTTAGGATCTTACCAAAACCTAGGTTTTGATTTGAAGTTATCCAAATAGGCTCAGATCTATCTATCTTCGAAGTAATGGTATACAAGATATTTTATCACCAGGATGATGAATCCATGCATATTTGAAGGTTAGTGTAGTTTATTTTATTGTAATAATAGATAATCACAAAACCATCAATTACTAGTACCATGGCATGGAACTTTGAACTTCAAAGGTCACTGAAGACAGAAGTCACCTTTCTATCAAGGTTAATTGCTTCTGCACAATCTGCCTCAGCTTGAATGAAACTGCATGCAAAGTTTAAAAAAATCAAATGTTGGCAAGACAACTCATGAACTTACACTCGCAAGTTGCAAGAATGGAATGCTACCTCCCAAGTTCAAGATATGCTGCAGCCCTGTTACTGTAATATGTTGGGTTATTCCCACTGAGTTTGATAGCTTCTGTGTAGAACCCAATGGCTCTCTGCCACTGCTTTTCTTTGAATGCTTGATTTCCCTGAATCATTGCAAGACAAACCAAAATTAAAGGAATTAAGGGGAGGAAATCCAACAAAAAAGAAGAAATAAAGAGAAGAGTGAAGACTGCAGATCAAGAACTCAGCTGCTGCTAGACTCTGGAAAAACACAAATGGAAACCCTATTTATGGTTTGACAGCTATTTAAAGGCACAACACAAAAGAAAAGATCAATGCGCAAGACTAGGTGGTGAAAGATATGGTCTCAGTGCTTCTTATGTACTCAAGACTGATGGAAGAATAACATTATATTACCGAGCTTTTTGAAAATAAAAGGACAGATTAGTGACAAGTTATATGATAGATTAAGAAAGATTTGTCATAACAATGTAACATAAAACAACAATAAAGCTTTATCCCATTAGGTGAAGTCATATTACATCTTATTTTGGTGTCTCTTTTTCATGATCTATGTTCATTTCCCCTTTACATTGTGTTGCTAAACATGCTTCAAATATAAAAATCCAATTGTTATTCTAATTGATAAGTTGATTTCTATTTATGAAAATGCGGTTTATGCACCCACCTCTCGATATATCCAATGATTTCTCCAAGATTAGGTCTAACGTATAAAGTATAAACACCATTTTTTCTTTTTCTTTTTTTAGTTGTCTACGGTTCCTATTTGGTTTGCTTATGTTGCTGATTGACATCTTTATGAACTTTGCAATGGGTGTAGATTTATTGGAATTGCTATTAATAAAGAACATTTTTTTAATTGAAAAATATACAACTTTGTGTGTCTGAACTGTTATTTTTCTGATAAGCTTTAGCAGGGGTACTGTAGGACCAGGGATTTGGACAGTGAGGAGCTCCTGGTGCAGTTGCCTACTCTGTGGCAGCTGCTCTATCGGCTTATCGGTTGTTGGGTAATGCTGCTGAACTTGTGGATATTAATACTTTAATTGTTGACTTCAGTTTTCTATATTTGCGTATCTGTTTTGACCACTGTATTTCTGCATATCAGTTTGGTTAGAATTGATTTAATTCAATTTTCTTCTGGAAGTGTATTGCTCTTGTGTTCTGCATCTTCTCAATAGTACAGAGTGAACATGTGCTACAACTTTTCAGTCAGAAGAACGTGTGCTACAACTTTTCAGTCAGAAGGAGCTGCTGCTAGCATTTATGTGATACAATATGTGTTGCCTTTGGTGTGGCTTTAGCCGTGTTTTTCGTAAGTTCCTCTCGGTTTATAGTTCATTCATAATTTACAACGTACTCTATCTGGTCCTAATTATAGAAACACTTTTGTAGTGTAAATTATACTGCAGAAGTGTTCCTATAATTAGAACCGGAGGTAGTAGTTTGTTTAGAATTTTTTGGGATGTTTTGATGAATATATTTTGCCATTAGCAATTTTTCCGAATGCCACAAGTCTGGGGAATTTATATATGGGAATGGTTAGTTTATGCTCTGAATTCTTTATTTCTCAAACCTTGAACTTTTTTGACTCATGCGGTGGGCCCAGCTACAGCCCTCGCCCCTATGTATTTTGTTTTTTTAAAATAGTGATTATAATTTAATTTATGGATAGGAATTAGGAATGGTTAGTTTATGCTCTGAATTTTGTTTTTCCTTTGCCTCCTCTCCTCATTTTCTATTCCCATCCTCGTTATTCAAACCCTCCCCACCCCACATAGCTCCGCCAAATTAACTGGATCCTGGTTGGCCCTGCTCTTCGATATCTTTGATTTTCCATTTTCTCTTCCTCTATTGTTTGATTTCTTCCTCATTCTGTTTGATTTAATTGATTAATCATACTGATCGTTTTTTGTTTGTTTCGTTTAAGAGTAACAGAGATTTCACACCATTATCATTTGATGAATGATTAATATAATTGGTGTTGTGGCGATATATAACAAGAGCAGGGATCGGAGAATTGAAAATCAAATCAATGGCGGAATCAGCTGCTGAACCTGACCTTCCTCATTTGGGCCAAATGCTTGGCCTTCTCAGGATTCACATCAAGCGCCGTATTAATCTCGTTGTTCGTGATGTTCGCTCCAGCGATCCTTACGTCATCGTCAAGATGGGCAAGCAGGTCTCTTCTTCCTCTAATTTTTTTGGTTGATTTTGTGTATCCTTCTCCTTTTGCTCCATTGCATTCATTTGGACTGCATGTGGATCGTGGTTGCTTTCACTTTATCTATGTTATCAAGGATTTTTCCGTTTTGTGGAATTTTTATGCTCTTATATTCCGATCTAGTTTAGGTCTAATTAAGGAGCTGATTAAAGGCCATACTCCAAAGATTCTGTCTATTTTTAATGGTGGTTTGATTATTAATCAAAATTCTATCAGTTTAGCTTAAAATCTAACTCATAACTTAAGCATGCCTTCTATCCAAGATAATCAAATTACAAATGCCTTTGTTTCTATTCTTCATGCTGCTATCATCTTGATACAAATTCTATCCACATATGAATAAATTGTTTTTTCTCACATTTTTTGGATTCTCGTAAATTGTATATATTTATCAGCAACGCATTAAGTAAAAGACTCCAATCTACTTTATTTCCTAAATTTATAATTTTTTAAAGTATCTTTTTTTATTGCATAAATAACTAAATTATAATGAGTTGTGATTTGAACTTTATAATTAGAAAGTAAGTACAAATATAAAATAAATATATAAATTTAGTAAAAAAAGTAAACTAGTAGTATATCATAAATTAACTGTATGACTCATAATTCATGTTCCCATGTATCTTCAATACTTATTCTCACGCGCGCACATATATGAGGAATACATATTTGTTTATCTTGTATTTCTACAAGTTATATTGGATTTAATTGTAAATTGTTGAAATAATAATTTTGGTTTCAATAAAGATAATTTTGGTTTGTGTGCTATACTTTATTTACTTATGTTGGATGTACTAAAAAGTGTTCAAACAAAACTATATGAAATTGTATTGAATAATAAATATATGAAAATAAATAAAAAGATGTCTCAAAATGATGAGGTGGGTGTCTCCCAATATGGGAAAGTTAACCATAAGAAGTTTTTCAACAATATAATAGATTACATAAGTAATATATAATAATAAAGGATTGATCAGCTCTAATAATTCTGTGGCGGAAACTGATGATTCAATGGTGGGTTTTGCAATGGAAGAATAGTATGATAAGGATATTGTGACTCAGACTGATCCCCTTGATTCATTGGCAGTGATTGACTCACAACTTGTGAGTTATATTGATGATATAGGTTTTGCAATTGAACATCTGAAGGATTCATTGGGCCTACTTGATTCATCGGTGTTGATAACTGATTCAGCTGTTGTGGCTCAAACTGATCCCCTTGATTCATTGGTAGTGATTGACTCACAACTTGTGAGTTATGTTGATGATATAGGTTTTGCAATTGAACATTTGAAGGATTCACTGGGCCTACTTTATTCATCGGTGTTGATAACTGATTCAGCTGTTGTGACTCAAACTGATCCCCTTGATTCATTAGTAGTGATTGACTCACAACTTGTGAGTTATGTTGATGATATAGGTTTTGCAATTGAACAAACTGATCCCTACTTGATTCATTGGTGTTGATAACTCGATTCAATTTGTTGTGACTCAAACTGATCCCCTTGATTCATTGATTGACTCACAACTTGTGAGTTATGTTGATGATATAGGTTTTGCAATTGAACATTTGAAGGATTCACTGGGCCTACTTGATTCATCGGTGTTGATAACTGATTCAGCTGTTGTGACTCAAACTGATCCCCTTGATTCATTGGCAGTGATTGACTCACAACTTGTGAGTTATGTTGATGATATAGGTTTTGCAATTGAACATCTAAAGGATTCATTGGGCCTACTTGATTTATCGGTTTTGATAACTGATTCAACTGTTGTGACTCAGACTGATCCCCTTGATTCATTGGCAGTGATTGACTCACAACTTGTGAGTTATGTTGATGATATTGGTTTTGCAATTGAACATCTGAAGGATTCACTGGGTCTACTTGATTCATCGGTGTTGATAACTGATTCAGCTGAAAATCATAATGTGATGGTGAGGCAAGTTGATGGGATTGATTAAAAGTTGAAGGAATTTGAGCTCCTAATTGAGTCATCGGTAGTGAGTGATAGTCATGATCTAGTGGAAGGTGACTATGAATTGATGAGTTGGGCTGTTGCATTATCATGCGTGAGTCAGGTATTAAGTGAGGACGTGAAGAAAGAAGGTGATTCACATATCCTGGTGGATAGTTTGCCAAAGTGTGATCATGGATGCTCCTTCTACTATGCACTATCATCTCTTTTTCTTTTTGGCGAATATAAAACTTTTGAGCATGGCTTGCCACCTGAGTTGCATTCCTTGTCACCACCGCCTTTTCAGAGATGTTCTTCCAATGTCCCTTGCCATATTTCCTCTCTCCCAGCAAGAACAGTCTGTTCAAATCCAAAAGAAAATTACATCAGCACGTTTAATAGTCAAATAAAAATGTGTATGCGTAACGAATGATGATTATAATAGGAAGTGTACTTACGCATGTTCTTCCAAAGTCCAAGAGGAGGGTTTATTATTCTCTTGGGGCTGATTATTTGTGGAAGAATTTGTGCATTGTGGCTGTGAAACCTGACCCAGTTCAATTTGGAGAATTTGATATCGTTGGTAAACCATCTCCCTGGAGAGCCCTACTACCTCCACGATCTTCTCCCATCGATTGGGAAAATCCTCCGGATAACACAATAGAGCAACTTGAAACCGCTTCTCGTCTTCACAACTCCACTGACTCATCTTATTTTTTCCCTCCCTACACCAATAATAACTCGTATCAGTTATCATGTGCGTGTTTGTGTGTATAAACAACAATATAACATGCATATATATAAAATCTGTGTGTGTATGAGTATCATACAAGGATGAAGAGTATGTGTGTATATATAATTCATCTTTTTATCTTATTCCAAGAAAAATCATTTGAAGTATTTTGTGCCCAACATCAAATTTAGCATCCCAAATGGTTCTCCCATGTTGATATATTTAATAAAGAATTTATTTGCTACATCTAATAAGCTCATCACTCTATTTATCAAGCTCTATCAGTTCATCTAGTTCATGTTTTGGTTTCCTAAATGAATACAACTTACATTCCATAGTCTGAAATTTCCTATGTTTATTCATTCAATGCCACCACGAATTATACCCTTTAATAATACAGTTTCTCATAGGGTTTCTTTCCAGACCCATTTTGATAAGTTAGCCATAAATTAAGAAAAACTAGTTAAGATCATAACACGCATATTGAGGTTGACAACAAAGATGATCTTTTGAAGATTATATGAGTACCTTACAAAGTTGAAGAGTAGATATAATGTTAATCTCTTTATCTTATTCTAAGAAAAATCATTTGAAGAATATATATATGTGTGTGTGTGTGTGTGTGTTTGTGCCAACATCAAATTTGGCTTCCCAAAGTTTCTCTCAGCTGATACATTTAATATAAAATTATTTGCCTCACCTGATAAGCTTATCCTATTTATCAATTTTTATACTTTTATATTGTCCATCTAGTTCATCTCCTTTTCTTAAAATGAACTAAATATTTACACACTATAGTCTCAAATCATTATTTTGGCCACTATGAATTATACCTTTAATTAATTAATAATATAAGATCTCAAAAGGTTTCTTTTCAAACCCATTATGAAAAGTTAGCTATAATTTACAAAAGATGGTTAATATCAAAACATACAACACAAACGGAGTAAGGGAAAGGCATTAAAATTTATGTATCTCCCACAAAATGTAGCACTCTAGAGTCGAAAATCATTATTTTATTCTAATATCAACACTCTTAATGCCACTATATATGAATTATACCTCTAATTAATAATATAGGATTCTCAAAAGGTTTCTTTTCAAACCTAATTTAAAAAGTTAGCTATGATTTAAAAAAGATGGTTAAGATAAAAAGATAAAACACAAACGGAGCAAAGGAAAGACATCAATTTTTTTTGTAATTCCCACAAAATGCAACGCTCTTCCTCAAAATCTATGTACTTAATGTAGATTTTTTTTTAAAAAAAAAAAAAAATCTAGATAGAAAAGAAAACGACTCGCTGCGAGTCTATAAAGGTTGAAAAACAAAGATAATCAAATTGAAAATTAAAGTTTCTAGAACGAGCTTTTAAAATCTATACTCTTTGGAAATTATTAAAAACATACTTATTAAGAAGAACGAAACTTACAATTCCTTAACAAGTTGTGGCGTAGAGTCGTTTCTTGATTATCGTTTTTTTGGGTGTATCAAGACTATAGTCACGTTGTAGAATGGTAAGTTGTTAGTGAGATCAAGACCCAAAAATAAGACTATACATAAATGAGAAGATAGATACAGTCGGTAGGAGAAGAATGATCGGTTAATCAAGAAACGATAATAGAAGTCTGAAAACAATAAATGTACCATTGGTTATGGAACTGATGAGTTTTTATTTTATGTTTAATTTTGGAAACCTCATGAGATACAGTTAAAGAGTTACAGGATACTGTGAGTAGTTATGAGTTTTATAAAAGTTATGGGTTCTCATGAGCATCCATTAAGACTCATATATTTGATAATGATTATATTTATCATGGTATTTAGATTCATACTTTCCCGTAAGAGTTACGGGTTCTCATGGGCACTCCTCAAGAGTCACAGCTTTCGTGTGTTTATAATATTTAGTTCCATGAGCACCCATAAAGAGTTACGGGTTTTCATATATTAATTTATTTAACTAACTTATTTAACTCACTGTAAAGAGTTACGGTTATAAATTATAGATTCCACAGCAAGTAGTGAAGAATATATTTATTTTTCCCCTACCCGTGAGTTTGCATTAACGCTCTTAATGCCACTATGAATTAAACCTTTAATTAATAATATTATAGTTTCTCAAAAGGTTTCTTTTTAAACATTTTAAAAAGTTAGCTATGATTTAAGAAAACTAGTTAAGATCAAAACATACAAAACAAACGGAGTAAGGAAAAGGTATTAAAATTTATGAATCTCCCACAAAATCTAACATTCTTCCTCCAAAACTATAATCTTAACGTAGATTTATAATTAAAAAAAAAAAAGAAAAGAAAAGAAAATAACCTAGATAGAAAATAAAACGACTCACCATGAGTATATCAAGATTGAAAACAAAAGATGATCAAATTTAAAATCAAGAACAAGCTTTTAAAATCTATACTCATGGAAATTATTAAAACCATGCTTATTAAGAAGAATGAAACTTACAATTCCCTAACAAGTTGTAGCAAGTTGTGGCGCAGAGTCGTTTCTTGAGTATTGTGTTCTTGGGTGGATCAAGAATTCAAGACTATAGTCACGTTGTAGAAAGAGAGAAGTCGCGTACTCTCCTGTAAGAAGATAGACTAGAGTCGTCGGTAGGAGAAGAATGTGAGGATTATTCTTTTTTTTTTTTGCTCGAAGAAATGAATTACATTACTACTTCAAGAGTAAACAGCAATACAGCAACAACAACTAGAGAAAGCGTCCACAAGGCGGATAAAAACTAATACAAAGACAGGCCATAGCTAAGAGAACAAAGAAAAACAGCTAAAGATAAAAGCTAGATAAAGACATCACCCCTTACAAAACTGGAGCAAGAAACATCATTCCTGACTAAAGAAACCTGCTTGGCATCCAAAGTTAGAAGAGACAATAAAGAAGGTGTTGGTTGTGAAACCCACCCAATAGGGCACACCTCCTTATAAGCAATTGCTGCAAGATGATCAGCAACACGGTTACCCTCACGAGGAGTAAAGGAGAGCGAGAACCCAACTTTGGAAGCAAACAAGTTAATAATATCATGAATAATCCCTCGGCAGCGCCAATCATGTAAAGAAGGTGACTTGGCAACAACACAATTGATTAGGAAGAGGCAATCAGATTCGAAAATAGCTTTGTCAAGCCCTAAATCCATAGCTATCGCAAGGCTCGCTTAAGCGCCGAGCTTCGTCATGAAAGCGAAAATAGATTTCAATTTGTCAATGAAGCCCCATTTAAAAGAGCCAAAATGATTCCTGCAAACCATACCGATTGCTGCATCATCGCTTCCCAAATGGAAAGCTCCATCACAATTAATTTTCACACTATCAAATACCGGTGGATCCCAAAAAACAGACCGGACACAAGGCTTATCGTAAATCCGATTATAAATTGTGGGAAAAAACCGGATTAACCCGGAAATTCAGCAAAGCATTCTTCCTAGCTATCTCAAGCACCACAAAGGGATTGGGGGGAAGAAAACTAAAAACCATGTCATTCCTTTGCTTCCGCATTAACCACAAAATCCAAAGAAATCAAGGACAAGTCATGTGAGCTCAAAGAAGACATACCGAAGATGTGGAGCCACCAAACTATTAAAATTTGATACAGCTGCAAAATCAAATCTACCACCTAGGTGGCAACCGAACCATATGCAACGAGTCCATGTACAGTGGAAGAATAGGTGCTCAAGCGTTTCCTCCGCTTCTTCACAAATGGGGCATAGATCAATTAAAGATCTTCTCCTACGATAAAGGGCAGCATTTGTAGCGATGGCATTATTTAGAAGCCTCCAAATGAATTGTTGCACACGCGGAATTACCTTAAGCTTCCACACAAATTTCCGGCTAGATGGAGGCACAACAATAGACGATCCACCTTACTAGGTCCCAATGGGAGTCGGTCCTTTGCTTTGCATTATACCCCAATTTAACCATATACTCCCCATTTTTAGCATAGCTCCACACAAGCTTATCCTCCAAACCATTGGTAGGTATGGGGATCTTGTAGATAGCTTTTTTGGTCTCCTCTGATACAATTTGTGAAATCGGTTCAAGATTCCAGGCGCCATCAACAATCAGATCACAAACACGGCCCTGCTGGACATATGGGTTATCACTATTTGCTGGTTGGGCCGGCAAGGAGATTCCAGGGATCCATGGATTGCCCCAAATGCGGATCGCCGTACCCGTTCCAATATCCCACCGAAGGTCTTTCTTAAGGGTATTTCTGCCATCAATAAGACTCGACCAACACCAAGAGGCTCTATGTCCTTTTCCCCGCATTCATGAACTCCCCTTTGGGAAAATAGATACTCTTCAACACCTTGGCCCATAAATCATCGGACGCATAAAGAGTCTCCAAGACGTTTTGGCCAAGAGCGAGTCATTCATAACAACCAGGTCTCTAAAACCCATACCACCCTTATCTTTCCTGTAGGTAAGGAAATCCCAAGCCTTCCAATGAGTACGGTGCCCAAAGGCATTTCCATCCCACCAAAAGTTAGCAATCAAACCGTGTATCTCCTTGCAGGTTTTGATAGGGAACTTGAAACAATTCATAGGGAATATCGGAATAGCTTGTATAACAGCTTTTATCATCACTTCTCGTCCCGCAAAGGAAAGGGAAGAGAGGCCCCAACTTTGAAGCTTGCTTGTAACACGTTCACGAACATACGCCAATGCTTGGTTCTTGGTCTTCCCCCAGATACTTGGAATGCCTAGATATCTCCCCGGATCTTCAGTGGCTAGAATTCCCAGAGTACCACTAACCATTGATCTTACCTCGTCTGGGGTATTAGCGAAAAGAAAATACTCGACTTCTCCGATTGATGACTTGTCCCTAAGCCGCACAATATAGATGTAAGAGCTGGCTTAAATACATACATTCCTTCCTGTTGGCCTTCATGTATAATAGTGAATCATCTGCAAAGAAACTATGTGTAAGCACAGGGCAACTATTACTTAGCTTGATCCCTTTCAGGAGATTTGCATGCTGACTTTTGCTAATCATAAGGGCTAAGACCTCCGCAACAACTATTACTGGGTTGTTTTAAAATAAATACTCCCATCTATCCTTTTTAGTTTTTATATATAATTTTCTTTCTTTTAGACCTTATCCTTAATTTAAGTATTTGTTTTATTGTATCTCAAAATTTACACTGCCTTTTTCTTTATATTAATTATTTTTCATTTATCCCTAATTCTCTTTTATGTAATCATTTATTACTCATTCTCTATCCTATTTTATACTATTTTTAAATCATCTCTCTTCTATACTCTTTTCATAAATACATGCATATTTAAAAGAAACATGATATTTTTTTACATATTTATTATTTTAACTAATTTTTCATTTTACATATTAAAAAAATTGTTTGTAAAAAAGGACTGCGGGAGTATATAAAATCTGATTCCCTCACCCCTAAAAATGAGACGATTATTTATCAAACAAAAATGTGACGATTAATTTTGTTCAACCAAAAGAAATTAAAAGAAAAGAAAAGCACACAAAGTGAGTGACGGATCAATGTTGGTACGCCACGTGGCAGATGAATGGGAAGCCCAAAAATAGGAGTCAACGTGAAGGAGGTGATGTGCCATCCATTTGGGAACCGATTCTACCGGTCATCCCCTTCCCAGAAAGAAGGAAGAACCCCTCCGCTTTCCTTTGCCTCCTCTCATTTTCTATTCTCTTCCTTGTTATTCAAGCCCTACCCGCCCCCACATAGCTCCGCCAAAGTAACTGGTTCCTGGTGGGCCCCGCTCTTCCTTTTCTTTGCTTTTCCTTTTTCTCTTCCTCTATTGTTTGATTTCTTCCTCATTCTGTTTAATTTAATTGATTAATCGTACTGATCATTTCGTTTCAGAGTAACAGAGTTCACGCCATTATCATTTGATGAATGATTAATATAATTGGTGTTTTGGTGATATATAACAAGAGCGGGGGATCGGAGAATTGAAAATCAAATCAATGGCGGAATCAGCTGCTGAACCTGACCTTCCTCATTTGAGCCAAATGCTTGGCCTTCTCAGAATTCACATCAAGCGTGGTATTAATCTCGCTGTTCGTGATGTTCGCTCCAGCGATCCTTACGTCGTCGTCAGGATGGGCAAGCAGGTCTCTTCTTCCTCTATTTTTTTCGGTTGATTTTGTGTATCCTTCTCCTTTTGCTCCATTGCATTCTACTCTAATTACTCGCTCTTGTTTCGCCTGTATTGATTTGGACTGCATGTGGATCGTGGTTGCTTCCGCTTTTCTCTGTTACAAAGGATTGCCGTTTTGTGGAACTGTTATGCTCTTATATTCCGGTCTAGTTTAGGTCTAATTAATGAGCTGATTAAAGGCCATACTCCAAAGATTCTGTCTATTTTTAATGGTGGTTTGATTATTAACTCATAACTTAAGCAAGACTTCTATCCAAGATAATCAAATTACAAATGCCTTTGTTTCTGTTCCTCATGCTGCAATCATCTTGATACAAATTCTATCTACATATGAATAAATTGTTTTTTCTCGCATTTTTTGGATTCTAGTAAATTGTATATATTTATCAACAACGCAACAAGGTTGGTTAAGATTTTAAGGGCGATATATTTCTAGCTTAGTAGAATTGAACAGTGTCTTATAACAGAAGAAATAATTGGAAGGTGATTGTTGTTTCCAATCCTTATGGATGGCAACAACACGTACTTTTAATTCCCTTTTTTACTGAGCAAACTTGAGTTATTTGGATTATATCTTGTCACTAGACGAGTTGTGTGTTTTTTTTTTTGGTTTTACTTCTTGGTCCAACATGCTTCAACCATATGCATGAATACTTAACGTACGTCATTTTTCTTTAACTGTGTTCAATCATGCATCTTTTGGCAGAAACTCAAGACTCGCGTTATTGAGAAGGATGTTAATCCTGAGTGGAATGAAGAACTTACGCTCTCTGTCGTAGACCCGAAGCTTCCGGTAACATTGGTAAGGTTATTGTTTTTCTCTATTATGAACCTTCACGAGCTAAGTCCTGCTGTTTTCTATGTATATAGCTTTTTTTTTTTTCTTTTTTTTTAAAAAAAAAAAAAAAAAAAATCTAGACTAATTGAAAATAACTGCTCGTATTTTAGTGCCTAGGCCACTTGTGGGAATAAGAATAAATATCATGAAAAAACACGAATTGTCAATCTACAAGCACATACATCCACCCGAATAGTTTAGGAGTAATAAACACCAATTAGCATTTCATGGATTTTGCTTTGAATTCTGAAACACTCAAACTTTCTTGGTTTCTTTTTGCTTGTGTTTTCCCCTTTATTGCATTTAGCGCTGGACCCTACACTTAAGACAAGCATTTACGCTTCAGACGTGATACTTCTAATCTTTTTAACCTAGACAATATGGCCCTATTGGTTTCAAATGATGGTAGTGTAGGAACTTCGCAAGGTTTTGTACTGTTCTCACTTGAATGATATGTAAATAGTAAATATATCTTCACCTCAAACCACTGAAGTTCTTTAGGTCTCTGAGTTGTGCAGAATGTTATTTGCCTCAAGGTATAAAAAAACTTGTCCTGGTCAAATGGAGCGATTTAATTCCACACACCCCCCCTCCCCGCGGCCCCAAAAAAATAAATAAAAAAGACAACTCACACACAACAGGAAAAATGAAATTAATAAAAAGAGAGAGAGAGAGAGAGAGAGAGAGAGAGTGTGATCTATTTGCTATAACGTTCTTTGCTCTTTTCATAAAAAAATCTCTTTTCCCTCTATTTGCTTCTCTTGGTTTTGGTTCTGAGACACTGAAATATCAGGTATCAATCTCTTTTCCCTCTAGTTGCTCTTTTCTGTAACGCACGAATACTCAATTTGTTATCATTACTGAATTCTCGTTTCTTCTCATTGCCTTCATCATTTGATTTGCCTATCTTTTATACTAGTATATTCTATTTACCATACGAATTGTGTGCCTTAATTTACATCAAAATCTTGATCTCTGTGAGTGCAGACTGTGTTTGACCATGATACTTTACCCCAGATGACCCGATGGGAGATGCGGATTTTAGTATCATTCCATTTCTAGAAGCCTTGAGGATGCAGATATCAGGCCTCCCAGACGGAACAATTATAACAAGAGTGCAACCAAGCAGGCAAAACTGCCTAGCAGAGGAAAGCTGCATTGTCTTTAACAAAGGCAAGATTACACAAGACATGGCCCTTAGATTGCGACACGTTGAACGTGGCGAGCTGGAAATCCAATTGCAATGGATTGAGCTTCCAGGTGCTAAGTAGAGATTGAGAACTTGAGTTTTTTCTGCTTCTCATGGTCCTCTCCTCATCAAAAGATATCTTCTTCTGATGTGTTCGTTGGTTTTTTCTCCTCCACACTTTTCTGCTGACACCCTCAGTTCAGTTCCCTCATCTGCAAGGGGACTCAGCAGCTCCTGAATGTGTTGTTTCATGAGCCCGTAAATAACATGTTGATGATGTGTGATGAGGGAAAATTGATATGTATCTTTAATTCAAAAAATAATAAAATTAATTATTAAAATATAATAGATGTTATTATAAAAAAGGTAGTTTTTAATTCTTTTGATTCATGGAATCCCATTAGCAGCTCCAACTACACTGGCCTTTTGTATTCGACTATTAGTATTGTCCCTTCAACAAGGATATTGTATTATATAATTTTTAACCATTACTGAAAATTACTTGAATATAAATAACAAAGTGAATAGATATACTCTTTTCGTTCAGGGCCTAACATCATGTGACATTTTAGTGTCTTGTTTTCAATATTACTCACTTTGGAGCCTATTACCACTCACGATTTTAAAACGTATTCAAAAAAGATATATCCAAACTTTTATAAAGCGTCTTAAACTTCCCTCCCCAACCAATCTGACAAGTGAGGCGTACTTTCGATGTTACACAAGACTTTTTTCATTTTAGTAGTGGATATTGAATCTTTTTTGGTTGCTTGCAAATTGATTCATGTGAAGTTAGATTAATTGGGTCCGTGACAAGTTTGACCAGGACAAAAAGAAAAAGAAGTCACGCTCGCGGTTTAAATTTTATAATGGCATTGGGGTCAAATTTAGAAACCATATATTCTTGAAGCATTAAATTTATGTATGCAACACATTGGCAAAAAAATTTATGTATGCAACACTCTTGTTACGAAAATTGGTAAGGAATACTCGAAATTTCCGTTTATAAATTTGGTCATTGTCAATAATTTTTTATGTAACCACAACTTCAACCCAAAAATTATATTACATTATACTTGGAGCCCAAGTTAAATGTCATTATATAATTCTCTCAAATGTCCATACATATTTTTACTAAGTACAATCTCCTGCATGCAGCGTTTTGGTGCAATGGAATTTGGAGAAAGATGAGAAACAGTTTGAATTTAAAAGGAGAACGGCGTGGATCATGAAGAATGTCGTTTTTTTTTTTTTTTGCAACTTGAAATTTGTAAAATTGCCATTAACTTTATAAGATGGAATAATTTGATTGGGAGTATTATGGGAGAATGACCAAAATAATATAGAAATAAAATATTTATTAAAAATGATTTTAAAAATTGTAATTATTTTCATGGACCAAAAGTTAAAATAAAAATTTTTATTACGAAATTAACATTCCCGGTTAGTTAACAAATTTGTTGATATTTCCATGTATGTATTTTGATTAAAAAAATATCTATATGCAACTCAATATTTTTATGATATTTTCTTTCCTACACATCAGGTTATCTTAAAAGTTACCAAAATTTAAATATCCTCTAAAATTTATAAATAATTAGAAATCTAACTCTTTTTAAAATTTTGATTATTTTTACAAACTGAAGAAAATCATAAAAAAATCTTATAATATATTTATTTTAAGAATATGTGGTTTTTCATAGGAGAAAGGCTTAAACAAACGAGATGCACCAAAAAATAATGTTATAAAAAAAAATACTACATTTAAAATTCTTAAACAATAAATTCCAAAATAAACTGTCAATATCACATGAATTTCAATATCTAAATAAAAGCCAATTCAATTTGAGGAGCAGTTGAAGTGAGAACATTAATTGAAAATTAACCATTAAATACTTGGGACGGGGTTAGAGAAAATGTAAGGAGTTTTGTTAGAGTTAATTTCGTAATGAAAATTTATATGTTAATTTTTGGTTTTTTAATAATTACAATTTTTAAGGTCCTTATTAATAAATATTTCTTTTCCTTAGTCTTTCTCCCTAATTTTCCCAATAATATATAATTATACATGGTTCCATGTTATAACTTACAAGTGTGATAAGATATTCTTTGAAAGGGTAGACTTGAATTTAAATTTAGTATTTCAACTAAATTGAATTAAAATTTATTCTTTTCATATTTGTAATTTGAATTTACAATAAAATTAATACTCCATCAGTAGAAGTTCGATAAGGTTAAAAATATTTATTAAAAATAAAATATTTTAAATATTATTTTCATATAAAAATTTGTGTAAAATGGTTTCTAAATGTTTAAATGCAGTGTCATTTTTAAATTAGGAAATTTTAGGCATATTTTTCCACGTGAAAAAAAGTTTACTATAATGGGGACACATTGGGTAAGAGATTTTTAGTAAATTTCCGCACAAATATTTAAATATAATGTAAATTAGATAAAGGATTAAATTTATTATCCAACTAATTAAATATGACAGATAAGAAATAATGAGTTTAAATTCAAGTCATATATGATAAGATTTACTAACAAAATATTGAAGATAAATTGGGAAAAGTCAATCCCAATTGATTTATATTAAAATATTTATTATCCAAATAATCTAAATATAACAGATAAGATATAATGAGTTTAAATTCAAATCATATGTGATAAGATTTACTGACAAAATATTGAAGATAATTAAATTGCGATAAGTCCATCCCAATTGATTTATATATATTAAAATATTCCTCTCCTTACCCTGTAAATAAGGGGTCCATTTCATCAGTTGCACCTCGCTTTGTCCAAAAACAACTTTGACTTATATATATCTTACTCCTCTCTCCTCCATTGTTTTTTTCTGGAATATATGTTAACGTCTGTTTGAGATATCATATTTCCATCCGTAAAGAACACCCCAAGGGTGTTTCCAACCTTCAAAAATCAGTATCAAGCTGTCATTAAAAAAAAAAATCAAGATCAACATCTCATTCTGGTTATTTATGGTCCATTAGTTTATGATTTTATTATTTTTATTTTTGATATTCTGCAATGTCACAATAAAATAAATATCGATCTAGGCTATTCTATAATTATCCCTTCTTTCCAGCGTTCAGCTTGCTTCTTCATGTTATGTTAAGCTATCCTATATTCAAAATAGGGCATGTTTTGCGCTGCTCAAACATTTACGAATGAGTTCAAAATGGGAACAATTTCTTATGACGATGCATGGCTCTTGCGTCGAGAGAAGTGCGAGTATTCCTTTACCAATTTAAGTTGGCATTTTTTTCATCCCTTACACAGAAACATTTATGCAATTGATGAGAGAGAATACTGGAAAGAAACATGGCGTCGTCGTATTTGGCTACTTCTCCAAAAAGGAGAAAAAAAAAGCAAGAATTCTCTCATTTGTAATATTTATTTCTGTTGTTTTTTAATACTGTCACTGTAGCTGTCAAGTACTTCAATATGTAAATATATCATTTTCATTCTTTATTTGATGTAATAATTAAATGTCACTGTTTCTTTCTGAAAATAGAGCTTTTTGTTTGGTTGTATCACATGGCATGTGAATTTTAATTCTTCATTCAGTGTTGTTTTTAGGGAGTTTCTTCAACCAAATTAAGTTATGTCCCAATACAATATTGTCCAAAACGGGCTTTGAAATAGTGGCTTAGCGTAATTAAATGTTGACATATTAATCTTTAATTAAAAATGTGTAAATTAAACAATATTTTATCATGATTACCTGAACGAAAACCCTCTTTAATGTGTGTTTAATAATAGAGACATTTGAGGGGGAAAACTTATAAATTTAGGAGACAAATAAAGTAAATTGTGGTCTTATTATGTAGCACAATTTTTTTGGGACATTTGTCCATTTCAACGTACTGGCTCCTCCCCGATCGTAGGCCGAAAAGAGCTGCATCAACTCAGCATGTCTTTCATTTAAATAGAATATAAGAGAGAGAAGAACGAATGAATGAAAAAATGGCGGACAAAAAATTAATTAAAGACAACAATTATTAGTGTTAAGAAGAAAATTAGCACGGGTCTTAGATTCACAATATTATAAGTTTGCTCAATATTATTATTTAAGAAATATTAGGATTGTCAAAATATTAAATAGAAAAGTAAGAGTATGAATTAAAATTGCGGCATCCAAACTTCTATAGTTTTCTTTTAAAAAAATAAATGTTTAATAATTATAAAAAATTATTTTTTATTGTCAAAAAATATACATGTTTAGATTATATTATTTTGTTTAAAATTATGGCCGTTATTTAACCTAAAATATCATTATACTTATAAGGGCACCTGGACACCACTATATATTGTATATGCAATGATAAGGATGGGAAGATCTTGCCATGATGAGACTTTACGAAAGGTGAGAACGATTGGGAACAACCTTATCAATGATACTAAGCATTTATATATATATATTTCAATTTCAGAGTTCTTCAGACCAATATTCTATTTTTTCAAAAAGAAAAATATGATTTTTCGTACAAAAAAATGGCATTACCCAAGTCATACTTTCAATTTTCTTTCTGGTCTCATCAGTTTTTTTCTCAAGTTTTTTAAAACTTAGAGGACCATTTTGAAATGATTCAAAATGTTAGGTGTGTGTGTGTTGGTGGGACTGGTTCTTATAGGAACACAAGAAGAAGAGATCAAGAAGAAAGTAATGCACAATGTTTTAGCTTTAAGACGTGGTCAACACTTTCCTTTAAACTTAATTTATCTACACCTATCTTACAGGATAAATTCGATGGGCAAATTTCCTATAGAATACAATGAAGACCCTTGAGTACGAAGTGTACTCCCAACACTCAAACCAAGACAACAATTGTTGGCGGAAGCATGTTATGGCCACCGGGGTCTTGGCCTCAAATGACCTCCTCTTATCTTATATATATATATTTATATATATATTTATCATATAATATCTTATTTTAGCCAATAATTTAGCCACAACTAAGTATTTTATTCTACGTGTTTTACTCTTTCTAATAAGGGTAATATTGCGTTGATTAGCGAAAATTTTGGGTTATGATTTTAGAAGAGTCTTGAGTTTTGACAATAGATGATCATAGATATTTAGATAATGATTAATGGCTAATTTTAATTGGTTTGGATTTATTATTTGGTTATCTTAAGATTTTATAATGAATTCCTCTTTAAAAAATAGATTATAATATGTTATTTGCTTAGCTGAAATTGAATCAGATCTTTATGTTTTTTAAAATATTTTTTGGGGTTCATATTATATTTCTTTTATTTTCTCTAATTATTTTGTTTTGAGGTAGATTGAATACGTATTTAAGTGTTAATTTTATTAAATTTCATTATACATATAACTATTATGATTGTATTTGTGATATATTCAGGATAATGTTTGGTTCATTTCTCATTGATCTGCAAGAGGAAAGTAAAATTTTTGTTTGAAATACGTATTGAAAATGTTATCATTTTATATATTGTTTTAATTTATAATTTTTGGTTATTATTTATTTATATTTTAATGTTATGCGATATTATTTGATAAATAGTTCAATACGTTTGTTTTTTGGCCCAGGCTAAAAATATTTTCTGGTTCCGCCACTAACAACAATGGCTTTTATAATGTGACAATTTGACTTTATCTTTGTGCGCACTCAAAGACAAAGCAATGAGTTTGAGCTCTTATTGCTGTGTGGTATGATGTCTGATGTGTAAATGTACTGATGGTGGTGGGTATTTATAAATCATGAAGTGGTACTTTTAAGTGATGTCTTTAACACCTATTCAATTAAAAGTCATAACAATTTATTAGATTCATGAATCACATATATTGATTCATGAATAGACATATGAAAAGCGCTATACCAAGTGATGATTACCACACATGTCTTTAGGAACTATAAAGACATAACATTGGTAACTCTTAGGACCCGTTTGTTACAGCGAAAGTGCCGGATGGAAAGGGAAGATAAGAGAGTTCCGAGGAAAAAAAACGTGTTTGGTTGTCTCATCTTCTATCGTCTAAAATTCTTGCGACTGCAAATCTTCTATCAACCATTAGAAGATGCTTTCCATCTGAAAGAGGCAGGAATGTTGAAATCTTCCCGGGAGAGGCAATTAATGGGACGGAAAAGCCCCTGTAAAGAAACCAGCTTATAACACCTACGACGCGAGAATGAGGATTTGCGACAAGGACGAGTCAAGGCCGCTTTAAACGACGAAAGGACGAGTTTAAGGAAGGGGTGACGATTCTCGAATCCAGGTAAGTCGAAATGGGTGTTGATTTTGTGTGAAATTTTGTCCGATGGTTTATGTTACTGTACCTACGTCTTGCAAATTTTCGAAAATTTGGTTTATGTTAGTTACTCTACCTACTTCTTGCAAATTCTTGAAAATTTGGTTTATGTTACTGTACTTGCTTTTTTGTAACAAACAAACATAGCATAAGCTTGGTTGTTGTCAAGTATTGAATTTTGGACTTACTTTCGTTCTGCTGTTCTGATATGAAATTATGTAGAAGTTTTGTCACTGTCAAAATTTTGGTTCTATCGCGTTCGTTTTTTAGTTACTTACGTTCGAACGTATTTCTAAAGTTCGAACGTCTTATTTTTGGTTGATTTTTTTTTCAACACATCGTTTGCTAACGTTCGATTGGTACTATGCATTTCACAGCAACCAATGATCCTGGTATGCATATGATGTCAACCCGAGATAGGGAAACCGAACTTGCGGCAAAAAGGAGATAACTTGTTCATGGAGCTACCGCAACTTGAGGAGTTGACTTGGAATCGAGAAAACACCGCACATATAAAGATCCTCGCGTCGACAAACTCCCGACCGCATTTGGAAAGATGCCTCCACAAATTAGGCATTCATGGATCCTTACCTTGTCAATCGCAAGAAAACTATGAGACCTGTACATAGTAGTGAAGTCTTATAGGGTGGAGTACATAGGTGGCCTTTTTTTGATTGGCCACGGGTAATTCAGATGTGTCAGTCATTTTTGGACACTAATCTGTCTTCTGTATATGCATTAACGTACACGCATCAGTTCATATATTTGTTTTTTATAGGCCAGGGTTATATGCATTAGCGTAAACTTTGGACCATGTTCAATTAGGTTCAGGAAAAACTGAACATGGCATAAAGTTTGTGTGTAGTCCTCTGTTAAGGTTGAATTTTGTCATTGTATTGTCATTCAGGCCATTTGTACTTTGGCTGGTGCACGCTACGAACTCACAATATTTTCAATGTATACAAGTGGCCGGTTAATAGCTACTACAATATGCTTTTTTTACTATTTCGGAATTTGTTCACTGACTATTACTATACCTGCTTCTTGTAACAAACAAGCATAGCAGAAGTTTGGTTTCACTTACTATTACTGTATCTACTTCTCCTGTTGTCATTCACTATGGAATATGTACAAGTATGACTATTTTGTTGGGATCCGTACACGCAGCGGAATTTAAAAAAAAAAAAACTTTACGAATCCCTTCTGAGGATCGCTCAACCACGTTTAAATCAAGGTTATAAGAATCAATCATACCTACGGCAACCGGTCCGCGTCTCGTTCTATTTGAACCGTGGGCTACCTTCTCGATCAACCAGAGCAGACTCTACGAATCTTCTCCCTCTACCGATCCACACGAATGCCTCTTCGAACACGGATGGCAGCGTGCTAGCGCCTTCAGTATTCTTGCGTCTCTACTTTTTCTCTCTAGGGTTTCTCGTGGCTTTTCTAATTTATCCGTCTCTTTAATACGACTAGATCAATATCTATTATAGGGTTTCTAAAACCTTAATAAGCCGTATTAAAATATTTAAAATTAATCCAATCAATTTTGAAATTCGAATTTCAATTAAAATAATATATTAATTCAATCTATCAAATAGATCTAATCTAATATATTTATTTAATTCGAATTATAAGCCTACATATTTAATTTATCTTTATAAACTAAATATGATATATGATTTCTTTTTATTTAATTAAATATGAGATACTATATCTCAATTCGAAATTTAAATATGAGATACAATACCTCAATTTATTATAGTTATTTAATTTATCAAATAAATTAAATACTATATATAATATTATTATTATCTATAAATAATATCATTATTAATTTCAAATTTAATAAATAAATATATATATATATATATATTCATCCTAGATTAAATACAGTATTCATTAAATCTTAGACATATCTAAGATTCAATGAATCCTGACACTTTTGCTCGTGTTGGGCTATTCTTGCGTGCGACCTCGCAGCCCACACGAGATTGGCAAGGGCCAATATCGTACCAGCCCACAAGTCGCAAGCGCCTCTAGCAAGACATTGCAACTACCCAATTCATATGGGGATCGATGATACGATACAACCTATCGTATAACCATGTCACGTTCCTTTTGTCACGCGATAATTTGGTCAAGGATGAGGCATGGATAATGTCAACTTCCTGTTGTTGACCATTACTTTCTCGATTCTTGAGTAGTTTAACAATTGAAATGGAAACTCTTTTCCATCATAGTATGGCCATACATTTCTCAGACTCACTCATCGAGGACCCAAAGATATCTCTCTACAAATGTGAGGGACAAATTCCATCTTGACCATTCACATTCCTCCCGCATGAAAACCACCGATCCCGATCCAAGGCTTTATCATCACCCGGTCAAAGGTGACTTTTGACTAGGTCAAAGATCAGCGACTCATCATGTAGGAATCCATGATGATCTCAGGTCAAAGGGCGTTGTGACGCGGTTATACATAAGAAAAGCTTATGACTTAATCCATGCAGCTTTCTCATAGTGGGTCGGTCCAGCACCTTGTACTCCTACAAGTGCCCATGACATACCTCATCAAAGTCATACTGATCTTATTTCATCTTCGCTCCCACGTAGATGACCGACCAGGGACATTTAGGATAATCTATAAGATATATCCAGGGATACAGTTATCACTATAAACATGCAAATTAAATGATAACTAAATGGAGATGACTTGCCCCTAGGGCACAATTTCCAACAGACTCCCACTTGCACTAGGTGCAATCATCAATTACTCTAATTCCCATTGCCCTAACATGACGCTCATGTTTTGCTTGTGTAAGCGGCTTAGTAAGAGGATCAGCATCATTGTCTTCTCCTGGTACTTTGCATATTTTTATATCACCTCTATCATTGATTTCACTGATAAGATGAAATCGAATGAGTATATGCTTGGTCCTTGATGTGACCTAGGCTCCTTGGTCTGGGCAATAGCGCCGCTATTGTCACAGAACAAGTCTATTGGATTTGAGATGGTAGGAACCACCCCAAGTTCATTAATGAACTTTCTAATCCAAAAGTCCTCCTTAGCTGCATCCGATGCTGCTACATACTCAGCTTCTATCGCAGAATCAGCTACAGTGCTCTGCTTGGAGCACTTCTAGCTTACCACACCACCATTCAAAAGGAATACATATCCAAATTGCAATCTTGGATCATCTTGGTTAGTTTGGAAACTCGCATCTATGTAACCAGTCACACAGAGCTCATCTTCCAAAACACCATATACCAAGAATAAGTCCTTAGTCCCTCTTAAGTACTTTAGAATATTCTTGACAACAGTCCAGTGACCCTCACCGAGATCTTGTTGATATCTACTGGTCATACTTAAGGAAAATGACACATCCGGTCGAGTACATAACATGTCATACATGAAAGATCCAATAGCGGAGGCATATGGAATCTTACTCATGCGGTCTCTTTGATCTAGTGTACTAGGACACAGATCCTTACTAAGATGAATGCCATGAGACATGGGCATGTAACCCATTTTAGAATCCTGCATACTGAATCTATGCAGTATCTTGTCTATGTATATGCTCTGACTTAGGCCTATCAGCCTCTTGGATCTATCTCTATAGATCCTAATCCCTAGGATATAAGTGGCTTCGCCTAAATCTTTCATTGAGAAAGACTTTCCTAACCAAGACTTGACACTCTGCAAGGTAGGAATGTCATTCCCAATGAATAGGATGTCATCAACATAAAGCACTAGAAATACAACTGTGTTCTCACTAACCTTCTTGTAAACACAAGGTCCATCGATGTTTTGAGTGAATTCAAACTCTTTGACTATTTCATCAAAACGACGATTCCAGCTCCGAGATGCGTGCTTCAATCCATAAATGGATCTTTGAAGCTTGCAAACTTTTACCAGAGTCCTCTGGACACACAAAGCCCTCAGGTTGTTTCATGTACACATCCTTAAGGAGCATTCCGTTAAGGAAGACAATTTTGACGTCCATCTGCCATATTTCATAGTCATAATATGATGCAATGGCAAGAAAGATTCTGATTGATTTGGCCATTGTAACTGGGGAAAAGGTTTCATCATAGTCCACACCATGAGTTTGAGTGAATCCTTTTGCAACCAGTCGTGCCTTGAAGATATTTACTTTGTCATCCATGTCAGTTTTCTCCTTGAAAACCCACTTGCACCCAACGGTTTTTATACCTTCAGGTGGATCGCCTAAGGTCCATACCTTATTGTCGTACATGGATTGCATTTCAGACTTCATGGCATTAAGCCATCTTTCGGAGTTTGGTCCCACCATGGCTTCTCGATAAGTAGTTGGCTCATTCTGCTCAATGAACAAAACATCACGACTTCCAATAATCAGAAATCCATATCTCTGAGGCTGTAGCCGTGATCTATCGGACCTTCATGGGCCTTGTGTTACTTGAGTAGGCTCATCAACATGTTGTGAGTCTTCTCCGTTATCCATTTGTGGTTCTACGTTGTCTTGTGACTCTCGAACTTCTTCGAGGTTCACTTTACTCCCACTGGTTCTTTTAGAGATAAACTCTTTTTCCAAAAAGATACCATTCCGAATAACAAACACTTTGTGATTGGTGGGATTGTAGACATAGTATCCTTTAGTTTCCTTAGGATACCCCACAAAAAGGCATTTTGAGGATCTCGATGATAATTCATCGGAGGCTTGCTTTTTAACGTAAACCTCACATCCCCAAATTTTAAGAAATGACAAACTGGGTTTCTTTCCAGTCCATATCTCATATGGTGTCTTTTCAACTGCCTTTGACGGAACACGATTTAGTGTGAACACAGCTGTTTCTAGGGCATGGCCCCAAAAAGAAGGTGGAAGATCTATTTGACTCATCATAGATCGAACCATATCTAATAGAGTTTGATTCCACCGTTCAGAAACACCATTCCATTGAGGTGTTCCTAGAGGAGTAAGTTGTGAGATGATCCCACAACTCCTAAGATGGTCAATGAACTCTTGGCTCAAATATTCACCACCTCAATCGGATCGAAGGGCTTTAATTGTTTTGCCAAGTTGATTTTGCACTTCATTTTGAAATATTTTGAACGTTTCAAAAGATTCAGACTTATATTTCATTAGATAGATATAACCATATCTACTAAAATCGTCTATAAATGTAATGAAGTACAAATGACCTCCTCTCGCGTAAATATTCATTGGTCCACAGACATCGCATGGATGAGGCCCAATAAATCGGTGGCCCTATCACTACGCCTAGTAAAAGGTGCCTTTGTCATCTTTCCCAATAAACAAGACTCACATGTATCAAATGATTCAAAATCAAATGAGTTAAGAAATCCATCTTTATAGAGTTTCGAAATGCGTTTCTCATTTATATGGCCTAGACGACAGTGCCATAGGTAAGTCGGATTCAAATCATTTGACTTGATCCTTTTGGTAGTTTATGTCATAGATATGTCCATTCATTTTTCTACCGTCCTGAGACCCTACACATTTATACAAATGTGAGAACCACATGCAGATCTAATACACATGTTGAGGAAGTAGAGAAGTGAATATCTATGACATAGATACCTGAAGCGATAGCCCCGCTATCCTTCTTGTTCTTTTTCAGATCTTCGATGTAGAGTCTGCAATTCTTCTTCCAATGACCAAGTTCATTGCAGAAGAAGCGGACCCCAACCTTCTGAGGTTTTGCCTTCTTGGCTGCATGCTTAGATTTAGGCTTGTTTGACTCATTGGTCTTACCAGCTGAGCTTTTACCCTTTCTTTTGCCCTTGCCTTTCTTTTCATACCCTTTCTTTTCTGAATGGATAAAATAGTGTTGGGCCTATTTTTAAGGCTCTGGTCAGCAGTTTTGAGCATCTCATGTAGTTCAGAAATTGATTTCTCCATGTTGAACATGTTATAGTTCATGACAAACTGGTCATAACTATTTGGGAGTGCGTTCAAGATCATATCCGTAGCTAACTCCCGGCTCATGGGAAATTCAAGCCTCTCAAGGTGATCAATGTAGCCTTTCATGTTCAACAACACGAGGACTAACCGATGCACCTTCACCATCTCCAGAATATAAGGCCTTTGTGGTCTCATACCTCTCTTGCCTTGCCTGTTACTGGAACATTTCCATAGGATGAACAATAATCTCAGAGGCCTCCATATGTTCTAGATCTCTATCGAAGTCTGGAAACATAGTGGCAAGCATCAGGCATCCTGCATCCATAGAGTCATCCTTATGCTTCGTACAAGCATCAGTTTGAGCTCTTGGATCAGTAGCTGCAGGCTCGTAAGGAATGGGTTGATTGATGAGATACTCCTTTCTTTCGTACTTGGGATCAACGCTTAAGTTCCCAAACATGTCAATAAAGTTTGTCTCATCGAGTTCGTCCCTCTCAAGGACGGATCGCATTGATGGTGTTGCGTTGTTACTATTGCTAGTCTACATAATTCTACAATTAAAAGATATGCAAAGTTTAATTAATAAACTCTCACTGAATTAAGAACCCTCATTATAATTAGTGGGCTAAGATCCATATTTGGCTTAAATTTAAGTCCGCTTTGGCAGGACGCTTAAAATCAAGTTATTTAGGTAGGCAAGCTCTTTGCCAATTACATCACATGTAACTCTTAGATCTTTATGGGATTTGATCATCATATGATCTGGCATGTTTAATCCCATCTAATGCCTTGAGATCCAAAACCGTTTTGATAATCTCAATTAAGTCAAGACAATAATAAATATTGAGTATCACCATTACTCACTCTTGTCTCACCAAGATAACTCAAGTGCATCCACTTTGGTGGAACATACAAATGGGTGATCTAGGTTTTGACAAATATTCATTTATTGATGGCATTATGACTTATGATTTTATTTAGAGGGTATATTTGGTATAGTCTAATTAATCCTATTAATTCTACCTATATGAATGCAATCACAATTGTATGTCATATAAAATCTAAATTAATCATAGGTGATCCAATCAAATCTTAATTAAAATTCTAAATTAATCATGAGTGATCTAATTAAATCATAATTAAAATTCTAAATTAATTATGAGTGATCTAATCAAATCATAATTAAAACTCAAAATTTATTATGAGTGATCTAATCAAATTATAATTAAAACTCAAAATTAATCACGCAGTGATCAAATCAAGACATAATTAAAAATAAGCGTGACACAATATGGCTCTCCTAACCTAGAATCCTCTCAAGCCAATGAGTGGACTTCTCTAAATAAGAAAAGAGAAATACATAAGAGAAACCTCGTTTAACATACGAGGGAGTGGGATGAGAAGAGAATGTACATCAAGAATATTTAGAGAGAGGCATGGCACGCAGCCATATTTAAAATTTACAACACTTGTAAAACTCTAGAGCCATGTTGTTCACCATACCCAAACAAAATTTGAAAGGTAAATCACAATATATGTTAATTCATATATTATGAAATAAAATATTATGATTAAAATTATAGAGTTTAAATTCTCTAATTTAAACTATATTATATATTCTATAATATAATACAATATCATGATTTAAATTCTCTAATTTCTATTATATTGTATAATATAATATCATGATTTAGATTCTCGCTTACGAACAATCGCCCCCCCTACGGCAGTCCCGCTAGCCTTAGCGGGCGGGGGTCAAGGGGCAGCGCCCGAGCTTTTGAAAACATCAAATTGTTTTGGAAAGATTGTTTCATAAAATTAAAACTTCTGTTTAAAACAAGTTCAAAAACAAAACCCCAAAACACTAACGTGTTCAAACGTGTCCAACAAACGTTCAATCAGCGTCGTCCAACGTTTCTTAAATGTCCGAACGTGTTCGACCCCTGCATAACTGACGTTCCCAAGTGTGAGCGACGTCTGAACGTTTCAAACCATCATCCGACCCCAGCATGGTCAAGTCCGATCTGATCAGCGTTTTCGAACTATTCAGAACGTGATTGTGATCGAACGTAACCGTGCTTCAGAACGTTGTGCGATCTGAACTCTTTAGAACTTCACGGATCTGAACGTGATCTCTGATCTGAACGGTTCAGATCCTCACGAAACAACCACAAAATCTGATCTGAACTATTCAGAAAGGGGCGTAATGTCCGACTAGCTATCCGTGGAAACCTTAACGCGAACTATCATATTCAAACGCATAAAAGAATTCCGTTTTAGCATACATATATACATCACATGTATTTGCATATAGAAAACTCAATCTAAACGCTCGGTTGATCTGGCTCTGATGCCACTGTTGGGATCCGTACACGCAGCGGAATTAAAAATTTTACGAATCCCATCTGAGGATCACTCAACAGCGTTTAGATCAAGGTTCGTTCAAGAAATCAGAATCATACCCACGGCAAACTGGTCTGCGTCTCGTTCTATTTGAACTGATGGGCTACCTTCTCGATCAACCAGGAGGAGACTCTACGAATCTTCTCCCTTTACCGGTATCCACACGAACAGCCTTCGAACACGGATGGCAGCATGCTAGCGCCTTCAGTATTCTTGCGTCTCTACTTTTTCTCTCTAGGGTTTCTCGTGGCTTTTCTAATTCATCGATCTCTTTAATACGACTAGATCAATATCTATTATAGGGTTTCTAAACATTAATAAGCCGTATTAAAATATTCAAAATTAATCCAATCAATTTTGAAATTCGAATTTCAATTAAAATAATATATTAATTAAATATATCAAATAGATCTAATCTAATATATTTATTTAATCCGAATTATAAGCCTACATATTTAATTTATCTTTATAAATTAAATATGAGATATGATTTCTTTTTATTTAATTAAATATGAGATACTATATCTTTATTCAAAATTTAAATATGAGATACAATACCTCAATTTATTATAGTTATTTAATTTATCAAATAAATTAAATACTATATATAATAATATTATTATCTATAAATAATATCATTATTAATTTCGAATTTAATAATTATATATATATATATATATATTCATCCTAGATTAAATACAATATTCATTAAATCTTAGACATATCTAAGATTCAATGAATCTGACACTTTTGCTCGTGTTGGCTATTCTTGTGTGCGATCAAGAGCCCACACGAGATTGGTAGTCGGCCAATATTGTACCAGCCCACAAGTCACAAGCGGCCTCTAGCAAGACATTGCAACTACCCAATTCATATGGGGATCGATGATACGATACAGCCTATCATATAACCATGTCACGTCCCTTTTGTCACACGATAATTTGGTCAAGGATGAGGCATGGATAATGTCAACTTCCTGTTGTTGACCATTACTTTCTTGATTCTTGAGTGATCTAACAATTGAAATGGAAACTATTTTCCATCATAGTATGGCCATACATTTCTCAGACTCACTCATCGAGGGGCCCAGTATTATCTCTTTACAAATGTGAGGGACAAATTCCATCTTGACCATTCACATTCCTCTGCATGAAAAACACTGATCCCGATCCAAGGCTTTATCATCACCCGGTCAAAGGTGACTTTTGACTAGGTCAAAGATCAGCGACTCATCATGTAGGAATCCATGATGATCTCAGGTCAAAGGGCGTTGTGACGCGGTTATACATGAGAAAAGCTTATGACTTAATCCATGTAGCTTTCTCATAGTGGGTGGTCCAAGACCTTGTACTCCTACAGTGCCCATAACTTTGATTCGTATCTCCATACCTCATCAAAGTCATATCGGTCTTATTTCATCTTCGCTCCCACGTATGACCGACCAGGGACATTTAGGATAATCTATAAGATATATCCAGGGATATAGTTATCACTATAAACATGCAAATTAAATTATAACTAAATGGAGATGACTTGCCCCTAGGGCATAATTTCCAACATATTTGACATTGATCACATTGTCAAGGGTAATGTCACATAATCTGATTCAGCAGCGTGCATACTGTCAAATTTTTCGTTCGAACGTGTAATTACCACAATCTATTACATTCGAACGTTCACATTTAGTTTGAACGTAATATGGTCACAGTTGACAGAGATTTGCCGTGATCTCCCAAAATAACTATATTAGAAAAGGATTTGCAGTATAATGTAACCTGGGTCGTTTCCCAACGAATTCACAGTCGGTTTAAATCAGTAACAGTGAAACAGAACAGTAACAAATTGGGGGTTTTTTGATTCAAAAGAGATTAAAAACTAAAATATGCAGAAATAGAATGAAATATGCAAAAACATATTAACAACGATCAATCGATTAAAAACGATTAACCCACTGAGATTCCATAACCTTCATCGACAAAAAGATAATAACCGAACTTGTGAATGATTCTCGACAAATCAAAATCTCGCATTTGTCCAGATATTCCCTCGACTAGACGATCGTCTAGCATTTGATCGAACACGTGGCGAGCTCGCTGTGCGATCACATAACGCTCTCTCAGAACCCGGTCCGACCTATGTCCTTGGGATATATATCTAGGTATTAAATCTAATACCTAATCCGTAATTATAATCGGATCGATTAAAATAAACAAACAAATTACGTTACCGATTGAAGCGCGTGTCCTCCGGATTCGTGGAATCCTCAATCCATGGGTCAATCACGTAAGCCTAGCCTATCATAGCTATGCAGAACGAAAATGGGAAAGAGATGAAGAAGTTCATCATGAACACAAAGAACACGATGAACGGATGATAAACAGTTGAGAGAAAATGAAACTTCGTATTTTAATCCAAAACCGAGTAAAAACGTGAATGAAAAATCTGTTTGTGGCTGCTGCCTCACTTAACCTAAAATGGAAAAACGAAATGGGGCTCCAATCCACAATTCAAACCCAAAACAAAAAATAATAAAAAATGGGCTTTAATTACAAATTCGAGCCCAAATAAAAATCCGACTTTGGCTCCAAAATCGACGTCCTCTTGTTCGAATTTGCCCTTCATGTCTTCATAACAATTGTAACTCTCTGAATCATCTAAAATATGAAACAAAAATGAGGCAAATCCGATATCTCGGTTCAAGAGTTATGGTAGGAATAGTGAAGCAATGTAAAACTTGAATTTTATTATTAAAAATGGCTAAAATATAATCAAAGGCCCAAAGCCCAAATAAGTATAAAAGCCATTATTTATTAACTAAAGAGTCCTAAATTATTAATCAAGAGATAAAAAGAAGTGTATGAAATATTCAATTATCAATGGTCACAGTTGACCCCTGGGTAACGCAATCTGCTAGTTTTTACATTTGAACGAAGTAAATTTGTTCGAACGTTCGGACAAAGATCAAAACCTGATGTATCATTAATTAATGACAAAATAAAATGTCTTTCCAAAACGTTTGTACTCCTCCATCATCTCCATTACTTCTCTAACATGACGACCACACCCTCCTGCTATGTGCATTATTCATGCCTCATTCATCATCTTTAGGTTTGAACTATCTAGCTCTGCAATATATCAAAACTTTGCTGGCACAAGTGCGTAATAACTTCAATGAGGGACAATCAATTTATATTCAAGTTCATTTTGAAGTTGTAAGCTTTTAAGGTCTCCATTGTGTGTATAAGGCATTAGTGCCTAGTTACAATATTTAAAGTTCAATTACTTGTTCATGTCCTACATTGTTGAACAGAGGACATTCTCATATGTGGCCCTCTCATGTCAATGTTCGTGTTTCTTTTTATAAAGCATTTGAGAAGGCCAAATTGCTTCCTTCCATTACCTTTCACCATACAAAGAACGTGTTATAATTTGGTTTACTTTTTATGTGTGATGCCTTGTGGTGTTCTTTTGTATGTAGTTTCTATAATTTTTATGCAAAAGCATTAGAGAAAGGCAATTTCCTTTCTTTCCTTTCAAAGATACGAGCACATGGTATCATTTATGTTCATCAAATATGTCACTTCATCTATGGTGCTGTCTTTTCCAACCTTGTCTTTTGTTTTAAGCAAAATTTGAAAAAGCCAAAATCCTTCATTCTTCTTCCTTTCACATCGTAGCTGGTTTGATACATTCGCAGCTGGTTTTTTTCCCTGTTCCTCTTCTCAATTCCTTACATGTCCGTCGTCGTTGTCACCTCTAGAAGCTAGTCACCGACGCAATTTCATATCCCTGCGACGTCTACTTTAACTTCATATCTCTTCGATCACGCAAGTTCGTAGGGTTCATGTTTGTGCACTGTTCAAAAGTAAATAATCAATTAGAAAAATTATTTTTTTCCTTTTTTTAACTTTAGGGGCATTGTGGGAATTTCATCTAATCTTCTCACTTAACCAACACCCAATTCTTCATACCAAACGTTTTTATTTTCCCTCAACTTAGTTCCTTTCCCTAGTATACCAAACATGTTACATTTTTAAACTTCCCTCATAATCTTCCTTTCCTTTCCTTTCCTTTCACTTCCATTCCTTTCATTTCCTTTCTCAAATCTTCCCTGTAACAAACAGGGCCTTAATGTTATAACTCCTTATACAATTTTTCATATAAATCCCTTAATTTATACTCCTTCCGATCATAATTATAAGATCAAGTTTCTAGTACAAATTACACTATAAACTTGGTCCTATAATTAGGACAGGAGATAATAATTTATAAGAACATAACTTTAAAAAAAAAAATCCTTTTATTTTAAAATATTCCAATAGTGTATGTCTATATTAACGTTAATCCAACATTCACATTCATTGTGACTCACAACAATCCCTTTTGCTTTTCATCATGTTTTTTAGGTTCTTCACCAACTAAAAGCTCTTCACCAAACCCTAAACCTTTGGGTTTAAGAATAATCATATCCTTGAAAAATTGATTAATTTGCACATAACGTAACTTACGCAAACACATTACATATTCCTTTTTAATTTTTTTTTGTTTTCTCTCTCTTAATTGTAATACTACTACAATAGAAGATGATGATAAATTTCTGACCGTATCATTTAGACGAGCTGTGAATGTTAAGTAAGTGGTATTTGAAAAGATCCTTATCTTTCTGAATTGAAAATTTCAACATATATAAATTACTACTGTTATGGACTAGCATATTGGGCCCAGTTGTTATGCGGCCTAGCAGGGACAACTGTTTCTAGAAGCTCTCCATAATCAAGTAAAACACTAATTAGCCTATAATCAAGGCTATAATCATAGAAAGTACAGGTAGTGGAGCAGACACTCGGGCCTGGAGGCGCACAGAGCCCAAGGACCAAAATCCTAGAGGTAATCTCTATAAATAGGAGGCTAACCTAACAAATGCACACTTTCTATTCATCTATTCTACAATTCAATCTCACTATACACACACCCCACCCCCTTTTGGCTAAGCATCATACTCGTGTTACACGGTGATCATCTTCGTTATCTATTCATATATATATATATATATATATCCCGAAGAGTACCCTTGATCCTATATAGACAATCCACTAATCCATTGAAGTTAGACATCTGTGTTCTACAACAGAAAAATACATGGCGGGAATGTACGAATCCAGAATCCGGATTAAAAGATGCAAACATAATCCCGGCCGTCATGAAAATAAGCGAATTTTTGTGATGAAATCGACCCGGCATGCATGCCCCGGGGCAAGTCGAAAGCAAATCTGAGTTCGATGAGACTTGGAGAGCAATTGGATGGAAATCAAGAAAATCAAGTTGAGCGACTCGGAGGCAAAATTAGGGGTAGGCAGTCGATACATCCCTAAGCTCGCAGGCCCGAACTATCAATGGGCAAAAATCATTATGGACTAGCATATTATTGGGCCCGGTTGTTATGCGGCCCAACAGGGACAACTATTTCTAGAAACTCTCCATAATCAAGTAAAACACTAATTAGCCTATAATCAAGGCTATAATCATGGAAAGTACAGGTAGTGGAGCAGACACTCGGGCCTGGAGGCGCACAGAGCCCAAGGACCGAAACCCTAGAGGTAATCTCTATAAATAGAAAGCTAACCTAACAGGTGCACACTCTCTATTCATCTATTCTACAATTCAGTCTCACTGTGCACACACCCTACCCCCTTTTGGCTAAGCACCATACTCATGTTGCACGGTGATCATTTGATATTCTTCGGTGTCTTCCTCATAGACATCCTAGAATCATCTTATTCTCTTCGGTATCTATTCATATATATATCCCACAGACATTGGCGGACCCAAGTGTTGGGTCGGGAGGGCAAGTGCCCCCCCTTAAATTTGAGTTGTTTTTTTTAATAAAAAAAAAATTAATACATTTTGAATGATTACCCATCCTTAAATTAAGTGTCCACTTTTAATACATCAAGATTGCACTTCATAATTGGATGGGGATGAATGGTTGAATGATTGTTTAGTGCCTTATATTGAAAAACATGTATTTGATAACATTGATAATAAGACAATTATGATAGATTTCAAAAAATAAGGCCTAGAAGAATGACATTTTAATTTTTTTTATTGTAATATACTTTTGTTGTTAAAATATATGTACTTGAACTTATTGAGTACCCACCCTTCATTATAATTTATGTAATCGCATTTATTTCTAACAGTACTTAGCCTTGTTTTTCTAAATGACAGGTTTGTCAAATAATTGCTTCTCTTATTACATCATCAATATTCACTTGATTTCATAAATATTTTTTTGATATATTTTTTTTCTTGTTTATATTCTTTTTGTTTTTTAATACATTTAAAAATTTCCTTTAAAAAATTCGAGGGCGCAACCCCCAAATTAAATATTCCCGCCAATTGTGCCCCCTTCTGTAATTTTCTGGGTCCACCCCTGATCCCAGAGTACCCTTGATCCTATATAGATAATCCACTAGTCCATTGAGGCTAAACATCTGTGTTCTATAACAGAACAACTACCAAAACTAAACTTACATCCCAAACCTTAAAGTTAGAAGCTGACTCTATATATATATACTATGATTCGAATTTCATTTGAATCTCCAATAAAAATATTGAGTCTCATTATTTGATCATCTGTAAAGGAAATTACATCAGTAGGAATATAAGTTGAAACATCTCCTGATTGGGTAAGAGTGAATTGACACTAGCAATTTACCTGGAGAATATCAAAATAAATGTTTGTTATAGTGAAAGACATGGGTTCGAGTTTTGTGGTTCATATGAGAAATTTATTGACAGATAATAATGTAAATTAAAGCACACAAAAATATTATTTATGATATCATGAAATTTCTTTTGATTTAGAGTTTCAAAATAATCGGTCTTCGAGAGTGTGATGTGTAGACAAAGTAGGCAACAAGTAGCTAAGTTTTAGCTTACTATTGTTGGCTATATATAGTTTAGGGTTTACCAATTCTGATTCGAGTCTTTATAATGTACGGACGACTACAAAAGAAGGCTACAAACAACTTCGCTGTCGCCTACTTCCTAGTTCCTTGTCATTTTTTAAGGAGTCTCTTCCTACAACGTCCACAAATCAACGTGAAAAGTCCTGCGTGATCAACACAGAAAGTTTTGTTTCTTCATTTGACGGTGGCTTCGACTATAAGAGTTGGGATCAAGTGGATTTGTATTTGTATGAGTAAAATTTTGAGAGAGATGTGTTTCTGAGCTGAAATTGAGTATTGACTGTGAGTTTATTCAATAGTGCAAGAGCGTCGTCTCCTATATTCAACACAAATCATACTCGAATCTCCAGGAACATACTAGTAATTTAATAAAGCAAATTCAGAAGATCGGTTGGTGGTTAAGTTTCTAACCATGAAGTGTAAGTATTTCTTTTTTTTACCCAATCTTTCATTGTGTGTGAAGAATATGACCAGGCTTATGGATAATTAGTATGTAATTGAGGGAGACAATGAGGGATGGAATATCTGAAATTATGAACCTATAAAGCCACCTAACAAGATGAATGAATCCTACGCTATTGGTTGTGGCAAAATTGTTTGATATATATATTGGGGAAATTGAGAGGCGCATTAGGTTCAAAACACTCATATTATTCCCCATGCATGCATCTTCATTCTTTTTTACCCTCAATTAATGAATTTTTTTCTTCAATTTGTTCTCCTCCTTTTGTCCCTTTCCATACTCTCTAATATTTAATCATATAACTAACATCAATCAATCCAAAGGGGGAAAAAATATATAGGTAAAAGTTCTTGTAGACACCTCTCCAAGCCAAATTGCTTTTTTTTCCCCCACTTGTTTTATTATGAATTCGATCAATTACTAAACTCCTTTATCAGAGGTGATGAATGATGAATGATGAATGATGAATGATGAAAGATGTACAATTTCTTTTGTTTCTGGTTTTTTTCCCCTCAGTGAATGATAAATATTCATTTTACATTAAAAAGAATTACTAAAATCCTTAGAAGATGGAGCCACCCAAGCTTCCAAATTTGGTGCCCTTCATATAAGACATATTTACACAATTTGATTGGATTAAGGAAGTTAGTTATTACGACTTGTATTTTCTAAAACATCATAGTTATCTTCCTTAATTCTATCATTTTCTCTCCTTCTAGATTATTTTTTAGAGAATAAAAATATGGATACATTTGGAAAATATTGATTATTATTAGGAAAAAACACTTCTCATGTTGTAGGAGAAATGTTTTCTCATGTTACACACATATGAAATAGTAGGACCCACATATATATATAATTAGCATTATATATATGTGGGTCCTACCATTTCATGTGTGTGTAGGAATCTTCTTCTTCTCATGCAACATGAGAAGTTTAAAGCTCTTATTATTATATGACTTATTTTTAAGACTAACATCAAACACCCCAGATATATCATTAAGGAGGAGTGTGTGTGTGTGTGTATTGCTCTTCTCTGTGTATTGCCCTTCTCTCTCAGTGTATTGCCCAGTACCCTGTCTTCTTCTTCTTCATTCTGATATTGATTATATTCTGGGAATTTACAGGGAGCAATATGATCACGTTATCAGACTTCTACCATGTTATGACTGCGATGGTGCGTACATGGCCATGATTGCAGCATATGGCTCTGTGAAATGGTGGAAGGTCTTCTCGCCGGACCAATGCTCCGGCATCAACAGATTTGTCGCCGTTTTCGCAATTCCTCTGCTTTCTTTCCACTTAATCGCTTCAAACAATCCTTATGAAATGAACTTCACCTTCATCGCTGCCGATACCCTTCAGAAGATCGTCGTTCTCGTTCTTCTCTTTGTATTTACCTTGATAAGCAAAAATGGTTCCTTCAGTCTGTTCTCAGTCACCACCCTCCCAAACACTCTCGTCGTCGGAATTCCTCTGCTTTCAGCCATGTACGGAAAGTTTTGTGGAAGTTTAATGGTACAAATTGTGGTGTTTCAGTCTATCGTTTGGTACAATTTGTTGCTGTTCTTGTTTGAGTACGGAGCAGCAAGATTGATCATCGCAGGGCAATTCCCAGAAACTGCAGACTCAATTGCGTCCATTCATGTGGGTTCTGATGTTGTGTCTTTGGATGGGAAGCAGCCATTGGAAACAGAAACAGAGATCGTAGATGGGAAGCTTCATGTTACTTTGATAAGATCAAATGCTTCTATGTCAGACATTTTTCCCAGAAAGTCTCTGGACTAGTCTCTTTAACCCCACGTCTTTCGAATCTCACAAATGCAGAGAATTACTCTCTGAAATCATCTCGGAACCCAACCCCAAGAGGGTCGAGTTTTAATCCCACTGATTTCGGAGCTTCTGATGTTTATGGCTTTTCGAGTTCAAGACCATCCAATTATGAGGAAGATGGTAAGGCAAGGTTTCATCATGTTGGAACAGGGCATTATCCAGCACCAAAGCCAGGAATGTTTCTAATGCCAAGAGACATAATAATGGTAACGAAAGAGATAACGATCTTCATATGTTTGTTTGGAGTCCAAATGCTTCTTCTCCTCTTTCTGATGTGCTTGGCGGTGAAGGCCATGAATATGGAGCTCATTATCAAAAGGAGCTCAGATCGAATGTTTCTCCGGGAAAAGGTTGCTTCTTTTAATTTCTTTCTTCCTCTAATTACTTCTTCCGTTAAGTAGCTGATTTTTTTTAGACATCAGTATATATTATATATGTGAGACAAATTAGTCAACAGATAAAAAAAAAAAACTTTAAAATAATTTATTTATCTTCCTTAATTTATACGAAAAAAAGAGTCAACTAGTCCTCCAAGATACTTTTCTCCTCAGTCTATAGAGACAAAAAGTGGGACTAGTGCCAACAGTTCATCACGAAAGAAAGGACTAAGCCTCACTATAACATAAGACCTGACTTTTTTTAATAGATCAAGAAAGCTAAATAAATTATTTAACTATATATATATATGATATATCATTAGATAATATATTAGTTTATAAGTCATGCGAATTAATTTGGAGGAAAAAAAAATAAAAATGAATACTTTAAAGTAATTTATTAAACTTTCTTAATATGTCTAAAAAAGTCAATTGACTTTTATATTTAGGATCAATGTGTGTATTACTTTTTTTAATGGATGATTATTAATAATTTGTTCCAGTGGGGAGGGTCATGGAGACAACCAAAAGAAGTTCATAGCAAAGGGCGAAATCAGCTTTGGAAACAGATTAGGCCTTGCTTGGTCCCTTGTTTCATTTAGGTAATTAATTACTAAAAAATCTTAATGACAAGTAAGAATCATACAAATGACAAGTTTCAGTATAAGAAATGACAACACTTCACTTGTCATTGAGATTTTTTAGTAATTAAATCTCTTTCTTAAAACCTTATTGCAATCCCAATTTTGCCCATTTTTTAAAAGAAAATATGGAGCATATTCACACACATACTTGGTCAGGTGGAATATTGAAATGCCAGCGATTATAGAAAAGTCTAAATCCATATTGTCAGATGCAGGACTGGGCATGGCCATGTTCTAAATGGGTCAGTATAAAAACATGCATCCTCATTTGCCCCACTAAATCTCTAATATAGATGAGTTAGATTGATGAAAGAAAGATAGATTATAATGAAAATGAAACAGGATTACAGCTGATGAAGATAATAGCATGTGGGAATGCAAAAGCAGCATTTTGCATTGGCCCTCAGATTCCTGCTGCCTCCATTCTCCTTGGCATCACAGGCCTTCTCTTACGCGTCGCCATTCTTCAGGTCTCTTTTCTTTTTATTTATATTTTTTTTTTGATATATTCTTTTTATTTATATATGTGTGTGCGTGCTATGTACAAATCCCACTAAGTTGTTAGTATTAAAAATTGAGGGAGATTAAATAAGTTAAATAATTTATTTAATTCTAGCATGTGTTACATATCTTTGTGACATACTTATGTGGATCATTATATTATACTCCTCCCTTTTTATTTATATATGTGTGTGTGCGTGCTATGTAAAATTCCCACTAAGTTGTCAGTATTTATAAGAAATAATTTATTTAATTCTAGCATGTGTTACATATCTTTGTGACATACTTACGTGGATCATTATATTATACTCCCTCCAATTCTATTTATAAAAGCTTAATAATTGAATTACGCGGTTTAAAATAGTTAAAAATAATAAATATATTTGAAATAAACTTGTCTTCCAAGTATGCCTTTATTTATGAGAGAAAACTAGAAGAGAGAAATAACGTAAATATTAGTATCTCCACCTTTTAACTAATGCATTACATATAATTAATGAGGGTAATGTTTAAACAAATCTTGTCGGGCTCTTAAAAAATGAAGAAGGCAATTTAAATTTTGAACTCCTATAAAAAAAATAAAAGGGGGTATATCAGTTTATAAGTCAGATAAATTAATTTTAAAAAATTGATATATATAAATACTTTAAAGTAATTTATTTAAGTTTCTTAATCTCTTTAAATTAATCAACTAAGTCTTATATTAAGAATAAGAAAGAATAGCACATATACCTATGATAAGATTTTTACACTTTTGCTCTTGTATATATGCAATCTAATGAGTAAAAAATTCCATAAGTAAGCAACATGGAATGATAAGTACAGTGTAAGAAATAACAATAAATTATGACATATTGACATTCTAAGAACCTTTTAGTGGTAATGAAATTGTTCATGCGGAGCTACACGGTAATTCATCCTTAACAGTACATACTCTGCTTTAAATTTTCTGTTCTGCCTTTATTAATCACTTATATTGGACTGTGAAAAGCACACAATTTCTATGTCTGATTGGATATCAATTCGATTAAAAATCAGAAGAGCTATATGGTTTTTTTTTTTAATACAAAAATTTTAGAAAAAGAGTTAGACTCACCCACGATTCAAAAACAGGGCAAAATCTTTTTTCCTCATAAGTGATATCAATGTTGAATAAATAAGGAAATGCCTATTACCTTCAACCGTTTACCTAGGCATCCAGGAGTTAAGATGCCTCCCCTACTGCCTTTACCAACTCTAGGATTGAACCCCCTCCCTTTGATGAGATTGTCCGACCCCTTTATCAGTTGAACCAAGAAGAACGATAGGTAAAAGAGCTATATGGTCAAAGATAAGAAGAGCTATATGGTTAATTTAAAATTTAAATTTGGTGATGATTGAAACAGGCAGCTCTCCCACAAGGAATAGTGCCTTCGTCTTCGCCACAGATTACAATGTCCACCCTGGTGTTCTCAGCACAGCGTCAGTATTTAAATCTTCTACTTTTTTAATATATATATATATATATATATATATATATTTTGATTAATCTATTTTATGAATTATAATTATTATTTTATCTGCTTGAATTAAATGCAGGGTGATTTTTTGGGAATGTTAGTGGCATTGCCAATAATGTTGATTTACTACATCTTGCTAGCCCTAGCCCCTATGAATGGATATTACATTTATATGGCGCATTTGAGAAATGAGTCTCTCCACTAATTTTTTTTATTTATTTTTTTCATTTCCTCTCCACTTAATATCTCAATTATTTGATCATGTTTTGACGTGTGAGATTTAATGTTATATAACAATTTTCTAATTGTAGATTTTTATTATAATTAATATTATAATATTATTTAATACATAGCTTTAAATTTCACCTATTAAAACATGATCCAAAAATTGAGATATTAAGTGGAGAACAAGATTGGTGGAGACATCCCTCTCTCTCTCAACATTAATTTATTTAGAGGTTTTCTTTAAATCCAGGCTTAATACTAACCCCCAAAAAACAAAATCAGACTCGCAGTGGGAGGGGAGGGGAGGGGGGGGGGAACCAAATAGGATAAGAAGCTACTACTGATTTCCCAAATTAAGAAGTTAATTAATAAGGGGCATACATTCATTAACCCTAATTAGTTTTTACCAAATGAATAAGCATCATTGAACAATGAATATTATTAAGAAGAGTTAAGTTGCAAATCTAGTAATGAATTATTTCTCAATGTACACCCAACACAGTTAACTTTTTAGGTCCAAAAGTATGCATAATCAAGGTTTTAACGCTGGTTAACTTTCATTATTTTTTGCATTGTGAGTCCCATCAGTCTTCTTACTTCCTATTATTTTAATATATTTTTTAAATAGGAAAATATCACTTAGGCCTCATAGAAACAATTTTATTTCAGTAAACCCCGAAATATTGTGAAATCTCATTGCAGCCTTTAGGGTCACAATTAAATTAAATTTTGTCATTAAAAAGACAATAATGCACTTACTTTATTTTTTTTATAAGAGCATTTACAAAATAAATATGAGCATTTATAGGAGAAGAAAAGACATTTACAAGACAAATAAAGATATTCAAAGAAAACTAAGGAATTAACAATAATATTTTGGTCATTTACAAGAAAATAAGAGAATTTACAAGATAAATAAAGGTAGTTAAAAGAGTTCAAGACATTAAACAATTTTTTACAAGTCAAATATCAGCATCTACAAGACAAATATGTAGATGACCAGACATGGTCATTCATATATTTGTTTTGTAAATGTTCTCGTGAAAAAAAAAAAAAAAGTGCATTATTGTCTTTTCACTAACAAACTTAATTTCATTTTGACCCAAAGGGTACAGTAAAATTTGTAATCTTTTGGGAAATTACTAAAATAAAATTGTTTCTATGGGGTTTAACGATATCTTCCTATTAAAAATATTAAAATAATAGAGAATGAAAAGACCAGTGGGACCCACAGTGTAAAAAGTAATGGAAGTTAATCAGAGTTAACAGCCTTGCTATCTTTGCTCCCTAAAAAATTGATTATGTCTACTTTTAGATCCAACAAAAATTAATTGTGTTCGGTGCATATTAACAAATAGTTCATTGTAAAATTTACATCTTCACCTGATTAAGAAAGATGACAGTTAAGTTAGTACCGTTGGCATGCTTTCATTAATCAACACTAAGGTCCAACATGAAATTACAACTTCTCTTTTCAAAATCTTCATTAGGCGTTAGAGTTTGTTTGTTTGTTTTCTTTTTTCTTTTTGCTAAACATAGGTATCCTTCAATTAGAGGCAATCATATTTGGAGCACTAAATATTGGCACTTCTTCCCTTGAGGATTCAAACCTTAATTTACTATGTTGTGAAGCACTAACCCTTTCCGTTAGACCCAATCCCATTAGTGGCTGTAGAGTTTGTGTTTTACCTCAACTGTGTGTACTTAGGATCTCAACCAATCAGTACCTATTATAAAAACCAGTTTCATTAGAGTTGGGCCCAATGTCTATGGGCTGAGCCATCATGAGCCCAAAAGACATGTATTGATTTAACCACAATTTAATTTTTCTTCGTTACCAATAAAGCCTGACATAGTTGTTAGATGAATGGGTCTCTTAAACATGATGTTCTTGATTCAAACTAAGATGTGTGCATGGAAAAAGCTTTCTTTGGAGAGGCAAAACCCACTTCAGTGGAAAAATCTTTGTTAGGAAAGGCAAAACTCACTTCGATGAATCTCTACACCCCAGAAGAATTAGTTTCTAGTTATCATCCGAGGAACAATACCACATGGTGAGAGTTTAGTGGAAGGGGCTCACTTCCCCCAATCTGACAAACTAATGTCTGAATCTCCGTAGGAAGAAGTGCTAATATTGGGAACCAAGCAGTGACATCTTGAAGGGGCTTTTAGTGCCCTACATGACCAAAGTTAAGTGTTCTTTAAGTTTTAGTGCAAATAGGCAATTTTACTCCAGAAATTGCCACCAAGGGGTAATTTTATCGTGAAAATTTAAAAAATAGAGCACTTTTTTTCTTATCGTTCTCCCAGTTAATTTTGATTGTTAGTTGACCAAATAAGCTAAGATAGCAATCCACATGTCATCCATGTCAAGGTGCAAATTTTCCCCGAAAGTTTTAAATCCAACTTTGAAAAAAAAAATTGAAGTAGATGACAAATAGACTTCTAAAGAAAATTTACACCTTAACAAAAATAACGTGGATGACATACAAACTACTAAATTTCAATATATTTAGTCAACTAACGGTCAAAATTAACTAAATTACTCATTTTTAAAAAATTTTAAGACAAAATTACTCCCCAAAAACTTCAAGAGCATAATTGTCTCTCATTGATAACTTCTGAGACAAAATTGCTACTTAACCTTAAGTTTTATGATATTTTCCTCTTAATAACATAAAAGAAATATATAGGTTCTCCGAAGGACATGCTTATAATCTCCATGGTTCAGGGTAAAATAAGTTTGGGAGTACAAGAACATCGTAGAATCTAATCTAGTCAACTTCTGATTGGCATATGATTATATCAATTATATATTTTATATGACAAGAATCGAGAATTTCAAGTCTGTCAGTAGCACACACCCAGAAGGCCAGAAGCGATTATTGATAAGATCCAGAGAATTATTTTGGAATTTATCAAGAAATAATAGTCAGAATTGAAAGCATCTGAGGAAGAAGGTGATAATGTACACTTGAAACATAAAGCCAATGGCTAAGAAATAAAGTTAAAATAAATTCTTACGCAACAATAAGGCCATTGTGTAACACATCTTCAACCCAAAAGAAACAAGAATCTCCTTGCATTTCTCAGTTCGTTACCATGTCAGAATCAAGAGGAGCGCTGGTTAAATACGAACCCAAGCATCTCACCTTTACGTATCATTTTACAAGGCCTCAAGTAGTCATTTGATGCACCTTCTCCGCCTCATGATTCTCATTTTTCCTGTAAGAGGGAATAATTGCTTCAGAGTATGCAAAACTCAACTTTTTAAAAAATAATTAAATTCAACAAGATCATAAGCCCCTTGCTTCTATTCCCATGATTCTCACATTGAAGAAACCAAAAAAAAAAAAAAATTGCACCAGAATTTATCACCTGTTTTAAATATCAATTCAGGGGACTCTTCATGATGTCTACAGCTCCAATCCCACATCTTGTTTGCTGTGCATCATGGTTTTGACAGGTTCATCAAATCTGTGAGCATCTTCTCATGAGCATGTTCCACAGACCACAATATTTCATTGCTTTACACAGCATATAGTTCATTTCTGGAAGACAATGCTCAGGTTCATCTTTTCTATTCCATTTTCCAGGCACTTGCTGCTAAATGTTGCAGATCCATACAGATGACAATTGCGCCTTGATGTCATCTATAAAAGAACTTGATAGATCAAAACATTCATTTTCTTTGAAAGGAAAGCAGCAACTGCAAGGCAGCCTGACCGGCATATTTCCATTAGCTGGTAATTATATCCCTCAGCTTGATTTAAGCTTGACAACTCTTAGTGTATCAACATGAATCCCCAGCAAACAGAAGGTTACATATCTTTTCACAAGCACTTCCCTGAGGATCATGCTTAGCAACTAGTCTCTTCCTTTCCTTCCTAAAGAAATCAGCCTCAGAAGATCTACCTTTTCTTTCCAATCCTCCAAGTAGCACATTATAGGTGCCTGATGCAGGAGAAACTCCTTCTTCACGCATGATTTTGAAGATCCCAAGAGCCTTATTAACTCTTCCAGCAGAGAAATAAGCACTAATTAAGGCAGTATAGGTGGCAGTACACTTATGGTTATCCGGTAATATGTTGAATATCTTTGCAGCAAATGTGGGCTGCCTAGCACAACCAAGCCTATAAATTATAAGGGAAGCTAAATAGATTTCAAGAGAATGCCCGGCTTTTGACATTACCTCTACAACTTCCAGGATCCTTGAAAACAAATTTGATCTGATCATCAAGCCTATCAAGGCAAGATATTTAGATCTTTTCATACTTATGCCCATTTTCACACTGTACTCAAAAGCCAATAAAGCCCCATCAGGCCTGCACTGACTACAGTTTACATCAATAATGGTTGATAAAATCTCGTGATTTAAAGGTATTTTCTTATCTGCTATCCCCAAAAGTAAATGGTCAATAGCAAGCAGATTTCCCTTTTTCAATAAATCGAACAAAAGCCTTTCATCGATATCAGAAGAAGAATCTGCAGCTACTTTTGTGTAGTCATTTGCTTCCTTCCTCGAGTTACAGTCAACAGAAAAGTGAGGGTGAACTTGCCTGAGAAGAGCATCACTCTCACCACCACGTTTCAAAGCCTCCAACGCTTCCACAAAAACAGGGTGACGAAGAACCAGACGGTTTTCCTTCATATAATGGAGGATTCGGTTTATGGCTGTAGTCCCACCAACTTTAGAACAATTCTGAATCAATATATTACATGCGGCTTTATCAGGTTGCACCCCTGCCTCTTGCATCTGCTCAAAAATCTCAAGGGCTTCTTCACATTTTTCTGAAACACAAAAATAAGAATAATTACCCTCACCTAAACCATCACTATTAATGAAAGAGGAGGAAACTGAGAGTGAGTGGCCAATAAACCCCAGGAATTAGAGACCTCCAATTTTCTAGGCACGAAAACAGTGTAACATAGAAGCTATCAAGATCTGTTGAACAATGAAAGTCTAAACATTGTTAATGACTTAAGCATAGTAAATTTATTAAAATAAAAGTTTTTCAGATGCAGATTCAGCTCTGTAATAGCAAACTAATCCTTTAATTGAAATCTAAAGAAAAAAATCATGACAAGTACAGATGTGGTTCAACTTCGTTCAAGAATGAAATAATGGTAACCAAAGTTTAACACAACCAATAACAGCTTATATCAGAGTTTAATGGCTTTATCCATGTCAACTATTTGGAACCTCAACTCCAGGAAAGATACACCTGACACTCTACCATACTAATTAAAATTAAAAAATCCTTAATTAACGTGGAATAGCACTGAATGCCCGCTTACGAGACCATATAATAAACACCTAGAAGGCATTAGGCACACTAACCTGACTTAATGAGATGCTCCATCAAGATTGTGTAAGTGTAACAATTTGGAGTACATTCAGACTGAAGCATCTCCTTGAAGACATCAGTAGCCTCCTTAACTCTGTCTTGATTGAATAGAACCTTCATGTATGCAGTATAAGAAACAACAGTAGGGCTACACCCCTGAGATTTCATTTCTTCCCAAATTTTGATTGCTTCATCGATGTCTCCTGAATTTGATAGCCAATGCATAAGTGAAGTATAAGTAACAGAATCAAGCTTTATTCCCTTCTCTTGCATCTGCTGGAAAACATGTTTCATGGACAAAATTCTCCCTGCTTCTCCAAAAATATCCAACATTGTTGTATAAGTATACTGGTCATGCTTAAATCCTCTTAGTCGAGAAGCCCAATTAAAAAACAACCAAGCTTTCTCCATAGGTGGGTGGGTTTTCAGGACTTGATTGACTGTGAAAGAATCCCATCTTATGGGTAGCTTCTCGAGCTCTTCCCAAGCAAAATCCCAAGTCGAATACTTTAGAATCCTGTATATTTTCCAAACGATATCCCTTGTATATACTTTGGGATCAGTGACCTCCTTCTTGACCGGTTTCATGGAGTTGGAATTTTTCCTGGAAAATGGATTAAAGGGCCTGTTGTGTCTATACTGATGAAGGGAATGCATACCTTTGACAAAAGGTTTTTGATAGAGAATGGGCTGAACAACGCCAAGGGTAGAAGGAGAAAAAATGGACTTTTTGAGGAATCTATATATTCTGCACATGGATGGCAATCAAAGTGTTCAGGTCGAGGCAGCATGAGGAAACAAATTGGAATTTTTTCAGGCAGAGTCACAAGGCGGAGAGCTTATCAGTGTGAAAAATAGCGCTGGTGCCCACTGCCCTGTAGGAAAAATGACACAAAATCCAAAAGAAAAAAGAAAAGAAAATCAAATGAGCAACAAAACAAGTTATATTTTTGAAGGTGATGTATTACCCAGACTTTCAAGTTCAACTGTCACTCGTCAGAGTATAAAACATGAATAATTCACACTAAATGAGGAGAAAGGATTCCGTTCGACTCAATCATTAATTTTATTAGTCTCCAAAAATTTGATCCACTGCTCCTTCCCAACATCTGAAAAATCATCAGTTTATCCTCACCTATTCCGTGTGTTGGTTGACTAATAGTATCATTTCAATTTCAATATCAGAATTAAAATGACAGATTTTCCCAATGCTAAGCTATAATCCATATCATCCTAAAACAACATATGTTCATTCGTAATAGAAATCGGCAAAATCTAAATTGCCATCATATAGAATGTCAAACGGGTAAGATGAAAGATAAAGTCAGCTAAGAAGCAGGAAGAAATGGTAGGGAAAATCTGGGAGGTCTACTAACCAGAGCAAGGGAAGAAGGCGATGAAGAAGAAGAGACAGGAACACTCTCTCCTGCTCCTCCGCCATTCGCAGTTAGGGTTTCCACAGGGGAGAGCATCGAAGAAGATCTCTCGCTCGAACTTCTCCGAACAACATTCCGAAAATAACCAATCAAGAGGAGGGAAGGAGGCTTTGCTTTTTTTTTTTTTCTTTTTTCGGTGGGGGGGGGGGGATGGTTTGGCATTGTAACCAAATGAACCCCTACTAAAAGTGCCCCTACCACCACCACTCTATACATGTTGAAGCTCTAAAAATAACCTTGAATGTCTAATATGAGGGTGGAAATAACAACATCATTAAATTTGACCTAACATCATTATATACATGTGCAAAAAGATATGGGTCCTATTTTCTCCTCCGTTCTTCCCTTCCCCACAACACTACTCATATACTTTGGTCTCCACTCCCGTTTTCCCATTTCCTCTTCCAAATCGTCTATACTTCCTCTTCCTTCCAACAGAAGTGACTTTTTGCAGCTATAAGAAGAGATGAATTGCTTTAACCATCAAATTTAAGAAAAATTCATGAACAAATGCATTTGATGCAAAAACAAAATGCGCATTTGAAAACTCAAATCGACAACTTAGTACATTGTAGGGCAACACAAAGTGTTCTTACATTTGACCACCCAAATGTGAAGGATAATTGTACTTCCCTGCCTAAATTTCCTCTTCCTTTGGTACCACTTTGATCTTATTTATAAATCCTTTTTTACCAAATAAATGAGATTGTGATAATTTTGCTCATATTAATTATACCAATGAAAATAGAGAGAGAAGAAAGAGTTGAAAGGTATCCAATCATAAATGAAGGTAAAGTTGAAAATTCACCCCATAATCATTGAGTTAACTACCTCTCCTTTGTATGTGTGATTTGGTCAAAAAGACTTATAAATAGGACTAAAGTGGTAATAAATTTCTTCTTTAGTTAACTTTTTGTTATATTATAAATTAATTTACCTTAATATATTAACTCTACTTTCCATAGGGCAAATTCATGTGCAAGTTACATGTGGATCAATTTTTTAAGCACACAGTTGCAGTGGGCATTGTACAACGCTAATGACATACTACACAATTCACTATTGCCCGAGAACACACTCCGAGTAAGCATTGACATTTGCACCAATGAAGGTGCGCTATTACCAATCCCTTCTCTGGATGAAGAAACAATGGTCAAAGATGTTGTGGGTGGTTATATTGCATGGCCAATGGATCTGATAGAACCATTGCAAAATTAAGGTAATTAACTTACAATTCCTTTTACTTTTCCATACATTTCCATCTAAAACTACATGACTTAATTTCATGATTTTTGTAGGCTTCACATTCTAAAGGAAAACAAATTCAAGTGCATGACAAAAATTCAAAGTGTTCAACAACTGAGCTAGAAAATAAATCCTTAGCCAGTGGAATAAGTAAAAGACAAATTACCTCATATTTCAATCAATTGGAATCGATTGAACCTAAGTTAATCTTGGAAGGAGGTTTGCAATTAATTTTTCATAGACACATCTACAGTGCAAATGATATAATAGATCATGTTAATGAAGAGGTGCTGGACGAAATACTTCAGCATAGATGGGTTAGTGCTATGGTTATCAACATCTAGATTAGGTACTTTATCATAATCATCGTTGATATTAGTAATATTTATCATTCAATTTTTTGGTTTCAAGCAAACTTGTTTGTTTTCTTTAAAGGCACTTGTATCATGACGTCTTAATGCACACATAAAGGGTGCATTTCTCATTTGTCAACCCTATATCGTTGGGCAGCATCATGGGAAAGTAGATTTGTATGACAATCTAATTAACTCATAGTACTTTAGGAAGAAAGCAACACCTGATATGTTATTTCTAGCACCATACAATGTAGGGTAAGTTATTAGTGGTAGTATTTTAATATATGTTTTGTTATTGTTTCACTTTTTATGAAACATGATTGTTGAAGAAAAATTTTCAAAACATTTGGATACTGATTGTTATCAATCCAGCGGAACCTTCAAACCCTTGCATTTACTATATGGATCCTCTAATTGATGGTCAACCAGAAAGTCATCCTGATACGTTGTTGTTGTTCAATAGATAAGTGTACATGTGCATGTGTAAATATTTGTGTGTGTGATTGAATAATCAAAAGTAATCATTTTCCATTTGTTTTGTCAGCACATTTACCGCCTATCGAGCCTTTGCCTCACTGAGCTATTCTAAAGCTGTTAAGCTTGTCAATAGCTATGTGTGGAAGAAGATATAGGTACTTGTATGAATTTACTCAAATTTTGTTATCAAACAATTTTTATCAAAAATTGAGTTAACTATTTCATTATATTGTTACAGTGCCCTTTCCAACCCAATAATAATGATTACAGGTATTACATTATGAAACTCATGATAGATATAATTACTCATGATCAGCCTTTTATTCCTCTAAAAGTAAGTCATTTTAGTTTCAATTTGTATTATGTGTTTTAAATTTAACCGAGTAGTGACTGATAAATAATTTTTAGTAATTTTAATTTGTTGTGTGCATCATTATATATGAAGTATTATGAAAATGAATGTTGTGACAATTTGATTGTTCGTCAAGTAAATGAAGTCATTGATTAATGGTGTGAATTATGTGCTCAAACAATGATCTAGCTAGCTACTAGATAAGTAGGTTGTTTCTTACCTATTGTTTTTGTTTATTTAGCTAGAATTAACTTTATTTCAATCACTATTGTTGTAACTATATTTAGTAGTGATACAAGTTTGTTAATTAGTTATTTATTTGTATCATTATATTTTAGAGTTATTTGATTGTACGTGTTTGATTTTCTTCATTTTGTTGTGAAGAGAGAAATTTGTGTTTAAAGTTTGTTGTGGACTGTAATTGGGGTTTAGAAGGAAAAATACAATATATATATATATATATGTATGTGTATGTGTGTGCACGTACGCGCGTGCGCATATATATATATATATTTCAAAATTAATTCATGTAGCGCTTCCCTAGAGAAAGTGCTACAAAAAATAAATATTTAATTAAAAAATTTAAGCACTTGTTAAACGCTTGCGTCAACACAACACAAGTGCTACAACAATTATTATTTAGAAAGAAAGAAATACAAGCTGTAGCACTTATAGAAGTGCTACAAGCTTGTTTTTGTAGTGATAGGACATGTAACACTTCTTAAGCACCACAAATATTTAAAAAGAAGTGCTTCTGCTTCCTTTTTTTTGTAGTAGTAGTAGTAGTGTATTTCTTTTTGCAACAGAATGCCGAGTTTTAAACGTTTTTGGATGTATTATTTTATCACTCGATGAACATAAGGTGATGTATTTGTAATATGTATATATATTTTCAATCTAAACCGAAGGCTGCAATTTGGTGGTGTACCCCCCTTCCCCAAGGATGTGCTTGGTTTGAGAGGAGGGGAGGGGAAGATATGTCCATAAATTACATAACTTTTTGCATCGTTTTCCACTCAGCATTTCACATCATGGTCATATATGACTTTTCACACCAAGGAGGAAGGGAAACTCCCCTTCCCTCCCCTCAAACCAAACACACCCTAAGTATAACAAGATGATCATATTATATGGAGATGATACAGTTGGTGGAGAAGAGTCTTTGACAACAAAGGAAAGGTGAAAACGATGTCAATAAGGCTTTATGGAAGAAGATATTGACACTATAAATGACCTCAATCAATTTGCCTCAAAAAAGGAGGTCCCGTTAGATGGCGTTGAAGGAATAAGTGATGGTGATGCTACTCAAAGTATTTTTTTCTCCCCGCGCACTTGTGTGGGAGCTTTTTCTCTTCGCCAAGCGTAAGAGTGGTTCGGTAGGAGGTACGGAGGCTAGGTTGTGTTGGTGAGAAGGAGCTAGAGTAGTGGAGATTGCTGCCTTTACCACTTCGTCGGCAAAGTTACGGAGGCGAGGCGGTGGATGTGGCATCTATCTGCTACTCATTGAGGAAATACAAATCTCGACCCCGCTAGTGTGGAACGATGTTGAAACATCAAGGATTTTGGTAGGGAAGGTGCTAGCAAACAAATCCTACACAAGATCTACGATGGAATTGATTTTGTGCAAAGCATGGTACATTTAATCAAGTTTTAAAGTGTCTAAAATTACCGGAAACGCTTTCTTATTCAAATTCACGGATAAAGAAGACTACTGTGGAATCCTCTGCGGTCGTCCATGGTCAATTCATGGTTGCTTGCTAAACCTAATGGAAAGATCGAGATGCAAATCGTATGATGAATTTGACTTTAGTCGATGTCTGGTTTGGGTTCAGATGCACAATGTTTCGTTGGAAGCCCTATGCCTAGAGAATGCTATCACAATTGGAGGACACGTTGGTGAGGTGTTGCTAGTTGAAGATCAGCGCTATAATGGCAGGTATCTCCAGAATTTCTTGCGTGCTAGGGAGAAGCCTTTAGCATATGGTTTTTGGTTACCTAAACTAGATGGAAGGAGAGTCTGGATAGATATTAAATATGAGAAACTGCAAACCTTTTGCTACAATTGTGGTAAGATAGGACATGATAATCGTGTTTGTCAATCTGAAAAGTTGATGTCATGCTACGATTCGAATGAGCCACGATATGGTGCCTGGCTTACGACGACAATGTGTCGCAATTGGAAAGAGACTATGGCTGTGCTAAATAGCGATGAGGCTGAATTGATCTATGTTCGGAGGAGAAAGGGTAAAGCGATGAAGAGAAAGAAGGAGGAAGACCAGCAGAGAGCCAATAGAGAATCTACTGTTGATGAAGAAGATATATTATCCATCAATGTTCTTAACTCATTGCCTGGTGGTCAAAGAAGGGGCTGGAAAAAGAGAGGCCTCCAAGGGGAACAAACATGGGCTTGATGATATAAGTGGTGCTATGAAGGGTCCTTGGGGTTTAAGGAATGCGACTTTAGCAGATATAGATGATCATTGTAACATTAACAATGGATCAAGGAAAGAAGAGATAGTGAAGTAGGAGAAGTTGTGCAATCAGGTTGTAACTGAATTTGAGCAGGTAACAGACCCTCACTCAAAGACTTATTGGGAAAATTCTTTTGCTATGGTTCCTTATCGTAGATGTGAGATGAAGGACGTGGTAAGAGGGTTAAGTAACCTGGGTTTGAAAAAGGAACATTGCTGAAGATTGGGAGTTGGGTAAACAGAAGAGGAGGAAAGCCAATATAGTGAACTCCAACCCGCTATCAAATATCTCAAACTATGCAAGCAATTTGAAGAAGATCAAGGAAAAGATAAGGCATAGTGGTAGGAAAAAGGGGAGGATGTCAAAGGAGAATATTCCTGCAGAGAGTGAATCACATGATAAGGTAATGGAAGACTCTTCAAAGTATGACTTCGTCTTCAAGGCAAGGAATAGCAAGAGGAAAATGGAGATTGCTAATGGTATTGGTGGGGTCAGAAGGGTGAGAAGGGGACTATTCACTAGAGGAGTTGGAAGCATATGACTAAAAGGAAAATGATGGGAGAATGGGATTCAGAGATCTTCTCTATTTTAACAAAGCTTTACTTGCAAAAACAGCCTGGAGATTGTTGACCAAACCTAATGATTTATGGTGAAAGATTCTCAAGGGGATTTACTTTCCTAAGGAGAGTTTTCTTGACACAAAGAAGGGATGACATGCTTCATGGGGCTAGTTTAGCTTGTTGGAGTGTCAAGACTTACTCTTAAAGAAAGTCTGTTTAAGTGTTGGGAATGGCAGGAGTATTTATGTTTGGAAGGACCAGTGGATCCGTGGCTTAACAGGATTTAAACTCTATAACCTCTCTCCATCAGCAGAGGATGACAGCGTGAAGGTAGCTTACCTTATTAGCAATGGCTGCTGGGATCTAGAGGCGATTAACACAAAAATCAGTAATGAGGCAAGAAAGATTATTCTTAAGATTCCTATTCCTCCAGTTGATCATGATGACTATGTTTTCTGGTTGGAGAATAAAGATGGCTGCTACACTGTAAAATCTAGGTATTCAATTATCAGAGATAGTAAGGAGGATGCCCCAGTCAGAGATCCAAGTATGTCCTTCTGTATACCTAAACTTCTATGGAAAAGCATTTGAAAGGTAATGGTCCCTCCTAAGATACAACATTTCTTTTGGAGGGTCGAAGCAGGGGCCATTGCAACTAGGGAAGCTTTATTCAAACACAAATGTGGTCTGAATCCTCTATGTCCTATCTGTTTAGCATAAATTGAAACAATAGAGCACCTATTATTCTTGTATCCTTGGACTAAGTTTTGTTGGTTTAGGTCTCCGTTGGGGATTAAATTTAGCAAGTGGGGTATGAGGAGATGAGAGGAGTGAATGTGTGACATGCTGGCTGGGGATGGGTTGTAGGGAAATTATGGGAAATCATTATTTGCTACAATATGCTGGTGGATATGGAAGAGGAGATGTGATTGGGTGTTCAATGGGATTTGGCTGGATGTTAAAGAGGTAATGCAATGGGTGAATACGCAAGTAGAGGAGTACTGAAAATCAAAGAAGCAAGAGGAGAGTGGTTATAAGCGTGCTTTTGCGACTAGTCTGATACACCATAAGAATTGGGTTGCACCGCTACTAGGAACTATTAAAGTTAATATTGATGGGCCTTTAAGGTGACGACTGGTGAGGCAGGAATTGGAGTGGTTTGCAGAAACTCCTTAGGCCAATTTATAGGTGGTTTGAGGAAGTCTATAATTGCAGATTCCCCTTTTATGGCTAGTGTATAGCACTATTAGAGGCTTTCCGACACAAAGGTAAGTTTTCAAATTCTCATACTGTATATGAAACTGACTGTGAAGTCTTGCATAAAATGATAATAAATAAATATTTTGATGGTTGTGATTGGCGTTGTCGGGATTTCCTTAGAGAGATCTTGGGCTCACTCGATTAAATGGAAGGAGCCTCAGTCTTTCTTGTTACTTAGGGAGGCAATAAAGCTGCAGATTGTCTTGCAATAGACGCTGCAAAGAGGATGCACCAGCATGATTGGTTGGTTTTACCCCCATCTTTTTAAGCAACATTTTGCTATCTGATTCTGAGTTAGCCAAGGATCTTTGCGATACTCCACTTGTGGAATCTGATAGAGAAGGTGTAAGCTAGCTGATAGTATCCCTGCAGTCATATAGATACTTTCTTGTATTTGTTAACTTTGGTTCGGAATGTGATTGGTTGTACTGATAGGGTTTTTGAGTGTTTGTTTGACTTCAACTATTGGTGTTTGTAATTCTTGTTTTGTTGGTAATAAAATTGACTTTTTTGGGCAAAAAAAAAGTGTCAAACAAATCTCTCACATAAGCAGCCACAAGGAGCAACTAATTAATGATTGTGGTAAAAGGAGAAGGAAAGAGCATGCCAAAGATAAAGAGACTGATCTCAACGCAGTGAAGGGTGTGGTGTCTGAAATGGCAACAACAATTAGAGAAGGCAATGAAGCATTAACTCGAGGCCATGATTTAATACATGAGATTCTGAACCGAGGAAATGACTTCTTAATGAGTCAAATGCCATAAAGAGAGTTTTAGCCACAAGATTCCACCTATGTCAAGTGAAGAAGTTTGAAATTTGATAACTGAATGTGGATTTGATGCTGACAAAAAAGACTCGAATTTATAACTATCTTACGAGTGACATTGACAAATTGAGATTAGTTGTTCAATGCCCACCTCCAACACGCAAATCAGTAATTATGGATATGGTGTTTGGATCTTAATCTCCTCATTAAGATATACTCTCTTCCTCTCTGATCCTAATTATAAGACCTAGTTGACCTTTTTGGAGAGATTAATGAAGCTAATTAAATTATTTTAGAGTATTTTTATTTTTATCTTCAAACTAATTAGTTTAACTAATAAACTAATATATAATCTAAGGATACACAACAAATAAAATGATTAAGTAACTTATTTAGCTTCCTTAATCTCTCCAAAAAAAAGTCAACTAGGTTTTATAATTAGGACCGGAGTTAGTATATAATAGCAATTGAACTTGAGTTATGTTATTAGTATTTGAATTTTCTTTTCATGGGTGGATGACATATTAGCACTTATTTCTTTCTTCATGTGGATGGTATTTATTTATTTTATTTTTTTCATGTGCTGATTATATTTGGGTTGTAACATCCCGAATTTTGACACAAGAAGTTTAGAAAAAAGATTGAGATGAGTAGGTTGCTAAGCCAGTAGGAGTCAATAGTCTTAAGTTTATTTTGAGGAAAATGTTAAACAAAAATATTTTTGGACCTTGAAAATTTAGGGAAAAAGTATGAAATATTATTTTGAAGATGTAGAACTATTATTAAGGGTTTAATTATGAAAGATTGGCTTAAATAGTCTTAAAGCCATTATTTAGAATTTAGGACCTACTTTCTCGAAAATTCAAGGAAAAAGAATTAGAGGATAAATTGTGACCTAGAAATTTTAGAGTTGATATTTTATGGCTTAGAGAAGCTAATTAAGAAAAAAAAATCCTTATATGAAATTAAGGATTAATTTCTATCACTTATTCAATATTTGCAATTAAATGAACAAAGGACTTAATTGCAAATAAAAGTCTTGTAGAGGAGCAAATGAGATTATTTTGTGGAGTAGACCCCAAAAACACATACACCCTCTTCCATATGATGACACCACATCACCTCCCATTCTTATTTCAGCCACGTACTCCCTCCCTTTCGAGACACTTGAACCCACATGCATCACCATATTCTTATTTCTCTAATGAATTCAACTGACCCATTTCGGATAGCACATAAACGCCTTTAATTCTCAATTCTCCACCAATTACACCTGCGATCAGAACCTATTATCGCCTATTCCGCATTCATTTCCACTCTCATTCAGTTTCGGATAGGAAAAAATATATATAAGGTGAGACGGAGGGAGAGAGGGAGACCGAGATTGAAGAGGAAGAGGCCGATCATTGCATGCAATTGGATTTTTGGGTTTAGGTAAGCCTCTTAAATCCTTTCCCATATTAATCTGCCTTATTGCTGTTGTTTGGGATTGTAGGAGAAGATTATGTTTCGGTTCTATCAAGGAAAATCACCGATTCAATAAAACACAACTGAAGATTTAAGGTTATATTTGTCGATGCATGTCTACAATTGCTGCTGGTTTATAATTTCCGAATATGCAGTTTGGTTCTGTTTTGTTAGCGAACCTGCTATGTTTTGTTGGGTATGACTTCTGTCTATCTAAGGAAAGGATAAGAGGAATTATTATATATGATAAAAAGTGCATGATAGAAGTGCTCTTTGATCGGCTAAAGTTTGTTGATGTTGTTGGTCTTGGTGAGTTGCTGTCAAAAGGCAAGAAGGTGTCTTTTTTTTGCTCGAAGCAAGAAGGTGTCTTTAAGGTTAAGGAAAACAAAATCGTACGTTTGTTGATATGTTAAATCAGTGAATTATGGGAAGTGTATAGATGTCTAATAAGTTATTTATGTTGAGTTCAGGGACGAACTTTGGAATAAATATTGGGGGAGGCAAATGTATATTCATTAACTAATTTTCAAGAAAAATATTTGGGGGCCCAATGCATAAATTTTTAAGCTAAATGTATAATTTTTTGGGCCAAATGTATAAAAAATTCCAACTTACATTAAATATTTAGGATAATATATATTTTTTGGGGGGGCCATAATCAAGAAGGTCCGTCTCTGGTTGAGTTATTGCCACTGGTCAGGAATACACCGAAACCCGGGGGGGTTTGTTAATTAGAATATTAGCATTAGACTTCACAATAAGAAATGAAAGACAGCTTATATGCCAAAACCAGGATACATGGTTCTAAGTTCAATTTGGTTAATAAGGTTTACTAGTTTTTACCTGTAAATGTCTAGTAGCTATTTTAAGGGTTAAAGTTTATGATTGATGCCTCCTTAGAAACTATTTAATTGTTGAAGCTTAACAATTGATTATAGTTTGCTGTTTTGAAATTCTTAAATGTAGTAAAAGGGGCTCGATATCTTAAAGCATGCATTAGGAGGAAAAAGAATATTATCTTACGACTAAGGTAGTATTAAGTTGAAAACTTGTAGATATTTCAAGTTATGGCCACGTGGTGTATAAGGACGGCCAAGAAAGTACTTTAATGTTATAAATAAGAGTATATTTGGAAATCCTCATATAATGATTAAATAGATGCATTGTGAGGTTGCTACAGTTTGGGACTGATTTTTGATAATATGAAAATAAATGGCAGAACGTGTTGAGAGGCCATGACAACTTTGTGGAAGGGGTGATGAATATATGAACAAAGATAAGCATGTGAGTGTGTGGAGGTGTTTGCAGTATGTGGAGTTCAAATCTTGGGATTGGAATTTAGATTTATAAGAATTGTGGCTTAGTGTTTATTGGGTTGCTGTCCAGTTTTAAGAAAATGATTTAAGTTGTTTAACTTTGGGTGCTAAAATCTGTAATGATAATATTTTTGGATAAATATATCTAGCCATGAGTTGAGAGTTTTAGGTAAGATAATAGGTATTTAATTATGTTTTAGTGAGTATATGTATCAGGATAAAAGATCACCAATGATGACCTATCTCTATAAATTTTAAAATTTATAGGAATTGACAATTGCTTGAGCTCGAGAGAAAAGTGAACCCCAAAGGATTTTGGTAAAAGTATAATTTCGAAGGAGGAAAACGTGAGTGAATATCGTTCCATTATAATTTTTATAAATGATATTTTTACTAGTTGTTGTACTTTTATGTTAATTACCATATTTAAAAGTATGATTTGTGAAGGAAAATTTATTATATTTGTTTCGTTTTCTTATTTGATAGTACATGAGAAAATATTAATGATTTTATTCATTATTATGTATTTTCTTCCCATTGTTCAAACCATGATTCATGACTATGCATTTAAATGGTAAGGAGACTTTTGAGATATTTTTTATAAATTTTATATTGAAATGATCTTGCATTTTGGAAAATTTATAAGTTAGAATTTATTATTTGAAAAGGATTTCTGTTGTCATATTGAATTTAAAAGAAAGTTTTGAAATATTGTTTGTGAACCTTCATGTTGGGGAATTCGATTATGAAGTATTAAATACAAGCTGTTATTATCTTGAAAGAATAATTTTTATTGTTTTGATAAATTGGCCCCAAGCATACTTGAAAATATTTTGGAATGACTGAATACAGAATACTGGTTACTAACAACAGTACTATTAATTCATGGTGCACCATGGTTAACCTCGAGCTCACTTGATATTCATGATATTTGTTCTCATGTTTAATTTGTTTCATGGACAGTATGTCCATGCTTATTTCATTGGATCAGATGTCCACGCTTATTTCAAATGGCCTTAAGTCATGCTTGGTTAGGTTAAGATCAAGTGTCCCATGCTTGTTTCATAGCCTTGAGCCACGCTTGGTTAGTTACCCTAATGGATCGTGTGGCACGCTTTCATTCGCTACGTAAGAAATTTTACAAAGATGTAATTTTGAGAATTATAGTTAAAATTGATTATGTTAAATCAAAGGTTGTTTTATTAGTACTTGAAAATATTTGATTAAAGATATTTTTTATAGAATTCTATTTTATTTATAATTTACTGTTTTAAACCGGTTTTGTCAAAATAAATAATTTATTACGTATTTTGAGGTAATTGAATGATGATTCAATATATATATATAGTTTTGTTTTTATTCATGATCATATGATATAGTGATTGAAGTTATTGCCATATTGTTATTATTAGAATATAAAAATGTTTAAATTATTTACTCTTGTATTTTATTAAATTATAATAATGAGACGTTATTCACCAGAAAATTTGTTTGGATAAGATAGTATCGCGACCGTGTACCTCCCGCTGAACAGTGAAGAGTCTCCTTAAGGGTATAAAGTTCGTTGATCCATCTGGTAGTGCTATTAGTTGATGTAATCATAGCCCTAAATTGTTGTAATAATATTTAAAGTTAGATGCTTCATGTAATTTATAGATAGGATCCATGTATTTTGGAACACATGTTTATAAATTTAAGGTTTAAGGAATGTGAGTTCCCTTATATTCCTTGCCGGTCACCCCTTTAGGTTTTAAAGTGTGACATGGGGTTAATGGACAATTTTGCCCCAAAAAATGTAAAAAATGAAGTAATTTTGTCCTGGTTATTATCTCATCCACGTTATTAATTTTGATCATTAGTTGACCAAATATTCTGAGTTGGAAGTCCACCTATCATTCACGTCATTTTTGTTAAGATGCAAATTTATCACGGAAGTTCTAAATCTAACTTTGAAAAAAATGAAGCAAATAACACATGATCATACAAATTTGCACTTTAACAAAAAACATAAATGACACGTGACCGTCATCTCTGCGGAGATCAAAGCAAAGTCCCCCCTCCCCAAAAAAAAAAAAAAAAAAAAAAAAAAACTCCCAAGACAAAATTGCCTTTAAAGGAATTTACCCTATAACCCTTCTATTTTGCTTATATTAGTTCAAAATTCGAAACTGTAGGTATAATTTCCTCTCTCTTTTTTATAATATACAGCCTTTTGATTTGGGGGTAAATGTAATGTTTCATATGAAATATGGAGTACTTTATTGATGGAGACATTGTGCATGCTTTGAAGGAAAAGAGGCCTACCATCGGGACGTAGATAACTGGCCTATCTGTTAAAGCTGCTTCCCCAACTTGCCACTGAAAGCTCTCATCGTCCTTTGGCTGGCAAGACTATATCTTGGTCTCTGATTACCATATTTCCTCGATCCTCTTTATAATTAATATTAAAATCCATTAATATTATAAAGGGTTAAATGGTCAATTTCTTATTTGCTCCCCTTCCCACTCTTCCAAACGAAACAAGATACCATCAAAATTCCTCCCCGCTAATCAATCCAAATAAGGGATTATTAATATCAAAAAAAAAAATCCCTCTATAATGTTGGTTGACTGTTAATTCCAAAAATAAAACACCACGATATAAGTAAATAATTAATTGATAATGTGACTGAAGAAATTATTACTTATTTTAATCCTTAATATAAAACCTAATTGACTTTTCTAACGCGATTAAGAAAACTAAATAAATTAATTGATCCTAACATATGCCATGTTCCAGAATTTATAAATCAGATAAATAGTTTGATCTAAAAAAGATAAATATAAATAATTTAGACTAATTTATTTAAGTTCATTAATCTGTCAAAAAAATCAACTGATCTTATATTAGGAACGGATGTAATATTATTATTGTGATTAGGTGGGGTACCTTGAAATATGAACATTGACGCCTTGGCCATCAATGGCGGTGAAGCTGCTGATGAAAAGGGACCTGGAGAAGCTTACCACTCTGATCCTATTTATAAGTTCATTTTGACCAAAAAAAATTGGTCCTATTTATAAGTCATCTTTGAAGAAAGAGGTGACATTGTAACAATTTTACCCATATTAATTATACCAATAAAGATATAGAGTTAAAAGAATGGTCATAAATGTGTTTTTTTTACCCTATAATTATTAAGAAACTATAAATAGGATCAAATAAATAGGTAAATTAATATGCATGTCTCTTTGGAATGTGATATACCCTCGGCTTTGAATTATGGAAGCTTAATATCATAAAGATTTATGATATTACGACTCTTCTACAGTAATTATTTTTGTTATTTTTATTTTCCATTGGTGATATTATTATTTTTCTTTTTGAATCTCCAGTGGGGCCTAGACCTAGATTACTGGCCCCCACCCCTGAGCTTGAGTTTCAAAAACCCTACGGATTTTCTGGAGCTTCAATCGTACCGTAGGGTCTTAAATGGTTAGCCTTATTGATAAATAAATCTCCGTATCTCGGCACCAAAATAAAATAACGACAAGTTTTTGGTTAAATTTATAAGCCCTCTTAAAATAACGGGATTAATCTTAATTTTAGAGTGGTTTGGAAATATCCTTAATTAAATAAAAAATTAAAATTATTATTTATAAATTAAAGTAAGTGAAAAAAATTAATTGATTAAATGAGATATTTAGTTTATAGTTTTTGCCAACAAATTTAAGATGAAATTAAGCTCGAAAATGGCAAAAAACTTAAGGTAAAATGAAGAAATTTAATTTAAATTTAATAAAAAAAAAAAAAAACTTAAACTATTATCAAGTGACCAAACTGTGTAGCCAAATAGTGAAATTGAGACTTTAAAGTAAAGTTAACCGATCAAGGGTATATTTTAGTCAAATATGATTTCTATAGAAGTCATACGATATGATATTGTTATATTTTTTTAATTGACCCAGAAGACATTAAAAAAAATATCCAATTAATTATATTTTGTCAGTATACTTGATCTGCGAAGAAAGGTATCCAATGTATCTTTTGTCAAGTATGTCCAATATATGTATTCATTTATTTAAAAGAAAATTAATCATATAAATTACGTTTGAAAAAATTGGAGAAGTAAGATTAAAAAATAATAATAATAATAATACAAAATAGTAAGACAAATCAATTAAAAAAATTTATCCCTGATTTTCTTATTTTTCAAATCCAACTCATCAGAAGAAGAAGAAAAAATCTATTTCTCTACCCTCCCCTCGCCCAATACCAAACAAATCCTAAAAGAAAGGCTAAATGCTTATTTGATCCCAAATAATAATAATATGAAACAGCTATTAAAATATTTAAAAGCAGCTTTTTAATCATAACTTAGGATATACTTTCTTCGGTCCTAAATATAAAACAAAATTTATAGTGCAAATTACATTATAAACATTATCCTATATTTAGGATCTGATATAATACGAGATAAGTATGTAAAATAAGTTTTATCTCAATTTATGTGGGTAATATCAAACATGAATTTGACAACAACAACCAAACTTTTCAAACCACAACAAAGGCAATGGGTAATAATTCCATAAAAAATGTCTGCTTCTAATTGAAAAAGTGATTGATAGTAGGTTGTTAAACATCAATAATACTCGTAACAATTTAACCATTGACAACAATAACTAATATATATTTTCAAGTAATTTCGGTACAAAATATATTCAAAAAGTAGTTCGTGAAGATTATTTAGAGATCCTAATTGAAATTTGCAGATTTATTAGGAATGTGGTTGTCTCTTTCTCTCAAAAGATAAAAAATAATATCAGGGGGATAACCATATTATTCCTCATACATATATGGAAACTGACAGAATCATTGAATGGTGTGTATATGCCACGACTCATTTACTCACTCTTCCTAGCATCTCCTTTGATTTGATTGATCATTTGATCCCTACATCTTCTCCTAGGTCAACCTCTATTTCTTTTATATATATATATATAGTATTATGTATATGTATTCCCCTTATTTTTAATGATTAAGGAACTATATGGATTTGATGTTACATTCCAATATTTGTTAAGAAAATTATTTATAAGACATTTTCAACATGCCTTACACAGATCAAGAGAAACTTTAAATTGTGTTAACTTTGTTTTAAAATTCAATAACTTGTCAATGTTACCCATATTTAATATACATTATGCTATACAAGAAAAAATCAATACAATAATCAAGAAAAAATTAATACAATAATAAACGAATGGTAAAATTGTATATTTGTATGAAAAATTTCTCTCTCTACTATATAAACAGAACAAACAAATTTCTTCTACCTGCCTTATAAATAAGATCATAAGAGTATATATGCTATATTAATTATACCATGGTAATCCTTCCTCTTAATTCTTGTTAAGTATCTCCATACAAGTGAAAACTTTAATTACAAATATAGGGCTTGATTTCTACTTACTTCTTAACTAATGCCGCTCAAGCTTTGAAGAAGAAGTGTCTATTTGAGTTAGCTTTAGAGAAGCATGTTAATGTAAGTCGGAACAAAACTCTTCTCACTTTGTACACTATAAATCACATTAGAGAAACAACTTCTACTACCAATTCAAACGTACAGAGAAAAAAGTTTTAGATGGAAGTTAACCAATGTTTTATTTTTTTTCAAAAGGTGCTTATATTAATACTTTAAACCATAACTGATACAACAAATGAAAAACAAACGAACATAACAACATCAACATGAAAATAAAATAACTAAAACAAATACAACCAAACAAACCAAATATAAGGGGGAAAACTATTCACCACCCATTGAAAAGCTGGGAAAAGAAATACATCAGTGACTGCACCGACCTCCTGAATATCTAAAGTTAGAAGTGATATAAAAAAAAAAAGTGTTGGTTAAGTTAACCAATGTTTGAAGTTTGAGCTAAAAAAAAAAAAAAAAAAAAAAAAAACCAATGTTTGAAGCCAGCAGTTATGTGTTATTTTAATATGGCGAAAACGGGTCAATAATAAAGTGTGTGTGTGTGTGTATAATAAGTAGGTCATCAGAATTCAGAAATCGTATTTGTTTCTGTACCTCTGGTGCAGATGCTGTTGGGGTACGAAAATATATATAGCTACGTGAGATTATTTTATTTATTTATATATTAACAGAGAAACACGGAAAACCCCACTGCGAGCTAGCTAAGAGACCCTCTCTTTTCCACACACAAACCCTAAAACAACCTCGTGATCCTTTCCAAATTCCAATTAAATTCTTTTGACCAATAATAAGAAGAAACGTCAGCTCCTTTTCCTGGTTGTGTTAGACCCTTTTTGTCTCTCTTCTCGTACATGTCTTTACCAAAACCAAACGCCATCCCCATTACCTTTGTCTATAGTAAATGCCTATATATCTTTCACACTAGCTCACACACATCATATATATGCAATTAATTAATCATCACACTTAACTTTAATATTGTTTTTTTCCTTTTCCCTTTTCTTCTTCTAATTTCAATGTAAAAAGTGAGAAAAAAAAAACAATGGCATAAATTGTTTAGATTAATTAAGTAGTCACTTTGTTAAATGTATAGCATGGCCTTAATTCGTTGCTTCGTAGAGTACGTAGTTCAGAATACTCATCAATATGATTTAAGAAAAAGACCTTATACTGTCTGATAAATATATATGATACTCCAGCAAATTCATTTTATAAAATATGTAAAGAGAGATGTGAACACAGAGAGAGAGAGAGAGAGTGATGAGTGTAAGAAGAAGAAAAATATATACTTCATGAAGAGAGTCTCGCTTGTTTGGATTGCTCTTTCTATATACAAGTGTACGTTTGACCCAAAAAAAAACAAGTGTACGAGTGCATGGTTTAAATAATATGATTTGACAGATTTTAGTGATAGCTTTTTGGATGTGACGAGAGTATAGGGTAAAGCTGTAAAACTAGTAACTCACATCAAGATGATGTACACAGAAGAAGAGTAGATCGGTTCATCAAGTACTGTGATAAACAAAAACCCTGAAAATGCGTGGCTAAAATCATGAATCAGCTCTTTTTTTTTGGGGGGGGGGGCATCGGAGAAGGAAAAAAAATCCTGATGACTCATCTTCTTCTGATAATGCACAGTCACAAATATTTAATCTGGTCCCCTCATCAGTACTAGCTCTCATCAGCTTGCATCAATGGCTGTTTTTGTGAGAACAATATTGTAGTAAATAGCAATTTCTTCTATCACGCCTTCTTCATTGATACGTCTTATTCTTAGCTCTAATTAGCGTGTTTGAAAATGGGTACTACTTAAATGAACTACACATATCAACCATGACTTGTCTGTATATTTTTAGCTTCTCTTTAATTTGTAAGTCTTTTTGAATAAATAGCATATGAAATTAATTAAAAGCTCTTTTGCTTTCTATAATTCAATTAAAATCTTGAGCTTTACTTTAAATGCTCCTGGTTTGGTTACTTTCTTTTTGCATTTGATGCGCTTGCAGAGAAATATTTACTCCGTTTCAAATGATAATTTAATTTAATGTACCGCACATATGATCAGTATCATCACACAGCAATTATTTTTATTATTTTTTTAAGTATATGCAATAAATGAGCAAAAGCATTCTCCAATCTAGATTATTAATATCTACTACCTCCAATCCTTAATATTAGAGCTAGTTGGGGATCGCATTAGGTTCTAAATATAAGGCTTCAATCCATTTTGTCTCCTAAATTTATAATTTTTGCCAAAATATCCCTATTAATTATACACACTAAGGGGTTTTATCGAAGAGTATAGTCATGTATGAAAGATGGTTTCGTAGGAGAACCAACATATATTTGTTACGAATAACTAAAATAATTAATTTTATCAATATATTTCAACTAGTTCTTATATTAAAGACATATAAATAGTAATATTTAGTTACTATCATATCTTCTTCCCATTCCTGATTTTTTTATCCCCGACCAAACCCTCACATCAGATTCCTTTTATACATTCTTCATCTTTATCTCTCTTATCATTTCTCAAACCCACATCTGGCATGGGAATCAAATTACTTCAATAAGTCCTCTATATATATATATATAATCATCTTGAGTTTAAATACTACTTTTTAATTCCATATGAACACAGTTCAAATGCATTTAAAGGAAAAATATAATGCCTTCATTAATTCTAACTCATCAGTCTCCTATTACAGCTTCAATTCCTTGAAACCATATAAGATCATTCTTAGCAATACATAACTTAGTGTACTACTACCATTCTCTAACAAACTACAAAATATCAAGAGTACACACATATGCAACTCCATCCTTATACAGATAGATGGAGAAAGTTAACTAGTTCTTCAATGGAAGGAACTCAAAGAACTGACTTGGGGTCAAGTTTGAATCCATGGCGGACACCGATATCTCCACCTCTTTCTGATTAATAATGTTGCAGCCATCTCCTCCACTCCTCAGAGGGAAAAGTTGAAGGGTTTGAGATTCCACATGGTTGTTGTTATGATGAAGAAGATAATCTTCACTTGTGTTTGAGTGAATAACACCAATATTTTCAGTGAAAGGGGAAATGAAAAAGCTGAGATTATTATTATTATCACAATGGTTCTTTAAGAGCTTTGTGGGGTCTATTAAAGTGGCTGTACTAGTGGCCATAATGCTAGTTGTTGTAGAGGGAGCAGTGGTAGCAGCAGCTGAAGTAGTAGGGAAACGACAAGATGAAGATGGCTGTAACATGTGCCACGTGGCATTCCTTTCCATAAAGTTTCTTCTTTGTTGTTGTTGTTGTAGTAATTCTCCTCCTTCATGGAATTGAACCCATCCCTCTGTTCTACACTCTGCAACTGCTGCTGCAGCTGCTTTTGCTGCTCTTTGCGTTGACACAGATTCCTGAAAATTTCAATTCAAGGCATGCATGCAAAACCTCTCAGCTTGTAATGTTTTTGAAAAAACCAAAGGGAAAAAAGGTCTAAAGGCATTGGAAGCAAATTTCAATTGGGGCACTCCAAGTTTCTATTCAAATAAATGTACATGCTATATACTCCAAAACCAAATATAGTTGGGGCACTCCAAGTTGCTATTCAAAATATATACTGTATTCAAATATAGTTGGTCTGTGTGTGTGTGAGAGAGAGAGAGATCCATTGCGTTGTCAAATTAGGGTGCTCAATTCCACAGAATATTATTATAGGAGTGCCCCTAGGGACAAAAGAAAGTTTGAAAATGGACCTAAATGACATGAATGAATAAGCAAAAGCACAAGCCCCAAAACCCTAGGGCTAAGTTTTTCATAACAGCAGCCCCGACAGAAAGGAAGGAATGCAGCCTTTTAGGCCCTTTTCATTTCCCAACAAACAAAGCTTTTGTTTTTGGGAGGGTTCCTTTTTTTCCCCCTAAGCTAGACCTGTGCTAGCTGCTTGTGTGAGCTGCATATCTTTTCTATAATATTCCCAACAATCAAAAGTTGGTTTATCTATCTCTAGTAATCATATGCAAATAATCACTGCTTAATTATAGAATCTTTATGAACTTTTTGGGGATTATTATTAAAAAGGGATTTTCATCATGTTGTTGACAAAAGAGAAAGGTTTTTGGGGTCTCTCTCTCTCTATATGTATGTGTCTTTGTACGACCAATGGACCAAAACAAGAGAGGATAAAAAAGGAAAATGCACCTCTGAGAGAGGGACACTGCAGTTTAAAGAGGGTGGCCAGTTGTTCTTGGTCTGTTCAACTTCAAACGCTGTCCTACTTGCGCCTGTAGACAAAAAGAAACAAAAAGAATACAACTTTACATCTTCAAGCAACAATTGGCATATGGAAACAAATGGGGAAAAAGAATAATAAAAAAGCTCTAAAATACAAAGGGGGGAAATGGCATTGTGGAAGCCATGCGTAGTAAGAGAAAGCATCATCAGAAACCTCTCTTTTCTTTCTTTCTTTCTCTTCTTTTGTGTCTTTTTTTGAATCAATTTGATAATCAATCACAGACTAATTATGGTGTGTGGTTTTTTTTACCTAGGTCTTTCTTTTCAAGAGCAATATCAAGATCGTAGCCTGGGTGTCCTGATTCCACTTGACGACGTCGTTTCTGCCTCTCCCTGGCTTTGTGATTCTGAAACCAATAGAACACATTCTTGCCTTCAATTTTCCCAAACCTTCTAAGTTGTGCTGTAATATGCTGAATTTGTTCTGCAGATGGTGTTCTTGTCCCTCTCTGATATAACTCTTCAAGAGCTCTCAGCTGTTCAGGGGTAGGATTCCACCTTGTGCTCACCACAAATGGTGGGGTATTGTTGAAGTCCCTCTTGCTTTGATCTCCTACTGATGCTATTAATAAAAATACCAACCTTTTCACTTAGTAGATAAACACAGAGATAAATTAAAGAAGACAAAGAATTTAAGTAAAGAGTGATATAATTCATCATGAAGTAAAAGGGTGAAACTGAGCTTACCCAGATTGTGACACTGAGTGAAGAAATCTGTAGCATGATGTGAAATAGGTGAAGCCAGTGGCCTTGGAACTAAAGGCCTAAGCTTCCTTCCATTGAAGGCATGATCAGGCATGTTGAACTGATCAGTCCCTTCATTATAACCCACCATCCACATCTTGATAGCTATGCACTAAAAAAACAAAGCTAGGGTTTTGTTGTTGATCAAAGAAGCTACTATTATATATAAAGGATAGCCGATAATAATACTAATGAAAGGAGATTGTTTGAAAAGTGGGATTGGATTTAGCAGATTCCTAGTTTCTGAAGTTGTCTTGCTTTGTGAGGGTTAATGGGAAAGGAAATGGAGGGAGCATAGAAAAGAAGGGCAGTGAGGGAGTTGAAAAAGATGGAGGGGCATGCAATAAGGTGATTGTAATGTGAAGGGGGTGACTGAGGAAAAAGGGTTCCTTGTTGGTTGAATGAAAAAGTAGACAAAGGTTTATATATATAGCAAAAAATTGATGCTAATAAAGAAAACCCAATGTTGAAAAACGAGTTGAATTGGGCGTTGAGCTGAGCTGAAATATATTGTGAGGTATTTTGTGTCTGAGACATTCAGAGATGGGGATTGATCACTTTAGAATATGGAAGAGAGAGATGGTGCTGGTTTAATATGGGACAAAGTGAAACGGACTTGAGGTTGACTAGGCTAGTTAGAGAGAGAAGGGGAGAGAGGGGGGGAGAGAGAGAGAGGCAAAAGAGAAAAGAGGAGGGAAGCGTGGAATTCTGGGAGGGAGGGTTTTGGGGAGAAGGGAAATGAAAAACGACGTGACGATGATGAGGCTTATGATGAGGCTCATCACAGCTTCTCTCTCTCTCTCTCTCACATTTATTGGTGCCTTCGCGTCTCGTGCCTTTCACACTAATTCTCAATCCGAACTGCTCCTCTCCCCCCACACCCTCTCTGCTCCCTCATTACCCTTTTCCTTGTCTCTTTTCCTGTCCTCCTTCCCTACATTCTCCCTCCTCTCTCTCTCTCTCTCTCTGCACATCTCTTCTGTACTCTCTTTCGTCCTCTCTCTCTCTCTCTCTCTCTCTCTCTCTCTCTCTCTCTCTCTATATATATATATATATATATATATATATATAGATGTCTCATACCAGCAATATATAGATTAGTTAAAACATTGATGTTGTGTATTTATGACATGGTTTTTGTTAAAAGAAATTCCAATTTCTAGCCAAATGCTTTGTACCCCAGTGGCATCAAAGCTCCCCTTCAAGGTGGAGTTTGCGAGTTTGATCTTACATCTTACTTGTAATTTTTGGCTAATAGTGTCTTCCTTTTTAATTCAAAAATTGTTCCATTCAGCTTAACCAAAGGTTACCCGTACAATCTTTTGGGAATTTAGGTGGTAGAGTCACCACACGAATGAGTCCTATCATAATCTCATCCGGATTAGTTTGGTTTGTAATTCCCTGTGGGTTAACCAATGCTGGTATAAAATTCTATATACACTAGACCCTTGTAAAGATCCAGTTGAAATAGGGCAGGCCTAAGATACAGATCTAGCTCTACATGCAAAATATATACAAACTAATTATTTATATATGCATACATGTATAATATGGGTATGATATATATATATATGTATGTATATATAATATATATAATTAGTCCGTATGAATCTGTATAGACACAGAAAAAGAATCAGAATGCGAGTATAGAGCAAAAGATAGGGGGATACCTTGTTTTAATCTGGCATGGGACCAGCAGGAGAAGAGGCTATATGGAGTAGAATATAAAGTCTTGGGTTGTCTGTGTGACTGAGCATTCTCAGTATTACTGTGTTTACTGCTTTGCCCCACAGATATAACCCTTTGGTCATTATGATGGAATGACTCAATTCTCGAGCAAGCTGGGTATGGCTAGAGAGAGACTGATGGTGATACAGAGAATTTGAAAGCCATTATTGTTTAATTATATATACGTATTGCTTTTTGAAGGTGGGACGAGGCCCTACTTAATTGCTTTCTTCTGCACAAATTCTGAGTTCTGATCCTACTGTTTTGTATGTTTGATATTTATTGTCATTTGCATGCAAATATATATTATATTTATATGTAATATTGAGGGAGAGATCATCAGTAACATGCAAATTTCATATTACTATATTACTGTGTATTGATCATTTTCACGCTTACCATTACTGTTACTTTATTGGCCTCATCCAAGTTCAAATTAAAACACTCCCTATATATATAATCTTTCTTGTCGTTTCTTTGGGTCCGCAAACCCAGATACCCCATATGTAAAAATCTGTTACCACCTATAATTAATTAAGATGCAGAAAATTAAAGCCTATCATAACGGTTGATGAGATATATACTTTTTCTGGTTCCCCTGAAATTTGAATTTAAGGTTTGTGTTCATTGTTAAATTCTTCTTTTCTTGAAATTTGGTCGTAATTGAGTAGTTCAGGCCATGAAATTAAAGCGAGCATTTCATTTGAAGATCCATAATACATATGCTATGCTTAATGGAACCCATGTGTATTCAAAGGACTTCAATTTCATCACCATTCATGATTGTTATGGCCTAGATAAGACAAGGATGTGTTTTGATGAAAAATAATAGATTTTGTGAGGAAAAAATGATTTTAAATACTCCCTAACCTTAATATAAAACCTTTGTACCTAATTTGATATTAGTTAATTTAATTTAATTTGACATGTATAATCTAAAACATCCTAGTCAGATATTTTTCTAATTTCATCTTTATTTGGGAAAATCTCATATAAAGCTACTTGAAATAAGGAAATTCTAAATTAGGTTGGTAAATTCAATAAATCCCTAATTAAGTTATCGACCCAATTTAAAATTTTAAAATTTAGATTAAATGACGTTACTGCCCTCTTATAATCTCCTCTCTCATCTTAAAAGAGTTTCAATACTTTTTAACTTATTTTTACAATAAATGTAAATATATATAAACACTAATATATAATAAAATAAAATATGATTAACTTAGATCAAAGAAATTTTATGTTTTGTGGAAGAATGATCAAGAATAATTCAAAAAAAAAAAAAAGTATCAACCCCGATATTAATTAAATGTTCCAGTTGAACATTGAGAATAAAAAACAAAAATTACTTGATTTTTTGTTCATTGAGAAAACAATGTTAATATAAAAAATAACTTGTTTGATATAGCAAACTGCATATCACACATTTTCATTAATGATTTTTTAAAAGAAAATATATTTATTAATGTAAAAAAAAAAAACCCCTATATATCACATAAGTAAAATTGCGTGATTAATGAAGATTGATCTTTTTAATTGACAAAAACTAATTTGAGTCCTTTCAAAAATAAAATTTTATTCAAAATATTTAATAAAAACATTTAATTGATAACGGTGTTATGTGTGTTTTTTTTTCACTCAAATCATTCTTCCCGACCACAAAAACTCCTTTGATTTAAATGAATCATATTTTATTTTATTATATACTAATGTTAATATATATGCACACTTATTAAAAGACTTAGTTAAAGAGCGATTAAATTCTTTCAAGAGGGAAGATGATAGAGAAGATTAGGAGAGTGTAATAAAGTCAATTTTTCTATATTTTAAAATCCTAAATTGAGTCTATAACTTAATTAGGAATTTGTTGGGTTTAACAACTTGATTTAGAATTTCTCTATTTTAAGTAATATATGAGATTTTCCCTCTTTATTTCTCCTCCTTGATTATTATTGAGGGAGCATTAATAAAAATAAATTGAAAAAAGATTGACAAATATAAAAATATGTCTTATATTTAGGATCAAGATCAACTCCTGAAATAAATCTTATATTAAGGACCGAAGAGAGTATAATAGATTTTGTGAAAAAAGTGAAGTTGGAATATATTGTTAGAAGTTATTCTGCCTAGCTTATACCAAAAGGATGGTTTTTTTTTTTTTTTTAAAAAAAATAGATTATGAAAAAAATGAAAGTGGCTAGGTAGCTTCATACCAAATGCAGGATTTTTGTGGAAAAATATAGTGAAAAATTATTGAGTGTTTGAGCCTTCTTTTTTTTTTTTTTTCTTTTTTTGGGTTCAAAACTGACATGGTTTTCTCTCGAATAATTGATTTTGGGGAGCATGCAAATACTCACGGTGTCTATTAATTGAAACGATTTGGCAATTGCATGTGCATGGTAAAGGAGTCATAGTTAATTAGCCGGAGAGAAAACTTACCCCTTGTCTATTTTGACAATAAGAAAGATTAAATTGGGAAAATCCCAAAGATGCTAATGGACCCTAAAAAAGTCAAAAAAAAATCACACAGAAAATTCTGATGTTAAAAAGATCCTAAATAGTTGTCAAAACATATAGATGAAGTTATTAATCATCTACTAAAGAAGTTGTCAATAAGACCTTTTTTATATCATAATTTCATATAAAACTTTTTTGACATTTTTTTGGGCCCTTAGAACCTTAAAGGGATTTTCCCTTAAATCTTGATCTTTAAAGGATTCCCTTATGGATTCAAATCAACTTTGGGGTTTAAAAAAACAATTGTACAAACCCAAAAAATCCTCAGCCATTTTTATTTGGATTTGAGCCTAATCTTTATCGAGTCGAGAATGTTAAAGTTAAAATCCTCTCAACAAGTATCCTTTCTAAAATTCAAATTTGTGACATCCCCTTTAAAGAAGTGAGACCACTTAGCTTATAAACCAATATCTTGTTGATTGCAAAAACCCTGACTTGTTTAATTTGTTCGTAGAGTTCATGGAATTTGATGAAAAATATGGATGATGCCATGAATATTAAATTCATTATAAAAATAATATTCCATACCAAAATCACATCTCCAATCCGGAGATGCACAATTTTTTAAACAAGCAATTAATAAAAAGCTTCACTGTCAGATTCAATCAATAAGAACTTGTCTAGTACATGAAACAGCAAACAACACTCTTGGATTAACTCATGGCTATGTTAATGGGGAAGGAAGATGAGGACTCAAGTACCATCCTGATCAAGTGGGGATTTCCAACATTAGTTTTTTTTTTTTTTTGCTCGATTTCCAACATTAGTTCACTATTCCCTCCAATGCGTAGATTTTAGTTTTAAATATAAGACATGATAATAATTTCTATATTGGTCATTCTTGTCCTATTTTACCTCGATTCATGCTCTTAGGAAATTGAGAAAAATGAGTAGGGTATTTTAAAAAATATATGTAATATTAATAAAGTTAATTAACATCCTTAATATAATCATATTAAATAAATATGTTTTATATTAAAAACTGAATGAAGTATATTATAAATGACTAACCCTTTGGGCTAAATTCAACCCTGTTCTGCGGGTATTGAGAGGCCATGCCTACGTATAGTTATGAAGTGTAGCCCATTTATCAATTTGCATGATTGTGGGACTATCAATTACATAGGTTTGGGTAGACCAAGAGTGTTTGAGATTAATTTCTCCTTATGTGTAATTTCTTTGATTTAGGCTGCTAAGCCATACTTTTTATCAAAAAAAAAAAAAAAAAAAAAAAAAAAACGTAGGTTTGGCCCAGTGAATGCCCCTTTCAATTATTTTGGAGTCACTATTTCAACTTTTGCAGCTTCGGCCCAAAAAAAAAACACACACACACACACACAAATGGAGACTTTTGAGCAGGCCAGAGGAGCCAGAAATTCAAATTACCTATTTTTGTAGCCAAAAAAAGAAAGACTTTTGAGCACAACAATGGAAGACAAGAACCAACATACATAAAGTGGTAACGGACTAGTTTTCCCTTAACCACGTCTTCGATTTGAAATGTAGGAATGGAGAAAATGGTATTGAGAGCTATTCCCCCACGACCGTGGGTCCAACTTGGGGTGAATCCAAATTAATCAGAACAAAAAATTTCGATGGACTGGATGTGCATCAAAAAAAAAAAAATTAAGGGAAGACAAGATTTTAAAACGCAGGAACGTCCGTTTACTATTCTCGTTTTTTAAGTTAAAGTAATTGCCCAACATTATATGGCATGTAGTTGTTTTTTTGGTATAAAACGAGAGGACAAAGCCCTAAAAAAAAAAAAGAAATTAGTCTGAAAAGGATTGCAATTTCAAATTATCATTATCAACTGGGGTCTTTAGAAAATTAGGACGCATATATATCTAGAAGAGGGAAGCTCGTCAATCGTCTTTTTTTTTTTCTTTGGGTAAAATCGTCAATCGTCTTTTTACTAGACCATCTGCAACCTTGTTTTGTTGTCTTTAGATGTAAAGAATTTGAAGATCCCAATCAAACTTCATAATACTTTGAATTTCTAAGAACACTAAACTACAGATTTTGTTCTTAGAATTTGCCTTGAGGATATCAATCAATATATATATATATTGTGAAAACTTGGAACACTAAAAATATTTTGTCCTTAAAATATAACCCACTAACACCTAGCCAAAGTACCAACAATCCCATCTGTCATTGAATTAATCAAGGTTGTGGATTAAGTGTTGGTGGGTTATATCGGAACCAACTCGGAATTACAAAAAATATGCATATATAATTATTTTAATAAATGAAATATTTAAAAAAATATCCTATTAAACAATAAAAATAACAAATGTATATATTATATGTTTTGGCTGCTCAAACATTTCAAAATGAGAACAATTTCTTATCATGATGCATGGCTATAGTAAATAAGTATGAGTATTCCTTTTTAAAGGGTTAAGTATCAATTTTACCCCTGAAGTACACGCCCAGGAGCAATGTTGCCATGAAAGTTTTTTTGGGAACAATGTTGCCCCGAAAGTCTACAAACATAGCAATGTTGCCCCTCCGTTAACTATCCTAACGGTCAAACGTTAGTTGACCACTTTATGCTGACGTGAATTGTCTACATGGCATCTTTGTCACTTTTTTAAGTAGCAATTTTGCCCCGGAAGTACACTCTCAAGAGCAATTTTTCCCTTGATTTTTTTTTGTCTCAATGTTGCTCCAGAAGTCTACAAACGTATCATATGATTAAATAACTTATTTAACTTCCTTAATCTCTCCAAAAAAATGTCAATCGGTTTTATAATTAGGATAGGAAGTAATATGATTAAGTAACTTATTTAGTTTTCTTAATTTCTTCAAAAAAAAAAAAGTCAACCTGGTCTTATAATTATAATCATGACAGGAGGGAGTAGGGGTGACAATTAATTTTTTTTTTTTTTAAAAAAAAAAAATAGCCTACTCCTTCTTCCCCCATAACGTCCTCTATCACAGGCATTCCCCAATCAAACAATAATCATTCGCCTGCGGAATTTGTCCAAAAAAAATGTTTCAAACAAATCAAATAGAAAAATAAGAACGAATTTGTCCAAACTGAAGATCAAACGAGTACGTTGCAGGCAGTTCAAATGAATTTTTCCAAACAATAATCACTCGCCTGCGGAATTATCTACGTGAACGATTAATGAATATCTTGTGTATTGTAAACAAAGATGACTGAGAGAATAAAGCTTACAAAAAGTGTCAAATACAATTAATTAAGGCTGTTAACAGAGGGGCAATATTGCTACATTTTTAGACTTTTGGGGCAACATTGAGACAAACAAAACCTACAGGGCAAAATTGCTTTTGGGCGTGTACTTCTGGGGAAAATTGCTACTTAACCCAAAAAAAAGTGACCAAGATGCCACGTAGACAATTCACGTCAGCATAAAGCGATCAACAAACGTTTGACCATTAAGGTTGTTAACGGAGGGGCAACATTGCTACGTTTGTAGACTTCTCGGGCAACTTTGCTCCCAAAAAACTTATAGGGCAACATTACTCCTGGACGTATACTTCAGTGACAAAATTGATACTTAACCCCTTTTTAAATTTAAGTTGGCATTTTCTCAATCACGTCATAAAAACATTTACCCTACATTTAAATAAGAAAATAATACTAGGAAGGAAAACTCTTAAAAATAGCAAATCTTTTTACTATCTTGAGAAGTTTTTCTTCATAATATTGCCCTTTCTATATTTTTCTCTCACTTTTTCCTCCTTCCAAAAGATAGGGTTATGCAATTGATAAGAGAGAATACTAGAAAAAGAAAAAGAAAAAAAAAAAAAGAATGGCTACTATTAACCCATCTCCTGAGGAGCAATGTTTATAGAAAGCAAGAATTCGATCTCATTGTATATAATATTCTGATGGCTGTCGTTTTATTTATCTTTGTTCTTTACTAGGGTTGATCATGGACCAGACCAGACCGGGTCTGGCCCCTACCCGAGGTCTGGTCCAGGTATGTCCTCGGGCTGGACCAGACTGGTCCAGTGGACTGCCTGGACCAGTCCGAGGCAATCCAATAATTGGGTATCACGCAGGCTTCAAAGTTCAGAGTTAGAATTGGAGATAGATTGCGAAGAGGAGAATACTCATCACCGATGGAGAAAACCAGATCCCAACAAATCTGGAAAGGAGAAAGGATCCACGAAGCCGCAGGTTCCTCGCCGACGCCAAACTCCCCCAACTGTCCAAGTATATAGAACAGAGGCATAGAAGCATACGAAGGACACTTCTGAAAACAAAAACACAGCAACGAAGGGAGAACAAAGCAACCCACGCACCCACAGCAGCTAGCAGAATCGATGGAGAGGAAGACGCCAAATTCGCACGCGCAGGTCTAAGAGGAAGACGCCGAGCTCGTCTAAAATCCAGAATTTTTTGGAAGTAGAGAATGGGGAAAAGCTTTGGGAGGGAGGGGAGTTGGAGAGATTGGCGTGATTCCAGGAGAAAAGTCAAAAAGATAATGGAAAGTGGGGTTAGGGAAGAAAAGAAAGAGGGTGATGGGAGTTTTTTTTTTTTTCTCGGAAGAGTGATGGGAGTTGGAGAGATTTGCAATTAGGGAGAAAAAAAAAAATAGTCGGGTCGACCGGACCGGACCAAGTGGTCTGATCCCGACTCGAGGTCCGTCCATCAAGAGAAAAATCGACCGGGCCGAGTTAGACCGGGTCGACTACCTAGACCAGTGGACAATATGATCAACCCTATTCTTTACCTTTTTACCAAATTAAAATGCCTGTAAACTTTGTTTTCATACATTTCTGATTTTGGAAAAGATGATAATTAGTTGATATCTAGGAAGTCGGATGACAATTTAAATCAGATTAAATAATAAAATAAGATATTTTATTACATTTGTTAAAAAAATCATAAATACTATTAAAAAATAAATAATAGATATATATTTTATTTCAAAACGATTGTAATGCAGTTGATAAAAAAAAATTAAAACTACTAAAAAATGTTGTATAAAAAAGGTAAAAAAACTATTTAAAAAGTATAAATTTTAAATTAAGTTGCTTATATCCACGGGGATAAGTTCAGTGGTAAACCGCCCGTGGACACACGCATCTTAACCTCTAAAAATGTCAAAATAGCAAGTGTTCATGTGAAAATTTACAAATACTAATTTTAATAACTAACAATAGCAAAATAACAAGGGTCCTTATGAAAACCTTACAAATTTTAATTTACATTATAAAACAAAAACAAAAAATTGCAAATGTCCCAAGTGTGAATTTACAAATGTATATAGGCATTTTAACAAATAATAATAACAAAACAAAAAAAAAAACAAATGTAATTGAGAAACTTAAATATAATGGAAATAAACTGCTTGACATGAATTTTCTCGGTAGTGTTTTATTTTGTTTACACATAAAAAGTTTTGATATTGCAGGATGGAGATGTGTGGTATCTAACGAGTGTCATTCATTATATTAAGTTTTTGTTTTTATTTTCTAAGTTAGTAATTAATATTTTTAGTACCTAAATTGCATTTAATGCTCTTTAGGTCAAATTTTTCAAAGTATCCTTTAAATACATTGTAACACGCTCGTATTTGATTTTGGAATTGAAAAATTGCTTTCTGCACTTGTATCTTGAGAGTGGATTCTCTTTAGGGTTATTCATAAAAGTAACAAACTTATCAAGGTTTGATCAATCTTATACCATCTTCCAGCACTTCGGATTCTTGTTTTTCCATGCTCAAGACTATTGTTTCCTCTTTCTTGGCAGATTCTTGCAGGCTTCTTTCAAATTTATCCATGGTACCTACCTCATGCAAGCAAAAAATCCTGCACAATAAATTTTTGGAATGCAAAGAAGATAATAAGCCTAAAAACCAAAGTTATTAAAACCGGATCAGTCACTGAACCGGTCTAATAGGTCAAGGTCATGAGTTAGATTGGAGTCAAACTGGTGAGAAAATAAAGTTTTCAAGGTTATTAATATGAAATTATAAAGAATTTTTTAAAAAAAAAAAAAAAAAAAAAAAGGGTTAATTCCCGGATGGGACCGGTCAACCGTGTAGTCCGGATTTAATAACACTGTTAAAAATATATATAAAAACTATAAGGGGCTAACGCAGCCGCATAGTTTCTGTCTCTTATTTTTTTCTTGTCAACTCGTGGCCCACAATTTAGTTAAAATTGGTTAAACCATCTAGTTTTGACCGGTTGTTAAGCTAGTTTAATTTCTGACTTGTTAATTAACATGATTTTTTTTAACCAATACCCTGAGGTCTATAATTTTACTAGTATTTTAGACTAGACTCACTGCATGTTTGGACCAAACTAAGTGTGTTCTCATGCTGCAAAAATGGTTTTGAAACTGTTGAAGCAATTTTCACATTACTTTGATCAAGATCAAAACTAATATGAAACTAAAGGCCAGTTTTTTTGGTTGAAACAATAAGTGCAGTGCAGTTCTTTCATTATTTGGAAATTTGAAGGAAACCGTTTTTTATTCTGCTGAAAGTAAACAAATATTAGTGCACTCACACATACTAATTCAACAGATCGAACAAAAGGAACAAGGGCCTTAACATGTTGAGGAAAATCATCTTCAAACTTGGATAGGTAGCATCTCCTAGTTGCACAAAGACTAAAAAGTCAACAAATTAATTGAGAACAATAAAAAAACACACACACACACACACATTTTACCCAACTAACACTAAATATCTCTTTAACTCTTTCTAAGGTGTAAAGTTACAAGTTTGATCTCTATAAATAAATATATGACAGACGCAGTGAATTTTTCTTTTTAGGTGAAACTTGAAAAAAAAAAGGGGTTTGAATCTCGATCAAAGCCATTTAAAACCAAAACATAACTCAAATAAAATTTCTTTAAAAAATCTTTAAATGATTTAAACTTCTGCTGCCATTCTTTAAAATGGCATAGACTTATCTTCTGCATTAGCTAATCTATGATGATTTATCTTAAGGTCTCTAACATTATTACTTTTATTTTTATGGATAGACATGGACTTCTGCTAGAGCTGTAAGGATATGCAGAAGCAGAAGTCAATTAAGATAGTTCCCCTCTACTGTAGAAGGTGCGGAAATCCTTTTTAGCCAGCTTGGAAATACTTGATGTCGGTCGATTAAGTGAGCACGAGTAACACATGAAGAGCTTTTTGCAGTGTTTAGTGGTATAACATGTGAATTTTAATTCTTTATTCATTTATCAGGGAGTTAATTTCTTCAACCAAATTTAGTTATTTCAATAAAATTTTGTCCAAACGCCAAACGAGTCTGAGATATTCCAAGCCGTAAAAGAACAAGAAACATCATGATATGTTAATGGGGTGTGTTTGTATGATTTCCAAAACCATGATTTTCAGAAAAAACAACCCAAAGTTCTAAACACTCTCATTTTTTCTCATAATCAATTTTTTCACTAAAATCATTGTTTTGTTGTAACCCAGCCGAAGATTTTCTTTTCTCTAGAATTCATGTTGTCAAGAAAACCATTAGTTTGAGATGGAAAATAATGGGTTTATAAAAGATTTCTTTTTCCTACAAAATAACAAGTGTCCATATGAAAATTTACAAATTCTAATTTTAACCATTAACAATACCAAAATAACAAGTGTCTTTATGAAAATTTACAAATTCTAATTTATATTATAAAAACTGATACAAAAATTTACAAATGCCCCTAGGTAAGTTTACAGGTGCACATATACGTTAACAACTAACGATAGCAAAATAACAAATATAATTTTTTTAAAAAAAACATAACTTAATATATATTGGCAACTAAAATATATAATATCTATTATTGGGCTTAAATTATAAAAATAAAATGAATTCATATTAGAAATAAAAATAATAATAAAATGCACATAATTAGGCTCAAATTATAAAGCGTTGGACCAGTGAAGGTTCTTATATGTGTGTGTGGACGGGTGAGAACATTTTGACCGACTGACATCTTATCTTCATGGGCTAGGATGGATATAAATTGGGTATGTTTACGTAAGTCGAGATAAAACACATTACACATACTTACTCCGTATACTATAAATCACATCAAAAAATAATTTTTACTGCTACTCCAAACAAGCACGTAGTAGTACTAGACATCATGCTACTCAGTGGCAGAGCCACACTGGGGTTTATGTGGGCAAATGCAGACATAAAATTTTAAGAACATATATATATTTTGAAGAAACCTTTCAAGAAGAAGCACCAGTGGTCTAGCGCTAGAACAAACCCTGCCATGGTATAGACCCCAGTTCCAATCCTGTCATGTGCATCATTCTTTTCCTTTTCTTTTTTTTTCTATTCTCTTTTCAAGTCCAGCGACACCCACTATTCTCACTTGCTTACAACTATTCGCACAGTGAGACTTATTGCACTTGCTACCGCCATTTTTCATCATTATTCCCACTCTTATATTAATAAGGTCATCTTTCCTTTCTTTCCTTTTTTTTTTTTTTTTACAAGTGTAGTGATATGGATTCATTATTCCTCTTACCACGCAACTATATATATATATATATATATATATATAAATACTATGTACTACTATATCAGCAAAATAAGTTATTGACATATTTATATATGTACATAACTGTAAGTTTCGATCTCCCTTCTCTTTATATATGCAACGAATACAGTTATATATATATATATAAACATCAATCTCTATATATAAATAAGGGATTGCTTTTTTATCTGTTGTGGAATTAATTTCACATATTTTATAAGTTGTTTGGTCGCTTTATGAAGAATTGGTATCATTTACAAGTCAAAAAGCTTTCACGCTTCGTGAGCATGTATATCCTCTGAGTTCATGCCAAATAATTATCTCTGCTTTTTTGGCAAAAACTTTTTTGGTTTATATCGTTCCTTTGTCCTCATAATATTTCACTGTAACTAGTTTACAAAAGGTTTGTAGGAGGTGGATCCTACTGTTGAACAAGATGAAACGAGTTCTGAGGGAATGGATTCTTTGTTTTTAGAACTAGTAGGTGTTATACCTGGAATTGATGAGGCAATGAGCTTTGCTGAGATATTGAAATAAGAAATATGTGTTGTCTTATTGATCCTGTTTTGACTTGAATTTTGTTCAATACTGTATGCCTAAATTTGAAACTTATATGTACAAAATTGTGTTTATGATAGTGTAGAGTTGTAATGCATTTGTGTTCTGATTGTTTTCCTTCCTCCTTTATGTAGATGTTTGGTGTTGAACCTATCGAAAGTGTCGTCTTCTCTGCATGACAAAGCGAGTTATAAAGATTTGTTACGCTTCTTTACTCCTTCGTTATTATTTGACTTTTTAATATCCTATGACAAACTATAATAATATTTCCTTACATATCGCTTTGGAATTTGATTGATCGTATGCCATGATTAGAGATATTGTTGTTTAAATTGATTTCTAAATACTTTTCAATCAACTTCATTTCTAATCTAAACTTTACGAAAGAGTAGATTGCTTTTATCCTCAAAAGAAAAATTGCGGCTGCCCCGACCCCCGAATCCCACCACTAATTGTGCACTCACAAACATTAAATCCTGGCTCCACCTCTGATGCTACTTGTAGTTGTTGACTATACTACCGATCGACTTCACTGACTTCACCATTAGTTACATGCTCCAATCTTTAACTACTAATTGACTTAATTAAAGAGGGTAAGCTGACTCCTACTAGGAAATAAAAGAGTGGGTCAATGCGGTTCTCATCTATATCAGACGGGACTTGTCAAGCATCAGCAAATTTGAATGATGTCAATTTATTAGGCTAGGTTTGAAATTTACTTAGAATGCACAGGAGATAAAAAGGATTATGATTTTGACCGTCATAGTGTAAATTGACGTTGTTACAAGTGTTATATGAGTGAATTTACAAGTGAGCATATACGTTTTGACAGCTAACCATACTAAAATAACAAGTGTAATTAAAAAAAACTTATGTGTGTGTATATATAAAGCAACTTATTCTTTTATGGGTAAAGGAAAGAAAAATACACACTGCGTTTTTACCCTCGTGAAATGTCCAAAGACCATATACCTTTTTTTAGAAAAAAATACACATGTGGTTATAAAAATGGTGCAAAAGTCACACCACAGTTAAAACAAAAAACGTTGACTGTTAAAATAACCTTTTTGACTAACGGTAATGCGTAAAAGGAGGGAAAATGTGGAAGAGCTGTGTGTATAGCTCTGTTTCGAATCTGGTAAACAGAGGAAGCTGTGATCATTCTTATTCAACGATTTTTGGTCGGTCTCAGAGATAATAATCCTCTCTCTGCCATCTTCTTCACTATTTTATTCATCCCTCTATCTCCTCCAATTCCTTATCCCTCTGAACCAGTCTCATCATATACAATACAATTTAAAACTTTGTTTTAGTTCTCTTATCCCCATACACTCTGCTTTTTTTTTTTTTTTAAAAGCCTCCTCTTTCCCTCTTCCCCTAACCTCCATCCTGTGCCATCCCTCCATGTCTCTCTTGGATGTGGACATGAACAAATCTTCAGGGTGTGAAAGCAATGGCATGGACATGATCTCCATGATGATGCAAATGGAGAAATTTTCTGCTGATCAGTTCTGTGATCCTTTCTTTAACAATCCCATTGATTGCCCTAAAGCTACTGACTCTGCTAATATTGCCGCCACTTTCCTCGACCCTAACGAGGCTCCTGATTTTGTCAACACTAGTCCTATTATTCAACAACCCATGGCACCACCGCCAGCATTTCTTCATCATCAACCTCAGTCGCCAGACAATATTTCTCCGATGAAGCCCATGAATAAATATAATCCAAACATCACGTAATACACTAACTACGCGTGTCGTTCAGAGCAGAGGAATTCAATGGCGGCGATGAGAGAGATGATATTCAGGATAGCGATGATGCAGCCGATTCATATAGACCCAGAATCCGTGAAGCCACCGAAGAGGAAGAACGTGAAGATATCGAAGGACCCACAGAGCGTGGCGGCAAGGCACAGGAGAGAGAGAGAGAGAGAGAGAGAGAGAGAGATAAGGATTTTGCAGAGATTAGTGCCGGGAGGGACGAAAATGGACATGGCTTCTATGTTGGAGGAAGCCATACATTACGTCAAGTTCTTAAAGAAACAAGTGCAGACTCTGAAACAGGTAGGGGCTAGTAGTACTAGTAGGGCCATTGGTGTTCCTTTTTATGGCACCTCATCAAGTACTGTCAATGTCAATTATTCTGATTTCATGGTTAAGGGTTGCCAATTGCCGGCAGCTCGTCCAATGGTGGGTTCTATGCACATGCTATGAGTGTAGAATGATCACAGCTTCCTCTGTTTACCGGATTCGAAACAGAGCTATACACACAGCTCTTCCACCATTTCCTTCCTTTCACGCATTACCGTTAGTCAAAAAGGTTATTTTTAACAGTCAATGTTTTTGTTTTAACTGATGTGTGACTTTTGCACCATTTTTATAACCACATGTGTATTTTTGCTCCCAAAAAAAGCATATGGTGTTGGATGCTCTCGAGGGTAAAGCACATGTGTATGTTTGCTCCTTTACCCTTCTTTTATCCATTTAAGAATCCGTATTACATGAAGTTGGTGTTTTACTTTCTGTGCACATAATAATAAGTACTTCATCCGATCCTAAATATAAAATAAAGTTGTTATGGATTCGTATTTTGGGCCCAGATGAGATATGGCTAAAACGCTAATCTCTCTATAATCTCAGCACTAATCCCGACTGTACAAATATTGTAGCAGAGTTTTCTCAGATAGTGGATCAGGCATTTATAGAACATGGGAGTGCATGTTGCCGGAGGACGGACGTAGAACCAAGAGAACGAACCCTGGTAATCTCTATAAATAAGAGATTACCCACTGTCTTATAGCACACACGCTATTCATATCCTTTTACTATATCTTTACACTACGCACACACCCCACTCCCTTTCGCTTTATCGTCATTCTCTACGTAAGACAAGAATCGACGATACTTTTTTTGGTGTCTTCCTCATAGGCACCACCGAGTAAGGCACCACTGAAGACTCACCTTCTCTTCGGTATTGTTCATATACTTACCGGAGATCACACAGATCCTATATTAACCGGATACTAACCCAGAGGTTAGACATTTGTGTTCATAGAACTGAACAAAAGTCTATAGTATAAATTGCACTATAACCTTTATCTTATATTTAGGACCGGAGGTAGTACTATTTATATGGGGGAGTTCACTAGTACTACTTTCGGTCTTAATTATAAAACCGGTTTGACTTTTTTTTTAGAGATTAAGGAAGCAAAATAAATTATTTAATCATGTAATATGTTGTGTATCTTTTGATTATATATTAGTTTATTAGTCAAAATAATTGAGAAAAAAATAAAAATATTCTAAAGTAATTTAATTAACTTCCTCAATTTCTCTAAAAAACTTAAATCGGTCTTATAATTATGATCTGAGAGATTAAAAGTTAAGAGGCGACGCTGAAGACCACTATCAAAATCAAAATCAAGAGGTTGAGCTTGAAAACTATTAAAACCAAAGAATTTAAGTCCAAAACTATCAAGAGGTTGAATATACAATCCTGGATTGATATTAGAGGGACTCTTTTGCATTCAAATGGACCGTTTGCTTATTTGCATTCAGAATCCCCAAGCGTCTGCTGCCATCCTTTTCTTAAAATTGTGTCGTTTTGGTGTAGTTTTAAGAAAACCTTTTGGTTTTTTTTAAAAAAAATCGTGATAATCGACGGGTATTAAAAAGATACTTGAGAACCGAATCTTTGAAAAAAATACTTAATGATCTTAAAAAAATATCCTCAAGTATATTTTTAAGATCAAATACTCTAAAATATTTTTTTAAGATCTTAAAATAATACTTCATGATCTTGAAAAATTATTTTAGGATCTTGAAAAAATATTTCGCGATACTTGATCCCAGATCAAAAAATATTTCATGATCTTGAAAAGTTATTTTAATCTTGAAAAAATATTCCAACAGTATTGACCACTAAAAATATACTTGTGATATTTTTTAAGATTTTAAAATAATTTTTTAAAATCTTAAAGTATTTTTTCAATATCGATGAAGTATTTTAAAGTATTTTCTTAGAATCCGTCAATACCTTAAAAAACAAAAACAAAAGGTTTTCTGAAAATTGTAAAGGATGACAGCGGACGCTGCCCCACAGCACAGCTCATGAGTCTTGTTTATTCAAAACTTTTATTAAGCGTGATAGGAATTGGCCCATTTCCCGCAGGTGGTATAATGGATATTGAAATGGCACTTTTTGGTTTCATGTTTTTTTACCCCAAAAAAAAATGTTACTTCAAGACATTAATCACTTCGGTGCTAAAAATGAAGCTGTATTTGTATTTGGTTTGAATGGAGGAAATGGAAGAGAAAGGTAAAGGATTACTTTGGTTTGGTTAAAAGGGAGGGGTTGAAAGGGTTTTTAATTATTCATTGTCTGGTTTAAGAGTGCGGTGATATTAATTAATTTACCATTTTACCCTTCATATTAATTTTATAATTTTATTTCGACTTGTTCTTAAAAATATTTTTATCTCTATTTTAACAAGGGATATGAAAATACTGATGTTATGATATTTTTATATTTATAATTAGTAAAATAATATATTTTAAAATTAAATTAACAATTTTATCTTGGAGATAAAAAAATTTATAAAAGTGATCTAATATATTTGGTGTTAAAGAGGAAAAACGTATGGCCCAAAAAAAAAAAAGGAAAAGGACGAACTTAATAATAACAAGGTGTGAAGGCCGTCGTCCCTAAAACGGATTATTCTAGAATCCGATTCCCAGGAGCTCGTTGGTAGAATTATGGATGAGAGTTATCAGTCTGGAGATCTACTGCTGGAGCGGGTTAAGGAGATGAAGCATAAAGACTGGCAGTTAATCTTCTGCCATGGTCCAAGAGAAATCAACAAGATTGCTGATGCACAAGATGGCAATTTCTGGATCTGCTATATTTGAGGAATGTCCTATACATTTGAGGACTTGGTAGATCAAGAGTATTTAAGATTTATTTACCTGTGTCTTCTTTTTCTTTAATGTAATTCTGGCTTTTGCCTTCTGTTATATCAAAAATAAATAAATAAAAATAACAAGGTGTGTTGAAGACTTGAAGTCCAATCAGCTTCATCCACTAATTTTATCTTCAGGCGTGACTTCATCTCTCCAAGCAAGCTGCAACAGAACCTCAAAGCAGAGATGGCGTGGCTCTCTGAGCTATCCAATTAGCACATAACTCTATTCAGTATGACTTTGGCTTGTTTGAGTTAGTATTACAGAAGCATGTATACACAAGGCGTGAAAAAATTCCTTTCATATATTTATCTCCTAAATAATTATGTTAGAAAAACAACTTCTACCACCAACTCCAAACAGTCACGAATTCATTTCTCCAAGCAAGTTGCCACGGCAGAAAGCAAAGGGAGTTGTGGGCTAGAGTTGTGAGCATGGGCATTGTTGGAATATGAAAAATATCATGGGGGCAAAACAAATAGTCAAGATATTTTTCTCCACTCCAAAAATACCTCAATTTGGAGGAACCAAAATAAGGGGAGGGAAAGGGAGAGAGGGCCAAATTTTGGCTCCCCTCCCTCCAAAACAAGGGGAGGGTACCCTTTCCTCCTTTTCAACCAAATATGTCTTAAGAAAGGTAAATATAAATTATTTAATCATATTTTATATTATATATTATTAAATTATATATTAGTTAATAAATTTAAAAAAAAAGTATTTTGGAGAAACAATGATAAATTATAAATACTTTTTAAAAAAACATATTAACTTTCTTAATATCTTTAAAAACAAAATTAATTGAGTATTATTAAATGCTTCCTTTATCTTCATGTATATATCTTCATTCAAAACCTTTCCTCATTAAAAGCCTACCATCAATTTTGCTTCTGCTCTCGCAAATTTCTCAAGTTTTTTAAACTATCTACCATTTTTCTGGTAGGGAGGGAAAGAGAAAATGATTCATATATAATGCTGTGTGTTTATTAACGTTAATTCAACATTCACACAGATGTATGGAACATGTAACTCTCACGACAATCCCCTTTGCTTTTCATGACGTTTTTCCATTTCTTCACGGGAAAAGGAGGGGATCAACTTTTGGTTAAAGCATCACTCCTGGTTCTTCATCAAATCATATACCTTTAACGAGGCAGAGTAAGCAACGAGGCGCTCGACTACCTCTCGTGACTCTCTCTCCCATCTTCTAACATTAGGGTTTTTTTCTCGCCGGCGAACCTTATCTTGAACCTTATCTGCAATAGAGAAGCAAAGTGGAGCGTGAAGAACCAAAGCTCATCTGAAGGGGTGGCACTATTGGTGGGAGGATTCAGAAGCAAAGAAATTAAATGAATATTGATGCATGTAATAAGAATTTTACAAACCTGTCATTTAGAAAAGTAAGGCTAAGTGATGTTAGAAATACAGCTACATAAATTAACACATAGGTCCGCCTCTGACCAAAAGCTTGTAGGGCCGAAGAAGGTTGGAGCCATGATTTTCATATCAAAACAACGACACACAACGGTGAGCTTCTATCCTCACCGGCGCCGGCCCTCCTCTATTCTCCGTCTTCACCGTCACTCCAGTGGTGGCGTCCTTCTGATTTTCTGTGCGATTGTGGTCCTCTCTAGCTCTAAGGCGAGTTTTTCCTCTCCTTCTCCAGATTTGTCTTGCTGTGGTGGGAGCTACTATTATGTCGTCTCTCTCACCGACGGTCTTTGGCAGAGGGGATGTTTGTCCTTTTATTTTGTTTTTGTGGTTTTATGTCTATGCATTTCTACTTTTATGACTTGGATTTGCGATTTTAGGGGAAGGGTTTTATCGATGGTCGCTACTGCTATGTGTTTTACTTATAAGATGACCATTGTTAGGTTTGCTCGATGGTGGCGAATCCAAAACGCTAATATTAGCCAAAATTTGTTTAGTGGGTGGTCGGCGTCACCAAATTTGCTTTAATGGAAGAGTAAAAGTATTCTTCAAGACATCACTTGTCTTCTTTCTTCTAAGGTTGAGTTCTCTCTGTTCTTTACCCCAAGACGGGGCAATTATATAGCTGATCAATTTGCAGTTTATTCTTATAAGGAGGTATGTCATATAAAGTGAGTTTTGCAACCAACACCTTTTTTCATGTCACTTCTAACCTTGGATGTCCAGGAAGCCGATGTTGTCATTGATGTTACTTTTATTCCCACTTTTCAGTAGTGATTAGCTTTCCTTACATTTGATTTGTTTTTATTGTATTTGTTAGTCTTCCTGTTCTAGTTTATTTTTGTTTCATGTAATTGTCATGCTTTTATGTAACGTTTGATATAAGTATTAATATAAATACCCTTTGAGTAAAAAAAATCAAATCATATACCTTTGGGTTTAAGAATATAATCAACCTTTTTTTACCATAAAAAATATTACAGACTTCTTATTATAAAAAGAATAGAAATCTGTAATATTAGTCAATGAAGTGCCACTATGGATTCACTCTATAGTGTTGAGCTACTCCTCTCGTCTTATTTACTGGTCAGCGAGAGTTCTTTTTATTTTATATTTGTAAGTTATATTGTTAGTGTTTTCATATGAATATACAATTTTATCATTCATTTTTATGTTATTATTTTCATGACACATGTATATATTAAATAGAGTTTAAGATTGTAAGGTTATTAAATTTTTAAAAAACTTCAACGATATTTAAAATTTTTGTTGACTTTGATAAAATATTATACGCTAGAAAACACTTATAAATAAATTATGCTCCCTCAAACCTCATTAACTAGTTTATATATAATCATCGGAATCCACTGCGTCAAGCGACGCTCCGTATTCGCCGAAGAAATAGCGTTCTGACGTAATTTACAGATCGCTTCACCAACGGCGCTTCACATCGATGTAGGTATCAAACCTCATCCCTTTTAGAGTGAAAGCCGACGTCTTAACTAACTATGTCTTAACGTTAACCAATTATCATGCCCATTACATCATTGCTACCTACGAGGACAGCCCTCGAACCTAAAAAAACAGTATTATTTCTGGGTCCAAAACAAACCCATGATCACTGGGCCTAGAACGTACACTTTGAAGTAGGCCGTTATACCATTTATTCCAAAGCCAAAAGTTCACATCATTTACCCACTTTCACGTTTTTTTTTTTTTTTTTGCTCACACACACACTAATTGTTATAACTGCAAAATCTTGTGAATTTTGTTTTTGGAGGGAAATTAAACTACCTTTACTTTTCAATTAAAAGGGGGGATAATTTAATTTTACACCGTCTCATAGTTAAAACTTTTCAATCACTTACACTTATCATTCTAATGTGTGCTGTGTTTCCTTTATCCAAAAGTCATTATTGATAACTATGATTTGAGAGATATATAAACTATGTTAATAAATCCGGAGTTGGCTTACCTCCGCTGCAACAATTCATCCGCTGCGTCCGCTGCACCCAAACGTTGTCGTTTTAGCGCTAATTACACACATTGGTCCCTTTTAAAAAAAAAAATTCAGGCACCGGGTAATAAAAAAATAATTCGAGATACTGAATCGTACTGAAAAAATTCTTCATGATCTTGAAAAATTATTTTAGGATCTTAAAAAAATATTTCAAAGTACAGACCGGTACTAAAAGGATACTTCAGGATAATGATTGGTACCTAAAAAATTATTTTTGGATTTTGAAAAAATAATTTAGGTACTGACTGCTACTAAAAATATATTTTAGGATATTTTTTCTGGATCCTAAAATAAATTTTCAAGATCCAAAAATAATTTTTTTTAGGTACTAGTCAGTTTCCTGAAATATCTTTCTAGTACCCATCTGTACTCTGAAATATTTTTTTAAGATCCTAAAATAATTTTTCAAGATCATGAAGAATTTTTTCAGTACGATTCAGTATCTCGAATTATCTTTTTATTACCCGTCAGTGCCTGAATTTTTTTTTTTTTTTTAAAAAGGACCAGTGTGTGTAATTAGCGCTAAAACCACAATGTCTGGGTGCAGCGGACGCAGCGGAGGTAAGCCAACTCCGTTAAATCCATCATTTTCTTGTTCCTGTTATGTGATAAAATGTTTTCTCATCTAAACTTCGTTAACATTTAATTAATAGGTATTTATTTATTTTTAGAGTAATTGCCCCACATTATGATGACTTGTAGTGGTTAAAGTTTAAGTTTGTAGCCGTTTGAAAAAGTCATTGGAAAATGGATGCCCTTAAATTTGACAACTGGTCATGTTGCTTCTCATAGCTGTGAACGACAAAGTTTGTAGCCGTTTGAATAGGCGAAAAGGTTTTTTTTTTTTTTTCAAATTTAATACATATTAAAGGAGTAAAAAACAGGAGTGAACGGCTCTTTGTTGGTCCCGGTTGATGATTGATAATGATTTTTAGTTTGAGCCTAAAGTTTGTCACATCTAAGAAGTAAAAAAATATTGAAAAGTTGCAATGAACGAAACATTTTAAATATGAGCAATAAAGGTTGCAATGAACGAGATTTTAAATATGAGCAATATTCAGGTAAAATAATAGGAAAAAACTTTTTCAAGGCCCTTTTTAGAGAAAAAAATCCTAAAAAAAGTCCTCAAAATTCTGAAATCTTAGTTGGCTAGGATTTTCGAATCTACGTGAGTTGTTAATGGACCGATATAGTTGTTAACGAGATCGATATAGTTGTTAATGGTCTTGATTTAGTTGTTAATTAACAACTATATCAGCCCCGTTAACAACTCACGCAAGATTTTGAAAATCCCAGAAAAGACTCTGGGATTTCAGAATTCTGAGGGCCTTTTTTTGGATTTTTTTTTCCAAAAATGACCTTGAAAAGGATTTTCCCAAAATAATATGAGTGTTATAAGAAAAAAGAACGCATTTTTCTAATCTTATTTATAAGGTATCTCCAAATTTAACATGTTGGAATAATTAAAAAACCTTAAATTTTAGGGAAAATTAGAATGAAGGACCTAAAGAGAAAAATATTTATTGAGAAAGACCATAAAAATTGCAATTATTTTAGAAGGACCAAATACAATAATATAAAATTAATAATATTAAACTATCTTTAAGGAAATCTTCTCCATTCCCTCCTACATTGTCTCAAACACTCTATTTTAAAAACTAACACAAAATTTTAAATTTCAATAAATTAAATAATTTTTTTCTCAATTTAAGTTTTCAGAATTTGTATAGATATCTATGAAAAATAAAAACTCACATTCTTCAAAAAAAAAATTCAATATTATAATTTTCTAAAATAAACAAAATTTTAATTAAAAATATTATTATATCATTTTAATAAAAATTAAGGTGTTTTATAATTTATTATATGTGTTAAAGCAAAAAAATATATATGATTTAATTATTTTTACTTTAGAAAAATTTATGTGGTTAACAAATTTATTTAATGTTAACAAATTTTTTTTTAAAAAAATGTAAATAATATATTATATCGTAAAAAAATAAAATAAGTTTAGTTTTTATTTTTATAAAAGAGTTTAATGAATATAAACCTTAATACTTAACAATATAAATCCGAAAACTTGATCATCTATTTGTTGATAAAATGGTCTATTGATTATGAATATGAAACTTGTTGGGAAAAAAAAAAAGAGTTGGAACCATAGTTAATTAAAAAATATATTGATTTTACATGAGTCTTAAACCTAGAAAAAAGAATGGATGATGATATTACTTGTGAATGGTGAGCTGTTTTACTTTTAATTTTAGTTATTTTTTTAATTATAATTGCAAGAGATAAAGTAGGAAATTTGATTAGGGACAATTCAGTAATTTTTAATTTATATTATGATATTTGGTCCTTCTAAGTAATTACAATTTTTATAGTCCTTCTCATTAAATATTTTTTCTTCCAGGTCCTTCATTCTAATTTTCCCTAAATTTTATTAACTATATATATATATATAATAAATTATTAACCTTTTAACTTTATCCATATTTTTTATAAATTTTTTATCAATATTCATAAACTAATAACTAAATAAACCGGCAACGTAACAATAAAAAAATGTGTGTTCATATAATATATATTAAATGGGATGACATACATTAGTGACAAAAATATTCTCTCTACCTTGTAACCAAGAAGAGAGGAGAAATTAATATCATACCTAATGATTTATAATGAGATGATCTATTTTATTTTTTTAATGTAGCCTATAATTGTATAGTTTTTTGTACTTCATTGTAACACTTGATAATTCTTTAGATTTTAATGAAATCATAATTTTTTTGAAGTGGTTCTAAGAAGCAAAACAAAATAAAAATGAAGTGAGTTGGAGGAAAGAAAATGCTTCATTGCACACATGAGAATTCTTTAAATTTTGATGACATCTGAATTTTTTTTGAACTGATTGTAAGAAACAAAATAAGAAAAGGAATGAGTAAGTGGAAGGAAAAGAAAGGAACTGTTTGGGATAACAGTAGCAGAAGTAGCTTTTGTTTTTTATAAATTTTTTTATGAACTTTTTCTGATATGATTTGTGTTTGAGATAGCGGTGACAAAAGTGGCTCTAAGGTTTGAAGCTTATCAAGGTCTAAAACTACGCCAAACAATCAATAATCTAAATTATACTTTCGCTTTGGGCTTCGATGGACTTATTTGAGCTTTTGAAGCTATCCCAAGCAGGCCCAAAGTCGCACATATTTTTGTTCAATGTTTAATTACTTGTTCAACCTTCCCACTTACTTTTTCTTTTTCTTTTTATACCAACAACCTATAGCACACCATCAGATGACACTCCCACAACTTCAGAAGCAGATTCTCTCCTTATCATTTGTTCTCATTATCTCTCATTATTAGTCCATCTAGGTTGTTGATTGTATAGAGGGGAGAAAAGTCAAAGTAATATTATAACATTTTCAGATTGATTGGACGGATATAATTTAAAGATTATGAGGGATAGTAAAAAAAAAAAAGACAATTTATTCCACTTCAAAAGTACCATATTAGAAAACGTTTTCCTTCAAAGAATTATAGTCGTTCTATCTTTCTTTCAATTTGATGCTAAATTTATTTTTTGGGGACAAAAATATCTAACTATGAAAATAAAGGGTTTATGGATAGGCAAATAGTAACAATTAATTAGGGGCCTAAACTTAAGATTAAGAGTAATAAATAAGGGAGGCCCTACACCGAACCAAATGGTTAGAGGACAAGCATTCCAATAAGAGTACTTATGTTTTACAGATGGTAATGTGGACTGAACCAATGGGTTAGAGGTAACTCGTCATAGGTTAGGACCATATGAGTTTGGGCTAAAAAGAACCGCATCAATATAGGTCGACATTTAGCCAACCTAATCCATAACCTCTGGGTTGGTGGGTTAACCCACCCAACTCATATTATTTTCCTTTTAATTTTTTTTTATATAGTGTTTTTCAAACTTTTTTTAAAAACAATATACTGAATTTTTTTCCTACAAACCGAAGCCATAAAAATACATTACAAAATCATAAAATGATAATAAAATATCAAATTCAAAGTTTTAAAAATTAAGCATTCATCACAAGTCCACACATTACAAAATAAATATAAATTCAAAAGTCATAATTAACATTCAATACAATCAATAATTAGTTGATGTTAATGATATTAAGTTACACAATACACTTAGAGAAGTCACATATTTTTTTCAAAAAAAATAAAATTGTCCAACCCGCCATTGGTTGGGCTTATATGAGTTTGAACCAAAAAGAATCACATCAAAACGGTCTCACTTCTATAAAACTCATACCGCCCATTTTTTTTGGTTGGGCGGGTTCAACTCACAGTTAAAACCCATATTAGCTCTATTATGTTTTGTCGATAACATAATTGCGTGTGATACCTTTGACAATTATTTGGATTCACGTGCACGTCCCTTCTCGTTTTCCCCACTCATCCCTTTCTCCACCAGCTTACCCTCTCCATGTCATCCACGCTCCCCTAATGCTCGTGTTCTCCTGCTTCAGATGCCTCCCATTGCCATTTATATCCTGTTATGGACTCATCTATGAGACCCATTTGCTGTGTGGCCCAACAAGGGCAAATCATACCAGGATCTCTCTATAATGAAGGAAGATCCTAATCAGCCTATAATCAAGGAGTACCCTAATGAAGGGTCTCAACCCTAAGGTGTGGCGGCTGAAGCATGGGCTAGGAGGCGCACAAAGTCCAAGGACTTAAACCCTAAAGATAATCTCTATAAATAGGAGGTAAACCTAAAAAGTACACATTCTCTATTCATCCTATTTACTATTTAGCCTCACTGTGCACACACCCCACCCCCTTTTCGATAAACGTCATATTCGTGCATAGTGATCTATTGCTCTCTTTGGTATCTACCTTATAGATATCTTGGAGAGTTATCTGATATTCCCTTCGGTATCTGCCTTATAGATATCTTGGAGAATCCTTTTGATCCATAAACATGCTAATCTATTGAGGCTAGACATCTGTGTTCTTATACATAACACATCGCTTGTTTTTAACTGAAAAAATTAATTTTTTGATCCTTTAATTATTAATTTTTCTATTTAGTCTCAACTTTAACTTGATATGGCTCAGTTCTTGAATTTGTCATTTTTGTATATACTGTCTTTGTCATCTGCAAAGTCTCCTATATGGCAAGCAAGGGCAGACACAGGTTATCGATTGGGGGGCAAGTGCCCACCCTTAAAAATTTCAATCTCTAATTTTTTCCCTCTCGTCTACTTCCTCAAAAATAGATTTCAAGGCAGGCTTCGAGGCTCTCGATCTCCTTCTTCCTCCGAGACTCCACCTCCACTCTCGTCTCTCAATCTCCCTCTTCCTCTGAGACTCTCCACGACGTCCGACCAGCGGGCAGGGAGCCAACAACCACCGTCCGACAATCCAACCAACTTCATTCTTCTTCTCTACATCGTCATCGACCACCGTCCGACACTCCGAGCCAGGTATTTTTTTCCCTCTCTATTCCTCTTCAATCGTATCTCAAATTTGTGTGTTTCTGCGATTTGGGTCTCTGGCATTTGGAATTTACTCAGACTTACAGTTTCATTTTAGAATTCCTCTCCAATCGTGTTTCTGCGATTGGAAAGATTTGGACACTGTTCTTCAGTGATTGAGGCTTGTAACTCTCGATCTTCTCTTATTTTTTCAGCGGGAAGATGTGGTGGTCGGCCCTAATTATATTGGCACCCTATTCAGACGACCGTCGTACATAGGATTATTAGGGTTTAGCCTTGAGTAGATGCTTTAGCTTCTTCTTTTTTGTGATCTTTTGTTGAATTTGATGTTAGGATTTAATTAGGTTGTGCTTTCTTTTACAATTACATGTAAGGTAGATCCTCCTCTGCTCTGTAGGATTTAATTAGGTTGTGCTTTCTCTACAATATATGTAAGGCAGATCGTCCTCTGCTAAGTAGTTGTTGTCTGTAGCAAGTATAATTCCACCATAGGTAGAATTTACTAATGTCTGTCTTACGTATTTAATGTTAATCCTTTTCTCATCATAATAAGATCAGTTGTGTGCTTTCTTCTTACTATTTTATGTGTGCTTCTGGAATGTTTTGCCTGGGGTTTTTGCTCTTGTGGATGTGCTGTAGATTCCTTCTCCAAAGTTACAAATTTCATGTGATGAATTTATGGTGAAGAATATTAATTACTATGATTTGCATTTATTGCTTGGGACTGACAGACAGGATAATTAGAGTTTGGATAGATTTTGTTGTTGCTGAAGCACTTTCACAATAAAGTTGTGTATGTTCCTTGCTTTTCCCTTTTTCTATCTAATATATAGATTGAATGGATCATTTCAATGAAAGTATTCATTCAGCCAAATTACCTTCACAATTTTGTTCAATCAACATTTGATGGAAATGTATTTAGGTTTTTTTTTTTCAAAGTCAAGTGGTAGTAGTATTAAACGTTCTCGATTCAAATCTTTATCTATTGACTTATATTCTTTTATTTTTTTAATGCATTTAAAACTTTCCTTAAAAAAAAAATTTGGGGCACTGCCCCCGAACCCCTGAATGCCCCTACTATTGGTGCCCACCCTTCATAATTTCTGGATCCGCCCCTGATGGCAAGAATAGGTCATAAAATTGGTTCCACATCAGCTCCACGTAAGAAAGAAAGAAGGGATTACTGGATACAAGATGGAGAAGTGAGGAAAAGAAAATGTTGAAGGTATGAACATTTTCATGCAACTTTTATGACACATTCTTGTCACGTAAGATGACTCATGATAAGTTGTAGATGACAAGGTTAAAAATATTTTTTTTAAAATGAAAAGTTTTAGGGCTGAGTCATATTATACGAGTGAAAAGTTTAAGAAACAAGTGACACCGACACCAAGTCAAAGTTGAGGTTCTGAATTATAAGTGAGTTAATAGTTAGAGAACCAAAAGATTAATTTCTCTTTCTTTTTTTATTCGGCTAAGGGATAGTTTTGCTCTAAAATTTTCACTAAAAGGCAATTTTGCCCTACATGTTATCTTTATTGATTTTGACTATTAATTAATTAAATATGTTAAACTGACAGTTTATATGTAATCTACCTCATGCAAATGTATATATTTCCTATTTATAACCCTACAAGTCTTGAATTTTATATTTATTATCGGATGTTATAATTCAAATGACATCAAATATCACTTTTAAGATCTTATTAAATATGTGATTGTGAGTTCGAACTTTCTATCTAGAATATAATGGGCACCAGAGCTATGAGTCATGGCAAAAAAATTGTAGACTTATTGTATCCCAAATGGAAAAAAAATGTCTGTCTCAATTTAGAATTTTAAGTACAGTTGACGGGTTTTTCCCCCTCAAGCACTCTTTATAGAGATTAAAATTACTATAATATTCATTTTTCAATAAGACATTTAACTGAGACCATATCTAGATAGGAAAATATTATCATTTTTTGCACATGATTTAGATTTAAATGTTTCTTTACTCGAAGTTTTTTATTTGATTTACATGTTTTAAAAATTTAAACTAATCAAGTTATGCTGTTTGTAATTTACAAAGAATGTATATTTATTTTGATACACTAAAAAATTAAAACTAAGAAATAAGAATAATAAAATTAGAGAGTACTAGTATAAGTTAAGAGCTCGATCCCCAAACAAGTTTGAGTTAAAATTTTGAAGATCTAGCTTCATCCATAGTTTGTTTTGCAAGCGAGTTCCTAATGTATTTTTATTTTTGCAAATAATTTGGAACTCAACTTACCAATTCCTATTGATCATATTCTTGATCTCAGAAAACTATCTCTTAATTTTCTGCATTTTTTGAGTCTCTTGATTTTTTAGGATAACTTTGGAAGAGTCGTTTTTTTAGAAAGCCTTCAAAAAGATAATCGTCTTCTACCTTCAAGACACCACCACATGCTGCTTTGTATCAATATTAAGTATTAATTATACTTTTCAATAAATTTATAAAAATTTAAGGGTGGAATAGTAAATATTTTCCCAAAAAATATGAAATAGTTTACTATTTTCAAATAAATAATTTACAAAATTTAATAAAAAATAGATTTAACATTTTGAATATTTTTTATTTGCTTTTTAAGAGGGAGTTTGGTTTTTTTATTATTAAAAAAATAATGTTATTTTGTCTTATAAAGTTCTATAAATCTATATAACTGAGGTCTTTAAAATTTTGGTGAATTTTTTGATTTTTTTTTCCTCTCATTTTATGACAAAAAATAGAATCTAGATAATAAATCAAACACAGTTTTTTTTTTCCCCATTCTAGATGTTCCGCCGCCTGTTGGTTTTTAATCTACGCTAAAACGTTTTTTTTTTTTGTCTTTGAAACCTGTGTGAGGCTTTGCCTTTTTTATTTTTGACCTTGAGGCTTGTGCATAAAATAACGATAGTAAAAGACAATGCAACAAATTTACTAGTCCTCAATATAATTTAAACGTAATTAATTTTTTTAGAGATTAATGAAATCAAATAAATTATTTTTAAAATTTTTATATTTATTTTTAATTTGATTGATTTAAAAATCCGATATATAATATATTGATATATAACGTACATATGCTATGAATAAATAATTAAATTAAATTTCTTAATTTTTTTTAAAAAAAATCAAATGGGTTTTATATTAACAGCAAAAGTGAGTAACATTTGTTTCATGCTTTACCTTATTAATGCACACATTACATGATCAAATAATACTTTATTTAAAGAGTACTAGAGGGGTTTTTTCGTTGGGGGAAAAGTATTAAAGGGGTTTTAGGAATTTATAATTAGATTAATTTTACAAAATATTAAAGTATTTAAAACTTGCTGTAGCTTAAATAAAAAGTGTTTTTGTGATATTTTTTAATCAAGCAGAGGGAGCTTTAGTAACTTTAATTACTTTTGAATTATTTGCTCTTATTGTAATTTTAAAAAATTGTCAAGAGAATACTGTTGAGAGTTTTTAACATTACATGTATATAAATCATATAAAAAATAGAAAAATGGTAGTTTAGAGATTCGCCATTTGTCCTTCGTATTTTACAGAAGATTAATTTCTAATGCTGAGAATGAATATTTTTTCATAAATAATATTTTTTTGTCCATGTTTCCTAAGCATACACTCCCTCAATCTTCCAGGTCTTGAAGGTGGGATAAATATATAAAAAGTCATATTTAAATATTAATTAGGAAAAATAACACTTAAATACCATCCGAATTTCTTAAACGTAGAGAAGCCCATTGCACTTGTAAAAAGATAGAGAAATAATTAGGGGCAATCATGGATATGGAAATTTTAGAGAAAAGTCCAAATTGTCATTTACATAATGAAGAACACTAAGAAGATCCAAGGCTTCGACCTCCACGATCTCTTTGGAGACCAACGAAATCATGGTGGAGCTTTGGCTAGCTATGGTACAAGGCTTCTTGAAGGTTCGATTCCAACGAATATAGAGGAATGTCAGAAGAAGCAGAAAGAAGAAGATGAAGGGGAAAAGGCAAATCGGGCTACAACTTCTTCTTTCTCTAACGCTCACAATCACGTCGTCGCCCCCAAATCAAGTTTGGTTGGGTCAAGGTTTAAATTGATTTGTTTTGATTTATTATCCACACACACAAAAATTAAGAAAAGAAAAAGAAAATACCACCTGAAATGAACAATATCTGGGTTTTGAGAAAGAAGGTGAATAGTAAATGTAAGATTTAACAAAAGTCGTAATGAGAATAACAAATTCATTAATGAGTTTAACAAGTTTAGTAATGAGTTTAACAAGTTCATTCGTTAGGTGGAACTTATATCACTATGGAAAGACCAAAATTTGAGCATCATTAACAAAATTAGTAATGAGAATAACAAGTTTTTTAATGCGATTAACAAGTTCAGTAATGCAATTAACAAGTCCAAAGTGACATAAGTTCCACTTGACAAATGAATTTGTTAAACCCATTATCGAACTTGTTAATCCCATTAAAGAACTTGTTATCCCCATTACGACTTTTGTTAAATCCCACATTTACTGTTCATCTTCTTCTTTCTCAAAACCTAGATACCATTCATTTCGAATTTCATGTAATATTTTCTTTTTCTTTTCTTAATTTGTGTGTATGTCGATAGTAAATCAAATCAAATCGATTTAAACCTTAACCTAACCAAACCCGATTTGGGGACGACGACGCGATTGTGATGGTTAGAGGAAAAAGAAGTTGGAGTCCGATTTGCCTTTTCTTCTTTCTCTTTCTGGTCCTTTTGATCTTTCTCTACATTCGTCGAAATCAAACCTCCGACAAGCCCTGTACCTTAGCTAGCCAAAGTTCCGGCGTGATTTTGCTGGTCTCCAAGGAGATTGTAGGTCGAAGTCGTGGATCTTCTTGGTGTTCTTCATTATATAAAGAGCAGTTTGGATTTTTTTCCCAAATTTTCATATCTTTAATTGCCCATAATCCCTTTTTTGTCCTTTCACATGTTCTATTGGCTTCTCTAAATTTAAGAAATTCATATAATATTTAAGTGTCATTTTTCTTATTAATTATCGCATTAAACTTTGTTGACAAAGAAAAGTTCATTTAAAAATAAAAACATAATAATAATATATATATTTTTTTATTTTTTTAAAAAAAAGAGTGAGAGAAAATGGGGAGTCAGATGGCACCAAGATTGGAGCACAGTGAATCTAATGGGAAGCATGTGAATGCGTACGTAACTTGGGCGACACCCTTCTGACATCTTCTCATCTTTTCCAAACTTGCTCAGCTTTCCCCCATTCTCTTCTCCCCTCCTTCTCTTTTTTATTCCTTGACCATTCATTCGGTAGGATTAACTGTAAAATTTACACTTGTTTTGCAATATATAGATAATGGGTGTGGTTGAAATAAGTCTATCAGATAGGAAAAAAACTCATCAAGAGAAAAATTTGATAATTGAGTGTTTGAAATAGCATCAGTGTTTGATGGGTTTATAAGTTTGATGTGAGTTTTTTTTTAAAGCTCATTATTGGAGCTTTCTCCCGCTTTTTACAAGAATTTACGTATGTCAAACATAAATCATATTAGGAAAAATCCATAAAAAAAAAAAGTTCATTAGGAAAAGTCTATTAGAAACAAAAATCACTTCTACCACCGCTATCCCAAACGAGCCAAATATATAATGTGAGTTTTGTCTCGAGTTATATAAATATACATTTTAAACTCTAACTCAAACAGATCCTAGCCACATCACAAAACATTGCCTATATATTTAGAATAATGATTAAAGCCTTTAAAAATAGTTTTTTAATCGTGATTTATGATATACAAGATAAATATATGAGATGATTTTTTATCTTTGAATAAACACTTTTAGAGTTCCCAAACAAATAAATTGTGATTCTATAATCAATCTTTTTATGTTAGAACAATATTTTAGAATAAGTTTTGAAAATTATGAAAACATTGCCGTCACACTTTTGTGGTTGGAAATAGAAAAAAAGAGCGAAATGTGAAAATGATTTGTAAAAACTAAGAGGAAAAAATAATTAATGAGGATAAAATTTTTTAAAAAATATATTTAATGACCTAACTATTAGCATTCTTTAATATCTATGTTAATTAGTTAAAATGGACCTGTAATAAAGATTAAAGTAATATATTTTTTATTTTTGGCGAAAAAACTGCATCACATTGTGCCGTTTTAATTTTTACTGCTTCAAATTTATAACCATCTCCACCAACCATGTTCAGCACTTTTAATAGTATGTTTATACTAGCACTTTTTTCAATATGATATTTATAAATTTAAGATAAGATAAAAACTAAATTATAAATATGATTTATATGTGAATTGATTGATGATAGCAGTCTATCTAGACTGTGAAAAACAAGTGTTAATAACTTTTTTTAAAAAATATATTTTACCTAATTTTTTTTTAATAATAGATCAATCCAAACACTACATTTTAATTACTTTTCAAAAACAAATCACATAATCTCTCTCCCATGATTTAAAGATTTGGAAAAATCCTTCTCAGGGTTCTTTTTAACGTAAAATTTTTAAAAACCGAGGGAAAAAAAAAGGGCTGATTGGAGAGTGAAAGCTCGGTTTCAACAAAACTAATCACATAATCTCTCTCCAATTTCCATGATTCGAAGATTTCTGCCCCGCCTGTCTTTTGCGGAGTATTTTTTTTTAAATGTTATTTTCATCATTTTTACTGTAATTAATAAAAATCTTAAATACTACTGTACTGTATTTTTTTTAAATTTTCATCATTTTTACTTAATTAATAAAAATCTTAAATACTACTGTAGGTAGGATTGAAAATTGATGAAGGGGCTTGCTTGAAAATTTTATTAAAATGCAGGATATTTTGGTCATTTTAGGACAACCTTCCCTCGTTAGAAGGAGAGTTGACTCCTCAGTCCTCAGGAAGACCATCTCCTTCCTATCACCAAGCATTAGAAAATAAGTCAGGTCGATTAGATTTTTTAAACAAAGCCAATGCCTACATCTAAACAAATGTACTCGAACTTGCATTTAGGTTTTTTAAGTTCGCGTGCCTAAAAAGCTTTCATAAGGCATAATCGAAACTGAAATCTTTTTAAAAGTCTACTAATAGGCCTTTAAAAAGGCTTCATATTGTAGGTCTTGAAGGTCATAAATAGACTTTGTGGACTTTGAGCCTATCAAAACCTATATAAATATAAGTTTTTAGTAGAATTTAAGAATGAAAAAAGTAAATATTATGTTATTTATATAATATAAATAAAATTATATTTATTTAATGTATAAATGCAATTTATCGCCCGGCGCTAAAAGTCAGACTTTAATAAAGTAGGTTTGGCCTATTTATAAATTTAAGCCTTTAAATAGGTCTTAACCTGACTTTTTTAACAAACAGGTCAAACCAAACTAGACTTTAAATAGGTCAGATTGTAGACTATCTGATAAGGGTCACCTATTTCCACCCCTACTTCCAAACATGGCCTACATATGTTCATTCCTGGAAAATAGATCCTTGTTTCATGATGGCCCCACCCCACCAACTCGTTGCAGTGAGTTAAATGTAGAAAAAATGAAAAGCAACAACGGACTAAAATTGAAATCAAACGAGGGCTAAGGGGACATCCAGCGGCCTTTTGAAGATGTATTTAATGTCTTAAAATATTTTGTAATATACTTAGTTGAAGTATTTTTTTTCTTACTCACTCATGTCTGAAATATTTTTCTAGATGCACCAATATCATAAACTTTTTTTTTTCCATCCAACACTTAAAAGTATTTTTTTAAGTATATCTAATATCTTAAATTATCTAATTTTTTAAGTACAAAAGTACATAAAAATAATTTCAGAGTGATGGACATCCCCTAAAAAATATATTTCAAGCTACTATATGTGTCATAAAATACTTTAGAACATTAAATATATGTGCAAAAATTATTTAACATGCATATCACTTTAGTTTTATTTATAAGTTTTTTTTAACTGAATCACATATATCAAAAAGAGCTAGTTAACTCAATGATTATGAGTGTAAATTTACAACTTTGCCAAATGAATGGGTAGTTTTTGGGACTGTTTGGGATATAACATCAGAATCTGAAATAAGTCCATTAGATGTGAAATAAGTCCATTAGATGTGAAAACTTTGTTAACTCGAAGCTTCTTATTTTTTTGACGCCTGGCTCCAAAACTTCAAAGTTTGAAGTTACTTTTTTTATCCCAAACACAAATCACATTAGGAAAAGTTCAAAAAAATCCAAAAAAAAAAAAAAAAAAAAAAAAACCACTACTACCACTATCCCAAACACAAATCACATTCTCTTTATTTTCACTGGTACAATCAATAGGGTTAAAATTGTTATAATCTCATTTACATTCTTAAAACTGGACTTATAAAAAAGGTTAATTTTTTTATTAAAAAAATAACATAGGAGTAGAGTGGTACACCTTAACATATCGTACAATCAAACAAAATTAACACAAAAACCTCAACATATTATTTCAGGACCCCCTCCCTCTCCCTCCCACCTTTCTCTCTCTATAAAACCCTCCCTTCACCTCTACATAAAGAAGCTCACTTCTCAACAGTCAACACATTTAGCAAACACAGCCCCTCCATTTTCTTTCCGCATTTCACTCACAAACACTCAAAATGCTCTCACTACTCTCTCTCTTCCTCACCTCTCTCCTCATTTCCTCTTTCCCAGGTACTCTCTCTCTCTCTCTCAAACACACACAAATCCACTATTTTCTTTCAAATTTGGATTACAATGGCAATGTGATTTATATCTCTGTTTTTTTGTTTTTGTTTTTTTACCAGTTCTTGAGGTTTCAGCCGCATCAGTTATACTCTACAACAAGTGTTCGCACCCTGTTTGGCCGGGGATTCAACCCGGCGCTGGCAGACCCATTTTGGCTCGTGGAGGTTTCAAGCTGCCACCAAACAAGGCCTACTCTCTTCAGCTTCCTCCTCTCTGGTCCGGCCGTTTCTGGGGCCGTCACGGCTGCGCCTTCGACGCCTCCGGCCGCGGCCGCTGCGCCACCGGGGACTGCGGCGGATCCCTCTTCTGCAACGGCATCGGCGGTACCCCTCCGGCAACACTCGCGGAGTTCACTTTCGGCCAAGACCAAGACTTCTACGACGTCAGCCTCGTCGACGGCTACAACCTCCCGATCTCCATCACCCCATTCAAGGGATCTGGGAAATGTAGCAGAGCCGGTTGCGTCAGCGACCTCAATCTGATGTGTCCGGTGGGGCTTCAGGTCAGGTCTCAAGACAAGAGCGTGGTCGCCTGCAAAAGCGCCTGCTCCGCCTTCAACTCGCCGAGATACTGCTGTACCGGAAGCTATGGAACCCCTCAGGCCTGCAAGCCGACGGCGTATTCCCGGATCTTCAAAACGGCGTGCCCTAAGGCTTACTCTTACGCCTACGATGACCCCACCAGCATCGCCACGTGCACTAAGGCCAACTACCTTGTCACTTTCTGCCCTCGCCGCCGCCGTTGATCTGTGCTCTGAATCTCCAGTTATGGCTACTTGACTGTAATATGAGTTGGATTTGTTTAGTGCTAATGATGGGGTAGTTGAATGAGTTTGGTTTAGTGTATTGTGATAGTAACTGAGATTATTAGTAGTATAATTTTATGATGTTCTTGGTGCTTTTGATTTGATTGATTGCTTCATTACGGTCTTACTTGGTTTTGGTTCTGTAGTGGACGAATATTATTAATTCCTTGATTAATGCGAAAGTGAGTCCAGGACAGGAAGATATACTTGGACTCATTTGGCAGAACATCATTAATTTTTTTTCAACCACGTAATGACCCCAAATTGGTGAGATTGATGGGAATTTTTTCAATTTTTAAATTAATGGATAGTGGGTTGGCACTTGCCAGTTGCCAGAGGCAGAGAATCTGTGTAGGTGAGCCCTAAAGGCCCATGTGAATATTATTTTAGAGATTTTATTAGAAAATGACAATGGGCTCTGATATTTTTATCGAATGTTGTTTGTTTTAATATATTTTTTGGGTTTTCGTGGCAGTGGATGAGTGTTGTTTTGTGAATATTATTTTAGGATTGTTTTTTTAATATATTTTTTGGGTTTTCGTGGCAGTGGATGAGTGTTGTTTTGGATATTTTAGTGGTTGTAACAAACATGACATATTGGGAGTACCAGAGTACTGACGACATTTTCATTGGAACTCGTTTTCTGTCTTTAATGAATTATCGATAGGAACAAATGACACGAGAAGATTCAGATCAAAACAATCTTACAAGAAGTGGTATTCCTAAGAAAAAACAGGATACATATGTTTAAAAAAACTGGTGAGGTGGAGAGAAAAGAGTAAAATCGATGAGCCACAAAGATGCCTAAATTGAAGAGGGTAATTGGTGTACCTAATGACATGAAAACGTATGAGTTGGATTTCACTAATAACTTCATACCATCCGGAGTTGTTTTTCTGAATTTTAAAAAACCAAAGAGACATTTATTGTGTGTTCACAATACTGTTCTGGTCATATTTATGGAGCAGAGAGCAGATTTTTTTTTGTCCTATTCATAGGACACGCATGGAGAGGAGTTTTTTTTTTTTACTTAAATGTATAAATTTACCCTTTATTTATTATTATATTGATTTTATTCCCATGTGATATAATGTATATTAAATAAAGATAAAATTGTAAATTTGTATGGCAAAGTTAATGGAGTTTTTTTTTTTTTCTATGTGAAACATATTGGAAGTACTATAGAGATTCTGTTATTTCATCAAAAAGATTTGATGGCTATGGTTTAAGAAAGGAACCAAGAGAAGTTAAATGAATTTTTTTGGAGGAGGGTTGGGTGAAACTTAATTTTGATAGTGCTGCACTATCTAGGTTTGGCAAGTTGGGGAGGGGTGTTGAGGAGGAGTGATGGTAGTTGGATTTATGGTTTTGGCAGGAAGTTAGAACGTTGCAAGGCTTTGGCTATTGAACTTTGAGGGCTTGTGAATGACACACAAATTGGGTTTCACTAGGATCATTGCGGAGGGAGACTCAACTATGGTTTTACACATGATTCATGAAGCTTGGATACAAGGAAGGCTAGAGATAATACACTGAATGCATGGTTACGAGACAACAACAAGGAGATGCAAATTCAATTTTCCCATACCTTAAGGGTGTGTTTAGTTTGAGGTGAGGGGAGGGAAGCGAAATTTTTACCTCATATTGACCAAATTGCCCATGTAAAATTTTCAGTATTTCAAAAATACACTTCCAACAAAAAAGTAATATTCTTTTCATTAACAACAATTTGTTCAATATCCTCCCTTCCATCCCATCCCCTCCCAAATCCTCCCCTCAAACCAAACAGATTGTAAGAGAAGATATTCTGTTACAAACTGGTTAGCCAATTATAGCTTTAATTGTAATGAAGATTTCATTGTTTTTAAGATAGAATTTATGTATAATGATACCGTGAGAGTTATTTACAAGGTTTTGAAACCCGGACCGGTCAACCTCGGTCGGGAGTCTTGGGTTAAGGGTTAATGGGTCATATCGGAGTCAGCCCGGAGTCAACCCGGGCCTAGACCGGTGAGGTATAAAAAAATTAGAAAATAATTAATTTCTTATCATACCAACCTAAATTTGACATACTATATATCATTTCAATATTTTGGATCAGTGGCAAAATAATCATATACTCCAATACTTGTGACATATTCAGATATTCTTAACAATTTTCTTTACGACCTACATTTGACATCCACTAAGCAGAGCCAACCGAAAACAAAGAAACCACAATAGCTTCAGGAAAACCAAAAAAAGAATCCAAATCAAATCCATATGACATTCAAAAGTGAAAAAAAGGGGAAAAAAGTGAGGGAGATTTTTTTTTTTAAAAAGGTCGACCCACCAGTGACCGTCCGGTCACCCGGTTCACCGGTCGACCGGTTTCACGGCCGGTTAGGCCGGTTCCTTTGTCTGAACCGACTTGGTCGGTCCGGTTTCACAAACTATGGTTATTTACCCTCAACTAGATTTTGGTTACTTACAGTGATGAAATAGACGTGGGACCCCAGAATTTTTTTTTTTTTTTTGGTAAAAAAGGGACCAAAGCATAAAGGGGTGTGACCAGCTGCTATCCTCCACGCCTTTGCACTGTTGATGACCGCGTGCTCGTTTTGTGTGCATGCTTTTTCTTTTTTAAGGAGAATGACATTCAAGTCCCAATCAAAAGAAATAATCTATTAACAAAGTTTATAACTTGTTAATAGTAACGGTTTAACTTATTAATTCCTCATGATCACTTGTCAATGAGTACATTTCTAACATTATTTCTCTTAGTTGGGATCTTAATGTCATTCTCCCTTGTTTTTAACCTTCACATTAGGGTTTGTTCGGATCACAAAGTCAACATAAAGCGGAAGTCTTAGGGTCATGGCAAATAAAAATAACATAACATAAACTATAGGAGTACAAAATATCCTTCAAAGCTCACTCCATAGGTGCCTTCCCTTGCTCCCTACTAGATGTTCACCTAAAAATGTTAATATGGGATGAGATTCCACGTCTCGAAGAATTCATCGAATATTTCTACCGTAGACAAGCAAATCACATATGACAAAAATAGGAGTTAGATACATATATAGTTGCATATCCCAAAATTCTTGAAAAACAAAGTCTTTACCAAAAATAAATATCATTTGTCAATCTGGGAACTGTATAATTATGTATTATGCAGTATGCTGCCTCCCTTATATCACCTTCCACCCTTATACCGTTGACTGGAGCCATAAGCTAACACATAGTCCAATAGAAATACATCCATTTGACTGGATTGTCTCAAGCTCACCACAACTTAATATACACCTGGCCAAATGTATAGAGCTTAAGCCTAGACTATGGCTCCCCTCCTTGTAGCACAACTAAGGAGGTGTCACATGTCTCACAGCTTCGATGCAATTTCGGCCAGAGGAAAATATGGAAGAAGGGGCTCTGACAAATACCATCCACTGTGCACCGAGTGGTGGCATAAAGAAATATTTTCATTTAAATTCCTCCTTACTCTAACCCATCACAAATACAGCCGCCATCAAAATTATATTCAATAAAAATAAAGTATACTAAAACAAGCTTCCATTTATATAAAATATCATTGTATGGTAAACTCAATCATCTCATAAAACCTTATTAGACCAAACTATCATTTTTGAAATTTGGGACTAAACTGTCATTTCTGAAATTCGAAACCAAACTGTCATTTCTGAAATTTGGGGGCAAAACCATAATATTCAATTTTCATTATAATAGTATTGTAATACATATACATATAATTTAGTCTATATAAAATATATCATAATTTATAATCATACACAATTCACAAGTATATGGAAGAATATTCAGAGTTACGTGTTACTCTATAATTCCCAAAAATTACCACAAGGCTTCCCTACGTTCTCTCTCTCTCTCTCTCTCTCTCTCCTCTCTCTCTCCTTCTCTCTCTCTCTCTCTCTCTCTCTCCCTCCCTCCCTCCCTCCCTCCCTCCCTCCCTCCCTCCCTCCCTCCCTCTCCCTCTCCCCCCTCCCTCCTTACCTTTCTGTGAGTCTTGAGTATTTGTGTTTTGTGAAAGAAGAGAAAGAGTGAGGTATTTATAGAGTTTTAGGGTCTCAACCATTTTTTCAAAAATCACATGTCTATCTACTACCCATCTACCTTAAACATGTCAATCTACCATATATCTATCATTCATATGTTCATCTACCATGTAACTACCATTCACATTTCCATCTACTATCTAATTACTATTCATATGTCCATCTACTATGTAACTACCATACATATCTCCATCTACCATCTAACTACCGAATATTCATCTTCCGATCAAATATCACATGCTTATCTACTATATAACCATCTACAATTTAAGTTAATATCTAATTTTTTTTCCCTTGTTGCAATGAAAAATACTGATTATCAAGAGCCTAGTAGCTTTCTTATCTCAAACTTATTCATAAATTCCTTGTTCCAAAATTTGGCATATTATAAAAATAAATCTTAAATTCTACTTCAGAAAAATGTACTCTCATACTGAGTAATAAATTAATTTCTCTCGAAAAAAATTTCTTTGTATCCGTTGTCAGTTACTTGTTGTAAACTTAAATATAGGGCTGCATACACTAGTTTGTTTCAATAGTTAGATATGATTAAGCACGTTCTGGCTTTCCTTTGGTATCGGTTCTGTAGTGGAACCTGCTAACGTTGAGAATGTTTTTTCTTTCAGTTTAGTTTGATTTCGGTCTCTCTGTTCTTGTACCAATATGAATTTATTTTTATTTTCAGTTTCCTCCTTTTCTTTAGAACACCTAGTTGATAGTATGTTTGTTTTCTGTTTATTATCCAGGAATTAGCAAGGTGATATGTTTGGAATCTGACAATGAGTTGGAAAATTCTGGAATGGACAAAGGGAATGAGATCAAGACCAGGGATTCATGTTTATATCATTCAATGCATAACAGCTCATGTATATTCGTTTACAACAAGAGAAGTTGAGAAAAGCAGCTCTAAAGGCTGAAGCAGCAATGGGAAAAGGGGAAGTTTGCTCTAAAATCTATTGTGGATGAAATTGATGCTAAAGTAGTTGAATCAGGTTCAATTGGAGGTATGCCCTTCATACTGTCTACAAAGCATGGACAATACTTAAAATGACTCATGTCTGTGTCTATATGTCTACAAAGCAGGTTTAATTTTGAATTTTTTTTTGCTGAATTGTTCTTTATTAACCATTCCTAAACCGGTTTACTCTATCTACTTTTTGTTATAACTGTTGTACACGGCCATACGATAACCTGCCCAACAAGATATACAAGGAGAGGATTTAACTGCTTTCTGGATCGACTGTAATAACTTTTGGTGTCAAATCAAATTTAACATCTTGATGTGTAAATTGTAATTATTAGAAGATATCATAGTTATATTTGTTAGTAGTAGTTGGGGAGATAATAATAGCCGTTAGTGACCATTGGTGAGGGGAGTCAGAACCTACATGAGGGGTTTAACTGTAATCAGATGGTACGCTTAAGGGACAATTCAGAGTGCTATTCAGATCTCTCTCTCTCTTCCCTCCCTCTTCTTTCCCCTTTCTATTCACATCAATCCATCACATATCATACATGGTTTTAACACTGAATATGTTTTAGATCAGTTGTCCCCTTTATGGATTATTTCGTTTGATTCTACAGCTGTTCATGCATTTAAACTGCAGAAAGAAGTTGACTCGATTGTCTGTAAATGCAAATGGGTCTCTTGTTCCAAAAGACTCTCTGGACCGCAATTTAATCAAGAAAAACATGTGGTGAGTATGAAATAATCCCTACTTTTACACTAACTTACATGTAGTGGGAAATTGCAAGAAGTTTTTCTTCATTTTTCTTATTTTTACATTTATCAGGGAGATGTGCCTTCTTTTATCTAATGGAAAATTCATGCTGTATTTGTTACATAAAATCAATCATTTGTTGAATTTGTGGCATAAAAACACAAGTTAATTTTAACATGACAAAAATAAATAATACTTTGCTGGAGTGGAGGTCAGGTTGGACTTTACCAAAAATATTATAATGTTTTTTATAATCATTATAATTTGTGTTTATAATCATAAACAAGTTGTTGTGTTAAAACTTAGATAGTTACTGGAGTGAGGAGGAGGCCTATCACCTGGGCACTTTCTGATTTCATTCTGCTTTATATATTATTTGTCTTCCTCATATTGGCTTCCCTTTGACCAGGTTAAAAGCTTTGGTTGCCATCCCTAAGGTTCAGCCACGATTTGCTATTGCTATTTGGAAGAAATACCCAACCATGAAGTCTTTGTTGAGTGTTTATATGGATCCAAATAAATCGGTATGTGTTACTGCGTTTGTTCACTTTGATGATTTGGAGCTTTGAAGAATAGGTTCCCAATTCTACGTAAAATGCCTCCATTTTTATTTCGGAAGCAAGCTCTCATTGTGATTGCATGTTGTGCAGTACATAACTTTATTAGGGATCATCAGATCGCAGAGAAAAATCTAGCACATTATGCAGATTCCAACATGGCAGCATCAACCCATACATCTGCAGTTATAGATGATGAAGGCCCCTCAGATCAAGTGACTAAAATAAACATTATTAAGAAAAATATTGCAAACCAATTAGCTAGAGACAATCAGTTACCCCCCATATGATGTTGACAGATTAAGAGACATATTCAAAATACATTCAAGACTTGTCATATTTTTGGTTCAATACAACATCAATTATTTTTGCTTTAAATTATTGTGATATCATGAAAATTTAGTTGAGTCATGTGACTTATGTATATTTATTTATTCATTCATTCATTTGTATAATTAATATTAAGGTAATAGTATGGTATAAAAAATGAGAGCAAAAGTAAAGAAATAGATTATTTTATATAGTTGATGAAATCTGTAAACAAAAAATAAAGAAATAGATTTATATTGTATTAGGTAATTCTAATTCTTAGAAGGAAAAATAAAATGTGTTAACAAACGTAATTCTGATTCTCGGAATGAAAAAAATAGTGTTAACAAACGTAATTCTGATTCTCAAAGTAAAAATAAAATGAGTTAACAAACGTAATTCTGATTCTCAGAATTCTTCCAAGGCACGAAATTAAAAAAAAAAAATGTTTCATCTTAAAACAAATCTTTAAATGTAACGAATGGTTGCCATGCACACCCTGAGTCTATTCAGACGCGACTCTCTCACCCAGATGACTTAGGGCTCGTTTGGGATAGTGGTGGTAGAAGTGACTTTTGTTTCTGATGGATTTTTCTAGATGAACTTTTTTTCTGATGGACTTTTCCAGATGTGATTGTGTTTGGCATAACTTCAGAAGTCATTGTGAAGAAGGAAAAGCTCTAACAATGAGCTTCGAAAAAAAAAAAAAAAAAAAAAAAACCCCCACATCAAACTCAGAAGCCCATCAAACGCTGATGTTATCCCAAACACTCAATTATCAGGCTTTCCCTCTTGATGGGCTTTTATTCCCATCTGATGGATTTATTTTCCCATCATATGCTATTCCAAACACACCCTTATGTCTATTGGGTTGGGCAAATCTAGGGTTATACTCCTCTGGGCCTTATTATGAAGCATCAACTAGTAATTGTGTTTGGTCCTTTTTATAAGACACTTGCTTGTTTCCAAAATGAGTTGGCATAGATGGTAAGAGATTTGTTCAAGTCCCAAAGGGATGTGGGTTTGATCCCCGCTGCCGTCGCTGAGACTCATTTGGTAGGCGATCTCGTAAGTCCCCATTAAGTGCTCAAAGAGCCCGAGGCTTTCTCAGTGGGGGCGATCTTGGCGAACCCTCCAAAACTTTTTTATAGCAAAAAAATAAAATAAGGGTAGTATGTGAAAGTAATAATTAATATAATATTAGAGTTTAGTGTAATTAGTAGGGGTAATATTGAAAGTTACTTAAATTGTATGACAATTTTATTGAATTTAACTGTTTTTATTGGTTTGTATTAACTTGGCCTCAAAGTATTAAAAAAACAAAAAGAACTAAGGTTTACCGATAACATTTATTACTCCTTTTTAATATGTTTAGGGCAAAATTAATCAGCAAAAACTTCCCATAGTTGCTAAAACGAAAACTTGTGGGGGGCAAAATTGAATGTTAGGTAGCTTTTTTGCCCCCTTAATCTCCTAACTAGGAAATATTATTTTTTTTGGAAATTTACATAAAAATACTATTTGAACTTGTATCCTAAAAAGCCTGTTAACACATGGAAATAACAAATAAGTCTCACAGGATTATTATGAAATTTTGTAATATTGTGCTTTCATCAAAATACCCCTCAAAATTTTTTGTTTAAAAGAAAGAACTCTTGTTAGCGCCAAATCTTCAATAAAAACTTAAGTAATGTGATTGACTACTTGATTAATGAGATTGACTACTTGAGTTCCATAAGCCGTACCCGGCAACCGACATCGTCGACAAGTTCAATAAAGGTAATAACAACTTAAGTATAGAAACTGATAACTTTTGCTTCCAAGGTTGTTAATGGCTATTGGCTACACTCAAGTTGTTACTTCCACTACTAAAGTTATCATTGTCTGTATTCAACTTATCAATGATGTTTGATATGATTAAAGGAGTTCAAGTAGTCAATCAAATTATTCAAATTGTCACCAGAGCTCTAGCCTTGGGTGCCGAAACTCTACCACCGATGGTTCTTTCTTTAAAACAAAAAAACTTGAGGGGTATTTTCGTAAAAACACATTTCAAAATTTCAAATTCCTCCTTAGAGACTTATTTATCTTTTCCATTTGTTAACCAACTTTTTAGAGTTTTTCAAGTTTAAATTTAAATGGTATTTTATGAGAATTTTCTCTATTTTTTTTAAAAAAGAAAAGAAAAGAAGCTTCAGTTTCGGACTCCCTCTCCAGCTTTCCTCAACGGTTCTCTGTCCTCGCTATCGCCGTTCTCGTCGCCCTAAACCCCCCAAATCCTCCTTGCGCGTGCCGCCGTTCTCCTCAGCCCATCACCGTCATGGTCCTTGTGCTTCTCTGCCCGTCGACTTCGTTCACTGCTGCTTCGTTGTCCTCGGGTTCCTCAGTCCGTCCCTCGTGTAGCTCGGCGAAGTCCATCAGTTTGCGCAGAATGAGGCCAGAGTTCAATCTTCAATCTCCCTATTTGCATGGCTTCTTCCAGGTAGGATCTCCCTTCACAATTTCTTTCTGAAGCTAACATGATTGCTAGCCCCCTGGGGATGAGATCGGTGATCCTTTTTTCTTAATCCTCTATATATGAAACCAATTAGTTCAGCTGGTTCTGAATTTCGTAATCAAAACAAAGGAATCTCTATTATCATTCTTGATTAGACCTTGCATTAAAATACTTTATTAGTCATGGGACTGAACCTCTGCCAATATGTCTGTGAACTGGTCTTCGTGCGGCTTCTTTGAGAAGCAAAAGGAACCTAATATGAACTGGTCTGGGCTGGGGAAAAAATAATGATTGCTATGTATTATGATATTATTTTAATTATGACCGGTGCCTTTGAAACACTTAGCCTTGAAACACTCCCAAAACTAGTTGATGCACCGCTCCTTTTTTTCAGCACTTAGCTCGTATTAACTCAATGGAAATGTGTAAACTGATCTTGAACAGAATAAATATAATTTATAATTGAGTTTTAATGTGCCCTATATCGGTTCAAGGCTATTTTATTTTGTGGATTTCTGAATTGCAAATCAGAATCTTTTGATATCGAGTGCCTGATCCTTTCCTTTGAGTTCTTGTGCCGAGATTACTTGGCCAATTTTTGCAGAATATAATGGTTGCCAATTGATTTGTTTTTGCTTGATATTATGTTGATGGCCTCACGTCAATATCCATATGGTTCATTACTATGTTTTTCTAATTGAATTGCCGCCATTTTCAAAATATACTCTTTACCCTTTAGTTTATGAGATAGGATATTGTCACTACCACTTTTTCATTCATAATCTCATCTACCTTTATCATTTCTCTCTTCTATTGAGATTCTGATATAACGGTGAAATAGTGGCAGTGACAATCAGTGGCGGAGCCAGAAATTTATATTTGTGGGTGCCAATTCATTAGGGGATTCAAATTTTTTTTTAAAGAAAAGTTTTAAATGCGAAGAAAAATCAAATGAATATAGATAAGAAAAGAAAAAGAAAACTTCTTTCAATGGGTTAAAGAAATCAAATGCGCATAAAATAGGATCAGATATACCATCAAATCAAGAATAAACTATGAATTTTCTAAATCCTAACAAGTTTCATCCGACGTCAAGAGGCACAAACTATCCATCACACTTTTGTAAGACAAAAATTGGAGAATTTTACATAAAACCAAAGTTTCAACGACCAAACTCATTACAATTTTAAATAAAGCTAATCAATGAAATTGGACTACTCAATGATTTCTGAATTAAAGAAATTATCCTTGCCAGTTTCACCAAATCACAAAAATCTTTCTGCTATTTATAGTGGCTGGTTATAAAAAAATATATCTTTCTGCTATTTTGAAATTACAGATAAAACTACTGCTACATGTGTTTTTCATAAGGAGTAAAAACTTGGAAAAATAATAAGAAATGAAAAAGGGGTGTTTTTTTTTTTTTTTTTTTTGGTTTAGAGGCGAGCCATGTATCAAAAAAAAAATGAAGAATGACCCAGAACTCCAGAAGGCTGCGAGGGAGAGTGGTAAAAAATGAGGGGTTGACTTGGGAAAAGAATAAGAAAGGAAAAGGATCCAACTGGGTTCGAACCAATGACCTCATGGAGTCTAAGGAAATGCTTTACCACCGAGCTAAAGGTCTGATGCTAATATGTTATAGCTAAATAATATATACATTTCAAAATTTTGTGGGTGCACTTGCACCCATAAAAACAAGTGTGGCTCCGCCACTGGTGACAATAATAGTAACTAAAATTGGTAGTGACAATATCTTATACCTTAGTTTATATCCTCTTAATAGGGCCAAAAAAGATGCATTACCAGGAAAACCTAACTTCAGTGAAAGAACCTAATGGTAATATTGGACTATCAAGGTAATCTTGAAACTTCAACACATTTCCTCTTGATTCCTTTGTTGATAGTATTAAACATCGTGTATTGCTGGGAATAAGGAAAATCTCAAATGATCTGTTTGCGCTAGAATTGAATAATCTGACCTAGCAATTCTTTCTTTAATCATAGGTTCTCTCTCAAAGAAGTTGAGTGAATAGCTACAATCTCAATGATAGAAGCCCGTGCAAAATTTACTTCCTCTTGCTTCTATCTGATCACCCAGAAATCTGTATCAGTTTCTCTCGCATTCAGATTTGCTAGCACCTCTTCATTTGTCCAACCATGGAAGCCTGATGCTAGATTTGAAAATGAAGATGCAGAAGAGAGCATCTCCAATAGGACTTACTGGACGAAGAAGATTCATAGACTCTGCACCAAGAACCGTAACGTTGATGAGGCGCTTCACCTTCTCCACCGTCTCACCCTCCGCGGGTACCGCCCTCACTCCCTCAATCTCAGCAGCATCATTCACGCGCTTTGCGACTCCCATCGTTTTGTTGAAGCCCACCAACGTTTCTCGCTGTTCATTGCTTCTGATTGTGTCCCTGATGAGCGGACTTGCAACGTGCTTATCGCAAGGTTACTTGATTCTCGAAAACCTCTAAGTACTTTGCTTGTGATTCAGCGTTTGATTGGCGTGAAACCTGAGTTTGTACCCGCTCTAGTTAATTATAACCGTTTGATGGATCAGTTTTGCTCTATTTCTCAACCCAGCAAAGCTCACAGATTGTTTTTCGATATGAAGAGTAGGGGGCACTCACCAAATGCGGTTTCGTACACCACTCTGGTCAATGGGTATTGCATGGCGGGTGAGCTGAGGGATGCACGCAAGGTATTTGATGAAATGAGCGAGCATGGGTTGATGCCTAATTCTCTGACGTACAGTGTCATGATTCGTGGCATTCTTCAGAAGCAGGATCTTGAAGGTGGGAAGGAAATGATGTCCAAGTTATGGGAGAGAATGAACAGTGAAGAAGACCAAGCACTGAAGACGGCTGCGTTTGCTAATCTAATTGATTCTTTATGTGCGGAAGGGTTTTTCAATGAAGTGTTTAGAATTGCAGAAGATTTGCCACAAGGGAATAGTGTAAGTGAGGAAGTTGCTCATGGCCAGATGATAGATTCACTCTGTAAAGTAGGAAGATATCATGGGGCCTCAAGGATTGTTTATATAATGAGGAATAGAGGATTAGTTCCAAGCGATACTTCTTATAATTACATCGTACATGGCCTTAGCAAGGATGGTGGCTGTATGAGGGCTTTTCAGTTACTAGAGGAAGGAACTGAATTTGGGTTCTTGCCATCTGAGTATACATACAAGGAATTAGTGACAGCCCTTTGCCAGGAGTTGGATGTGGACAAGGCAAGGGTGGTTCTTAAACTCATGCTTAAGAAAGAAGGTGTTGACAAGACCAGAATTTACAACATATACTTAAGGGCTCTTTGTCATGTGAATTATCCAACTGAACTGTTAAATGTACTTGTATATATGCTAGAGAACCAGTGTGAGGCAGATGTGATTACTCTCAATACAGTCATCAACGGGCTTTGCAAGATGGGGAGGATCGAAGAAGCCTTGAAGGTATTCCATGACATGTCGATGGGTAAATTTTCTACTCCTGATGTTGTGACCTTCACTACAATAATATCTGGTTTGTTAAATGTTGGACAAGTTAGTGAAGCTCTTGATCTACTTTATAGAGTAATGCCTGAAAGAGGTTTAAAGCCTAGTGTTGTGACATATAATGCTGTTCTTCAAGCCCTATTCAAACTTGGCCAATCAAACGATGCATTGAGAATTTTCAATACTATGTTAAGTGACGGCATTACCGCTGACCGTGCTACTCATGCAATCATAGTAGAAGGCCTATGTGATTCTAACCAGATAGAAGAAGCAAAGAACTTTTGGCACGGCGTTATCTGGCCATCTGGGAATCACGATAATTTTGTTTATTCAGCAATTCTGAAAGGGCTCTGCCGGTCTGGCAAGTTCAACGAGGCTTGTCATTTTCTATATGAACTGGTGGATTCTGGAGTCTCTCCAAATATATATAGCTATAATATATTGATTGACTGTGCGTGCAACCTGGGATTGAAGAGAGAAGCATACCAAATTGTGGGAGAGATGAAAAGGAATGGACTAACCACTGATAGTGTGACATGGAGGATTCTGAACAAGTTAAATGGTAGGGTCACGAAGCATTCTTATTATGAAGACTCAACCCAAGAAATGGACGAGGAAGTACAGTCAAGTTAGGAAAAAATCTAAATTAGGTACGGATAACAAACTATGAAGCCAGAATGTGATGTGTTACTGTTCAGAGAATATCGAGTATGAGAACAGAGGAGCCTTGCACATGGAAATCCAAAGGTAACACTGGATGTAGGTATGAACCATGAAGATATGTGATTAGGCCCTGCCTAGACGGAGCCACACACACACACATATATATATAATGTGACCTTTGTGAATAAGTTGGAAGAGACTACGAGAGTTTGACAAGGAACTCATTTAATTTGTTCAGGGAGAGCAGCTATTTCCAGAAGGAGGAGCGTGGTGATTTTTGTCTTTTTTTTTTTTTTTTTACAACAAAAAGTTTAGGTGAGTTGGGTCCCAGGAGCTCACTTGGGACAGGACATACATCCTGACTCATAGAACGTTTACAGAGGTATAGATCATTAACCAACAAGGTTCCTACATCGGTGGAATTTGAACCCACAATCTTATGGTTATGAACCAATCTCTTTACTAACTGGACCAACTTTTGTTGACTGAATGTGATGATTTCATAGCTAAGGAAAAAAATCCAATGGGAATTTTGGGTATGATCATTTTCATAGTAGCTCACACATCAAACTAAAAAGCTGCATGTTCCAGCACTTCTCTTTTGAAAGTTGCATTCAATTATGCAAATCAGTGAGCTCACCACCATCTCCAACGTTGCCCCAGCTTTGGAGGAGTCGTTGCAGTGATTCAATCAATCAGATTGCTATTCAAGCCTCACTTCCTCAGTTCCTCGTGCTTCTATTTCTCTTCGTCCCTATATTTTAAAATTAAAGGGCAAGTATTAATGGCTTGAAAAACCAATGGAACACACCTTAGAAAGAAGCTTTCATATTACTTATTCTTGTTTTTATTATAAGGCACTAACTATTAATGCCCACAAAACAGTAAAAACAATTAAAATTATTGAAGTTGTCCAAATATTCATAATATTTTTAAATATAGGCAAACATGGAAAGATAAACCTTATAAAAAATACAAAAAATACTTGTTAGTTGGTGATCGGAATATTAGCTACAATACTATTGACTTTTTTTTTTAAAAAAAAAGGATATGTACAAGGAATTCGGGGGCCGTCCGTACATAATATGCCTTCACCTTTGTGTAAAGTGGCATGAATGATTATTGTCACAAAAGTTTATGCGATAACTGCGATAGAGATAAAAGGAATCGTGAAAGTTGACTCCACATCGCAATCATTTTCCTTTTTTCTTTTCAATTTTATATTAGCTCACGTTACTCGTTTCTTTTATTTTAGACCTACATTATTATGAGTTGTGTGTGTGAGTGAGTTGTGAGAACCTACATTAACGGATCTGCACATGCATAGCATCGGTTCCTATAAATAATATGAATGGTTATAAACTTCATAATAAATATGAATTAATATATTGATACTCCTTACAATCCTTAATAAAAGACATATTTAAGAAATTAATCTTGATCTTGAATATCAAAATAATATTTTTGAGTTATTCTTTTTGCATTAACCTACATTAACGGATCTGCACATGCATAGCATCGGTTCCTATAAATAATATGAATGGTTATAAACTTCATAATAAATATGAATTAATATATTGATACTCCTTACAATCCTTAAACATATTTGAGAAATTAATTTTGGTCCTGAATATAAAATAATATTTTTGAGTTATTCTTTTTGCATTAGAAAGTAGACATTTCAACATTTCCATAGAGTCTTAATTTATTATTTTTGAAAATATGTAGTATTAGATATGAATTTTTGAAGTTGTGAAATTTTGAATAACCAGTAAACCGCTTAAAACGGTTGGACTAGACTAGTTCGCCAATTTTTTGGTCGAAGCGGCTAGTCTAGTCTGGTTTTAATTACCAGGGTTACAATTATCGGCACAAATTTTATATTCAACACTTTAATTTCAAGATTTTTGAAAAAATTCAATAATGTTTTTAAACTATACTAATATATTTTGATACTAAAATTAAAATAAAGTTATTTGATTGGAGATAAAAGTAAAATTAATTATTAAAATAAGTTTTAAAAAAAGTGTCAAAGTAAAAAAGTAAATGAAGCTTTATTTCCCATCGATCCTTTATCTTTTTTCCAGATTGAATATTTCTATTTTCATAAATATCCAATCAGATTATGATTTTATCCTATCTAAGCTAATCTCTACAAATTATGTAGAATAAATTAAAAGATTCTGGATTATATTAAATTGGAAACAAAACTATCCTGAAAAGAGATAAACACGATCCCAAATATGTATATATTTTTCACACATGAATTCAACTTGATTTGTTCATTACACTATTGCAGTGAAATGGAAGTTGATTTTATGTTAAAAAAATCCCTTTAAAAATAGCTGAATTATTCAAATTCCATTTTAGATCAGTAAACTTTAGAATTTATTATTCAGGCCACGATTTAGAAATTTTGACAATTTACCTCAATGCCCCTTATATATTTTGAAAAGGAAAGTTGCTGGAAGTAAATATTAAAAACACTTTTTTTTTTTGTGCTTTCCAGTCTCGTGGAAGCTTCAAGGAGTGAAACTTATCGGAAAAGTATGCAAAGGAGGCAACAGTCCTCCCTTGATGTGATAAAATACCCAGGTTTACAAATTCTAAAATGGATTTATTGTATTTAACAATCTGATTTAGAATTTCTTTATTTCAGCTAACTTTTAAATGGGATTTTTCTTTTTATTTTCTGCCTAAAAAATATTTCATTCCATCCTATATATAAGAATTTTTTAGGGATAATAGTGTGTTCCTATTTATATAAGAAGATATCAGTACTGTTAATAAAACTTCCGGTATCATAATCTATTTTTGCTCTCATCAAGAGTAATTATAAGTTACTTTTACTATATAATTAACTATTTGGAAATTTATCTTTTTACTACCCCTAAGGTATTTTTAAAAAATAAATTACATTTTAAAAATATTTAAATATTTACTGCTTTTAATGATTTTAACCGACTTTTCCCTTTTCCTCAACTTTTGTGTCACACTTTTGCTTTTAATAATTAATAATTTTATAAAATATTAAATTTAGATAACTTAAATATCTTTTTGGACGAAAGAGATCTTAAATTTCAATATCAACATTGAGATGTAAAGTGTCGGAAAAGTAGGATTAAGAGAATCAAGTCCTTTTATTAATTTAAGTAATATGGAACCATTTTCCCAACTCATAACTCATCTAAAGGAAATGAGCAAAGGAAAGTTTGATTTATTTATGTCGTCTATATGAAATCCTGATAATCGAGATTTTTTTTTCAATTGGTGATTTTTAAATTAAAAAAAAAATACATTTTGAAAAAAATATTAGTTAAAAAATTATCTTTATTTTAGATTTTCTATGTATTAAAAAAAATTAAAAAAATAAAAAACTTAAATCTAAACCATCCATATGATCTTAACGGCTCAGGCCGAACTCTTCCAACTCATCCGATATATGAGTAGGAAACTGTTCTTCTAATAATATACGATTATCCAAAAGATAAAATGGAGAGAAAAGATTTCTCATTTGGTATTTGGATTTAGATTTTAATTTTTTTTACTTTTTATTTTTTTATTTTTAAAAATATTTTAATAATTAGATAATATAAAAAAATTATTTTAATAGTTAGATAATCTAAAATAAAGATGATCTTTTAATTAATATTTTTTTAAAAAAATAATTTTTTAATTTAAAAATCACCAAATAAAAATATTAAATCTAAACCATCAGATTTCATCTAGACAGTCGGGTCAATTTTTCAGAGACAATGAAACAGAATCTGACGTGGCACATAGAAATTCGCTAAAGAAATGAAATAAACCACACTTTCCTTCTCCCCTCACAACCATTCAACGCCCATTTCTCTCCCTCTCGCTCTCCCTGAAAACCAAAAGCTCATCTCTCTCTCTCCCTGAGGGACACTTCACAATGGCGACGACCCCAACCCCAGCCACTGACCCTATCTCCAAATCTATCTCCCAACCTACAGTCCACCTTCAAGACATGGAAGAGCTCAAGAAAGTCTTCAGCCGCTTCGACACCAACGGCGACGGCCAGATCTCCGTTTCCGAGCTCGACAACGCTCTCAAAGCCCTCGGTTCAGGCGTTTCCAAATCGCAGCTCGAACTTGTTATGAAGGATCTCGACAAGGACAACGATGGCTTCATCAACCTGTCCGAGTTTGCCGATTTCTGCCGCTCCAATTCCGCGGACGGCGACTCCACGGAGCTCCGTGACGCCTTCGACCTCTACGATCAGAACAAGGACGGCCTCATCTCCGCCTCCGAGCTCCACCAGGTGTTGAATCGCTTGGGATTGAAGTGCTCCGTTGAGGAATGCAAGAACATGATCAAATCCGTCGATTCCGACAGCGATGGCTCCGTCAATTTCGAGGAATTCAAGAAGATGATGACCAATAATCCTCTGAGTGCCTCTACGACTAATCAGTAGAGAGAACAGTACAATTTCTAACTCTTTTCTCTACCAAATTCTCAGGCTGCTTCCTTTATTGTAGGATTTATGATTTCTATTACTTCCTCTTGTAATTCTTTCACATCATAATAATTTCCTGGTCGTGTGCTAAGGAAATAAAACCCTTAATATGTTAGAAAGGAAGAGGACAATCTAAAAACTTCCTGTGATTTTTAGTTTGCCATTTTTGGCGTTTCGTGAATGCAACTTCTTTTAGCTGTGAATCAATTTGTGGCCTTTCGAGAATGTTTTCCCCTTTTGTTTTGTGTGATGACTAAAATAATCAGGAATGACCGATTTCTGGGAAGAATTTATGAATACTACTTGCATTGGAGCTGAGAAAACTTATTGTTAATAAATAGTATATATATATATAAAAAAAAAAAAGGTGCTCAGTATATCCTGGGCGAGAAGCACATAAGGTTCACATAAGAGATGTGCACCTAATGTGAACCTGTTTTCATATTAGGTGCACATCTCTTATGTGCACCTTATGTCATTCCCGTCCTCTTATAGAGGGATGATCACATTTTTTTTATATATATATACTATTTATTTAAATTTAAATTATATGACGCTTTCAGAATGTTTTTTACATCTAAAAGATCTCATATTAATTAGTTTACAATCCCCGCATACGTAAATATTTATCCCGTACCACCGCATCCCGTAAACTAATTAATTTGAGATCTTGGGTCGCAAAAAAAACATTTCAAAAAGTTCGCATATAATTTCAATCTAAATAAATAATATATATAAAAAATTTTTAAAAAAATGCTACATCCCTCTAATTAGAAGGATGTGCATGTAAGGAGCACATACACATAAGGGAGAATCACCTTATGTGCTCCCCTTGCACACTTTGTTCTATAATTAGGAAGTAGTAGTACTGTTTTATTAATTATTTAAAAATTTATTATTCAATGACTTTCCTTTTTTAGCCAAAATTCAAGGGAAAATTACATATAGGTCACAAATAACAAAATAATTATAAAAAAGTCAAATTCAAATGACCAAATTACATGTGTCACAAGGACTTTTTTTTTTTTTTTATTATTTATATAAAAACAAAAAAAACATAGATTTACAACGAAATCTTATATTTACAACAAAATTTAAAATCCTGGCCATTTACAACAAAAAAGTCATATTTACAACAACATTTAAACACTTGGATTTTGAACGTAGAAAGGTCATTTACAAATTAAAAAAATATTATATTTACAACATGAAATCTTTATATTTACAATGACGAAATCTTATATTTACAACAAAATTTAAAATCCTGACCATTTACAACAGAAAAAACCATATATTTATAACAGAAAAAACCATATTTACAACAAAATTTAAAAAATTTGATTTTTTACCATGCAAATAATTACAAAAAAGTCTATTGGGACTTTTGTATAATTTGGTGATTTTAAGGGACTTTTTTATAATTATTTTTGTTTTTTGGAACTTGTATGTAATTTTCCCAAAATTCAATGACTTTCTAGTTTTATGATATCATAGCGGTTTTATCAATAATCTCTTGTTAGATGTAGATTATTTATAATTTTTTATTAGTACTACACAAATTATGATTTTCTTATTATTTTATAAAACTTAAACCAACGTACTAATATTTCTCAATTTTTTAAATAAACATTTTTTTCATGAAACACTCTAAACAAATGTTCATCCAACAAAAACAAAAATATTTTCTTGATCCTCAATAAACAAATGTTCCTACCAATATTTGAACTTGAAATCATTAAAAAATACGTATTTAATTTCAAAGTCATGAATGTTATTTTTTCTTAATTCAAAAGCTTAAATTGTTGCCCAATAAAAATGATAATTACTTTAAATTTATCTGTATTGAACCAAGGGTGACCACAAAAACAAGGGAGCACTAGTCTTTGCTCAACATCTGATCGGGCCTAGACGTGAACCGGCTTTTTAAAATTGCATCTAACACCAAGTGTTTTTTTAGTGCAAAAATGACTATATAGTTACAAAAGCGAAGCAAAAATACACATGAACCGTTAGTTTGATATTTTTTTTTGTATTTTTAAGGCTAATATAAACGATGAATTTGGCAAATTAAATTTCATCTTAGTTAAGAATGAAAGATCTTTGGAGAAAATTACAGAAAAAAGCCCAAATAGTTTTAAAAATTATAGAAAGGCGGCAACGACGGTGAAGAGGCGGAGATAGGCAGCCTGATGGGCAAGATTGGGATTGGGAGAGCGAAGGGGAATTGGGAAGAGAATGAATAAACTGTAATTTCCAAATTATCTATTTCATTTTCTGTAATTTTCACCAGCTTCTTATCACAAATGAGATGAAATTTAAATTTCCGAGTCATCGTCATATCAAATTTTAAAAATACAAAAAAGTCAAACTAACGGTCAATAAGTTTTTTTGCTCTACTTTTATAACCACATATCACTTTTACATCCAAAAAAATCACTTGGTGTTAAATGCACTTTTGAAAAAACCACATTTATATTTTTGCACTTTAACCGTTTCTTTTAAAGCTTAAAGTGGAGAGGATTTTTGCTTCTACTAATAAATGTGTTTCTCTGTATTTAAACTCAAATTCTTTTTCATAGCGGGTGAATGTGTTTACCACTTTAACTATAAACTTATTGGTTAGCCCACACGATTTTCAATCAATATTGTCTTTTAATCATTTGAGATTCATGACCTATTCGGATCTCTTATAATCAATTATGATAGTCAAAATCGCGGTTTTCTTAAAACTGTGATTATCTTATAAGTTACCAAACATGGACCCTCCTATTAAAGTTGAAGAAACGTGCCAACAAAAAAAATCTCATGAGATTGCACTGCTATGGAAAAGACATTTTATAACGGTTGTTATCGATCATAAATGACGGTTCTTTATGAATGACTTGATATGAGTTTTGTTATGGTTAATTAATGCCATTATTCGGCCTTCTTTATTTCTTTATAATCCTAAAACTAGACTTGAATGGTTGGGGCATATAAATAAAGGAGTTTATACTTCTTATATTGTATGAGAAGAAGAAGATTCCTACACACATATGAAATGATGAGACCCACATTTTTTAAAAAAAATAAAAAATAAAAAACGCAAGCATGAAAATCGAAGTAACTATGATATGGGGATATACTTCTCTTACAACATGAAAAATATATTTCTCATAAATAAAAGCTATGCATGAAGCATTTGCACACTAATGACACAAAGTAAATGTGAGATAGGCTCTTGTCTTATCTTTCATGCTTTTGTCTTTTTTATTTCTTTTCTTCTACTGTTACTCTATAATCTTCTCTTTTGCCTGAAGTTTATAATCTTGTTGTTGTTGTTATTAGCCGGAATTATCTTATCTTCATTAAAAATGAGTGTTTTGTCATGGTCTCGTCATGACCAATCCTACGTCGGGCATGATGAAGAAAATTTTACATCTTATATATAATATGTGGTGCACCTCTTTCAACAAAACATATATATATGTTTTTGACATGAGTATATATATAATATGTGGATACTACCCCTTTATACTCCTTCAACAAAATATATTTTTAACATGATAGTTAATGCCTCATAAACTTAAGCGTGGTCAATTAAGTAATTTATTTAGGAAAAAAAAAAAAAGTCTTAGGATAGTGAACCCAAATTTATATTGTTTTGTAATAACGTTGCCCTTAGAGAGTTAGAGCAGGATATAACGGAACCTTTCCCTCCTGTGTCTTGTACTTGCTTCTTTTTTTTTTTTTCCTTTTTTTTTTTCTTAATGCAAATTAGGCAAGAGCCTGGAGATCAAATTTCTGATCAATCGTATCGAGTCAAGAAGAAATCATTAAGGCCATAGCTAATGATAACCTTGCACTCTCATTCTCTCGGGTAGTGCTTCCATAATGATTCCTGCCAAACTAGTGCAAGCATGCTCGGGATGGCGGTAAGAAGCACAAAATGTGGGTTCTTGAGGAGTTCACATTCTATACTTTTCTTTATGTACTTTTTAGGTGCTTCTCTCCCTATAAAGCATATAAAAAAATATTGATAGCATTTTTTTTTAATATTTTTTATTTAATTAGATTAAATTTTATGTTGCATCTTGAAATATGTTTTTACACATAGTATCTCAAATTAATTAATAAATAATCCTCCATTCAAAAATATTTTTCTTGTAACACTAATATCCTAGAAATTAATTAATTTAAGATGTTGAATGAAAAAAATATTTCAGAATACAACATATAATTTAATCTAAACAAATAAAACATATAAAAACATAATTAAAAAAATGTCATCAATATTTCTTTATGTATTTGTTAAGAAGAGAAGCACATAAAGAAAAAACATAGAATGTGGATTCGTTCTTGAGAGATAAAACTACTCTTTAACTTTGGATAGTATTTTGGACTACTGTAATGAAAATAATTTATTTTGCCTCAAAAACTACGACACTGCTAAAGTCATTTTCTTGGGCTTCCAGTTTCACGGTGGATTAGCTAGCACAATGGGTACGATGTTTATTACTACTATCCTAATTATAGGAATACTTTTGTAGTAAAAATGTTCTTATAATTAGGAAGGAGTAATATTTATCCCAGTTAATTTGTTTTGATGGTGAGAGAGTTGAATGGCCGTATGCCAATTTTTTTTTATTTAATCCATTAAATATATTTAATTCAATATTTCAGTGTTTTCAAAAAAATTATTATTGATTTTTTTTTTTTAATTTTTTTTCCTAATTATCTCAATATATACATATAATATATAGTATGTATTATTTAATAAGATTCATATCATTTACCATCATTGTTATCTAACCTTAATTTTCAAATTATTATCCAAACAAGTTTTAGTTATATAAAACAAGTCATTTATGATACTATCAATCCAAACATAAATCATATTACACTATCTAATTTCTACCCTAACTTAATTTTACTTATTCTCTTAAATTATCACAATATATACCCATAATATATAAATATATACACACACACACACACACACTTTTTCGTCATTTTTCATCTAAACTTACTTTTTAAATTATTATTTAAACAAGTTTTAGTTTGAAAAATGTCACTTCTACCATCGACAATCCAAATATAAATCATATTTATAATATTACTTTTATTTTATCTCAAATTTATAAAATTTATATTAAAAAAAAAACTATTTCTAACACCGCTAATCCAAACAGACCATAGGCGCATGAGGATCAACTCGATCCACCCACGCAAGGGTTAGCTTTTATGTGAATACGGTTACATGTTTGGATACTTTAGAAGCACTTTTTTAATAATCCCTCCGGGTCCTAATTATAGGACATATTTAACCGATTTTAGAGGGATTAATGATAGAAGTTAAATTAGTTAATTTTACTCATTAAAAAATGCCCTTATATAAATAATTAGGTTATTCTGACACTAATGCATTCGGTAGGGATTGCAAAATGATTTAAATACATTTTGCGTCAATCATATTCTTACAGGAATAATTTGAATATCCTTATAAAACCTGGCTTTTAATATTAATAGAAATATGTTTTAAAAAAAAGATTCGAACAGAAATATAGAGATCAACTTCAGCTCGGCTGGACAAATAATTAATTTGTGCAAATATTTATTACAAGCCCATGCCATTGAACGAACAAAGAAAATACAGACCAATTCTTCAGAGATATAGGTAATTATTAAATTTAAATTTTATGAATTAATTTCTTAAATTTTTTAATAAATTAAAATTTATGCTATTTCAAGAATTGTTTTTAGTTCAAACTCGATATTTCAAGAATTGATTGTGCACATAAATTATATATTTACCCGATGTATGTATGTGTTGTAACCAAATCGCTCTTCTAAGAAAATTCGCACATAAATTAATTATTATGTAGGAAGTATTAGGGGTGATATGAGAAAAATACGATAAAAATATAATTGCTCAATTATTTTATTAAAAAAAACAGTAGAATTAAGGTATATGTGATATTAATGACTTATAAGCATTACTTATTTTATAGAATATATAGGTGCATTATTAAATTATTATTGTGTTTAATTATTATTGAGAAAGTATCAATAGGGGTATTTTAGGAAAAAATTGACAAAAATTAGAATGTTGTCTTATAATTATGATCAAAATCAACTCCTAAATGTTGTCCTATAATTAGGAACAGAGGGAATAACTTTTTACCTTTTATCCAACAAAACTTATCTCGTCTATTTACTTCTTTCAATACAAAATCAATTTCACATCACAAGTTTTCTTATTCTACAATCCCATGTCTTCTCACTTCTGCAATTCCAAAAGTAGGCAAGATCTGATTTTTTAGACAATTTTTTTTTTATATCTTTCAAGAAATACTCCCCACGCCTTCAATATAAGATATATTTGAAAGTTGATCTTGATCTTAAATATAAGGCATTTATATATATATATATATATATATTTGTCAATTTTTTTGTAATTTACCCCTATAAATACTTCTTGCTTCTTCAACAATAACAAAAAAGTAACAAAAGAATGGAGGAAGATGACTAAGGCAATTTTAAAAAAACATGTAATATTAACTATAATTTTTTAATCTATTAAAATTAGGTAAATATATCTTATATTAATAAGCGGATAGAGTAATAAAATTCCTCAACTTACTTCAAATTAACCTTAATTTCAGTCGAGATTTAAATCTTGAAAAAATTAATGGGTCTCAAAAAAGGAATATAATGACAAGAAAAATCTTACAATAAGTCAGCAATATGTAATAAAAAAAACTTTGCCAAAAGAAACGAGAACATATGTAAATGCTACTAACTTTTTATTGGAACTTTATAGTGATCGCATTTTCGTCTCCTATCTTCATAGTGATTTTCATTTGAATATTTTCTTATCCGCAAGTTGATCTTTTGGCACCATACCTTTGACCACTTTGTTCTCTGAATTCTTCCTTCTTAGGCCACTATTGTTAGGAATATATGTTGGAAATGACGTTTAACACGAGGTTTCAAGTTTAAATGTGAAAAATGTTTATGGAAAAGCTGCAACCACTACTTAAATAGTTATATTTGACCCAATGAGATTATGGTAATAAAAAAAATTGATCGGGTGAATATTGTATTCCAGAGACTTTTAATGTGCATCCTTAAATAAATGAATATAAACTTTTAAGACTTTCAGTAGCATACTATACTATGTGCTTAAATATTAGTCACTTGTAGAGTAATTAATGATATTTAATTTTAATTTGAAAGAGAGAAAGAGGAGAGAAAGGTGTGTAAATCATTTTTAAAGTAGAGAGATACAAACAAATTTAATAAAGGCAAATGTAAAAGAATTATCATTTTTTTTTTATAAGAAAAAAGTTTAGGAGGTTTCGACATTTTTAAAGTAGAAGACTTTCTACAAACAAATTTAATAAAGGCAAATGTAAAAAAATTATCAATTCAATGCATTGTTTTTTGATACATTTAGTAGGTGGGTATAGGTTAAACACAGAGTGATATATACTTTTCAAGCCTGCCATTAGATTGGGTTCATATCCGGCCCAGCCTGCGAGTTAGAAGAAACAACACAAATAATCAAATGAATTATTTTTTGGGCCTGAATAAGCAAATGAACTATATTAAACATTGTGAGCCAGGCAATAACCATTGCCCCATTTGGCAATTTTCTATTTTTGGACTAGTTTTTTTCGTTTTCGGGCATCTATAGTGAACAAGTTAAAACCAGGGTTTTCATAGCTGCGACTCTTTTTCTTTATTAGGCTCAAAGGTGAAACTATCACACAACTTTAGGCTCAAAACTGAGACTCTTCGCCCATCAATTTCCCCCTATACTTCATAATATAAAAATCTTATTTTTTTTTTTTGACCAAATACATGTATCTTCTTATTAGAGGTAATTTTATTCGAAGTATTGTCGGACACTAAATGTAGACATCTCTCCTAACAAATGTTGATTTACCATATTGTAAGGGACTAATTTTTTACACTAGACCCAACCACGAATCCACATTAGGTGCTTATAGTTATGTCTTTATTAAAGGCTAATACCTCTAATTAGAGGTATTAGCATATTTTTTTTTAATTTTTTTAAATTTTTTTATATATTATATTTATTTAGATTTAAATTATATCTTTAAAAAGCTTTTTCGAGATTTTTTTTTTTCATCTCAAATTAATTAATTTTCAGTTCTCAGTATTTGTCTATAACACCAAGATTATGAAAATTAATTAATTTGAGATATTATCGAAAAAAAAAAAATCGTAAAAAAAAGATATAATTTAAATATAAATAAATACAATATATTAAAAAATTAAAAAAAATACGCTAATATCTCTAATTAGAGGATTAAGATCAATAAGACCTAATTATTAAGACCTAACGCCGGACCCACCCAACCACATTGCTAAAATCTCAAATTTTTACTCCCAACTGTGACGTGGCGCTATGATCGCAATCATATCATCACCCACCTCTATTTCCTCCAATGTGCATAAGGACCAATCACAAGTGTCCACGTGAGCCTTACTAGCCCCCTCCCAGATAACAAGTAAAAACAAATATTGAGAAAAGGACAGGTGTAACAATGTTACTGGGCTTTGCCTGAACTCATGATATCCATGGTAGGCTCATGGGGGAAGTGGTTCTATCCTTATCAAGGGTGGTAAGTACAGAAATTCGTTGAGGTTTTCATAAGCAAGTTATTTTAATGTATAGATAATTTAAAATAAAAATAATATTTTCAAGGTTAATCTTTAAAAATATTTTTTTAAAAAAAAAAAATCACCCATTAAAAATTGGGTAAAGGAAAAAAATACACACGCGTGCTTTTACTTTACGGACGCTCAACACCATATGCTTTTTTTGGGAAAAATACACACGCTGGTTACATTTTAGGATCAAAATTCACACCACCGTTAAAATCTAACTTAACAGTTTGCATTTCAATTTAAAACGCCATATTTACAACAACATTTAAACACCTGAATTTTGAACATATAAAGATCATTTACAACAACAACAAAAATGATATATTTACAACAAAAAGTGTTGTATTTACAACAAAATTTAAAATCCGGCCATATTTACAACATAAAATGTCATATTTACAACAATATTTAAACACCTGGATTTTGAACATAGAAAGATCATTTATAACAAAAAAAATAGATTTACAAATGACGAAATCTTTGTATTTACAACAAAATTTAAAATCCTAACCATTTAAAAAAAAAAAAAAAAAAAAAAACCATATTTACAACATGTTTGATTTTAAAGTTGGTGTTACTTTTTTCCCTAAAATATAACCACATACGTGTATTTTCTTTCCAAAAAAAACATGGTCTTTGACAAGACTCCGGGATAAAGATACGTATATTTTTTTTTAAACCTGTTAAAAATTTTGAATTTGCATAATTCAAATCGTGTATATAGCCTATGCAAATGTCAGTACAACAATAATGCACTCGTCACTATGAAAAGCATTAAAACTGGTTCCGTTCTTCCAGTTAGAAAATCGCATCCGAGTCCTAATTTAATCACCCTTACTTTATCAACAAATTATTAAAGTTGACACTACATACGACTTTTCAACGGGCTAGAGGCCATTTTATTATTATTTAACTGTAACATTTGCTTTCCATTAAAAGCAAAATAATTTTTTTAAAAAAAAAAATCACCAAAATATTTTAAAAAATTAATTTAGTCGCATTAAATTTTAATAATTTATTTTTTTGTCGATGATTTTGCATGTAAAGATGCTCAGAATAAAATATAGACGTATTATTTATAAATTATAAATATAAATACTCTGAACTACTATAAATTTTGTTATGTAGAGATAACGATATCCTTCCTGAAAAAGGCAAAGGAAAATGGAAATAATACGATTGCTTTAGAGCTGTACTATAAATGGGATCCTCACTTGGCAACCTATCAGCACGATTTCTTCCTTCGTTCCTTCCTGTTTAAATTCATTACTTCTCTACCGCCTTCTTCTTTACCTTCTGCTTCTGGTTTCTGCGAATTGAAATCCTCTGCTTTGGAGCTTTATTTGTAAAGTTCATGGCGAATCATTATCATCGTAATCATCATCAAGCATTTGACGAGGAGTGCGATTACCTATTCAAAGCTGTTCTGATCGGGGATTCAGGAGTAGGTAAATCAAATCTTTTGTCGAGATTCGCGAACGATGAATTTCGTTTGGATTCGAAGCCTACCATCGGAGTTGAATTCGCTTACAGAAACATCAAAGTTGCCGATAAACTCATCAAAGCTCAGATATGGGACACTGCTGGTCAAGAAAGGTACACATATATATACGTATTTCACTTTTCTTTCTCTTCTTCACGATCTTCAATTATTGGTTTCCTGCTCTGTTTCCGATCGATGTTTTGTTTCATTAAGTGAATTAATCGTCAAATCAAAGATTAAATCAGAGAAACGGTGTTACAAACAAGACGATCATCATCATCTAAATAAGAAAACTCAGTTTGAAATTGAGTGGCTCTTTTTCCGGTTTCTTCAAGGTTTGGGAACTTGGGGGTTTTTCATTCAAAGTGAGGGCTCCACTTAGGTTTTCTTAATCCAGACGTTAAATCAATTTGACTTCGTCAATACTAGGAGTCTGAATTGTCTTTTACTTACTTTTTTGTTCACATTAATTTGCTTTTCCTTTCATTTTCTGGTCTTGCTTCTGCATATTTTGAATTTTGATTCGAAATTTTAAATGTTAACGAATAGTGATTGCCTTTTGTTTAATTTATTTGATTTCGGTTTGTTGTGTTTCGCTTTGGAGGCAATACTGTTGCCTTTTGTTAGCTGAAGCCGAGAAATAAGGGAACGGTTTCCCTGCTCATGCTCATCCTTTGAAAGGAAGAGTAAGGAGAGCTGGCCAATTAGATTTTATTTTATTTTTTTAACAAAATATTTTAAAGAAAACAGTTCCAAAAATAAAAAAGGAAAATTAGGAACAGTGTTTTGAGGCTTATGCCGTATCTTTAACAAGTTTGGTATTAACTGTTTGCTTTATAAGATTAAAAAAAATATTTTAAATTTTAATTTAAAAAATTTGATATATTAAACAATAATTATAATACCATACTAGTACTAGATATTGTATGATAATTTAAAAATATTTTAAACCCGATATATAGGTTATAAAATAATCAATTTTTTAGAAACATATTTGTTTTGTTTAAGAACAGGATGTGGGTTTTTTAATGATCAAGCGTGTATAATATTGATTGAATCGACTTTGACCTAAAAAAACAATGCCTAAGGCCTACTATAGAGGGATCAAAGTCGCATAGTTAGACACATAGATGTTTAGCCAAAGGGGTGTGGTGTGTCTTTCTGTGTAGAAATTTGAATTGTAAATAAGCCGAAGAAAGAGTAGAATCTGTAGGATTTGATCTCTCGTATTTATAGGGTGTACGCTTAGGTTGATATGGGCCCTATGTGATCCATGGCGCAAAGATCGTCGTAAATGATCTAGATGAAGATCTTCCGGATTATAGATAAGATAAGATCATCCTTCATTATAGATATATCCTAATCTGCAGAATATTCCCTATTTGGCCATTATGATGTTGGGCCTAATATAGGTCCATAACAATATTAATATTTTTTTTTATGTACGATACACTTTGATTTATTTGTTTGTCTGCATAGTTAGTTAATTGATTTTTTTTTTTAGATTGATATATAATATAATTGGACCATTTTTAAAATTTGTATTCTATTTACTTTGATTATACAGATATTTCTTTTTATTTACTTTCATGTACTATCAAACCAATTCAACAGAAGGCCCCTGGAAGGTCAAGTCGTTTGTGTATGGGTTCTTAGATATGGATATGGGGTCACACAGCAACATGTTCATGAAAATAACATTTCATATCATTTAGCTGTCTGAGATGCGTAGGATCTCCAAATTTTCTTCCACCTCCATATCTAACTTTTACTTTTCTAAGTTACAATTTCTTTTAAAAAAAATTGACAAATCAAATCAAATTTAAATTCTCTGGAGACAATTTATTATCATTCATCGAGTGAAAGCTCAACAATAATTCGAATAAATGTCTTGATGATGAATTTATATTATTTATTTATTTATTTTTTTGCCATCCCACTATCCCAGAGAGTGGATTTAAATTTTTGTAAGGGTATATTTCATTTTAAATTCTTCTATTCTTTGATAATTAATGTTTTGATTCTCTCTGTCTCTTCAATATGAGATAGGAACAAGTATTTTTCCTTTTTATATTTTTTTTGGCTGCATGCATGATAGAAGGGATAATTTATTCTTTCCCTTAAAAAAGAAGCCTTATTCAATGAAATTGAAGTGAGATAATGTCATTAAATGTTGTTTAGCAAGCGAGTAGGGCAAACCCTAAATTAGAAAAATCCTTAGCTATCTACATTCTTTATTTAGATTGATCCTTTACTTCTATTTTTTTTTTTTGAACAAATCCTTTACTTCTATATACACCATATATTTTTTATTTTTAATTGGAAAAATATTATCTTGCATTGATTCATTCTCATGGCAATTAAAAATTTTGGCTAAAAAATGGCAAATAAATAAGTGAGCTCCAAGATAGAAATGACTCTTTTGATAATGATATCTAAACATCCCAATTTTATAAAAGTGTCATCTAAGCACTTAATTAATAGCAGAATTAAAACACACTATTCACAAACCCAACAGTTTAGAAGCTCTCGCAATGACTAGTTCTTATGATTTTCAAGAGCTATATTAATTAGTATAGTGTTTTTTTACTGTCAATTTCACAAGCTTGAGGTTTTAAATTTTTTTAACTGGGTTTTTTTTTTATTACTCCCTCTCATTGTTAATATATGAGGTAGATAATTAATTTATAGATATTAAGGAAATTAATTAAGTTGGTTATTTATTAAAAAAAACTGTGTGTTGGTTTATTAAGATACCCCTTCAATCATTTGCATTGGATACTACCTTCTTGAAGAAAATTCATTGCTTTAACATCTGCAATCAATATGGGATAATTTGGCAGGAAAAAAAAATTGAGAGACAAAGTCTTGTGATCTTTTACATTAACCATTTAGGATCAAAGTAAACCTTTCATCTAAATCTTTTATGACTGAGACAAAAGTGAGTATTATACTACTATTATTATGGGGGGCATGTTGATAATGAATGAGGGTAGAGGGAAGCATGTGACATAAAGAAAGGTTGGTCACCAACCTGCATTTTATCTTTTTTTTTTTCTTTATAATGATCATTATCTGTACTGCTCATTACTTATTTCACTTCTCATTTAATTTTGATCCTTTAATCCATAAAATGCCTTTCCTTCCCCACACTCATTCATTGCATCCTATATTCAATCTCTTTACTCAAAAAGAGAACACTAACCAGAATCTTTTTCTTTTTCTTCAATAAATTAAAATGGGCATCCCTTCATTTTGGCATTTAAGACGCTGCTAGTGCTTATTTATAGAATAGATACTTTAGTTCAATTGATTGCATTATATGACTGATTTTCCTGTGTTAGACAAAGGAGTCTTCTATTCTACTATTCTCTTTCTCGTTCAATATAGAGTATTCAAGTGAGATTCACATAAATATTCAATTAAATTAGAGATAATTTTATAATTGTTTGAGAAGGGTGATTTTGTTTTGTTTGTTTTAAATTTTAGAAAGGATTAAATCCACTCCAAGTCCTTATATTTTTAATGTATTTTGGATTTGGTATTATATTTTTTATTTCGTTGTTTTTCATCCATAAACTTTGTCGTCCAAAACTCTTGTAATTATAGTTTCATAAAGACTTGGATCCGAGCCTAATTACTTTAACCTTGCTGATGTGGTGTTAACACCATATTGGATACTTTTCTAACCCTACCCTTGTTTAAGTCTGTATCACCTCTCTCTCCTTTTCTTATATCCAATCCAATGTATACCGCCAACAAATATGGATAAAATTATAAAATTGATAATTAATAACTTTTCAGGTAACTTGTACTCTAGAGTATGGACCAAAGATCATTTTTCTAGAATGCGCCCTATATTTAAGATAGGAGAGGGTAATCATGTACTATTAATTCATTACTATTTTACATATATTTAAGTAGTGATTTGAATATAACATAAAATAAAAAAATATTTTGACATGATTCTTAATTTATGAGTTATTTATATAAGGGGAAAAAATAATGTGTGACATCATTGTCAATGATGTGTCATGCTTTGCATGTAGTACTATAAGAAATTAGAGAAGGCTTTATTCATCATCTTTGTATATTTGACTTAATTTTATTAACAAATTTTATACTATAAATCAGATATTATATTAAGGATAAGATGTAGCATTTTATATTTTACAGCATGCATGTTACTGTCTAATCGCTATCACCTTAATTTTCAGTCACACATTAACAATGATGTCCAATTTTAACGCAGGTTTAGAGCAATCACGAGTTCATACTACAGAGGAGCCTTGGGAGCATTACTAGTGTACGACATAACCAGAAGGGAAACCTACGAAAGCCTCAGAAAATGGTTGAGGGAGCTCCGAGAGTTTGGCAACGACGACATGGTCGTCATATTGGTCGGCAACAAATCCGATCTCAGTGATTCAAGACAAGTCGAGGAAGAAGAAGGCAAAAAGCTTGCAGAAGCTGAGGGGCTCTGTTTCATGGAAACATCTGCGTTACAGAACCTGAATGTTGAAGAAGCATTCTTGCAGATGATCACCAAGATTCATGATATCACCAACCAGAAAACCTTGGAAGCTAATGACAATATTGCCAGATTCAATGTTCCTTCAGGGAAAGAGATCAGTTTGGTTCATGATGAAGTTACTGCTACCAAACAGCCTTCTAATTGCTGTTCTAGATGATCACACATAAATTAATCCCTTGCATTTTGCACGTTTCTATCAGTATTTATTTGACTTGCTCTCTGTAAAGATTTCTAATCTAAGCATTTGATATCAAGTTTTCTTTTGGTGAAAAGTACAGCATTTCATGTTTATATGTGGGCTGTAAACACAGTTTTCACTTTCAAAAGAACTTGATACCTGATTTTTTTTTTTTTTTTTTTTTTTTTTTTAGAGTAAAATCCCGCTTGTACAGAGTAAATATATGGGATGAATACATTTTATTGTAAAAGCGTAAAAAAATAAAATTTATATATTATTTTACTCTTAATACTTAATCCCTAGATACTTTTTTTTTTTTTACTATAACTAACATTTATTATATTCTTTATAGAGGGTTTGAACTCACAACCTCTTATTTAAAAATGTCTTAAGAAAAATGTTTGATGTTAGTTGGGTTATTAGAGCCGAGAAATCATAAAAAAATTCTCATGTCTTTGGGTTTGTTACTCCCAAAATTATATTTGTTATCGGATTTTGTTTTTTATTCACAATTAACTCTTCGTTATTTTTAGTTGTGAACTTCTTATAACTCGGAAAGGCCATAGATGTGTTTCTATAATTATATCAACATGTAAGAACCTTAATTAATGCTATAAAGAATTAAAATTGGTTTTTGTGCTTCAACATCTTTTAATTGATTAAACAGGGCCTCTTGGACTTGTTCTCAGTCACAACTTATGCTGACAGGGGCAGGAAGAAAGAGGGACAACTCCTTTATTTAGTAAAAAGCTGAGTAATTAACACTAAAGAAGCTGTTGAGACAAAAAATATTAAATAAAATATTGTTAGTAAGTAATGTATACATAATTTTGGTAAGATTTTTTAACTCATGCAGTGCGTCTTCATCATGATTAATCATTTGAACCTAACTCAGAATTAGAACCATAATTTATCATATCATACTTAAGTGTTATGGGGGAAAAAAATATTTTGGTCATCCTTTTTACCTGTTCTTCTCTTTTCAATGTATTATATGTAGTGCTTTTTATGATGATAGTTATGAATTTTACCTTTTCAACATAAAGTATGAATTTGAAGTTAGAAATTCCTAGCGATGGAATATTGATTGTATTCATTGACAGGTTGATTTTTTAATTTTAAAAAAAGGATTGATGAAGGTCCAGTTCATAAATTGGCAGATTTCTTGGGCTTGATACTTTTTACGGGTCTTATGAAGCCCAATAAAATAGGCCCAAAAACTGCCAGTAAGATGGCCCGTCATTGTCAGTCCCGCGTGGTGGGATTGGAAGTCTTCGTTCTCTCTATGGGTAACTCTGTTACACCCGTCGGTGGGTTCCAGGGAAGCTGTGTGGTTCACTCAACGTCGGGGTCGAGGCCCATAAAACATGTTTCACGACCCGCACGTCACTCTACCGATCACTGTCCCTCCTCTTCCATAGCATTTTATCGTTTCTGGGTCTCCTTCTTCCTCATTTCTATCTTCTGCAAACGTTCAACTGCGCTTAAACGCTGCGTTGCGCTCAGAATGTCCAGATTGAGAGTGTGTGATCATTGATTCATTTCTTCTCTCTGCCGGTGCTCACTCATTGATTATTTCTCAATTTAGCTGAATACCGGAGATAATGGCGAATTGGATCTCCTCCAAACTCAAAGCCGCTGAGAATATTCTCCAGCAGGTAATTCTCTCTTTCTTCCGTCTGCTTTTTCGTTTCCGGTATTTCTGAAAACAACTGGTGTTTTTTTTTGGGTAATTCTGTTCGTTTCTTCATTCAGAACAATGGGGGACTTGTTATTTTATTCTTTAATTTTTGTATCTGCTGTTTATTAATTACTAATTACTCTCAAGATCGTGAGTTGCGACTTTTTCTTTCATATTTTTGTTAATGTCATTCTCACTGTATGATTGTGTAACGAACGGTTCAGATCGATAATCAAGCGGCTGAGTCGCTTCGCAAGAATGAGAGTATTCGATCTGAGGAACTTAGAATCGATTCACCTGCTAAGACAAGCGGTGCTGTATCTTTGAAGGATCAGTTGAAGAAAAAAGCCTCGGAGGACGGTAACTATCTGGGGAAACTGCGTAGTGATCCCAATTTTAGCCAGATCAATGATGGACATAAAGACTCAGCAAGTGCGCCAAAAACCTCTCCCAAATCTAGCACTGCGATTACAGATGGTGATTGGACTCAATTACTTAGTATTCCTAATCCGCCCACAGCTTCTGGGAGTAATCACAGTAATGGAGTGACTGCTATTCGCGGTTTAAACAAAAATAATAGGAGGCAAAAGAATCTGTCATCTAATTTATTGGTTTCAGAGGCAAAGAGGAATCAGAAGAGTGGTAACAATGCTTCAAAGTCTTCAAAGTTCGACACTGTCAAAGAACTTAAGTTTAGTGGAAAGGGTAAGGCTAGTGATGGAGATGAGTCTACCTCCTCAGGTTCAGCCGAAAGGCACTCAAATGTAGAATCAGAAACTGATGGTAAGCAAGCAAGAAAGCAAAGATTGGGCAGTGAAGAAGGTGCTGCAAAGCATGTGGTAGAACAAGATCGCAAGGAAAATGAAGAAAATGGTTCCTCTGTCGTTTATAGCAAACTCTCCCCACCGGAATCTTTACAGTCACCCAATAAAGTGCAAGATGCCAAAACGGCTATTGAGGTTGCTCATGGTCAATCAAGAAGTACAATTAAGGGGAAGAATGGACTTAATGCAGTCTCTGGAAATTCAACGGTTTCTTCCGTATTAAGTGATGATTCTGATTCGGAGACAGACTTCAGTTCGTCTGGTTCTGAGAGTGAACGTGAGAGGGAGGAAAGGAAAAAGCAGCAAGAGAGAATTCTGGCTGAGAAAGCAGCAGCTAAAGCAAGAGGGGCGATCAAAGAACGGGAGGATATGGTAGCCAAATTGGAGGGTGAGAAGCAAAGCTTGGAGAAAATACTTGAAGAGAGAGCTAAACAACAAGCAGAAGAGGTAATGTAATTAAAGTTCTGCAAACTTCTTCTTTTCACTTGCATTGTATTGTTTTATGCCAAATGTACTCACAGATTGTAGGATACTAGTTATTGGGGGGCAATTTCAGATTTTCCCCTGCTTTCCTTTCTTCGGGATATCTTGACAATGTTTCCTTGCGTCAAATAATCTCCTTATGAGTTATAAGTCCTTTATTGTGTAAACCTTTATTATTTTACTCTATGACTGTTATGGTTAGTACTTCTTTTTCCTTTTGTTAATTATTTACTTTTATATGCCCGTCCTACCTTCAGGCTTCACAGCTGCAAACCACTTTGATGGAAACAATGGAAGCTGCTGAATTAGAGAAGCAAAAACATAATAATACTAGAATGGAAGTCCTTACAAGTTTAAATAAACTGGAGGTATTGCCACCCAATTGAGCCATTTTTGTGCCAAATATAATGTTGTGTAATGTTTATCATATTACATGTTTCTGTCGATAATGCTTCACTAAATAAACTATGATGTGTATGTTGAAATTTGGTTTTCATGAATGACTTGATTAATTTTGTTGATAAATGTCTGGGATGTTTGCAGACAGCAAATGCTGATCTTGCAAGATCCCTCGCAGCTGCTCAGTGGAACCTTGAAGTAAAGGTATGTTGAGATCCTCACTCAGACATACTCCCACCTGGATTATTTTTTTTTGGGTTGGAAAACTTTTGGAGAAGCTTCTGAGTACTTTTGCTCTTTGGGGTATTAATTCACTGACAATTATATTTCTTAAAGTTACTTGACTAAGCTAAATATTCTCTTCTAATTTTGCTGTTCTGTTAACATCTGTATGCTTATAGCAATAGCGAGACACAAAATTAAAGATATTAACTGATGGTTGAATTGGCCATGAATTCTGCAATTCAATCCAGTATAGCAGAATAGTGTGACTTTGTGATTCAAAATTGTGTGAAAGTAATAAATTGTCGTGGAATTGTCGTGTTGCTGTTAAGTACTTGTGTCTTATATAAAGGAAGAAAACGATGTTATTTGATATTATTTGAAGAATTAACTGCGTACAAATTATTTGATTTATGAACTAATTTTTGACATTCAAAAGCAATTTTGTTGGGTTCATATTTTTACTATCTTAGGCATATTAAGAAAATATACATGTATGCCCTGTTTTATAATTCAAGCTATGATTCATCAGTTATTTAACCATATGATCTAGTATGTTTTATGATTCATGATCCATATAGATGTTTTCCAACTCATGACACACACACACACACACAAAATATTGAATTTTCCAAATAAACCCTTTTTGCTATAATTCTTACTTGATCCTTGGCTCATTTTTAAACTTCTCTAGAAGGTTAAAATATTGATGTATTAACTAATGACATGCACTTGTACTAGGTTAAACGAGTAGCAGAACTCCGACAGCAGATTGCATCAAAAGAGTTGTTTCATGAAGGTAATGTCTCCGGAATTTAAAATATTGGCTTATTGTCAGAATATTATTTCTTATCAGAAAACTTAATTTTTAAACCTCACTCCCAATGGGTACTACAATTACAATATGCTGTTCCCATGAGATTTGTATTTACTAAGTCTTGTATACTACTACTACTACCCCAATTTAGCTCCATAGCATATTAGTGCCTCCAAAACTCTTATGATTATCTTTTCATGCAAACACGGAATATTAGTATAGGCCAATTAAGGATATAATGTTCTTTGATGGATATGATCATATTTATAGGAATGTGGAAAGAAATAGAATTGTAAAGTGCACAGGTTTTCTTTGACATAATATAGGAGTGTCATGGATACAGTTTTTGAGACATGGTTGGTTCACATTTCATGCCTTTGGACTTCTATAATTTATGTATGATGCATTAGAGTTTATTAAAGTCAATATTACACTGAGATGAACTGGTATATTGATGGTTTGATCTTTTTTAACCTTTCATAGAGCTCAGGAGGAGTGCAAGGAATCCTCTTCAAACTGGCTCTTCAAAAAATCAGGTTAGTTATACACTTTATTTGCTAAAGCTGGTTTGTAAATCTCTAGACTTCTTTTTTTTTTTTTTTTGGGTGCAGGGACATTGCCTAATGGGGTGTCTATTTGTCATCTTTTTGTTGGATCTTATATTTCTTTTAAAACTTTTATATTAACCGCGTTTCACCATGAAATGAAATTCCTACATTTATTTATCGTTTTGGTGTTGTAGTTAGCTTTGAAAGGAGTTGAATTTGAGAAAGAAATTCTTGAGGCCGAGTATTCTTTCATTAATGATAAAGTTGCACAATTGCAAGATAAGGTAAGCATTTAAACTAGTGTGCTGAACTATATGCATTAGTAGTAATATATTCAATCACTTTTAGTTGTTTTTATATTGCCCATATTTTCCTATCTGTAAGTAGGAAACACTATTGCCTTCTTGTTAATAGAGCTAGTAATATGGGACGGCCCATTAGGTTTGGGTTGGCCCGCCATGGGTTGAAACTATATGGGGTTTGGGTGAAAAAGACCCGTATCAATATGGGTTGATATTTAGCCAACCCAACCCATAACCTCTAGGTTGGCAGGTTAGCCCACCCAACCCGTTTTCTTTTCCTTTTCATTTTGTATTTTTTATATTGCGTTTTTCAAACATTTTTTCGACAATATACAGAATTTTTTTTCCCTACAAACCTAAACCATAAAAAAATTAAGGTTCTGTTTAGTCCTTTAAGTGTAAAAAGTGTATTAGTCCTTCAATCCTAACGCCGTTAGTCTAATATAACGGAAAATGCTAACTCATCAAGTTATATTATTTTAATCCTTATTGGCTGCCACATCAACTCAAGTTTTTTTTAACAAATTCATATTTTAATTAAAATAACAATATTAATGAGTGACTAAGGTCTGAGCTGAGGATAACATTGTACGACATTTAGCAATTTTTTTTTTAAAAAAAAAAAGAAAAGAAAAAGAAGGCTAACCCTCCACGGGTTGGGCCCATATGGGTTTGGGTCAAAAAGACCCGCATCAAAACAGTCGTTGTTTTTCACAACCCACCATGTTTTTTGGGTTGGGCGGGTTTGGCTCACGGGTTAAACCCGTATTACCGGCTCTATTCTTTATATCAAGATCAAATATTGGACTATCTAACAAAACATAGAAAGATGAGGAAGTACTCAAAGAATTCATGCTTAAATATTCCTGTTTCTTCATTATGCTGTACATTATGTCCTAGAACTTCCCTTTTTCCCACAGCCATTTCCTGTTATACAAATTAATATTCATATGCTTATTTAGCATTGAGTGTTGTCTGACTGATGTGATTTCTTTTAGCCGCAAAATTATTTAACTTGTTTGCTGTAGGCTAGGAAACTCGAAGCTGATATTGAATTGACAAGGAAGGACATGGAGGAGCCAACAGAAGTTGAAGTTGAGCTGAAGCGAAGGCTTAGTCAGATGACAGACCATTTAATTCAAAAGCAAGCTAAGGTACACCTTTCACGCATCCAACGTATTTTTCGGCAGATTTATTTTTCATGAATTGAATCGATTGTTTAGGCAGATTTATTGTTTTGCATAGATTACATCACAGAAAGAATGGGACTGAAAATCTTAGGAAAGAATGATATTAAAGTATGGCTTTGTCTTTGATCACTTGTGACATATCGAGAACGGTTTTAAGAACTTTACATCCTAGCTGGAAACTGCGTTGCTTTTAGAGATCTTATTCAATAAGACTTGGAAGATTGAGGTTTGATTAGCTGGCGAAGAAAATAAATTTATTCTGCTTGTGGACAGGTTGAAGCCCTTTCCTCAGAGAAGGCGAGTCTTGTATTTAGAATCGAGGTACGATGCCAACAAAGAATATGCTGCAAATTCTCAGAAATCTGGATACACTTTAACCCACAAACTTCTTGATAAACTTTGCAGACAGTGTCAAGGTTGCTGGACGAAAACACGTCGGCATCGGGAGCAACTAATGCCTCCTCGTCAATGGACTTGGAATCAGGGATATGGGAACTGTCTGGTTTAAAGTTGAAGCCTATGTTGCGAGAGAGGTATCGTTCAGGCAAGAAACAGTTGCGGTCAGTGATTCGACAATTAGATCATGTTTTTGTGGCTGGCGCCGTTTTCTTGAGAAGGAATCCAACGGCAAAACTATGGGCTTTGGTTTACGTAATTTGCCTTCACCTGTGGGTGCTTTATATTTTGATGTCACATTCACGGGGACCTTCCAACGAGGGTAGATCTGGCGCTGTGATATCCTTGGAAAACATCAACAACACTGGAGTGTGATTTTGCTACACGATGCCTTGTTCCTTTGTGTGGCTTAGGCATACCTCACCTTTTAGGAGGGTCTTAATTGTATCGAATGTTAAGTGCGAATGCTTGTAGATAGATAACAATCCTAAATATAAGATAAAGTTGACTTTTTTGGAGAGATTAAGGAAGCTAAGTAAATTACTCAATCATATCATATGTTGAGTATCCTTAGATTATATATCGATTCATGAGGTAGGCAAAATATTTTAGAGAAAAAAATGAGAAATATGAATATTTTAAAGTAATTTAATTAGCTTCCTCAATCTTTTTTAAAAAATCAATTTTATTTTATATTTAGCACTGAGAATGAGTATATATAAGTATAGGCTGACATATGTATATTACAAATTACATTCAGTGGGGAGTTGAACATGGACCAGGCTTGGTCATTAACACTAGGCTGGTGAACTTGAACTTGCTTTATGGTCCAGTCCAGTTTCAGGAAATTTTTAACTGAAAAATAAGTTATATATACCGGAGTCTTGTAAAAATCTGATCAAACCTGTAACTTTCCTCCTTATAGGAAGGCTTCATGTCCTCGGGCGACAAAGTCAATGTTAAAGTCATTGAGCATGACATCATCTTTACCTTCGATAAAAAAGTACTCCCTCCTAGGTCCAATTATAAGAAATTTAGTTGATTTTTTTTCAGATTAAGGAAAGTAATTAAATTAGTTTAGGGTATTTTTATTTTTATTTTTTTCTTCAAACTAAATAAGTTAATAAAAACTAATATATAATCTAAAAAAACAAACATATGAAATAATTAAATAACTTATTTAAATTCCTTAATCTCTCCAAAAAAAAAACTAATCTTATAATTGTGACTTTGAAGTATATGAAAAAGATAAAGAATCAATCACATTGAGAAAAGTAGAAAACTGTTCTTACACTAGAAAGTTATCAAGGTGGAGTTGGAACACTATTATACTCCTTCAGTTATGTATTAGAAAGTTGATTTGACCATAAATGTATGATGTATTTTTTATATTTATCAATATTCAAATGTATCTCTATTAATGTTCTCTCAACAATATCCAAATAAAAGAGATAGAAGAAATTAAAAAAGATTATTATGGTATTTAAAAAAGTCATTAATTAATTTAAATAACTTTCTTAATTAATCTAATCATATTAGTTAATTCTTATATTAAATGAGAGATTATTTTTTTTCCCCAAAATTATTAAACTCAGGAAATTTATCAAGAAGTTCTCAGAGATTGCTTAGAAAGTAGTTAGCTTTGGGCATAAATTCAAAGCTGAAACTATTCTAGGTAACAATGAGCTCGTGAGATGGATCAACACAACCTCCAATGCTAGAGGTAGACACATGTGCTACTGCAGAAACTGTGGCGGCCAACATATCCTGTGCAATGTAAAAGAGGACTTCTTATTTTGAAGAATTTGCTTTCTACCAGGCCCATATATCAAATTCAGCAAAATGATATTGTAAGGTATTTATCCAACTCCAGTATTTATGTACGAAACATCTGATGAGCAAATGAACTGATAAACAGATAAGTTGCTAGAACAAATCACTAAAATTTGTCTTCACAATCAAACATTCCCTTATGTTACAAGCGTCAAAGGGTCTAATGAATTGAATAGAATTAAACATCATAATTTACAGGGTGCCCTTAAAAAGACACCTTAATCATGAATCATGGCAGCTACAAGTTCAGTATTAAGTTCTACCTAACAACAAGCACAGTACAACCACCAAGTGCTAACCCATTTTCAAAGCATCACCACCGCCTTGTCCCTTGCTTGTTCTACACCTTGCACACACACACACAGCTCATCATAAATTAATAATACATTTCATAGCTCCATGAATAATAAGATGCAGCAGATAAAACTTCAGGTATTTTTATTAGCAGTTATTTAGAGACTGCTATATGATATATTGGCTTCAAGAGATTCTAATACACGTAACAGTCGTGAATTAAATCCACAAGATGCCTTTTTTTGGATCAACATGTCCCCTAATCGTAAAGCCTAGTGATTGTCTCTTCAAGTATGTTTGACACTTGATTCAGCATATGTTTTGCAAGTAAAAGTAAATTGTCACTCACCAGTTTAGTCCTTCTTGTGGAAGAGTGCGATTGTAGAGTGGGAATTCAAAGAGAAAATATGTTTTGAACCACAAGGGCAAGCTTCCATAGACAGAAGGGAGCAGCGGAATCAAAGGGCTGAAAAACAAGGATTTGGCTTAGTTGTTTCTCCTTAAAGATGCACAAACGCAAATAATTACATGAGGTAAAATTACCTTGTTCTTCGTTTGTATATCCGATATGCTTCCACATTTCCATACTTCTTATCTGCTGATTCCTGTGTCCATTAATTCAACCATCCATCAGCTACGTCAAAGAATTGCAGCACTACTTTGAATATGTCAGAGGTAAGAGGCAAACCTCGAGCAGCGGAAGGCCGCTGACAAAAAGAAGCAACAATGTGAGAAAGATTGGTCCGAAGATTACCAACCATTCAGCACCATGCAGAACTGGTGCAGAACCCACAAAAATTCCCCACCAAAGCAGAATCTGGCCAAGCATTCATGAAGTACAGTTAATATCCGATAGCAATTTCCAATAAAGGAAGAAAAATCACTAGAAGAGAAACCAAAGTATCAGAGGATAACAAGGCAAGCAAGAACAAAATAAATTGTCTATTGTAGAGCAATATTTAACACAAAAAGAATAAAACCAGCTCAAACGTGTAATTACACAGAACTGTAAAACCGAAAGAAGAGCATACAACAGCTGTAGCATCAATTCTGAAACAGTGGCATTTGAAAACAAAGACAGCACTAACCTCAGCGAAATAGTTAGGATGACGAGAATATTTCCAGAGTCCAACATCACACCATTTCCCTCTATTTTCTGGAGATCTTTTAAAATTCAACTTCTGCTGATCTGCTGTACCTTCAACTATAAAACCCACACACCACATAATCCACCCCACCACATCCTCAGTTTGCAGATAAGGATTTCTGTCACTAGCATTGACCACTGTAACAGGTAAACTCACAGTCCAAACCCAGACAGCCTGCAATAGTTACAACAGGATGCCACAATACATCAGACTATAAATTATCAGGCCATTATACTATTTCACACAGACATGGGGGCAAAGGAAACCTGAAATGTCCAAAATACTGCCAATTTTCCCAAGCTACTACGCATCTCATCAAAACGGCGATCCTCCCCCCATTGCAAAATCCTAGTAAGAGAAATTGGAAAATTAATATGATAAGACATACACATAGAAACACTTGAATGTATAATGGTTCGGTGTTTAAGATGTTTGCCAATTACTAATTTCAAAGGCTGATACAATAATAGCAATACAAAATGGGATAGAACTCATGTTAAACAAAACTTAACATCCAACAACAACTAGCCACAATTGCATTATGCGTCGTAAATTGCCACATGGTTGAGAAGAAAGGCCACTAAAGTTGAGGATACAAAACAGTGTCTGGCAAGGTACATTATGTTGAGTGGGATTGATTAGCATCTTATGCGACATGTCACACATAATTATGATGACAGGGGCTAAGAGTCTAAATGAATTACTCAGCATACTTGATCAATAGGAACTTTAAAATCAGAAAACAAATTGTCCTAAACATTCTATAGCTACCAATTAATGCCTTTTCATTTACTCACTTCAAGAACAAGATAACTATACAAGACATCGTTCACTTTTCTGCTGACAGTAGCATGTCTAACATACCTAAACAAGAGGAAAATAGCCAAGCGAAGACCCCACACTACAACAAGACAAGTCAGAACTACCTGAAAAAAAAGAGTAGTTAATCATGGGGATAGATGGTGGGAGCTTAATATAATAATTCATCAGAAACACGTCAAAAGAAAATTATACCTGTCGAAAATACCATGCACCTTTCAGCACGAGAGTCAATATGGCAAGTATTATGAAATTCGTGCTTCCTTTCAAGAGAAAGAAAGAACAGAGTAAGTGAATGTTTATGTAAGGTGTCAATGGTTGCAGAGTTCCTTCGTTAATTCTACATTTTCATACCATTTGCCGGTTGCTAAATCAACCCTCGTCCCCTTTTCCCAACTAAAACAAAAGTAATTACCCTTTCAACCCATTTCTACGTTTACAAGTTACTTATCTTTGTCTCTTATTTCTCAGAAACCAAACAATCAAACTGAACAATCACAAGGCGTAAGAACTACAATCAGAAAAGCCACCCCAGAAAAGGAAAACTGACGTACCAGCAAAATCAGTGACTTTGTCGAATTTGAGCAGTGCAGTGATCACAAAAAACAAAAATTGATATCCGATCTGAAGTACGAAACGAACCAAAAAAAAAAAAAAAGCACACAATCAAACCAAAAGACTTCTACTTTCACGGAAGGAAAAGAAAAACTATAAAAAGAAACGAAGTGGCGAGGGATGGAGATTTACAGTGACGATGGCAGTGAGAGCTAGAAAATGGGAGTCGATAACAGTACCCATGATGTTGCTTCTCGGTGCTTTAGCAGGTTATCTTTCTTGCTTTGTAAGGCGTTTTAGAAAGAAAGGAAGAGCCCATTACATTGAAGTGTTGAGACAACCGTTTGTTTATAAAGGAGAAGAAGAAGGAAAGAAGTTTGTGGTTGATGTTTCAACACGAAGGCGGCGGCATGAGTATGAAATTTCCGTTGCCAAGCGATTCTAAAATTCCGACTTCCTTTCAAGCCCACCGCTAACGTTATCCAATGAGTCTACCACTTCGGCGCGGAACGTCGCTGAAGTGTTGCCGTTTTAGCTTTTTGGGGTTTGGGGCCATTTTTGTTAAAGTTTTTGTCTAGAGACAATTATGGAAGTTTGTGAGGTAATGATGCTCAGAACAGTAAAAACTGAAGCAATCTTGTCTTGATCCCGATTAATTTTAAGGAAAATCCATATGAAGGCCCATTTAAACAGAAAAAATCTAAAAAAGGCCCTAACATTCTTCAAATCCCAGAAAGGGCCCTGGGACCTTTTTGACATGTGAATTCTGAGTGAAAGTACAAAAAACCCCTCTTCTCAATTCAAAATCACTCTCCCTCCCTCTCTCTTCGGTCTGTTCTCCACCATCTGAAACGGCAATCCGATGTATCTCGCAAACTTGCTCAGTTTCTCAATCTATTCGTTCGACCCACATTCCACGATTGCTCCCATCACAACCGCAACTTCCAACAACACCGCCGTTTTGTGGAGATGAATGATTTTGAGCTTATCCAACCCTACATCGGACAATCCCTCTGATGCTATATCCACAACTTGCCCGGCGCCAACCGAATTTGCTTGCTCCCTGAGCACCTTACTAAGCCATTTTAAAAGGTTTACAATCCTCCTTTTTATTGTTAATTTCACCTTCCATCAAAATATTATTGGATTGGCCTCTTGCTTCATGTCCTTGTTTTAATGATTGGTGCCATTTTTATTTCTCTGCCCCATCCCTTTTATCGTCATTGTGCTCCCATTTGAAGATTGGGGAAGATCATTCACGAGAGGATGAGCTTTTCGGAATCTTTCTCATCTCATCCCAAATTAACTATAATTTTCTAGATCTTTCTGGGTCACTTTCATTTCCCAGGTATCTCACATCTTCAGTCAGTTCTTCATATGAAGAGGAAGAAAAAGAAGATATTAGAAATTCATTCCTGAATTTATACTTGTGTTGATTTATACTATATCTGAAACTCGCTATTTTTTGTGGCTAAGATTACAATTGTCATGCTTTCTCGCTCTGTAGTTTTTCTGGATATTGTAAATTGATAGTTTAGTTAGAAAAGTTCTTTTGATGGGCAATTAATGTGGTTGTTGGAGTTAGTATTGAGTATTAGGATTGGATTTAAGGTTTACAAGGAAATGAGAGTATTTGGAATTTTGGGTGAACCCACATCTATGTGACTTTATTTATGTATTTCTATGCTTTCATTTTGTTAATGTGTGATTTTGCTGCTTCAGTTTTGTTCAAGATTTGTTCACTTGTTGATTCTGACACGGGTTTTTTATATTGACATTGATTCTAGGTGTTTTGATGTTAATTTCTCCTAATATTGTCGACAACAAACCAAACATGCTAATGGTTTTTTTTTGGTCAAAAAAACTTGCCAATGGAAATACACATTGAATTGCACCCTCATTGCATTACCAAGAGGGTCTTCAATTGATCCTTTTCTTTTTGTTTTTAATTTTATTCTTGACTAGACTTCTATATTGATTGACAACTTCCATATTTTGCTGCTTCTATTTGCATTTTGTTTCACTCATTGCAATAAATTTGTGCCTAATATTTACCAAATTGTGATAGCTTTATGAGATGAAGTTGGTGAAGTTCATCAGCCAATGTTGTTTTAGCATGTATGTAACTAATTCTGTAATTCTTGTTTCGCAGGTTTATTTACTTATTCATTGCCATTGGAGTTATTCTCTTTGTCATTTCTTGTTTTGGTTGTATTGGGATTGCGATAAGGAATCGATGCTGCCTCTGTTGTGTATCCTTGTAGAATGTTTCGGCAATTATGCTATGGCCAGAAGTATTTGATAGTTAAATATTATTCTTCCTATATATATATATATATATATTGCCAACTATTCTGCCTATATATACATATATATGGGTTGAATTATAAAAAATCAACTTAGCAATCATGAAAAAAATGCAGTCCCATCAGCTAGTGTTGTCACAGTTGCTGAGAACTCCCCATAAGTAGCCTGTTGGTGAGGACTCAGTCTGGAGCTGTTGTGCCAAGTTCTCCTTCTATGACATATGCAAAGCCAATCAAGTCAATTAAGCAGGAGAAGATGTGAAAGCTTGGGTGGACTTTTTGAAATTTAGTGTTTTATTATGCAGTTAGGTTTTGACTATGTAATTTTTGCATTGTGGGTACACTGAATTGTTGTATTTTAGGGAAGTTTTTACAAAGCATTGTATATTGATCACAAAATTGTTAATTTGTTTTTTTGCAAAGGTACATTTGTATTTATGAAAATGTTCTTGACAATTTAGTATTGTGTAAACACGCACTGATATTGTTGTTAATGCCCACTGATACAAATGACTGATATGGCTGATACAATGATATTGCTGATACAAATGCCTGATTTACTTGTCCATTCTTTTGCTGTCCTCATTTCATGAACAAATATAAAAAATAATCAAAAAATTTCTATTGTCATTGAATAAAAATTGTGAAGTTACCCTCAGTAGACAATTTACAAAAAAACAAATGGTGAATGTCATTCTCATGAATACATATTTGTGATCAACTACAATGTGTCCTAACAAGTATGCCCCCTAATGTCTCTTCTGCTGCTTGTGGTAATCCTCAATCAAAGACAACACTTTGGATTGTAGTTAGAGAGAAAGATTGGGAGAAGCTCAGTGTTGTCCTCATTTTCCTCATTTAATCAATAGCAATCCATGCCCAATCATGCCCTAAACAAAGCAAATGCCAAATTGTAGACTTAACAGAAGTACAAATCAATTTACCAAACCTTACTACAACAAAATTAACCACATTTATCTAAACTTAGGACATCATATAAAATGATAGAAACAAACACCAAAAAAGATTCAGAGACTCAACATTTTATCTATTCACGCTTGAGATTACAGAATGAAAGAAGAAACTCGTCAAAATTTTCATCAGACATAGGAGTATTTGAGTCCACAGGCAAAAACTGTGAAATACATCATCAGCATCGCATTTGCTTTCTAATCCACGACAAATGATACCAATGAATTTCAAAATAAATGAAAATCAGTGCAAGATTCCTTACAAACACGCAAGTACTTTCATAAGATTCTGTAACAATGATACCTCATTACAACATTTTCTGACATTGAGGATAGTAGAAGGAACCGTTTTTTTTTTAAATTATCTTCCAATCCATTTTGCTAAATCTTGATAGGATCATGTAATTATTTTTTATAAAAGAAAATCTAGGGTCATAATTTGGTGATTCTGTAGCTTCTTATTTGACATTGAGGATGGAGATAAAAATGCACTGGATTTATGTATTATAATATGTAATTTTACCTTTCGTATCAAGCACAAGAACTGCTTAATTCATATTTTCCCACCTAGAGAAGTTAAAAATTCACCTCCCCATTAATTGCTGCCAAAGAACATCAAGAATAATTCTAACATCTGTTGCAAGATATAAATACGAGTGAGAAGGATATCACCTTTTATTAATAAAGGAAAAATTTATCAAGAGAAAGAAAGCATGTGAAATCCACAAAAAACCAGCATACAATGAAAGAAAGTCAGGGGAAAAACAAAATTTATAGGAGCTTCCCAATTTTTTGTTAAACCAGCATATCTTAATTATTGATGAAGAAATGATGAAATTTAACTTTTTATGAAGAGTGACCTTTATCTCTTAATATTTTTTATAAAAGAAAATCTAGGGTCATAATTATCTTTCAAAGGGGGCAGTGACCTAGGCTTAGGGATTGGAGCTGTCTGAATGCTACCAATCTTGTCCCACGAAACATGAGCACCACACCAGTATTTTAGATACCAATGAAGGCCAGATGCAATTTCAACTGCAGTGATTCCTCTAATCCTACAAATTAAGAAGTGGACTTACAAATGTCAGATAGGCATTAAAGTGGAAAGAACTTTCATTTTCTTTATGGTATGTCAAAATATTTTGATTTCATCTTTGGTTTTGTAACATGAAAGAATAGAAAATTGTCAGAGAACATGGAAACATCAACATGGCATGTTTTTTGTTTTGGTGGAAAACAGGGCAAGACCCAAGTAAAAAATGGTATGTTTTCATTAAGCTTCTTGCTATCTTGGTTTATTTCAAATCATATGCTTTCAGGAAAATGGGGCATTCAGTAGTGTGTTTTGTTTGAATTCTATCTGCAATTCAGCATCACACTACAAATATCATAAGAAATAGAAAGACAGCTAAGCATAGATGGGGCTACTATACCTAACATGGGGAATCAAAGAGATTCAAGTAAAATTCAACTTAATTAAATGCAAATCCCACTAATATAGTAGTTAGATAAATCTCAGTCATTGTGAATATGCTTGATCAATTTTTCCTCTGATTATTTCTTATTTGCTTTAGCTAATGTTTAAACTCAGCATCAACCATCTGTATCACATTGCTTGTCTTGGTGCCAATTGAGAATACTGATCATGCAGAAGAAGATAAAAATGATAGTGAAACATGGTGAAGAAAATCAATGATTTATATTGATATGAAGTTTAGGAAATTAATATCCAGCTGTTCTGTAAATCCTGAGGTCTTCTCCTTAGTGAAGTTCACCAACTTAACAGTCAAAAATCACGTCTAAATATATGGACAGGAAAAAAACAAGAAATATTAACCATACTCTTGAATGAGAATTAGAAACATACGTAATCTCAGGCCCATTCTGGCTAGACTGGTCGTGATTGTTAATGAGAAAGCAACTCTCCCCACCACAAGCATCCTAAATAAATGAGCGAGCATGTTTTATGTTCTGTCAAGAAAATGCTACAAGCAAAGTATACTTTGGTGATACATGATAATTTAAACAGTATTGGTTGGAAGATTCAATGCACATTCCAATAAATTCAGCATGTTCAATAACTATCACAGAATACCCACACAGATCGTTGAATTAGACTATAAAACTTAGTGCACTGTAAATCACAAAAAATATCTGCCAAAGTATGAGGGGAAAAAAGTAGTTTACTTTGTTTCATTTTTAACCCCTTAAAATAAAATTCACCAAGTTAAAATGAAAATAAGAGCGAACACCTTAAAGACTATTTTGAACTCAAAACTGGATAAACGGGAAGGAAGCAATCTTCTCAGAAGATCCTTAGCGGCGGCTTCTTGCACTGATGCAGGGACCCGTTTTCAATCCAAACGCTGGAGCACAGCTTCTATAGCTTCATGCTTAGAGAAAGCCACGGGAAGAAGCGCTGGGATCAAAATCAGAAACAGAAACCCAAACGCACCTCATCTGAATTTAGGATTGGAGAGAGGAAGTATAATTAATTAAAGGGAAAATCAACTCCGATAACCAACGCACCTTATCTGAACACGGCGGCATGAGCGATGGGAACGATGAAATGCACAGGCGAGCTCGAGCGATTTTCGTCAATGGAGCAGAGAGAGAGAGAGAGGGGAGACTAGAGAGAACAGACCCAACGCGAGAGAGATGGAGAGGGGGTTTTTTTTTTGTCCTTTCACTTAGAATTCACATGTCAAAAAGGGCTTCAGGCCTTTCTGGGATTTGAAGAATGTTATGGCCTTTTTTGGGTTTTTTTCTGTTTAAATGGGCCTTCATATGGATTTTCCCTTAATTTGAATTTTTAGTTTACCAAATATATTAAGTTAGTAGTCTGCATGTCATCCAAATTATTTTTGTTAAGGTGTAAATTTGTCTTAGAAGTTTTAAATCTAACTTTGAAATATTATGAAGTAAATGACATGGACTTCGGGTACACATATACATCTTAACAAAAATGAAGTGCATGACATGTAGATTGTCAACTCAGTATATTTGATCAACTAACGATCAAAATTAATTGAGATAACAATCAAGGCAAAGTGGCTCACTTTTTGACAGTTTTAGGGTAAAATTGCATTCCGAACAACTTTCAAGACAAGATTTACCTTGCTTCCAACCCTGACTTTTCTGATTCCCCAAAAAAAGTTTAAACTTTTAACTTGTTTGAGATGGAGAATTCTTTGTTTCTATCTCTAATTTCATTCATACTCCTCCAAACAGGGATTGATCCCCTACGATATTGTATACAAAATTGTCAATGTATTTTGTGAGGCAGATTCTGGATCTAACAAAAAAAAAAATAGATATAATATTATTTTGAGAAAATTGCTGAAAATTCATTGCCCAAAGTTATCTGTCTTCGTTTAAGAACCAGAATGGGTGCAGTTGTCCAACTGTGTGCATCATGTTTTCAATTATATTCAAAATAAAAGACATTGGCACGCATGCATATTTGGATTAGCTTTTAGAGAATAACTTTAACGATTTATGAAGTGAGTATATGATAGGAATTTTTTTGCCGATTTACGGAAAAAAAACTTCTTAAACCACGGTTTTGTAGAGTTATATACAGTGAAGATGAGTTGCACTTGTTCAAAGAACCTAGATTATTAAGTGTTTTTGGATAATAAATTTTGTAATGAGTGACTTTTCAATATCTTTCCCTACTAAGTTTTTGCCAGCTAAAAATCTTCTGCTACTAATTATGGGGTTAGTTAGAATGTTAATTTTGGTCTTAAATATAAGACAAATAGCCATTTTATTACTAATATTTATCATTTTCCCTAACTAATTAATAAACTAATATATAATATAATGTTATACTTCTCCAATCCTATTTTTATCACTTTCAGCCAGTTTTAAACAGGCTAAAAAAAAACATTAAACTTCATTAACTCTACCTTAAAATTCAACATATTTCTAATCTTACCCCTATTTAACTACACACTTTCCAAGAAAATAATTATCCACAAAATAATAAGTGAAAGGTAAAATTGTAATTTATGTAAAAAATTTAATGACATGCTTTATAAATAGAACCAAAAAATACATTCTCTCTTTGCCTGATAAATAGGATTAGAGGAGGGTATGGGTATTTTAGTAAGATCATGTCGTATTTATTATAATTAAGTAATTTATCTAACTTCATTAATCTATCTTAAATTAGTTAGGTAACTTTTATAGCAAATAACTTCATTATTTGATTCCTTTTATAGTATATGACCTCTTTAAGCTAGTGTTTGAAAAGCACGCACGTTCACGTAAGCCAAAACAAAACTCTTCTCATATATTTATCTTATAGACTACAAATCATATGAGAAAACTAGTTTGTACTACCAATCCAAACAAAGACAATTTGTGTGTTGATGTGCAAAATGAATATGAAGCAAAAGAATGAACATTACTAAAACATACTACAACCTCCAAAATGAAGAATTAAGCAGGGGCTATGGAAACTCTTTCAACCTCCACAACATATTCAAGGGTGGCTTGAGGTGGGATCTGAACACCGTTGCCTAAATCGGCACCGTCGTCTCCGAAGCCGAGAGAGGGAGGCACGATCACTCGTCGCTTGCCGCCGGCTTTCATGGACTTGATCACAGTCTCTACGCCTTCACACAGTCCCTTGCTGTAGGGCCTTGAACCCACCACCAGAGCAAGAGGCTTCTTCTCATTCCCAAATGTCTCCACAAACACTTGCCCACTCTCTCTCACCTTCCCTTCTATGTCTATCACTACCAAGTCTCCTGTTCTTGGCGTTGCTCCTCCCCCTACCTTTAGCTCGTAGTATCTGCACATTTTTGTAGACTTTGTTGTTCCAAATTTAGCACAACTCAATCCCTCAGCTTTTAGTTATTTAATCCATTTTTTGTGCACTTTATCCAAACATTCAAGACTCAGTTAGAACTAGATGATTTTCTGAAAGTGTATAGACCAACTATAGGGTGAGCCTTGGCACAGCCACAAGATTGCTATCATGTGGGGTCGGTTGGAAGCCTTATGCACTAGATCACTCTTTTATAAGGACCAACTAATTATTTTTGAATTATGATTGAGTCTTAGATGATTGTTGTTTTGTTTGGGACAGTTTGAGTTAATGGTCTTTGTCTAGATTTTGTGGATGATAAAACACTTTATGGAAAGATTAAGTAAGTTAATTAAATTACTATAAAATATTTATATTTATCATTTTTTCTTAAAACTAAGTTGTCCAAAATCACTATCAGTATTGCCTACTAATCTAGAGGTGCCTGCCATCACTGCTTATGTAATTTAATCATACACAACATATGATATGATTCAGTAATTTATATATCTTTCTTAATATCTCAAAAAAATAGTCAATTATATTTTATATTTAGTACCAAAATAATATTTTCAAGAAGAGAAACGAGTACGCAGAAAAATGAAAAATGAGTGTTTCCATGTACAATTATATTCGTTTGATTAGCTCTTTTTCAATTCATATTTTGACGACAGGTTTTATTAAGACCAAATTAATAACTTGTCTCAAATGATTGGGATAGTTATGATTCGTTCAAAGTAATTTATTTTCTCTTCACAAAATTTAGATATAGTAGAAGAGTAAGATGATGTACCTTATGCCGTTAGGGAGCACCACCTCTTCCTCCTTCTCTACTGTCCTGTAAATCCATCAATGCCACATAATCTTGTCATCAAATACGAACCGAATTTCCATCAAAGTTCCATATTCAATCCCAGAAATCTCTCCAAAACATATTTTATAATTTGCTAATTTCCCAAGAAAGTTGTTGAAAACGATCATTCTTGTGGGGATAATTTGCAGATTTTCCCAGTGTCATCATGCTCGATCTCTCGTTAATTGACAATAGTGGTTTTTTAAAGAAGTGGGAAGTTGATTTGCCTGAAAATTATAATTGTTCTAAATCAATTTCCATGTTCAAGAATTTGCAGAAGAAAACAGACCTTGTGTTAGCCTCTTGCTGAGAAACCTCCAAGCGAGTCTTGATTTGTTCGGAGACAACGCCGACGGCGAGAAAACCAACCCAGGCAAGACCAGCTCCTAGCCCGAACCTTCTCGTTAATGACGTGGCTACCCAATCTGTGGAATCAACCTTAGTTGATGAAGAAGAAGATACAGGTTTAAGTGGCTTCTGTTGCTGTGCTTTTAGAGAGCCCGGTACTGATTCTTCGGACGACTCAATGCTTAACTGTGAAGGCGATTCCTGAGGCTGAGGTTCTGGTGAAGAAGAAGGCGTCGGCGACGATGAAGAGATGTGATGAGTTCTTGTGTTGGGGATGGAGAAAATGGTTGGAGAAACGAAGAAGGAAGCCATGTTCAAGATTTTTTGGAGTTCAGATACAAAATGCAGAAAGAAATATCTGAGACTCTTGCTTCCTGGTTCGCCTTTTGTCCCCACCCTTATCTGTAATTTCAGGGGATCCCATCCATTACCTGCAAAAATAAGAATGGATAGGATTTAAGAGGAAATTCTCCTCTCAATATACTTAATATTAAAAATATAAGAGTACCACGTCGACTAATTAGAGAAATAATTGAAGGTATGAAATGTTAAAAGAAATCTCACCACTTAAATTTGTTTTGTTATAAAGACAGCTTTTTTGAAAAAAATAAAATGATAATAGTTATTATACAACTGACAGAGTGAGGAGAGCACCAACCAATAAGGCTGAAATCATATGGGTCTTGAGAGCAAAGACCATTATCACCTTGTGTTGTTATGTCAGAGAATGCAGCATTATAATGAGGTTGTGGTGCATACAAACTTTCATAACCGAAACCTTCAACAGGAATTGGACTTGTGTTACGTGTCTGTAATATGTCCGGTCCTTTATGACCATGCGTGTTAGTATTATTTTACTTTAAGTCACTAGTCTATCTTAGTGTGTCTTATCTACCAACTCATATGGCACTATGAGTATTGTCGTCTTGTAAACTCTGCTCGCCTATATAAGCAAAGTTTCTCTTCAATTGTAATCATAAGCAAAAAATCATTAACATATATCCCGTGTGTTCTTACATGTCTTCCTTCTAAATTCATTCCTTATTCTTCTGAAAGCCTGAGTTCTTAGTATGCTATTGTCAGGCTGAGTTCTTAGTATGCTATTGTCGGGCTGAATTGTAAGAACGACACTGCATTACTTAGAGTTGTGAGGAAAGCACCAGTAAGAACATATGAGTAACTCTTTAAGGTCAAATCTATGAGAGCAACTCTAGCAATAACAGGAAGGCCTTTTCTTTTCTCCCACGAAGCGTAAGAATCAGATGAACAACACCAAAATATAACTTGGTTCAGGAAAGGGGAAGTTATTAATACATCAGTTTTATAGAAAAATATTGAAGCGTCAATCTGTATCCTATAGAAGACAACCCTAATATATACCCATGTCTCAAAAATCTAATACTACCTCTGGTCTCTACACCGCGAACGGAATCTTATTTCTGGTATTTATATACTTGGGAGAACTATTGCACTATTCTACAATTTCACTGCTATTTTTATTAGAAGAAAAAGAGTAAGCATTGTTTGGCACAAACTAATCAGGCTCACACAAGAATTTACAACTCTTTTACCCAATGTCTCTGTTTTTCTCTATTGACAGCACCAACAGTTTCTGTCAATTTTCAACTTTGGAGCAGCAGCTTCTGTTGAGCATATATCTAGTCTATGCACACCAAAATTTAGCCCTTCGATTGTGATTTCCAAAAAGAATTTTGTACAAAACAAATGGAACTGAAGAAGAGAGAAAAGGAATCACAATATGAGATAATGCATGTTCTTGGGTGATGGTTTTCACTCAGCAAATCAATCTTCTTTTCTCTTCTTCTATGCTCATTCCGTTATATTTTTTTACAGCTTGCCCTTTTCTCTGGCAATAGAATGAACAAATATCCAGTTAGCTGTACACATGCCTCCTCATCCTACAGCGTCTTCTATGATTCGCTTTGACTCCGTGCCAGACCTGGCCATGTGTGAACTGATTATCGGCTTCTGTAATGGCTTCAGAGCCGCCATGATCTCAGCAAATGTGGGCCTCAGCTTTGGATCTCTACAATGCAAAAAGGTCATTTTATCCAGTTATGTAGCTGTTGCAGAAAGACTTCATTATTAATGCATATAATAATATCATTTGGATCCATCAAAGATGAAACTTTTTTTTAAAAATCTAGTCATTTAACAAATAACTATAATTCTTTGACTATTAAGTTTAGGAACTCATTCATAATGATCCAAGAAAGCTCTGATAACCAATCAATGATGTTTGGGGTAGTGGCCTAGTGGGCACTCACGTCTGCCAGCATTTCCTGATAATGTCAGCAACGGCAGGGTCCATGTTGTCGGGAATGTCGAGACGGCGATGTTGGAAACCCACGGCGCCAACAACTTGCATCGGATTCATTCCTCCCCACGGCTGCTGCAGCGTAAAGAGCTCCCATAATATGACCCCAAAGCTATAAACATCACACCTGGAATATTGGATCACAACTAAAATCTCAGCATGAAACCCAAAAGGGTTTGAAAGTGTGACTTAAGCATATGGAGAAAGTTATTATGGCTACAACTACTCCCTCTAGTCCTAATTATAAAGCACTTCCAACTAATTCGCACTAACCAATAAATAGCAATTAACTCCTTAAATGTCTTAAATTGACGAAAATTTCCAGCTTTACCCTTACCAATGAGGGTTTGAATGAGAGATAAAAATACAAAGAGCCAAATTCAAGCATTAATTATAGGAGCCAAATCGGCAAATAAGTAATAATGACTCTTCAAGTGACTTATTATGGACTAAATAGTCCTTCTACAAGGCACTCTATAATAGGGACCAAAGGGAGCAGATATTAAAAATGTGAAGCAGGGCTGTCTCAAACAGACTCTAATAACATATACTACCTCCGGTTCTAAATATATGACAAAATTTGTAGTGCGCTACAAACTTTTTCCTATATTTAGAACCGGAGGGAGTGGTTGTAAGGTCCATATAAACTAGTGCTCAGCTTGCATTTCATGTAAATGACAAGTTAAGGAATGGAGAAAAAATGGAGGATTTGAAATGGCAATAAATATAGCAATAAGGAAAAAAGATTACTTTTCATTTGAAGGTTCATTTCGTAACACTTCTGGAGCCATCCACTCCGCCTGAAACACAACATACAGCAGAGTAACTAAATATATCCAGTTACATACAATCTTGCATTGAAAAAATGATTTGACCATGCAAGAAGAGAGAACATTGTAGGCAATGACAAATCATGTGCACTTTCCTGGAACAGATCTGATATACCACAATAACAGAATTTTAACCCATTGTCAACCTAACATATAATAGTAAAACCCAACCCAAAAATTTAGTACTGCCAATTCAACCAACTTGACCATAGTCCTAATCTCTATTTAATTCATGTCTTCTGCTATCCAATTTCACATGCATCCCTTAAACCTCATCTAAAACATTATACTTCTTTGGACTTGGTGTTTCAGAATAGTGTTAGAAACTATTTGACCAAAATTTGGAGATTGAGAGATTAAAGGAGGCTTGTTAAAAGTCTTCAAACTCACTAGGTGCATGTTTGATTCTAACAAATTCTTAGGCCCCTGTAGAGCTTATGAGCTCCAGGACAAAGTAAAATTAACTTGGCATTGATCTCAAGGTAACGACCCAAGCAACGAAAAATCAACCTTAAACATATGTTAGGAGTCATGTTGTGTGAACAAAACAAGAAAATATGCCACCCCTTGAAAGCTATCAAGAGGCCAAACATGAGAATCAAAGTAAGCAAATCAATAATATCGAAGAAAAGAGCAATTAGGCCTAGGAAATGAGGTATATGATAGCTTACAGTCCCAGCAGTTGACCGGGAAGAGAGGAATGTACTGTGCTTCATTCGTGATAACCCGAAATCACAAACCTATTTAACAGGAAGAAAAAATATTGTCATAATAACACTTGAGAATTCACCATGCAATTAAGGAATCATAAGCAAGGAGCTTAGAATGACACCTTCACAACCCAGTTTTTGTCAACGAGAAGATTCGGGGACTTCAAATCACGATGGACTATCATTGGAGAGCAGTTGTGCAAATAATTCATTCCTCGAGCCTGTACATTCAGAAGAGGCAGTTTTTGTATTGAGAGTCACATGTAAGCAAACATTTCTAGAAGAAACTGCACTGCACTAAGACAACAAATCTTACAGCATCGAGGGCCATCCTCAATCGCCTTCGCTCATCTAATTGGCTGTTAGGACGGTGAATTAATCTATACAAACTGCCTCTGCAAAAGGTGATCGGCATCTCAGTATTTGTATAGTCAATAATACCAAAAACACCAAGTCATTAATGAAACAAAAGTAGAACCTTAGCAAGCAATAGAAAGAACTAGATTCATAAAAGCGATATAGTATAGTGAATAAAATATAGTAATATGATATCTTTTCATATGTCTAGCAGATTAGCAAATCAAGTGTTTTGAAGAACAAAACTATTCATCTACCAGAACATAAAATGAATTGGGCAGCATTAAAAAATGACCAATATATTTTTCCCAAGAGAATTGCAATTTTACCCAAAGTTTGTAGAAATTGCAAATGAGTGTATTACAGTCTCTGATTGGCCTTGGTAAATGAAGAATTTCAAAATACCTGGGAAGAAATTCAGTAACAATTGACAGATTCGGAGGTCGAATTACAGCTCCCATGAAGAGAACAACATTTGGATGCCTCAATCTTTTCATTATTTGAACCTAATACATTTTGTAACATAATTAACTAACCACTTCCATCATCTAAAGATATGAACATGAGAAAATCGAATTGACAATCACAGTGAAAATTACTAACGGCATTGCAGAGGGAGACCATATTGATATAATAAAGGGAAAATCACTTTAGGGGCCCTTTTAACAGGGAAAAAAAAACGAAAAAAGGCCCCCAAGATTCTGAAATCCCAGAAGGGCCTTTTCTGGGATTTTCAGAATCTTACATAAGTTGTTAATGGGGCTGATATAGTTGTTAACAGGGTACTGATATAGTTGTTAATGGGGCTGATTTAGTTGTTAGAAAATTGTTGTCAATGGGGCTGATTTAGTTGTTAATGACCTACCCGTTAACAACTATATTAGCCCCGTTAACAACTCACGCAAGATTCTAAAAATCCCAGAAAATGCCTTTTCTGGGATTGTCATATTCTGAGGGCTTTTTTTGTGGTTTTTTCTCCAAAAAGGGCCCTGAAAACGATTTTCCCTATAATAAAAGCAATCTCACAGTCATTAAAAATTTTGCATGCCGTGTTCAAAGCAGATTCTAATTTAAACCCAATGTATAGGAAATATAAAACACAATGTTAGGGACACATGTCATATTCTGGTTTAGATACTCAAGGGAAGTAAAGAGTAGTTATTTTCGGTTAGTTTCTTATTCTTATCTGTTGTATAGGAAGTTATGGTTTCTTATTCTTATTTGATGTATAGTTATTAAGTCTTATTTGTTTTAGGAAGTTAGTTATCATAGGAAGTTGGTTGTCTAGGAAAGGCTACATAAATATTTGTATTGTGTTTGAGAAGGATTGTGAAGAATATTATATGAAAGATCATTGTGTTTTGAGCATTGGCCGGAATTACAGATCCTGGCTCTAGATTTCCCTTTTTTCTACTTCTTTCTTACTTTCTTTAAGTCCTATCAAAAGGGTATTCTTTAAGTTTTATCAATTGGTATCAGAGCGGTGTATCTTTGGCCTTGTTTGTTACCATGGTGAACACACGAACTTCTTATGAAAATAATTCCCCATTACAGCCAACCCATAATCCTAAAAACCCAACCCATCCCAATCCGCAAAATGATCCTGTAGTAATTATGGTGCAACAGCAACCCCTGATGCATCTAGAGTTCAATCAACAACAACTGGCGGCTATTCTTGCGCAGTTAAATATGATGAACTCAGAAATTAATTCTTTGAAGAAGCAGAAGGCACCAATGGATCGTGGAGAAACAAGTTATAACCACAGGGAGACTTACACTGAACAAGATGAGGCTGACATGGAAAATCCTTGGTGGAGAAGAAATCCTTCTAAACGCCCTTATTCAAAAGTTGAATTTCCAAAGTATGAAGGGGGGTGATCCAAGAGGATGGGTATTAAAAGCTGAGAAATATTCCAGATATTACCAGACTCCTGAGGATTTAAAGGTGGATGTAGCGGCAATAAACCTGGAGGGAGACGCGTCAGACACCTTTACAAGGGTTTCATCGGGACGAACAATAAGACACTGGGAAGAATTAGTGCAAGTTTTTCAAGAGCAATTTGGTCCTGCAGAATTCCAAAATCCTAACGTACATCTCTGTGGAATTAAACAAATCGGCACTGTAGGCGAATATAAATTAGAATTTGTTCGCCGTCAGTCGCGAGTTCAAGGATGGCCTGAACATTGCCTTTTGGGGGTATTTATTAATGGGTTAAAAGAGGAATATCAAGCCGACGTAAAAATCTAGAAGCCACGCACCATCTATAAAGCAGTCAGTTTAGCGCTTGAATTTGAAGCAAAATTCCAATCGCAACCAATTCCATGTTATTCTCCACGACCTCAATGTTCGCGTGCAACGGAACCAAATTCACGAGGCTCGGAATATTTCAATAATTGGCGAGATAATAAAGTGATTGCGCCACATCAGCATGAGGACTTTTGACCGATGCAAATTTAACCAGTTCTCATCCAAATCGTACGTTGCCTTCGGCAGCTTCTAATTTCCCGCATTCGTCATAACCCAACTGCTTACCATCGTCAGCATCAGCCAGCAACAATGCCGAGAAACAGTATCGCAGAGAGAAAGGCTTATGTTTAAGATGTGGCGACCGTTATGCGCCTGGACATCATTGTAGATCAGCGACTTTGCAGATAATGGAGATTACTGATGATACAGGGAAAACGCCTGAATTCTCGAAAGCTGAGCAGCTTGCCAACACAAATTTGGCTGAAATTTCCTTATTGCCGCCTCGAGGACAAGGCTGATTTTCAAGGGGAGGGTATTGTTAGGGACACATGTCATATTCTGGTTTAGATACTCAAGGGAAGTAAAGAGTAGTTATTTTTAGTTTCTTATTCTTATCTGTTGTAAAGGAAGTTATGGTTTCTTATTCTTATCTGATGTATAGTTATTAAGTCTTATCTGTTTTAGGAAGTTAGTTATCATAGGAAGTTGGTTGTCTAGGAAAGGCTACATAAATATTTGTATTGTGTTTGAGAAGGATTGTGAAGAATATTATATGAAAGATTATTGTGTTTTGAGTATTGGCCGGAGTTACATATCCTGGCTCTAGATTTCCCTTTTTTCTACTTCTTTCTTACTTTCTTTAAGTCCTATCAAAAGGGTATTCTTTAAGTTCTATCACACAATAAAAAGGTTGGAATAATGGGGGAAATAAATTTCATAAGATACAATTTCAAATTGAAACTACAATGTACAGAGAATAGTAGATAGTGAGTAAAGGGGTCCTTATCTTAGGGTAAGGAGCATGCTCTAGACTAAATAGAGAAATATAATTCTGCCTTACCTCTTCTTAAAATTAGAGCTAAAGATCATAGGATTAATAAAGTACAAAGAATGATACAAATTTAAAATTGAACTAAAATGAAAGAAGCTTAGAATCTCAATAAAAAATGTCACTGCTCTAGGATATTTGATTATAGAAAAGACAAATAACGTCATTGAAAGTAACTAAAATAGGAAAACATTGGATATGCTATTACATTCAAAGGCAGTGAAAAGGCAATCAACTGGAAGCACAATATAATTATAAGACAATCAGTCGCAAAAGGAAAGGTATTATACCTCACTTTTGAATTCTTCAAGTGATTCACCAGATATATCTTGATCTAGAAACCTTTTTACAGCAACTTCCTACAAACCAAAGGCGACGTGCCTTCAATGTTCTAATTACCAAACAAGACAGAAAATACTGGAATATGAAAATGATTGCAAGGTAGCCAAGTAAGTTGGTAATAACCCTGTCAATGATATTGACAACCTTGAAGGACATGATTGAAAAAGCAAGGGAATTTCTCACCAAAGACTGGGATGTTTATTTTGATTAGAATTATAGAGATTTTATTTGTAAAGTTGACAGACTAGCTAGTGCAGCTCATAGATTGTTAATTCCTGTTTTCACCTTTGATGAAGGGTTTCCTATAATAATTTTCTTTTGAGGAACACTTTCTTTAGATTTTAAAAAAACAGCCAACTATTTTCTTGCATGTACAAAAGTGCAATTGTTGCAGTTAAGTCTAAAAAGTTTTCACACCAAAAGCCAGGATTACAAATCATCCGATTAGTCAGAGTCAAGGAAACCCACAGTTCCTCTCCATTCGCCATGGTGGACCTCCCCATATGACCCTGCAGATCAAACATATGCCACATAAATGTAATCAAAATTTTCATAGGTAAAACTGGATAGAAGCAGATAGGTAGGCATAAATCGAGTATACCTCCATAAATCTGCCAGAAAATGTAAATAAATATCAAAGAACAGTATAAAGTTCATACCAAGTCCAATGCGCTCACCCAGCACCATTTCCTCCCATGGAATCTCATACTCAGCAACATCATCAAGTGCAGAATCAGATTTTGTGCTTTCATTACTCACGGATTTATCAGATATTCTCTCGCCTTCTGAGTTTTCTCCTAAAGTACCATGTTCTCTATCACCACTACCCTTTGGCTCATAACCACCATCTGTATCTCCATCACTCCGACTGCCCTGCTCATACTGTTTATTGACAGCCGCAGTGGTTGCAACAACAGCTGCAGCAGTAGCAGTCGCAGCAGCTGCTACAGGAAGCTCAATCTTTGAGTCAGTGCTTGACTTTGCCACAGCAACTACCATGGAAGATGCAACAGCAGCAGCCGCTGCTGCCGCAGCCGCAGCAACTGGGACATTTTTCCCATATTTCACTGGTCTAGCTTCTTCTTGTGATGATGGTGTTTGCTGACTAGCTGCTTCCTTTGAATCAAGAGTAAAGTTGGTTCCTAAACCTTCTACAGGCTTCAAATGCTCCGGCTGACTGCTAGTGCTTGCTTTGGAATGAATTTTGTAGTGAGGCAAAGGAGGCAGAATTTGAGCAGGACCTAGATTATCAGCAACCTTAGTATCTTGCTGGGTAGTCCCCTGTTTAAGTTCATCTTTTTCTTCAGTCAAGGATGGGGCACCAAGTTGTTCATTATAAATCTCAGAAAATAAGTTTGGAGGAGCAACAACACCACTTTCAAGTAAAACATCATGAAGCTTTTGAGCCAAGTTAGGATTATCTTTGGCAGCATCAATCATATATTGTGAAACATCTTTAACCTTCATTCTACAAGCCGCAGGGGAACTGATACCTTCTGTCCAAGAAGGTGATCTTGCGTGTCCATGTGCATAATTTGACCTACTAGGAGTTTCCACCTCAATTTTCTCAACATTGAGGGGACTTTTGAAAGTATAAAAGGGTCTCTTTGGATCTTCCTTGCCAGGAGCAGGCCTGCTTTTGTCAGATCCGACAGAGGCCAGCTGCTTTGATTTGTTTGAACTGTCCAATGCCCTGGAGTCTGAAGTTTCTTCTTTTGAACTTCCAATGCCTCTACTGGACAATGCCCCATGAGAGGAACCAAGGTCTCTTGTTGAAGGAATGGTCAAAAATATTGATTCATTATACTCAATATGCGATCCAGTTACATCAGCCGGAATAAGTGTTCCTGGATCAGCCATTAGGTCAACAATGTACTCCCTGAAATTCAAATTAACATCTTATAGGTACAAATTTATGAGAATTACACAAAGAAAGAGGCAATCTGAGGAATGGCAAACAAATGGAGATGCTAATAATGCATTAAAGATTCTATTCTGGAACAATCAGAGGGCAGCAGAAGCATTGACTAAAGAATGTCGTCGTATTGACGACAGAAAACAAGAAAAGCAACTCATACATGCATTTATTTATATGTTGTAATGATAATGCAACAAGTGCTACATTATTACAATCCTTCCTACTAGCCTATCATCACAAAAGCACAAACTCAATAGCAATTACCTTTCATCGCCAATCCTGATAAAGTTCATTGCCACATCATCAGAACCCGTATATTGCTGTCCTTTGACCAACCGACATGGAACACCCATAGAATCAGCTAAAACCTATATTCAATATATAACAATAATTCGTTAGAAATACCAGGACTCTGAAAAGTAAAAACCTAATCTAGAACTACTGAAAAAAAAACAGATTAGATACATAGTAGTGTGCAAGTTTTCTACGAGAACAGAAACAAGAACCTCAGAGCATATAGTGGCAACGATTCTCTCAATATCCTTTAATAAGAAATCATTACAGTTACTGAAGGCTTCAACCATTTAAACATTGAATTGTTGTTGAATAACATTTAGGCCATTACAGAACTGGTGGAACAAATACCTTAAATAACAATGCACGGTGCCGAGCCAATCCAATGGTCAGAGAACCAAGTGGCAAAACCATGCTACCAAGTGTTGATTTTAGACTATAACTAAGACTCTGCCATGCACTTGTCATGTGTTGAGGATCTGAAACTGGTCCACCCATATAGTCAGCCACTAATATGGCAAGCTCCTTCACCAAATTTCTACTTACTGCTACGTCAACATCTGATCCTGACTTGCTTGCTAGCTCTAGGGCTTTTTGCTCAAGTTTTAAGAGATTAGAATCAGCGGCCCTGTTGACTAAGACTGCTTCCCATGTGACACCTTCTGAGATTGATGTTCCTTGCAGATCTATGAGGGAAGGCATTCTTGCAGAAGCCAACTCAGTCAAGATCCCATAAAAATCATAGAAACCATCTAAAATCTTGTCATCATATCCAAGAGCATTGTAATTCTGTCAAGCATGGTTAAATCTACGATATAAGTTAGACAGGTCTAGATGTAGGATAAACTATAGATTCAAGTAAGTAACTATAGGAACAAGTCCCTTTTGTATAAGAACCCCTCAATTAATGGACTTCCTGGATCTAAACAATATATAGCAGGATAATAAACTGTTCTGAAGACATAATTATCATATAAATTAACATTGTTAACGTTAAGTGACAGAGGAGGGTAACTAAGAAAACTTAACGTTTATATTAGAATTGTATTTTACCATTGTTGATGTTAAGTGACAAATGAGGGTAACTAAGAAAGCTTAACATTTATAATAGAACTGCATTTTGATATAAAGACATAATCATTTATGGCAAACTGCATATATACCACCAGCCATTACTTTGTGTTGATGTCTGTTTAGTTATTGTCGCAAATATAAAGGACAAAATTCAGGAGTAACGAGTAAATATAATAAAATTCACATTTATTGATCTCTTCATTTCTTTTGTTTCCTTCTTTTCTCCCCTTAAGACCCTTTAACACAAGTCCTCGTTTTCAGTGTACCCAAAATCCAAATGATGCATGCACCACATACTCATCTGATTTTCTCAAATTCGGGAAGCGCCATACATCTTCTGGAACCATTACAACAGCAGCAGCAGCAATGTGACTTCCACCCAAAGTCAATGATGTTAAAAGTGAAAAAACTAACTTACCCAGTATCGATAGGCCACAACTTCAGCTGGTGTATTGTCAGGGTCACAAGAGCCTAAACTGATTTGCTTAACAGCTTCAATTTGCACAGCCTCAGGATCCTCCTTTGCACTCAACTCTAAAGCCAGTTGAATCTGATACTCTTCCTCTATTTCAGGATCCTTGGAAGTGCTAGAACTTGTCGTATCACACCTCGCAGAATCAGAAACAGTATCCAGACCACCACTGCTCATTGAATCAGACGGTTCCGTTCTAGGACTCTGCTTATTAGCAACTGCATGCAACCAATTTGAAAGCCCTGAAAGGGGTTTATTCTCAGGGATTTGAGAAAACCGTGAGTGAGAAGGCTTCTTAGGGGATGGACTATCGTTTGACTTGTTTCCCCTCGACGAAGTAGACCCTTCAGTATCTTCTGATTGATGGGGCATAATATGAAGCTTCTTGAGAATGTTCTTCATATCTTTTCACTAAGATACCGTATTGAATGCTAAATGAGTAGAAACCTCTCCATTGCCTTAGACCAAGCATGAAATCAAAAATCGCTGCGTCTCAGTGAAGGGTATCGAATAAATTGTTCAGATAGCCACGACAGAACTTTGAAATCTAAAGAACACCATGAATCATTTCAACTTTCAAGCAGCACCCACCAAAAGTGAAGCTAAATCACGGTGATAATATAAGCTGAGAATTGAAAGGGAACAGACTCCTTTTCACAGGACAAGTGAATCCCACTAGGAAGAAGATCCTGAAATACACAAACAGCCATCCGAAGCTATATTCCCCAATTTCAGAAGCTCTCTCTCTAAAGTGCGCGTCACCTTTTACGGAGCAATAAAAACACAGACTACTTTGCGAAACCAGATTGAGAAAAGAAAGGATCTCCCTTTTTGGTACTGGGAAGCAGAGCACAAAAATAGAAGAGACAGGAGGAGTACGAAGAGAGTAAGAGACCATTAAAGAAAAGAAAATAGAAGAGCAAGGTAAGCAGAGGCTAATAAGAGAGAGTACAGAGAGGAAGCAAGTGGGAGAAAGAAGGATTTCACGGTCCCAGAAAAAGGCGAACTTGGGTGGGAAACACAAATATACAACTGGCTTTTCGCTTTCGCTTTCGCTCTCTCTCAGTCTCTCTCTCTCTCTCACCAATGAGAATTTTTATAAGACGAGGAATTATGGAGGAGTGAGTCAGAAAAATCTGGGGGCGAACAGTGAAGTGATCGGAGATGATAACGAATGAACAAAGTTGGGAAAAAATCATTGCTTTCAATACCTTCCTTTGCTAATTGGAGCAAATCCGATCACTGCCTCTTTCTCTAAAGAAGGAAAACGGATTATTATCAAGTGAAAGGAGCGAAAACTCATTTTCATGCTCATAAGGCTCCAGGTGCCAAGTTTCAACCACACCCGTCAACCCGTTTTGACCCACTCGTTGTATATTTAAATATACTCAAGGATGACGATAGCCATTAATGTCTCCATTACTTGATTAATAATTAATTACTAATAATGATAATTGAGCTGAAAAAAGTCATGACCGGAATTGCATGAATTTAAAGTGGTACAGTAAAAGTTTTAACTTTTTAAAATTTTAGAAGTATTTCTATCAAGATCAAAATCAGTATAGAAGAGGAGTTTTATCTCATTTTTCAAAAAAATGCTTAAAAAAACATTTTTTTGTGCTTCACAAACAACCACTAAATCATACAAATACAGTCATGCTAAGTCATCTTTTTTTTTAGACAAGTTATAGTCATTTTAGTGTTGGGATCCCAATTGGACACCTTAAAAGCATTTTTTACATAAGTTGAGATAAAATTTTTCTCATATACTTACATCGTGTCCTAAAAGGGAATGTTTGGGTAGGAGAAAAACCTAGTGAAAAAAAAAACTCAGGAGTTGTTTAGGTAACCTTCTCCTTCACCGAGCTTTTCCCAAAAAAGCTTTGCTTTCTTAGAAGCTGATTCAGCAAGCATTGGCCTGGTGTTTAACATTTCATGGGAAGTTAAATTCCCCACGCCTTCTCATCAAACTCTCCCTCTTCGGCATAAAAGACGCACAAAGAAGTTCCTTTCTGGAATGGCTTCACCCTTGGCGGCATCCTCTTCTAACGTGCTTAGTTGCAGGGCATTTTGGTCACCGCCCCTGACAGTGACGCTGATCCTTTGGTTTTAGACAATGATACCGGCCTCATCAAACTCTCCCTCTTCGGCGATTTTCGTCTCCAGCCATAGAGAGTTGGTAAGATTTTGGTGATCTAGAGATTGTTGGTTCTGACAGAAGCATCAATCCAGTTATGTAGTGCTATTATATATATATATATATATATATATATATATATATATATTGCATCTATATACTTGAAGCCCTATCATCACATATTCTTGCATTGATAAAATGGTACGGAAATCAACACATAATTTGTCTGTTTTGTGCTAGGATGTCTTTACATAATCTTATGTGGAGAAATTCTCAAACTGGTGTGGATTTTTTCAAGGTGACCGAGGAAATATTGGTGATGAAGATAATAATAGTATTAGCATTAAATATTTCTACATTATCTTCAACATAAATGAATCATATTCGTGATAGAATCAGAGATCAGCTTGTTAGGGATATGTGATCGAATTAGCAATGTAATATTGTTTAGTATCAACCTATATAAATACATTTGTATACATTCCAATTCTATCCATTAAATATATTTAATCAAGGACTTTATTGTTTTTAAATTTTTTAATAATAATTTAAATTTTTCTCAAATTTAAATTTTTATCATCAATTATCACAATATATACAACTAATATATATATACACACACACACATATAGTATTTAATAAGATTCATGTCATTTTCAGTCATTTTCCATCTCAACTAACTTTTCAAATAATTATTCAAACAAGTTTCAATTTGGAAAAAAAGTCATTTCTATCACAGTCAATCCAAACATAAATCATATTTACAATATGACTTTTATCATATCTTACTTCTGCAAAAGTCAGATTGAAAATAAGTCATTTTTACCGCTGCTAACCCAAATGAGCTTAAATAGGTTGTCATCTCAAAAAGTAGCTTTTTCATGGACAAATGTGTTGTTTGGTGATTTTGGCTTTTTTCAACTTTTTAGCATAGTTTTTTTTTTTTCAATTGAGCTTTTGGAAGGGGAAAAATAGCTTAAGTCATTAATCAATTCTTACTTTTGGTTTCTTGGCCATGCAGAGAAAAAAATTAATTGTTTTTTGAAAGAAAGAAGTTAGATTTCACTTTTTTAAAATTGAAATACTATTTTAGTCCTTATGATAAATTATTATATATAAAAAAAAATTCTTAAATATAAATTCACTTAAAAGTTAATAATCATTATTTTTCATTTTTAACCTTACTTAATTCTCATTGGAAATACAGAAAAGATGAGAAAGATGTAAGAGAATTAGTTAAAATACACATATAATTAGAACCAAAGTGGTAAATTTTTATGACAATACTCTGATTTAAGTCCATGAAAAATTTAATTAGTGAGAATTACTTGATAAAATTTTATATAAAAATTATGATAATACCCTGATTTAGGTCATTCTTGCCAATTAAATTTTCAGAGGACTTTTTCCCATTTTTTCCTAAACAATTTAAGTAGTTAAGTATTTTAAATTTTTCCCAAATGATACATTACCTATTTTTATTTTTATAAAATTTATGTCTTTTTCAATTTTTTACCTCTAATTGCTTTTATATTCATTATCTAAACAAGTTTCTATTATCTAATTGACTTTTACAAGAGTCAATTCAAATATAAATCACATTACACAATCTAACTTTTAAACAATCTTAAGTTTGCAATGGTTAGATTTTAAAAAAAAAAAAAAAAACCATTTTTTATCACCATTAGTCCAAACACACCATAATTAAAAAACTGTTTTTAAAAACTTGAATTGCAAATTTGTTAATGAACGATTAGTAAATGGATAAAAACACATTATTTTATTAATATGTACTCCGTCCTATCCATTCACATCAACCATGAAATGTTATTGTATCTTAAATTCCTAAAATTTATCTATTTCATCCTAATGAAATGTGATTTTTAAATATGCTTTTAATATATGCTGCATCTCTCTCTTGCTGAAATAAAAGTGTAAAAATTATCATTAATTACCATATCAACCTCTTGTATTTAGGATTAAAATTTCATTTTATTTTCTTGAACAAAAATTTCATTTTATAAACTTTTAATATAATGGCAAAATGGAGTGGTATAGTATTGATTAAATGGTATGCCCTGGTAGTTGATAATGCTTAAAAAAAACGTAGTTGATAATTCCTAAGTTTAAAATAAGGGATAAGAGTGTTAAATGTCATAGAAGTTTTCGCTCAGGAGCACTGGTAAGACGGAAGTTTTTTTTAGACCAAAAATGCCACGGAAGTTCACAAAACGTAGCAATTTTGCTCCGGAAGTTTACAAAACGTAGCAATTTTGCCCCTCCGTTAATTTTGACCGTTAAGTTTAACTGAGTGCACACGTGGCATGCCACCTCATCAATCAAATAAGAGTTAAGTATCAATTTTGCCCCGGAAGTTTATAAAACATAGCAATTTTGCCCTTCTGTCTCCCAATATTAAGTTTGACTATTAAATCAGTCAAAGATCACACATGTCATGCCTTGAAAAGGTTGAACTTAGAGTCAGAGAATGAGATCCTTGAGATGTTGAGTTTGTGCGGCCAAAATTTGTAAAGCCGAACTGGTCAAAGAGACTGAAAGGTGTATCGCAAAACCCAAATGAAGTATCACTTACGATCTAAGCAATGATCGTCTATACAAACGTAAATATTATCACTATTGATTTGTTTTACTGAACCAATTTTTGGAACAATTCATTTCTCGTTTTGTGTTTCATTTGCTTAGATCATAAGTGATACTTCCTCTAGATTTTACGACAGACCTTTCAGTCTCTTTGACCAGTTCGGCTTTACAAATTCTGGCCGCCTTGAGCTCAACATCTCAAGGATCTCATTTTCTGACTCTAAGTTTGACCTTTTCAAGGCATGACATGTGTGGTCTTTGACTGATTTAATAGTCAAATTTAATATTGGGGGACAGAAGGGCAAAATTACTACGTTTTGTAAACTTCCAAGGAAAAATTGCTCCTTAGTGAAAACTTCCGGGGAAAAAATGATACTTTTGATTGATGAGGTGACATGTCACGTGTGCACTCGTTAAACTTAACGGTCAAAATTAACGGAGGGCAAAATTGCTACGTTTTGTGAACTTCGTAGCATTTTTGGTCCAAAAAAAAAAACTTTCGTCTTACCAAAGGTCTTCATGAAATAAAAACTTCCATGGCATTTAAGACTTTTATCCCTTAAAATAATGATGTTACATAATGTTCACATCATCAACATATGACCATTCTTATTGGTTGATTTTGTTCAATTTTCTTTTTTCATAATAATGTTCCTACATTAAATGATTATTTAGTTTATTCTTTCAAATTGAATCACTTCATATTACAAATGGAAAACTGATTTCGTTTTCCCATATAGTCTCAACTCTCTTCCGGCAAAATTTTTAGATTTTTAATTAAATAAAGAAGTTGATTGATAGGATAATTGGTTAAATCAAAATATATTTACTTATTAGTGTATTTAATAAACCATTTCTATTTGATGGGTTAAATTCTTCTGCCTTGTTTTTATATAAAATAATTAGAGTGAAGTAACCGCATCTAGCATCTTTAAGTGTCTGTTTGGGTTAGCGATAAAAACTGTTTTTTCAACCCGATTTACGATTTATAAGGTAAGTGTATGAAAAAAGTTTTATCTCAACTTACATAAACATATTTTTCTAATTCTAATATACATGCACATTTCCTAGTTGCATCCAATACATTAATGCTCCAATATTATTTGTTGGGTAATTTTACCTTAGGGCCCGTTTGGTATGCTGATTTCACGGGAGGGAATGGGAACTTGACGGGGTTCCCACTGAAAAATCCGTTTAGTGCGCAAGTCTCCCATCAACCTCACTTCCCACCTGACGGGATCTTCCCTTAAACGTGGGAAAATTGAATCCCTCAAAAAGTGGCGAGATCATGCAAAGTTTCCTGGGAGAGTGAAATTGTTTGTCAAAAAAGCCCCTTGTCAACAGTGGATCTGTTTTAACAAAGGTGCGAGGCAGGAGCTGGACGAAGAAAGAGCTAATGAAGATAGTGACGACAGTGGCAGTTCAAGGCGCAACACAACTTCAACGCAAGGGCAACTTGAAGGTGGAATAGGGGTAAGTTGCAATGGGTCTACATTGTTTGGTGTTTGAGCTTTCTATCAGTAATGCTGCCCGATGCCCTGTTGCTTCCATGGTGCGATAATCTGTATGTTTGTGGGTTATGGTGAGTGAGGAAATGTTCAATTGAGAGGGGCAGTTGGAATACATGATGAAAAAGGTTCCCCCTACATGCGTCTCTGCTTGTTTGTAGAATATGTGTCTTGATAATTTAGAATTAGTTTATATGTTTTGGTGGTCTGATTTTCTGTCTATAAGGTTGTGAAATTGCTAATGTAAACATCAAACCACTATCAGATTTTACGTTCGAACGCAAGTGATTAGATGCTTATTACGTTCAAACCTAACTTTTTCGTTCGAACGTCCGAACGAACAAAGAAAGCCAAATCGCATTATTGTAATTGCTTTCACCGCTGCCTCCTCCTCCTCCACACATCGTTGCTACAATCCCGCCATCCCTTCTTCTTCAATTGATCTGAAACTTTTAAAAAAAAATGTGTTGTGTCGCCTGTGTGAGGGATGAAGTAGGGGTGCCGGTGATGGTGGATGAAGGAGAGAGCGCCGGCAATGGAGGATGAAGAAGAGGGCGCCGACGACCATTGACAGAAGTGAAGGTCGCAGATGAGAGCAAGGAAGGAGGTCACAGATGAGAGCGATGAAGAAAGTGTGTTTGTTTTATTTTTGTAGGGGCATTCTAGGTATTTTACCTCTCCTTCCCACTTAACCGACTTCTTTTTCTTCCTACCAAACATTTTATTTTCCCTCAACTTAAGTTTCATTCTCATGTCTACCAAACAGCTCAACTTTTTAAATTCCCTCTCAATCTTTCCTTCTATTCCTTTTCTTCTTCTAAGTTCCTTTCCCTCTTTAAATCTTTCCAATGGGGCCTTAATATTTTTAAGGTGGATCAATCACAATCTCACCCAGTCTGTGACATGCGTCTTATCCATGTCACCTTAATGGATCGTCCTAACCTCATATTCGATTTTTTTTTTGGCCAGCAACCTTATATTCGATTTAAATCGTGTTTGTTTCATATTTGTATAAATCTACGAGCTATACCACCAAGCGCCTAGTTTGATTGGTTGGGTTTGTATTAGCTTAATCAGATGTCTCAAGTTCGAGCTTTGAGAATATAACAGTGTTTGGTGGTAGAGCTTTTCGCCTTTATGGTCCAACCTGGTTCGATCCGGATTAGTCTGGACCCCGATAAATCTCCAAGCTAAAAGGGGTAGGTCCAAGATACCGGATACACATGCAAAAAAAATCTTGGAGCTATATCCGACTCCCCCAACCTTTACGAACTTATTTTGCTAACAAACTGATGTTGCATATTAAAAATATGTCATAAATTTGTGCATTTTACCAATTCTATCCTCATTTATAAAAAATATTCTCAATGCTCTTACTTATCTTTTTCTCTTTCTAATATGAATTAATTCTTCTTCTTTTTTTACATTTAATAGGAACAAACTTTTAATGTTTTTGTTAATTACTCTTTAAGTAGACTTATAATAAAGACCAATTTTTTTTCAAACCAAACTCATAAAAAAGATCAGATAGAACAATTTCAAATTTCCAATAGTAGTTTTAAAGGTTATTTGTTATTGCTACTGCTTTTTGCCCCCACGAAGGTTATAGTGGAGATTGGAGAGATAGGTTGTTCATGTGCTCTCAACTTTAGTGCTACGAACGATATGCTTTTCATTTCCACTTTGACCCAAAACAGAAAAGAATAACATACACTTATTCCTGCATCAAAAACATATGTCCATTTCTATTTGAAACGTGTACTCTCGTCTATCAAGTATTTGTTGCCTCAATAAATAATATTATTATCTTTGTAATTTCAAGCAATCCTTTAATTTATGTGTGTGTTTTTTTTGTTATTTTCCACAATCTTGACACTCATGCATGATAAGATATTTTCTTAAAAAAATTCGTTGTGTCATTGTGTGTGTTTGTGTCATTTTTTCTATTTCTCTTGAAAACCTCAACCTAAAAAGGCTAAAAGCGAGTTTTCTTCTGATCCTATCTTGTGCCATAGAAGTAATAGAGGTGGGAAAAATGACTTGTTTATAATCTGATTTATAAAAAAGTAAGATTGGGTAAAAGTTAAACCGTGAAATATGATTTATGTTTATATTGATTTAAATTTATGTTTGGTGTTTATATTGATTTGAGAACTTTATTTCAGCTCCGATTTGGAGCTTATCATAAGCTCTTATTTCAAAAGCTCTTATTAGATCCCAAATTATTGTACAAAACCTAATTTTCTAGTTATTTATTTAATCAAATTATGTATTTTAGTATTGCCAAACTTTGTAATTTAGCATTTTTTATATTTTTGGTAATTTTGTCGCTTATATCCCAAACAAGCCCAAGAACATAAGTAACTTTTGTGAAATTGAAACTTGTTTGGAGTGACATGAAGATTTAAGATAATTATAAGAGAAAAAATAAAATTAAAATTACAAAAAAAATGAAAAATGCTAATTTTAGAAAATTTAGCAATGCTAAAATACATAATTTGATCAAATAATACTACATAAGTAATTTAATCACAGCTCCTTTATAATTTAGTTTCTAATTGTCACAAATCTGATTTATTTAGGTTGAAGATGACACAACTAATTAGTTGAAAAAGGCTCTTCATCTATACTAATATTATCTACATGACCTATATGCTAAAAGAGTAATTTATTTTATTTTAACATTCAAAGTTACTATAATGCCCTTCTTTCAATGATTAAAATAAAAAATAATAATGATATAAGAGATATACTCCCACATTCCTTCACTGGGATGTGCAGATGTTTAGCGACAGGGTAGCTCGACTTGGAGACACAGAGCTGCGAAATTGCATAACAGGGGAGGAGTCATGACCTTTCGAACCACCTTCACCTTGAATGCCATCACAATCGCATCAGTTTCTCCGTTGCCGGTGACTTTCGCCCTCATCACCGTCATCGTCAACGACGAAGCTGCAACTCGTCATCACCATCATGATTCTTCTGAAATTAATGGCAGCATTCCACACTTATAGAGAGAAGGAGGAAAATTGGAACAAGAACTCCTAAACTCAACCTTCACCATCTTCGTTATTAACCATGCTTCCATCCGGATTTTCAGTGCTTTATTCTTCGGATTCAGAGAGTAGCTACCGTTGATTTCTCCAAATTCAGCAACCTTTGTCGCAGGCAAAAGAGAAGAGAGCTCCCAGCAATCTGTGGGTGTGTGTGTGAGAGAGAGAGAAGCAATGAAACTGCCGTTATGGCGTTGGCCCACGCGAAAATCAGAAGGAGCTTTCTCAAAAGATCCAAAAATCTGGCGAATTGGTTCATGAGCACAGTTGGCAAAAGTTGGATACCAAACATGTGATTTTTTTTTTCCTTAAAAGCTAAAAATCCAAAACGCCCGATTAGAGGCTCAATCGGATACCAAACATAGTTGTTATAAAAAGAAGGAAATATAATTTTCTCTTGTTCATGAAGGAAGCTTGTTAGAGCGGTGCTTGTTTGGTATTATTATCTTCTTCTGATCTAATCTTAAAAATTAGTTAAGGGGTTTGTTTTAATCTTATCTTAAATACTCCCAACGATGCTTAAAAAGTCATTAACTAACTGTAATTGATCTAATCTTAAAAATTAGTTAAGGGGTTTGTTTTAATCTTATCTTAAATACTCCCCGATGCTTAATGTATGATATATTTGAAGAGTTAGTTTTTATTCTAAATATAAAACATAGTTTTTTTATTATCAATCTTTTTATAATTTACCACGTTGATCTTTCCCTCAACAATAATTAAGGAGAAGAGAGAATGAGAAAATTAAAGAAGATGAATAAGATGTTCTAGATAATAAATGTTATATTAACTAATTTTCTTAATATAATCAAATTAAACAAACATGTCTTATCAAAGACTAGAGTGGCTCTAATATATCAACCCACTTTGCCTACTCATAAATTTTCTCCAAACTATCTTTATTAACCACATATATTAAAAAAAAATTATCAATGTGTGTAATAATTAAAAGGGATAGTTTAAGGAAATCAATACATTTTTATAATAAATAATAAAGAAAGTTATCAGACAACGGAAAAATAAAAATAGTAAATATCAATGCTAGATTATTTTTTATGATTAACCTTTTATATTTATATAAGTTTGAGTTGTATGAAATTTAAAAATAAATAAATTTTTTTGCAACCTCTCTATATTTCATTTTTTTTATCCGAAGAATATGGTAATAAATAAATAAATATATATATATATATATATATATATATATATATATATATTTTGTTGATATGAATAAATAAATAAATATATATATATATATATATATATATGGTAATATATATATATATATATATATTATTGTTGAGAGTTAAGATAATTTTAAAAATCAAATAACTTTATCATCTATGTAACGTAGATAATGTTGTAAATTTTTTTCAAGGATAATGTTGCAATTTGTGGTAAGGATAAGGTATTCTTCTCCTATTTTTTTTTTCACCACATTATTTACATTATTTTTTATAGAACTATAAAAAACGAATGGAAAATTAAGAAATGGAAGGTAAAAATATTTGATTAAGGGGGTCTGAATATGAGTGACGATGGCAATAAATAATGACGAAGTTAGATATCATACTTTCTTTAATTTTAAACTTAATTATGTCTATATAGTCACGTTTATCTACCTTATTAAAACAAAGAGGTGTTTAACTTATTAATGTAAAAAAGTATACATAGAAAAATACCAATTGCATTAAAATTTCAAATCAATGGTAACTTAATTTGTAAATTGTTACATTTTATACTAAATACTTATTATGTTGTAGGCCACAAAAATAGTTAAGATTTTGAATTTTAAATGATATTTTGTTTTAAAAAAAAGTTTACATGAATATTATTAATGGCATGATTTTGTTGGGAATTTAGAAATTCAAAAAATTATAAATACCGAGATAAATACATAATTATAAATACAAAAGATAAAGTTGATTTTGCGTATATTAAGTCTATATTTGCCCTCCACAAAGATATGTGTTTGTTTTTCACTTCCTTGATTAAGTTGCAATATATTGAGAGTTAAGATTCGGAAAGGTATTTGTGTCATGGATTCATGAAGGATTATGAATGTTGGGAATTTCATGGCGAAGTTCGGCAGACACCGAGTGGTTATTACGGGATGTGAGTCATCGAAATCGAACGTTTATCTAACATTTGCTTATTACAAAGCAAAGGTAGAGGTCCTCAACAATATAGGGACGTAATTTCTTTCACGCACTTTAGTCTATAAATACCCCGTCCATTGTAGGTTTTTACGCACTCTAAGCACAAAAATCAAAATCAAGGTATCTAGAAGAAGGCCACAAAATTCGCGGGCATACTATTATCCCCCGAAATGATATCAAGATGGAGAGGGGTACCTCGCAACGATGATGGCGGTAATACGAGCGACCGTAATCAATATTTAATTTTCAAGTCGTGGGAAAACATAGGAGGTCAACTCTTGAAGGAAGAGATAAGCGAGTAGCCGAGTGGTACATTCTAAACAATTGCGAAGAGGCCGCCGGGTAAGATTTCTTTCTTTTTACCGTTACGGTAAGTATTAAAGTAATAACTTCATTTTGTTTTTTTTACGCTTAAATTGGGTCCGATCGCATCCTTCAATGTCGGATTCCCAAACACGAACTTTGAGTTTCCAAAATGGTTTCGATCCTACTTCGTGGAAAATCCATCGCATCCCAATGTTGCGTGGAGTTTATCTTATGGAGCTGCAATTAGTGTTACCCGGCAAAAAATATGTAATCAATGGGTATCGGTTTTCAACTATCAAGGGGTACACTATGTTGCAATTACGGTGTATGTTGTCGATATGTCAACTTCACTGTACTTCACCATCGCTTTATACGTCAACGTCTCCGTCTTCCTCCACCGATCCACAACAAGGGAGTAGATAAATAGTTCACATTCCTTCCTTCAGACATTTCGCCGCCTCATAGCCGGGTCGACGAAAGAGGTAGTTCCTCTAATACACCAATATGGGAGAGAAAGATCCCGGACAGGGGAAGCTTTGGATCCGTCCTAACGGCACCGAGGAGTGAGTCATGGAAGTTACTAATAATGCTATGATTTTTTACCTTTAGTTTGTATGCTCATATTTGCATCATATCTTTTGTCTTCAAAGTATAATTTTTGTGGTTTTATAGTTATTAATTTTATACAAACTGATTAAGTATTTTTAAAATTTGGAGCACTAATTGTTCGTTATTCATTTTCGTGGATATGTTTATGACTTTAAACATCATCAAAATCAAAAAGCTTATAACCATAAGGAAGAGGTTTTATAAATTGAGAAAGGGTACGGCAAACATGGAAATTACTTCAAATTGGTCGATGATAAATTTAATAATTGATAAGCAAAATAAGGCCAAGGGACCTCTGATTCCATATATTAAAAGTATTCAATATTTTATACTTTGAAACAATTTATTAACGGTCATACTTTGTGTTTGCAAGCACTGAAGTTCCTCGAGAAGATATATTTATTCTTTGTTTCGACACCAACATGTTTATTTCATTTCACATGGCTTATTTGTAATGTATTTTTTCTTTTGTAGGACACCTATCGTGAGGCGACACGGGAGAGACTCGCGAGAGTTTCCTCTCAATAACGAGAGTCTATTCTTTCAGCCGCATGAATTTACGGAAAGCGAGTCTGAGAGTTAAGAACTATAAAAACGAATGGAAAATTAATTTGAAATGGAAGGTAAAAATATTTGATTAAGGGGGTCTGAATATGAGTGACGATGGCAATAAATAATGACGAAGTTAGATATCATACTTTCTTTTGTCTATATAGTCACGTTTATCTACCTTATTAAAACAAAGGAGAGGTGTTTAACTTATTAATGTTATCTGCAAAATGAAATACTTCCTACATATTTAAGAATATAGAGAAATATTATATTAAACTTCATATCTTCTCCTAAAAAATTATGATAGTGGTAATATGTAGAAAATAATTATTTCTTATATTTTTTTAAAATTTCTCACGCAGAAATCGTCAAATAACAACGGTAAAGTTGCGGGATATTTGCTGAATATTTTTTTAATAACTTTCATCAGAACTCTAATGGCTATTTTTCTCTAAATTTCTCAGACTAAAGTTGTTAATATAAATACTTGAATTGTTAATAACGATACTAATTAAAGCTGTAAATGCTACTCCTCCGGTTCTATATATAGAACATACCATTTTGGTCCTATTTATAAGTCCATTTTGACCAAATTTCACGTATCAAGGAGAGGTAGTTGACACAATAATTATAGGGGTAAATTTTCAACTTTATCCTCATTTATGATTAGGTTTTTTGTAATTGTTTCTTCTCTCTCTATCTTCATGAGTAAAATTAATATGAGTAAAATTGTCACAATCTCATTTATTATATAAAACTGGACTTATAAATAGAACCAAATTTTTTCTGTCAAAGTGGACTTATAAATAGGACCAGAGTGGTAATTTGTAATACATTTATGTCCTATATTTAGGATTCGAGATAGTATATTTGTTGAATATTTTCTAATAACTTTCACAAAAGCTCAAGTGGCTAATCTTTTTTTCTTTTTTTTTGAATTTCTCAAGTTAAATTTATTAAGACAGATACTTAAGTTGTTGATAATGATATTAAATTTGTAGGCATGATATTTGTTGAATATTTCCTAATAACTTTCACTCAAGCTCTGACGACTAATATCTTTTTTCTAAATTTCTCTAACTAAAGTTGTTAACGTAGATACTTGAGTTGTTAATAATTTTTACTTGAGTTTCAACCACTAATATCTTTTTTTGAATTTCTCATATTAAAGTTGTTAATATAGATATATAAATTGTTAATAACGATATTAAAATTATTAATATAAATACTTTATTTATTTATTATTTAAATTTTTCCAAAAACTGTCATCTCCACAAATTCTCAATCTTAAAACCCACAAGTTTTAGGTTAAGGTTAGGTAGCTGCATTTTCTCCATCCAAAATTAAATGCCGACACGACACGGAAAAGGACTTGATCCAGTGGTCAGGATAATTTCACTTGTCCCATTTATGCCCCCATCCCTCCCTCTCCATCACATGCTAAATTACACCAGGTCTTTTTTTTTTTCGAAAAAAAAATATGGATCTCATATTTATTCTTAAAAATTAATTTATCCTATCAAAAATATAACTCACATTTTAGAAAAACTATTTGGTCCACAATTGATAATATAGGAAAAATCACTTAGGAAGTAGTTAATAATTATTTGTCATTTTCACTTATCTAATTAATGTTTGAACCTAGTTACTTATATTTTTCTCTCTCCTAGTCACTTATCTAATTTTCACTTATCACTTAATGTGTTAACTATTTTTTTTTTTATTACATGGAGGCATGGTTCTCAAACCCAGACCGGACCGGGAGCCGGCAAACCGGTGGGTAAACCTATCCAATCCGGGCAAACCCGGTTCAACTTTTTTTAAAAAAAAAATGATTTTTTTTAATATTTTCTTTAAAATTTTATATTAATAACCTTAAAATCTTCCATTTTTTACCAGGTTTTTGGCTGTTTGATTTCTGGCCACCCACCATGACTTGACTCAAGAAGACCGATCTAATGACCGTCCGGTTTAACCTTGCATGGAAGTGATTGAAACTTTAAAATAACATAAAAAAAAGTTTATGTAATATATATTTTGATTTCAGCAGAAATGTTCATATAAAATTTTAAAATAGAGGGGTACATGTAATTATTATACTCGATATAATATCTCACGGGTCTGTCAACAAATTCTTTTATACAAAGTTTGATTCAAAAATTACTATGAACATTGTTTAAATTTGTAAAAAGTACAACCTCCTGTTAGTAATTAATAAAAAATTATATAAACTTGAAAGAATCTAGTGTAAATTTAACAAAACATAGAGAAAGTCTGTGTAATTTCTTAATTATTTTCTTTCAAACCAAATTATAGTTGGGATTGTGACGGTTTTTTTTTTTCTATATTTTAACAAAATTCAAAATCAAAATCAATCCATGTGATTTGGGTTTCTTTTGTTAACTAGTGAGGGGAGTCCAACTTCTCTTGAAGTAATGAAATTATTTTTATTAGTTTATTAAAAACTTTTAAATCAGGTATACTATTTTCGTTCCAGCTAAATAAGTAACTTAACGAGCAGAAAATAGAGATAATTATTTTCTTCATAACTATATAAGTTGTACTGCTTCTTAAGTATTATTTATTTTAAAATAATTATACTTCTTAAAAACATTAAAAAATGAAATATCACTCTAGTCTTTTTTATATGTTCATTTTGACCAAAAAAATTGGTCATTAGTATAAGTTCAATTTTAGAGTAATAAGTGTGTTTTTTCTTCTTCATTTTTACCCTTATTAACTTATAAGGGTTAAAAAAAAACACACATTTCTTATAAATAGAGTGCAAAATAGAACATGAATAATATCCATGGAGCAACTCGCCCTTGCCTTTAGTCTTTGTTAAATTTGACCTAAATCATAAATATTTAGAGAAAATACATATGGGAGCCCAAATAACAAAGAAAAACCCAAAAAAGGCCCAAAGATTTTGAAAATCCAAGAAAAAGTCTCAGGGCCTTTTCTGGTATAATTTCATTAAAACATTAATTGTTAACGAGGCTGATATAGTTGTTAACGGGGCTGATATAGTTGTTAACGGGTAGGTCATTAACAACTAAATCAGTCTCATTAACAACAATATCCTAACAACTAAATCAGTACCGTTAACAACTATATCAGCTCCGTTAACAACTAACGTTTTAACGAAATTATACCAGAATGGGATTTGCAGAATCTTTGTGCCTTTTTTGGATTTTTCTTTGTTATTTGGGTCCCCATATGGATTTTTCCATATATTTACTTAAGGATTGTGTAGTTTTTTTTTTTTTTTTTTGCCCACCCGGCTTCACCTTCGCTTCGCCTCGACTAATCCGGATCCGACCCGCGTCGCACCCAAATTTGGTGGGAGAATCTACCAATGAGGGTTTTTTTGCGTTCAAAAGCGCTTTCAACCCGGACCTACTTAAACGACACAAGCCGCTTACCACTTGTGACAACCCCGTTGAATTTTTCAGGAATTTATTATATATTCAAGTATGGAGGCCCATAAATCAAAGGTAATAAAATGGACAAATCAACTCAGCCAATAAGAAGTATTTATAAATTTATTTGACTCCTCATTTTCTGACTGCCTTATCTTCCAAGCCAATGGAGCATTATAAAATTCAAGCCAAGTCAACTCTAGAATCATCAACTTGCCAACTTTAGGAACAATCAATTAAATCTTTACATTATCGCTAACATATAATTTTCAATATTTTGTTTATATATATATATATATATATATATATATATATATAAACAACTTAGTGTGTGCATGTGTGTACTTGGGCATTTTAATTTGATTAATTATATGCCGAAATTAGAGTATGTGTTGTTCCACAATCTATATTGCTATAATGTTTATCCTCACGTACACGCGCGCATATTTAATGTGCAAATGTAAAGAGCTTTAACTTTTGTGTGAAAGCTGATGACGATAGTGATGAAACGAAAGCAAGCAAACAAAATTAAATGGGTGGGAAAGAATTAACATATGAATGGATAATTTGGCCGCCATACACACTATAAATATTTGTGTGTGTGTGTGATGTTAATTAATTGTCACTTTCTTTTTTATAAGTACACATCCATATATACATTTTATATTGAGTTTACTTTTGGTGGAAAAACATAATGCAAAGCTGGCTTCACATGTTCTTTTCAAGCCACCTAACATTTACGTGGCCGAAATATTAATATATTGGGAGAAAATTGTTGTTTTAAATTTTAACGTTGTATCAACGGAAACCCTAGCTGCAAATTACCGATAAACCTATTATGCATATAAGACGTCTTTATTTATATATAAAAAAAATATATATATATATATAATATATATATATATATAAATATAAAAATATAAAGAGAGTATTCCTTATTATAATGGGAAAATTTATTTTTAAAATTTATCGCTATTTTTGACCAAATCAATCCTGAAAAAAAATCCTTAAATGTCCCAAAGGCATTAAATTTGTTAAAGAACGATTTAAAAGATTTGCAGTAATAGGAACACTTGGACCAACAAATTTGCAATTTTATTTTCAAAACAACAAAAAAAGAAACAAAAATGGGGGTTTTGGTTTAAACAAAATAAAAACGAAAATTAAACAAAGCGAACTAAATAAACGAAATAGATTTCGATCAACCCAACATTAGACTTTTTAAACAAAGTTTTTGGGATAGAAATCTCTGTATCCCTCGACCAATCTCTGTTCGAACAATGGCGTCTCAGACTAATCCTTCTTCGCACCGTAGTTCAATCCCAAAACCAAATATTAAATATAATATTCAACTATTTCCGAAATCGAATCCAATAAGATGAAAACATATTCGATTACCGATAAGCACAAACTCTCTAGGCGAATCATGGAATCCTCAACGTTGGGTTAATCGCAGAAGCTCAGCCGAGCATGGCTGGAAAAAATGAAGAACAGGCGAAGAATGTGAAGAACATTGCAGAGAAAATGAAACTTCTGTGTTTAATTCGAAAATGTGTAAAAAGGTGAATGACAAAGTGTTTGTGGTTGCCATCTAACTTAACCTAAAATGACAAAAACGAAATGGACTCCAATCACAATTCAGCCATTCGGCCCAAAACGGAAAAGAAATAAAAATGGGCTTAAATTACAAAATTTGAGCCCAATTAAAAATCCAGAAATATACATCTGACTTCGGCTCCAAAATCGACTGCTCTCTTGTCCGAATTTTCCCTTCATGTCTTCATAACAATTGTAGCTCTTTGAATCATCTGAAATATGAAACAAGAATGAGGTAAATCCGATGTATAGTTCAAGAGTTATGGTAAAAATAGTGAAGTCATTATTTATTGACTAAATAACCTTTATTAATCATAAACACCGCGTTCAATTATCACTGAACCCTTAACTAGATCGAACCCGATGGATCTTACTACTAGCCAACTAAGCCAGGTTGCTTTGGTTTACCCTTAGTTTTTAAATAAACAAAAAAAAATGACCCTCGCCAGAGGGTTACTGCGGCCGGCCGCTAGAGAACCCCACCGCGCGCTAGGCGCTGTCACCGCTTGAGATCCGGCAATGTTTTTTTTTTTTTTTTTTTTTTTTTTTTTGGGGGGTGGGATTGAATATTTTTCTTTAATAAAAAAAATATTCATTGAAAGTGAGGAATGTGAGGTTCGAACCCACCCCACCTTCATAAGGGCCAAGTGCCAAGTGGTTCCTTTAAACCATATATATACTATTATATATTTAATATATATATGCATCAACAAATATATATATATATATTTTAACATTTTTTCCATCAACAAACACTTTTGGAAATCTCATTATTGAACTTGTAAATATCATTAACGAATTGGTAATTTCTATTACAAAATTTGTTATAATTGACCTTTATTTGTTGTTTCATCAGACACACATGTGGTAAATCTGAACAACAAACTGGTAAATACCATTGCAAAACTAGTAAATGTCATTGAAGAATTAGTAATTTGCCATTGAAAGATTTATTATAATTGCATTTTTGTTTTGTTTCATCAGACACACTTGTGGTAAATTGAATAACGAATTGGTAAATACCATTGTGAAACTAGTAAATATCATTGAAAGATTTGTTATAATTGCATTTTTTTTATTTCATCAGACACACATGTAGTAAACTTGAACAACGAATTGGTAAATACCATTGTGAAACTAGTAAATGACATTGAAGAATTGGTAATTGCCATTGAAAGATTTGTTATAATTGTACATTTTTGTTGTTTCATCGTGAGACACACGTGTAAACCGAAGAACAAACTGGTAAATACCATTGCGAAACTAGTAAATGTCATTGAAAAATTAGTAATTGCCATTGAAAAATTTGTTGCACATGATGTTTGTAAATAAGGAATGTAATGTTTAATGAAGGATATTAAATGATTTATAACAATTTTTTATGCCATGTTAAAGTAAAAATCACGATTTATCAAGGTTTCATAAAAATTAGCCAAACGGTGAAAATAGACTTCATTAACATACTTTTAGACTCAAATAAGCTTATTTGTTGGTTTGATTAAGCGGTGAGAATTTAGATAAGCCCAATTGAAACCAAAAAATCAACCCCAATGAATTATGTATTCACCCTCCAACTTCACATTGAGCATAAATGACAAAGGGTGAGAGTTAAGATAAGTCCGATTGAAACCAAAAAAATAATTATAAATCCTGATTGTCTTGTTTGGGTAATTAATTAAGAATTCCGATTAACCCCATAGATAATGATTACACCTCTATAGACAATTTGAGAGAGAAATATTATTTTGAATCTCTTAATCTTTTTCTTTTCTTCTGCTACTTCTTCTTCTATTTCACCGTTAGCTTTGATACCATGTAGAATTTATAAGAGAAGAATTGTATTCTCATTGCTTTAGTAAATGTTGTGATACAATACCTACTTATACAAAATAGAGAGATAAAACTAAATAAATTAAAGAGAAAATTAAGGAGTAACTGATAGAGAAAATTTAGGAAAGGTTACAACCTAGGGAGAATAATATAATATTCTCACACCCTCTAACCACACATTAAGCATAAGTGACAAAGGGCTGCTTATGCGATTGGAAAATTCCAATTGAAACTTTCCCAACAATAATTTCTCCAATTTACCCTATGATCCCTTTTTTAAAAAACTATCTCTAAATATTCTTTACATATATCTTGCTTAATATTTCTCGGTTAAAGTAGTTCAAATAATATTTTAAATATTGTTTTGCCCATTACTTAACAAGAATTTTTAAATTATTTTAAATAATAAAAATTCTAGAATAAATAATATTTAAATATTCATGTCATTTATTAAATCATATTTAATAATAATTATTAAATATTCAATTATCTTTATTATTAAATATAATCATGAAAATGTAAATAGCTTTATTGATGAAATAAACTTGATTGCATAATCACTACTACAAAAATCGCGATATATGGTTTGGTTATTAAATGTCATACATCTCATTTTATAATAGTTATTTATTCAGTAACATACATACCGACTTGTATATAAGTACCGTGACTTTTAATAAACTTTAATAACATTCTCACTTAGACAATAGTTATGAATTAAGTACATAAATAATGGTTTATAAATAAGAACCGTGAATATTTATAATGTATAACGGTTTTATATAATAACCGTAATGTGTAGATATAACAGTCTTCAAGTGAGATCAAAATTATTTTGCACAAGTAATCAACATTTTGTCGAATTGTGAACTATATAATTATACAATATGCAATATGCGGCCTCCTTATATCACCGTCCACCCTTGTACCGCTGACTAGAGCCATAGGCTAATACATAGTCCAATCGAAACTCATTCATTTGACTGGATAGTTCCAAGCTCATCAAAACTTAAGATACACCCGGCCAAAGGTATAGAGCTTAAGTCTGGACTATGGCTCCCCTCCTTATAAATAACAACTAAGGAGGTGTCACATGTCCCACAACTCCAATGCAATCCCGACCAGAGGAGAACATGGAAGAAGGGGCTCTAAAAAGTATCATCCACTGTGCACCGAGTGATGGTATAAAGAAATCATATCATTCAAATTCCTCCTTACTCCAACCCATCACACATACATCCGCCATGATAATTATATTCAAAATAAAGTGTATTAAAATAAACTTTCATTTATATAAAATATTATCACCATGTAAATCCAAACATCTCATAAAACCTTGTCAAACCAAACTGTCATTTCGAAATTCGGGACCAAAATGTCATGTCTCGAATTCGGGATCAAAGTGTCCTTTAAATTCGGGACTAAATTATCATTTTTGAAATTTGGGACTAAATTGTCATTTTTTGAATTTAGGGGCAAAACCGTAATTTTGCTGGGCACAAAGCTGTAATTTTCGTGGGTAAAAACACCTGTAATATTTAGTTTTTATTATAATAATATTATAACACATATACATATAAATCAATCTATAAAAAATATAATTTATAATCATACACAATTAATATAATTAAGTAATAAAATAAAATATAAAAAAAGTTCAGATGAAGAAAGAAAGAAAAAAAAAGAGGAAAGGAGGCGTGAGAAAGAGGAAAGAAAAAGAAAGGAAAAAAAATATAGGTTGGTTTGGGTAATGGTTTGAAATCGCAAATACATTATATGTTGAATAGTAGTGAAGATGTGTGAACCGAAAATTATTTATTCCTCGAACCTATTATAACAACTAGATAATATAACATTCGTCATGTATTGCGGTTTGGTGAAGCCAAGACCTACCCATTGTTAAAACTTGAATAAGATAATATAATTAAGTAATAAAATAAAATAAAATATATATTATAAAGGGGGGGTGACCTGATAATAATTCACGGGCACGCATAAACAACCGTTATAATATATGGTAATGCTTGCATGATACATAACGGTCTCATTTTACAACCGTTATTTATTCAGTAACATATATACCAATTTGTATATAAGTACTGTGACTTTTAATAAACTTTAATAACATTCTCACTTAGACAATAGTTATGAATTAAGTACATAAATAACGATTTATAAATAAAAACCGTAAATATTTATAATATATAATGTTCGGTTTTTATATAATAACCGTAATGTTTAGATATAACAGTCTTCAAGTGAGATTTTATGAACTAGTTGACCTCCTTTATATATATAATAGAACAATGGTTCAACTCGTTACCTCCAACACCGATTTTAAAAAAAATCCGCTGTGGCTATACAATTTGGCATGGATCAAAATATCCTAGGCTTTTCCTTTATATATATAATAGAACAACAGCAAACTCGAGAATCAATCAAGATATCCTAGGCAAATCAATGGCAACTGTTGACATATATAAGTGATAATGTAACTATTAGCCTATATATAATGGTGTCTCTTCACAAGAATTAATCCCTAGAAAGTAAAAGACTTTGGGAAAAACATATACTCCTATCAAAAGGGCAAAGGGGTATGCAAACCCTTGAGTTCAAGGGTTTGCATAACCCATGTGCCCTTTCTGATAGGGCTATTTGTTTTTCCCCATGTTCCTTTTCTTTCCAGGTTTAATTGCTGAAGAAACACAAAGTATAGATAAACACTTATATTATTATATAGATAGATCATGAGTACAATTGATTCTAGCCACAAAGCCTATAAAATATTGAATCGTCCAAATTACATGGATACTCGATGTTAAAAGTGCTACTCTATTATATATATAGAGAGAGAAACCAAGTAGCTTAGAAACTCACACATTGAAAAGCCTATGACTGATTATAATGTTGAATTTCATAGTTTTTAACTTGGTGTCACCTGCTCAATAGGAAAAACAAAAAATGGAGAGGAAACTTTAGTCAGAGCAATATGAGATTTCCAAAAAAAATAATATAACTTTACAAAAGCAATTCAATATGTCACCTGAACTAGTTTTTCCACAGAGCTTGTTCGTATATGACTCTCGATACATTTGAACTAGTTTATTTATAGAGCTTTTTCATGTATGGCTCTTATCGGTATACATAAACTAGTTTATTCAACACACATATTGAACTTTTTGAAGTAACTTCCAATATATGTATATTTCCAAAAAAAAAAACGGAGATGTATTTGCTTAAGGATCATATCTTCAGAAGTTACTTCAAAAAAAATCAATAAAGTAGAAACATTTAATCAAAGTAATAAGTTGACAACTTCCTGTAACAGGAAATGAACTTTCGATCATAGCAAAATAGGTTTTCTAACAAAACATAACTCGACAAAAGCAAGTTAATGTCACCTTGAATACTTTATCTTGTCGTGACTTCACAACAGCACCTTAATCGAATAAAGAAAACATAGCACCAAAGGAATGTGACCTAGCAAGGGCTCACGAACGACTAAAACATGAATTACGGAAAGCGAAAGCAACTCGTTCGGCTGTCATTGAGACAAATGTGAAGGTATCAATTAGCGTGGTTGTCATTGAGAAGAAAGATTAAGGCTTTTTTAGGGTGGGGCTCCACTGAAAACAACTCTTGACAACCGAAAAATGGCAAGAGGAGTACTAGGGTTACGATGTTTGAGGGTTTGGTTCAAACGACTAAGTGTCAAGTGTGTTCTGTTTCATATGCTTAAATAGAAAAGGAAGGGTAGGTATTCTATGTTGTCGTGCACTCGTGCCAAAGACTTTATATAATGATTGTATCGATAAAAAATTTATTTATTTGTTTATATTTATTATGGTTACTTGTTAATAACCGTGAGTTATGTTATTGTTTTAATATATACATATATCACGGTTATTAGTTAATAACCGTGAGGTAAGTTATTATTTATTTTTAAAAAAAAATTGTTGGGCAGCTAATGCCCAAATAATTACATTTTTATATTTTATAAAAATAAAATAAAATAATATCACCATCTAGTAACTAGTTGCCTGATAGAGGATATGAGGACTGCTGCGAATTTAGAAACTTTTGTTTCCTTCAATTTAAATGAGTCAAAAGTCTGTAAATTCGCATCAAACCACATATCACCATGCTACTCGTCGCTAGAGGAGTGGCCTGAATCTTCTGGAGTATGTTAGAATCATGGTGGCCAATCTCATACTCATCAAGAATGAGATTGGTTTTCATGTTCATACTCGACAAATATCCGACCAGTCTCCTCACTACATAGTCATTGTGTTTGCATGTTTCATCATTGCCTCCACTTGAGGTAGAGCCAGAGGCGGGCGGAGGTTGTAAAGGAGGAAAAGGGGGAGAAGGAGGTCGTGGAGGTTGCGGAGGAGGGGAAGGACGTAAAGGAGGTGGATGACGCTGTGGATTTTCTAGCAAGTCTTCGGCATGGCATTTCATATTGGCAATTGAAAGAACAGATGAGGACAATAAACATAAAGATATTGACAATTTATATAGATTGGAAGTGACGGGTTCAGACCATCATTACATACGTTAGAAGTTGAAGAGGAGCAGTCGCGCGCAGAGGTGGATAATGAAAGAGTACTTAGTTCTCGTGCTGATCATTGAAGAACGAAGAAGCACAAAGTATTGGAAGACAAATTTTTTGTATGTTCATCTAACGTTTCATGACAATTTTACCATAAGAATTGTCAGACAATATATGACGGTTACAAAGTGCAACCATTATGTATTTGCATAGTATTATAATAAGTGACTGTTGTTACTTAATAACCGTAATGTATATACCTTTTTAAAATTTCAGTGACTCATTATGCAACCACCATTTTACAAAAAAAAAAAAAAAAGACAAAGTAAATAAACAAACTAAAATTAAAAAGTTATGGAGATGTTTTAAGAATTTGATGCATCATCAGATTCTTCATTCTTCAGTAACATGTTCACCTTCTCGTTCAAAGAGCAAACGAGAGAGATAAGTTTCTTCAAGGTATGGTCCATGTGTCCTTGCTCACACAAGTAAACATGGACCATATGATGGAGCTTGTGTTTGCATGGACAAGACCTTCAATGCTTGTTGCAGAAGGAGTTCATCTTTCAATATTTTGTCAAATGATGAATCAGAAGTTATCTTGCATTTTTCCATGATTTTGTGTTGAATCATACTTGACTTTGAGAAGTTGAAATGGAAGTAGAGAAGTAGAGTTCGGTTTTTAGACATTTATATAGAGAGAGTTTCATTGATTTTCGAGCCATCGCATCTTTTAGTATTTAAGGATCATTATATTTTATAAATAGCGACGGTAAATTCTTAATAACCGATACGTATTTCACAATTTTTTTAAATTTATTGGTGTCTACTGTTAATTGCATAATCAACCATAATATCAACTTATAACCATCAAGTATGATGGCAAAAATATTTTACGATTCTTAATTAATAACCGTGAACTATTAATTTTCAACTTCATCTTCCTCATCCTCATCAACGGAGGAAGGAGATGAAGGCTGGGTTAGAGTATTATCATCAGCGTGTGGAAGGAGAAAGGTTTTGAACCATCACGGCTTTTGTTGTTTCATGACGGTTTTTACTTAACGATCGTTATTATTGTGAGACAAAATATGACGATTACTAATTACCATCGTTATTTATTTGCTCGAACTTCTATTAAGTGATGGTTTTATTTAATAACCGTTAAGTATCTCAAGCCGGCGCCTCCGCCCCTCCACTAATCCATCTATTGCGCCGAATGACGAGATGACACAAGATAAAAGACCACTAGGGAAGGGTATTGTTGTCATGAATGAGGTCCAAAGGAAAATTAAGAAAGAGGAGAGGAAACTTATTGTAGATGGAACAAGAAACGTCAAATTTTGAAATCTGACAAGTTCACAATTTGTCCTTTCTTGTTCCACCTCACCTATGTTGCACCGACACAGCGTTTTCGATACGTTACCGATACGTGACGTCGACACGTTACTTCAAAAAACTAATATTTCGACACGTTCCGACACATCTTGGTCTTAGTATTAAATAAGAAGAATATACTAACAAGTAACAAGATAGACAAAGACTTTGAAACTTATGCTTTGCTCGATTCATAGCTAAGACGACGTCATAAACACACACAGTGATACCAAAGGTGTTCACCCGCACGCAGATTCATTTCAGCAAACTTATTGCGTCATAAAATTCTAGAACGCTTGTCATTTCTATTACTAAGAGATTCATTCTCACATAATCAGTTGGCGCTTAAGCTTAAGCTGAGCTGAAGGCCTGAAGCTTTAGCCTTTAATCATCTCTCTCAACTCTCAATCGGAGGAACTACCGAGAGAAGCGAAGAACACAGACAGAGATTTGAGAGAGTCAGAGATGATTTCATCGAGTTGAACTTGAAAGAGATGATGATTTGGGAAAGATGCTGCTCGTCATTGTTGATTTGGGCCAAAATTCTTAGCTACAAAACACACCTTCAGCTTGTCATAAAATTACAAAATTGACATTGACTTGTTGACTGATCTAATTCGCAAATTCCTATCCAATTCGCATATCCGGAGAATTCGCGGGTCGAACACATTCTTTTCCCTAAATTTGACGTGTCCGTGCATCATAGCACCTCACAGTAAGTTTTATCCCCTCCCTCATAACTTTCTTTAGGCCTCATTCAAGACAATAAGACCCTTCCCCAGTACTCTTTTTTCTTATGTCATCTCGTCATTCGACGCAATAGATGAATTGGCAAAGGGAGCAAAGGCGCTGGCTACGGTGGACAGGGTGACGTAGTTAGGATCCTTAGTACTTAAGCCATGTGTTGCCACCAACAAGTCTTGAGAAGGGGGGTGGTCGAGAAGGGGGTAGTGGCAGTGGACGAGTTCCCTCGGATCATAACATGATGAAGAAAATAAGGAAGAGGCCGATAAAGAAAAGTAGTAAAAATCACAAGAAACAATTAAGTTTAAATAGAGGTCTAACAAATTGCAAAAGTTTATGACTTATGACTTATAAAGGTCTAACGTGATTATGAAATTTTATGATCAGTTATGACATTAATGGTCCGAATGTTATGAAGGGTTATAAAAGAGTTAGACAATGATTGTTTTTTAAGACTATTATGTTTTGTTTTCGTTTATATAAATGTTTGCAAGACGAATCATTTATAAGTGCTACATGACTGTTGTTTCTTAAGAACCGTCATTTTTGCCACTAAATAAATTACGATCATTAGCTACAACTGTTACTTGTGTTTTCATGAATTCCGCCTTGCAATACATGAAGGTGCGCATAATTAAACATTATGTTCAAGCGTTATATATCCTTGTGCGACCTCCGCCTCAACTACATGACATTTATTAGTTATAATTGTTATGTATTAGGCATTATAAATGCTCAAATCTATAATAGTGAATATGGTGCAATCCTAGCAAAATAATTAGCTATCATATTTATCAATTTATCTTTCTATTTAGAAATTAAATCACTTGATAATGATATATCACGTAATATGCTCTCTGAAATATACTTCATTATGTATAATTCTTCTTCCAGTTTCATTTATATCCTTCGTTGAATATAACTTTATAAAATTCATACTATTTTTTGTGATTATACATTCATAAGTGCTTTTAATAAACGAAATCTAAACATAATCTCAATTGTTAAAGTTACTTGTGAAAAAAATATCCAAACAAAAATCACGATTGACCAATGACACTTTTAACCAATGTCATTTATATAAATCACGATTACGATTATCCACCACTAATCAAACAAATACTATATAAATTTCCATCACTAAATCAAACAGGTATATATACTACTTTCGTTTGGGTTAATAAAGGAAGTGGCATTGTTAAGATGGTAAAATCGGCACAAGATATAATTTCGTTTAATCCTAACTATTTAAAATCATGAAAAGAAATTCATTTTTATCGACGCTGCATAATGACTGTCAACAATAGTTAGTACAATTAATACCCACAAACACACAAAAGCACAATTACTATAAATGGTTTTTATTGAGACACAACTGTTTATTTTCCCCCTAAGCAATTGACTCAATAATGTTTTAAAAGAAGTTTTCTATTGTGTTTTTTTTTTTTTTTTTTTTTGTATATAAGTGGATATGAGTCTATAGGGCATGTTTGGGAGAGCTTATTGGAACCACCTATGAGCTTATTTACTATTTGAAACTAGCTTATGAGTATTTTTTGTGTTTTTTTTCGTTTGGATAGAAAAATCATGTCAATCGAAACATGGGCTTAAATCAGCTTATTTCAAAAGTTGTCTTTCCTAGCTTATCAAAAACAGCTTATTTCAATCAAGCTTATGATAAGCTGAAAATGGGAATATTTATTTATTTGATCAAATTATGTATTTAGTATTGTCAAATTTTGTAATTTAGCATTTATCATATTTTTTGTAATTTTGATTTTAATTTTTTTTCTTATACTTATCTCAAAAAGCACTTATCCATAAGTCATTTCAAACACGTTTGTATTCAATCGGACTTTTCCATAAGCTTTATCCAACCATCCATCCAAACATAAATCACGTTTCACAATCGGACTTTTCTATAAGTCTGAATCTGATTCCCCACCGAGATCCCAAACAAGCCTATATAGTTTAATTGAAATCAAGGTCTCTTCTACTTTCGTGTTCTATTTTTTAAAAAAAAAAATGCATATTCTTCTCATAAAAGGACTTGCAAGTTACTCCATCCAGTTAAATAGAAGGGAGAGTTGACTTTTTTGGATATATTAAAAAAATTAATTAAATTAATTTAAAATATTTTTATTTATCATTTTTTCTCTAAAATATTTTGCCTGACATTAAATTGATATATAATCTAATGATACACAATATATGATATGATTAAGTAACTTATTTAGTTTTCTTAACATTTTCAAAAAAAGTCAACTATATCTTATAGTAGTAATGACCAATAATATTAAAGCCATACTATTACATGTCTATTTTCTCTTATCATTTTAATAAATTTGTTTAAAAAATTTAAATTAAATTTGCTTTTAACATAACTAGAGTTAGGACTTAGGAATACGACTATTTGGGCTGACCCATATCCTATTTATAAAAAAAATAGATTGCGTCTTAAAAAATAATTTTAAATTGATGAAATGAGCTTTAAGCCTTGTCCTGATAAAAAAAAGGTTTGACCTGTTTTTAATATGAGCAGCTTGTGAGCCTTTTTTATTTTAAATTTTAGAGTTCATTGACACCATTGACATATTTTATTTAAGGATTTAAAATATATAATTTACATGTGAAGGTTGATATAATTAGATTGATCATTTGAAATTAGTATCGATCACATGATGGTCAAATGTTTCAAGAGTTAAAGATTGTTGGTCAAAACTTTTTAAAGGATATCCCAAATTATTGTGCTATGTGTTGTACAATTCTTTTAACTTTTAAATGATTAAAATCTGGACATTAATCTTATAATTTATATATTATGCTTATAAACAATTTCATGTTTAATTTTTTCTTAAAAAAATCACATGTGTCACGAGCTAGGTTTCTTCTGTATTGGTCCATTTAAAGTTTGAAAAAAAAAAAACGGCCTATATATGAGTCCATGCTCGTTTGTGTGGAGTGTGGACCAAATATAAATGAGCCCTCTAAAGTCTAAACAAAATTGGTGCTACTAATGGCAAATTATGTGAATTTGGATTGTGACACATGACTGCACCGAATATAGATGTGACCAAAGATGTACACTTGATAAAGTTTGTGAAGATATACTTAAAAATGATTGCTCACTGTACAAAAACCTCAATTATTATATTCCATTTAAATCCAAAGTTGAAATGCTGTTGGGGGGAAATAAGTTATCTCAAATTGACCTAAACAATCAGTACTACTATACTAGAGTCATGTTCAATTATATTCATTCGGTTCTTAATATTAGACCTAATTAGAAATCTTATGTTGGAATAAATGTAAAACATATTTCATATGTTTACCAAAAAAAATTCAAAATTTACCCTATTAATATTTCCTCGGCAACAATCAAGTTGAAGAGAGAGAGAAAGAGAGAGAAATAATTAAGAAAAATAATAAAGATATTTTAGAAAATTATAATTTAACTAACATCTTTAATCTACTCAAATTAATTAATTATGTCTTACATTAAGAGTTATAAAAATATTGAAATGTCATGGGATTGTATTGAAAGAGTTGGAAGGAGGAGAGCAAGTCAACAAGAAAAGTTACAAGTGCATTTATTTATGCCCATTTCATTTAAATCCAGTCTAGTAGACTTACTCCATTTTTCTTAGAGTGAGATTAGTGGCATTAATTTCTTCATAATATCGTTATCGATGAATGTTTCATTAGGTACTTTAATTTTAATGTAATCGTTTTTAGGGGAATTAATATCATGTTCTAATCAGGAAGACACTCGAACTTCATCAATATCTTTGTTGCATTTCAATACTTTTCTTGGGCTTCAATACATTCAATAATCCCAAAGTTTGTTCTACATAAAATACTCCTTTCAATCCTTAATATAAAACATATTTGGGGAATTAATATTGATCCCAAATTTAAGACATATTTTTATATTTGTCAAAATTTTCCCTAATTTATTCATATTAATACTCCCTCGACAATAATCAATGAGGAGAGGGAATGATAGAATTAAACAAAATGACTAGGGTATTTTAGAAAATATATACTATATTAAGTAAATTAATTTTTTAATTTAATCAAATTAAGTAAATATGTCTTCTATTAAGAACCGAATGAAGTAAATATGTTTTAAGTAAATGGGTTAGGGTGTAAATTTGACCTGAAAGTTTTCAATGAGGAGTAATGTTGCTCTCAAAGTTTTTTCAGCTTTAACGTCATCTCGAAAATTTTAAAATGTAGCAATGTTGTCTCATACAATTAAAAAACTAACGTTGACTGTTTAAAAATTGACATTGACCATTAACTTTTTAACAGTTAAGTGCAATATTGCTCAATTTTAACATTTTCAAAGTTTTATTGGAAAAAAAAAACTTTCAAAATAACATTACTCCTTAGCAAAACTTTCAGAATAAATTTACGCATTAACCCCCAAGAAAATACATATCACAAAAGAGAAGTAGATCCTCTCGTCATTTCACTTTCTTATCATTCTTCATAAAGTCTATTTGGATCGTTGATTGGGAGAAGGAGGAGTCCATCTGTACTATTGATTGGGAAGACGAAAGAGAAGTTGAAAAAGTGATAACTTGATGACGTAACTCATTTTTTACCTTTCAGGTTAATTGTACGGACATAATCCATATATTATGAAAAAGAAAATGAATAATATGATCAACTAGACCCATCACAAATGTGTAGGGAGAGAGGGTGAATGTGATTCCTTCCATGGAAGGGGGAAGAAGAAGAAGAAGACAGCATGAGATGGGTAGTTAGGGTGGGGCCCACCAAAAATGTTCTTAACTCTCAATCAGTCGCATGATGAGGCATCTCTTAGGCAGCCACCCCAACACTGCTCCATGGGCGGCTCCGGTTGTCTTATTCCCTTTATTCCTTTGAGAGCCTTTTTTCATTGGTTTTATTTTTTTAAAACAAAAAAGAAAATATTAGTGTAATCAAGCAACCACCTCATATTCAACTAAAAAATTGAGAAAATATTTGGTGCCAGTGGAACTGGACAATAAGATAATACTACATCCTATCCTAATTATAAGATATAATTGATTTTTGTTTGGAGATATTAAGAAAATTTAAATAAGTTTACTTAATCATTTTATATGTTGTGTAGATCTTTAAATTATATATTAGTTTATAAACAAATTAATTACTTTGAAGAAAAAAAAATTAAAATAAAAATACTCTAAAGTAATTTAATTAAATTTTAATTTCTCTAAAAAAAGTCAACTATGTCTTATAATTGTGACCTAGAAAATACTTTGGTCCTTATTATAAATTTAGTGTAATCCATAGCCAAAAAAATAAAATCAGTATAACCAAACCTCACATATCTCAATAAATAGAAGTTAAAACATTTAATATGTATTAATTTGATTTACTTTTCAAATTTCCCTTATTTAATAAACTCTAATTCGGTCCTGAGCATTTTCTCTCATAAAAGTGATCTTCAATATAAGGAATAAATTCAATTTGTTTAAAATTTTAAATTGATCTTTCTATTTGTACCTTCGTTAAATATATGTCACTTATTATCTTAATTTCACTCATTAACTCTAATTTACACTTTTAAACAAAGACATAATTGAAAAGAAATTTACATAAGTTATATATTTATTGTTTTTAATTAACATTTTGAATCATTGGAAAAGAAAAGGCTAACATTTTGAGTAGTGGGATTTTCACTCACTTATACAACATGGATAAATTTTTTTTTTAAAAAAAAAAAGTCATTAATGAATCCTAGGATGAACTCATACTTAAAGAAAAAAATTTGACTTAATGAACTTATACTCCTTCCGGTCCTAATTATAAAAGCTCGATAACCGAATAAAGTGGTTTAAGAAAGTAATTAAAATTATTTAAACATAAAAATATGTCTAAAATATTTTGTTTTTGTTTTACCAAGTATGCCCTTATTTATTAGGGTCAAATTAGATAAAGAAATAGAATAAATATAAATATTACCAACGTTTTCATTAATACAATACATATAAGTAATAAAGAGTAAAAATGGAAAAACATTATTAAATATTCAGAAAACTCTTATCTGACTCTTATAAAAATGATCAAAGTAATTTAATTTTTAAGCTCTTATATAAAAACAGGACAGAGGAATAAGCAATACTAGCATTTGAAGTTATTTTTGTGTGAGATGAGTGTTCATAACAGGTTTGGCCATTGCCTTCTTTCTTTTACCATCCTTTTCCTATTCTCTTTTTTTATTCAGATGCGTTGGATTGAAATCTAATCTGGTTTAGATCTAATGATTTATAAAAATATTAATTTTAAATAATTTTTTGATAATTTAATATTTTTATAAATCATTATATCTAAACCGTTGAAATTTCAATCCAACAACTAAGATAAAGAAAATGATGAAAAGAGGATAATAAAGGAGGTGAACAGAAACTCGTTTATAATTTCATATGAGAGTTATTAAGCTCCCTCGTGACTGGAGCGTGGGAGCGCGTGCAACAAGATAAACGTGGTGGTGACTTGGGAGTTGTGACGATTATTCTTGTTTTTATTTAAGAAAAAATGGACCCATCTTTGTGACAGCTATCTCATTATTAGCCAATCTCTGAAATAAAAATTTACAAACTGAATCCCACAGTTGAGGGTTCCATTTGGATCGTGATTCGTGACCACAAAATGTTACGTGGAGTTTCTGGAATGGGCAGCCTTTTCCATTTCTTTATTGGGTGGGCCCCATAACACGTCATTTTTTAGCGACTCATATTATTGGAGTACCAGTACAAAACAGTGCATTTTTATTCATTATAGTATATAGTAGTTTGAAACCTGAATTCTCCAACTCATCAATTACTCGTATTTTTTTGTCAAACTCTACAGCTGAGTTTATCATTTTCTATTTTTTAATTTACAGAATCATATGGACTTACTTTCACTTTATTCTAAATTCTATAAATTGAGTTAAACGACACCAAGCTTACCTTTTTTGCTTATTAACCTGTGTTAATTATAGGGATTTAATTATGTTTAGTGACTTCATCTATGAATTTCATTAAAAAAATTATTTTTTTAATAAAAAGTCCAAATGAAATTAATAACAACATAGTTGTGGTATATCATAAAGAGAATATCAAAGGCGACAAGGAAAATAAGTTAGTAACTATACATGAAGATAGATTAATAACTGCTACTTCTAAACTAGTAAATAAAGAAAGAAAAGACATAATTTCTTCCAAGACAAATAATTACAATCATCATATCAAACTCTTAAACTCTTCTTGATTCGAGCTTACCATCTTTACGCTTTCTAAACTTTACCCTATATGGTTACTTGGTTGAAACATCTATCATTAATGTTATTTTGAGGTCATTACACAAATATATTATTTTGAAGAATAAAAGAGACAAAATTATAGATATTTCAATAACTAAAAATAATTTTAGTGAAGAAAAAAAAAACTCTTAGTATTGCACAAAATGAAATATTGAGTAATATAAAATTAAAAAACATGAAAATAAAAATGATTATATGGAGCAACATATTGTAAATGCATAAAAAGTATAAAAAGCAAAAAGAGTGATTGGTGGTGAAATCACTCGTTGATTTAATTCAACACCTAAATGTATAAAGCAATTTTAGGTAATGAAAGATGTTTCACGTGTTACTTTTAGTAGGCAAAAGAGAGTCCAAATGTTATGTTTTGATCCCTAAAGATTTGTGGATTTAAACCAAATCCATTATTTAGATATATAAAATTTTATGAATTTGGATTTGATCAAATTCAAGTAAACTTTTCATTTCAATTTTTTTAGAATTTCAAATACCTAATTACACTCTAATGATTTTTTAATGAAGTGTTTAGTGTCAATTGAGCCAAACAACTCTAACTCAAATACATTAATTTAAAATTTAAAATAGGCTAAAGTATACTTTTAGTCTTTACAAATACCCTTAACTTTAAAAGTTAATTTTGGTCCCAAAATTTAACAAATATTGTTAACCAAGTGATAATAATGTAATTTTAAATAATGATTGTGTAATTAAATACTATTAAATTTAAATTAAAAATATGGTAAATTGAAAAATATATATAATTTGTGTAATTAAATACTATTAATCATCACTTGTGTTTTCTTAATAAAATTTTGTAAAAGATACTTTATAAAGCTAAGAAAAACTTATAAAAGATACTTTAAATTTTTAAAATAAATCCAAAAATGTAACCCTTGTGTCTTAATAAAATGTAAAGAATATAAGAAACATAATGCAAGTTTTAAGCTTAAACTTGGTTCAAGAACCTTTATATATATATAAAAATATACGTACAATGACATTATTATAAATTGATGGCTGGTAGAAAATCAATTAGTTATTATTCTTTTTTTTATATTTCATTGATCAATCACAAGCTAAAAGAAATGATTGATAACTACAACAAGCTTCCACAAATTAATTGTGATTTCGTTAATTTTACATCCTTTTTTTTTATTACAAAATTTTAGGAAGGGGTTATAAGATACCTTGGCGAAAAGACACACGTCTCCACCTCTACTACGCGTTCACGCTTCCTGCACCCTGGATCTTCCTCCGTAGCTCTTGACCAACGCAGGGATCAAACCCCTTCCCTTTAGGTGAGGAAGTCTGACCCCTTCGTCAGTTGAACCCAATGACGAGGGATAATTTTACATCCTTGAAGGATGATTTGCTAAATAACCCTTGCGGCTGGGTTCATTGACAATGGCCCTAATGACTCCATGTTTGAGCCCAGTTTTGTTTATTTGTTTCTTGGGCTTAGGCCCTGTTTATTTTTTTCCTTCACAATTGGCAATTACATGTGAAAGGGTTACTACCTCAACTCACAAAGGGTCTGATAACTAAAGGAGGATTCAATTAGTCAAGCTACCCGAAGTTGCCTTGCGCTGAGGAGACATCCTAACTCCTAACTCCTGCGCTTGCAAAACGCCCTTGAGAAAGTAATAGGCACGGCCGCCCGCCTAACATCGGTATGACGCAGGAGGAAGGAAATTTCGCTTCTTCCTCGATCGCGCGACCCAACACCTTTCCTAAAACTTTTTGTATCAAAAAAAAAAAAAAACGATATGAATGGATAAGTATCCACATTTAATGTCCAATAATACTTTAAGATTGCCTCCAATAGAAAAGTTATTTAGTGCACACACAAATGTACTAAAATCAATAGTGTTTTGATCTAACAAAAGAATTATTCACTCATATTATGGTGAATTAATATTTGTATTTTATTAACTCCGTTAACCTTATTGATATGGCGAGCTCACTGGACAAGACATTGAAATAATGCATTAACATGAGTTGATGAGCTAGATAAATGATTTAAAAATTAAAAAATAAGTTAGATGTAACTGATAAGTTAATCTTTATATAAATAAATTAAAAAATAACTGATAAGTTAATCCAAATTTAATGGGGAAAAAAATCCCAAATCGTCTCCCTCCTCTTCTTCTCATTCTACTTTCAGAAATTGAACTCAATATCGAACCAGAAATCCGTCAACCAGAAATCGAACTTGAAAAAAATCAGAGGAAGTGTGTTTGCTTTCATGTTAAGCTATAAATTGAAAATACGCATTTGAAATATGAAAAACTGTTGTAGTTCGATTTCAACCAAAAAAATCGAAGTCAGTTGCCGTTAATATTAAATCCAGAAATCAACCCTCCACATGCAAGAAATCCAACAAGACTTCAGTTTTTTAAAAAAAAAAATCAAAGAACTTGTAGTCGTTGGACCAGATCGTACTTCGAACTCGCAACAGATCTCGTCACGGAAGATAGATCGGACATCTTGAACTCGCGACGAAAGATGGACGGCGATGACAACCATAGAGGGGGGTGAAAGTCGCGTTTGTTGTTGGTGGATATAGAGATCGAAGAAGCAACCAAATCGAAGCCGTGGAATGGACAAAAGCGTTCATAGATCGAAGAGTTAAAAGACGCCGGAGATCGCACAGGGGAGGGAGACGAGGTCGCCGGAGATCCCGGGCGAGGGAGACGATTTGGGATTTTTTTTTTCCCCCATCAAATTTGGGATGGGATTAAGATCTGGCCTTTTTAAAAATGTTTAAATCATTAATCCAGCTCCTATTATAATACTGAAATAAGATATTGTCATTACTACCAATTTTATGTCACTACTTAAATCTAACCTTTATTATTTCTCTCTCCTATCGAGATTCAAATCCAACAAATAAAAAGTGGTAGTGGCTTTGAATGACAATATCTTATCTCATAATACTAACCCTACTCTTATTAAGGATTAGATAATTGATTTATAAATAATAATAAAGATTTGCAAAGATAATTATTTATAATAAGTATTGATTCAAAAATTACTCTATTTAATCATGTGAATTAAAACTACATTTGATTAATAGGTGGAATCTATGGATATATTTTTGGACAGGATTTATAAACTTAAAAGAAAAATATATTTTATGATAAAAATTATAAATTTAAAAGATAAAATTCACTGACATCTAAATCTAAGAATAAAGTAAACTTGTCTAGCCTTTATATTAGTTATTATAATTTTTATTTATTTATTAAAAAAAAAAAAAAAAAAAAAAAAAAAACCATAACTTTGCTATCATCCACAAAGAAGGGAGACTCACCCACATACAATCCACCACATAGCCATGAGAGCATTTGAAATAGGAAATTGTACCTATAATGTCACTATAACTTTTTTAGGTAGAAATGTCCCTGATACTTTATTAGCGCAATTTAAACTTAATCATCCTACCTATAAAAATAGTATAGGCTAGACTAGACATTGTCTAGGTCTACGTTTACAATGGAGATTTAAGGTTTAAGCCGAGGCTTGAGCCTATAGTTTTAGGCCTGAGCCTTCAAAAAGTCTGGCTTATTTAAAGACTACTTAAAATGTAAGCATTTAAATAGGCTATAAGCTTATGCATCTAAATTCATATATAATTTATAAAGTTTATTTAAAAGCCTACATTATATCTTAAAAATTTAAGGATTCATTGTTCTATAAAATAAAAGATTTAGTTAGAGAAAGAAAAGAACATCTAGCAGTAACAATTGCCTGAGTAGGTAGAAATAAGAAAAATCAATCATCTTTGACTAAAGAGATACATTGATTAAAATCAAGGGTTAAGGTGAATTTTTACCAATGAATTATTGGTCCAGGAGCGTCCAACACAATTAACTATTAAGTGAACCAAAAATATCAAAAAAAGTTTTACTCAGGAGCGTCCAAGACAACGCAGATTAGACAAAAGTTAACGTCATTATCTAAGGTGCAGATTAGTAAACAAACTTTTACTCCGGGAGCGCCTAAGACAAAATTCTAAATTTTACTAAATTTAATAAGTTTTTTCTCAATTGTCATTATTTAAAACTACTTGTATTATCTATGGATAAAAATAACTTTTTTTTCAATTTTTTTTCAAAATTATAATTTGCTAAAACCAAAAAAAAATAAAAAATTTAATTATATGATTTAAATAAAACTCAAGGTATTTTATAGTTTAATTTATATGTTAAACAAAATATATATATATATACACACACACATATGATTTATTTTTAATGGATATCCATATTGATACTTAATAATATAAATCCTAAGAATCATGATATATTTGTTAATTAAATGATCTATTGATTATTTGTGACTTGTTGACAAAAAAAAAAAAAAGAAAACTTAAGAGGCTTGATGAAGAACGATTTAATAATAGGTTAAAGAAGATTTTAATGGGTTAAGGAAAGAATCAACTTGACCTATGAAAATGTGATTAACATTAAATGAATTTTTTAAATTACATAAATTTCTTCTAAAATAAAAATAAATCATATTTTTTTTTGTTTAACATATATAATAAACTATAAAACACTTTGATTTTTATTTAAATCATATAATTATATTTTTAATTAAAATTTTTGTTTATTTTAGAAAATTATAATTTTGAAAAAAATTGAAGAATAAGTCATTTTTGTCCATAGATAATACAAGTAGTTTTAAATAATGACAATTGAGAAAAAACTTATTAAATTTAGTAAAATTTAGAATTTTGTGGCGGGCGCTCCTGGAGTAAAAGTTCGTTGGTCAATCTGCACCTTAGATAACAGACATTAACTTTTGTCTAATCTAAGCGTTGTCTTTGGACGCTCCCGAGTAAAACTTTTTTTGGTATTTTTGGTCCACTTAATAGTTAATTGTGTTGACGCTCCTGACCAATAGTTCATTGGTAAAAATGCACCTTAACCCTAAAATCAACACAGTACGACAAGTAACATGTAAAACTAGATTTTACCTCTTGTGTTTCTTGCAAAAATGAGACAAACTCCTCATATTAGGATCATTTTCATTTAAGTATCACTAAAATAATTTACTGCAATTATTATGTTACATCAAATAATAAATCGAGGGAGAGCTAATAAGTTAGCATTGTCATCTCAAGCTATCAAAATGGAATATATATATATATATATATACTTGATCAATTGATTAATGAAAATGTTAAGCTCATGGTAAATAATGAAATGTGAAACTTTAAATTAAGACTAAATTATTAATTTTATGAATTATTTACAAAATTAATTTAGATTAAATTATATATAATTATAGATAACAATACATTTTAAAAATAAAAAATAAAACTAAATAAGCCACATACATAGGAATGTAGGTTAGGCACTTAGGCCTTATGAAAATAAATCTTACATATATATCTAAATAGGCTTGAACCTAACCTATTTACTAAATAGACCGTAAGTCCCTCATCAAAGCCTAATTTATTGCCACCCTTAATCCTACCTCATAGCCGAAGTGTTTTTAATATACCAAAGAATTTTCAGAAATCATATTTTTAAACAAGTGATATCAAATCATAAAACACTTCTACAGTATTATTTTCCCCAGACATAAGACTATACTTTAAAATTTCACTTTAACCAAAATAAAAATCTAACTAATAATGAAACTAAATAGCAGTACAATGAACAAAAAAAGAAATAGATATTTTCCAAAACAATCTATTACCTTTTTTTGCTCTGAAAACAATACCTTACTCGAGGAAAGTATTTCGTGGACTTCGAACTTTCAAAACAAGCAGCTTTCTTATTTATTGCATATTTAAATTCAAAGAATAGAGAAAACTAGTTTCCTCGTAATCAGAGTACCATTTATATGGATAACGAGATGAAGACGATAAATTTTTATAAATGGGTTCAATTTATACCTAAATAATAATTTTTACAAAAAAGATAAACCTTGACACAGAAAGAGTATAAAAGCCAATTCAAGTATTAGTATTTAGGACAAGGTCAAAGGCTCCACAACAATTTCAACCACAAGAGCTTCAAGCATATGATCAAAGATGCAAAAATCATACTATCTCCTTCCGATCCTAAATATAAAACAAAATTTATAATACAAATTACACAATAAACTTTTTCTCATATTTAGGACCGGAGGAATAGTATAAACTTTGCAAACTTCAACTACTGGATTGGAAATCTACTTTCAACAATACATCAAATTCAGCTGAAGATACACACATGACATGCAAAATCATCAGGACCACTCAAAATACAATTTAGGAAAAGCCTGAGCCAGTCATTTCCCTACAATTCTCAAGAACAAAAAAACTAATTAGCTAATTTTAGAAAAATAGCATCACCTCAATGCCCAACTGCTACTCTCTTCATATCCAATTAAAGCCCATTATTATTAAATACTGATTTGTGCTTAGTTATAAAAAAGGCGGAAATAAGAAAAAAGTCAAGACATCCATTTTACTTAATTTCTCCACTAGTAGCCTCGGTCAAAGCATCATCCACAGTTCCACACATTTAGCAACAAGAAATTTAAAAACAAAAACATACTTGAAAGGAAAGCTATATAGCATGAGGTTTAACAAGCATTAATTCGAATAAATTATGCTACAACAGTCCAACAATAATTACTTAAATGACATAATAATCAGTATCAGTACTCTAAGTATTACTGCAGAGTCTCCCTAAAAAAGGTTCACAAACAACAAACTTAACTTAAAACGGACAGAGTCATTTCCACTCAATAAAAAATCAGTTCAGCTGCAACTTCCTACTCGCTTTACACATCTCTTTACCTGCTGTGCCTTTCCAAATCACTTGTACAAGTTGTTCATTATTTGAGGCAATGCAACTCCAAGCTTGTGGGGGCTCTCATGCATGAGGCTGAAACAATTGCGGCGGCTGAGACTGCAATGGTACATGCTGCATTTGCTGTTGATAAAGCTGAGCCTGAGGCACTTGCTGTTGGTAAATCGAAGGCGGCTGAAATGGCTGAGGAAACACATGAGACTGTGGCAACTGATGTTGGTACATCCGTTGTGGTGGCATTTGCTGTGGTTGAAACTCCGGCTGCTCTGATTGCTGAGGCAGCGGCTGTGGCTGCACTTGCTGCACCTGAGGAAGTTGCTGTGCTGGCTGCGCATCATCATTTAATGGGGCATTAATGTCCATGGTTGCTAGATTTTCTAATTCCTGGATTGCCGCAATAGCAGTGACTGGGCTTTCATGGTTGAAATGAGACTTAATCACAGCAAGAGATTCCTTCATTTTAGATTGCTGTAAATTGCAAAAAGAAAAGGAAAAAAAAAAAAAAAAAAAAAAAGAGGCATGAAAGATCACATCATTGAAGTTCATAGATGATTGTGTTTTCAGACACCAGCTTTAACTTACAAACTGTTCAAGTTTCTTCTTGAAGTCTTCATTAGCAGATTTCTGTGCAGCAGAATCAAGAGTAGTTCCCTAAATCCAAAAAAAAAAAAAACAAGACAAAGGATAATCCAAGTAAGTAAATTATTCAAATATCAATAGTTCATGCAACATTTGCACGCACAAGCAAGATAAAACAGCAGAGTGAAATACAGCAGTCAAACCAAGTAGTATATCATAACGCCCTCGTGCTGGAAAAAAAAATACAAAATTTATTAAACAATGATTAAATCATGATATGTTGCAATATAAAGATTGACCTTCTGATCTCTGCTAAACCACAACAACAAAAACAAAATGCAAAATAATGATATTAAGAAATTCTAGATATTTCAATCATTTAATATCAATTTTTATTTTTCCCAATTATAAATGGAAATAAAAACATTCATGCATTTCAAAACCCTGAAGAGTTATAATTTTATATCAAACCTTTAAAAGAGGGTGGAAGATCAAATAATATTTCTTTCAATAATATTGCTTTTTCTTTTAATCAAATTCCAATAGCAGAAAGTAGCGCATGCAATATCAATATAGGAGCACATGCAGTTTTTTTCAAACATGAGCCAAGAGATAAACCAGCTAGGTGAAAAGCCAACTATATCACCATGTGCTGAAAAAAAAAACGACAAAAAAAATAGATTAAATCATGCACTAGTTGCTTTATAAAGATTTACCTTCTGAACTCTGCTATCCAAAAGCCCAGAAAAAAAAATGAAAGACAATGACATTGATTAAATCATTGATAAATGTCAGTTTTCAATTTCCCTCATAATAAAAGAAAATCAAAACATGTGTCATTTGAAAGCTGAAGTTTCATACTTTATATCAAACCTTTTCAAGGGAAAAAAATACTGAAGATCAAACAATTAAATCATGGCTAGATTCCTGCACTTAAAATCATCAGAAAGAAATATATATCACTGCAGAGAAATGTTAAAAACGCAACAAAATTGAGTAACCATAATAAATAAATCAAATATTAGACAAATTAAATACTAAATAATCAAGTAGAAAGGGAACAATATTTAGCTTAGTGCACTGTGCATTATCCAAAACACACTAAAACACAAATTACATTGATTAAGAACTTGTAAATATATCAACCATTTCAGAGAAGTCATTTTCCACTTTTTTCAAAATGAAAAATCCAACCATTTGTGAGCACACAAGTTTCATTTATCCTAAAAATGACCCTCGTGATTTGTGCTTTAAATGAAAAGTTTTCAAGAGATATTTCTACTAGATATTTGCCACCACAGTTAAATATTAAAACATAGTCAGATTGAATACACATACACAATCATTGATAATAAAATAAAATTAAAGCATAAATATGTTCAGCTTCCACCAAATATATTACAACTTTGTTAATTGCAACTTTTCAAATACTAAAAACACACCTATGAGAATTAGCTATATCTTTTTCTGAAGAAAAACCACTGTTTGTATACAAACAAATGAAACAAGTGGATACAAGTATTATATGTACCCTTTATAAGAATCTAAGTCCTGCATTTTCCATCTAAGAAATTTTTTAGTTCTACAATGTCATTAATTAATCAAGTATTAGCTAATCAAAATTAAGACAATATTATGCTAAGCAACATCTACATCTTAGACATACGAAAAGCCAAATGTTAATGAAGTATTATCAAATATTCAAAAGTATTATTAAATGTTTCCTTTTTAGTTTTAACCATATATAAGGATAATAATTAGCAATAAACATCAGAATAAAGCACTATCTATCTCCTCTAAATATTTCTAGTGTGCTTCTATATTTAAAATTTTAAAATATATATTAAAGAAAAAGGAAAACAATCATTCTATTTATATTCATATTATATTTACATTTATATTACAGCAAATAAGCTATAAGAGATTTTTTTTCAAAAATATAGAATGCAATAAAATTATATCTCAACAAAAATCCAACAGTGACATCTACTTTTAGTAAACCAAAATAATAAAATGAGCTGCATTTTTAAATCATCGAACTTTCCCCCAAAACTATATAGTAGAAAAGTCAATGAGATATGTAAACAAAGATAAGCTATTTTTAAGCAAAAAAATCATAAAATGATATATCAAATTAAAAAACAAATTCAAACTTAGTCAATCATCACACTCTATACAATGCTCAGTCAGAAGTAAAGAAAACAGACTGAAGAAAAATCGCAGGAGTAAACAAACATTAAAGCTTTCACACATAAGATTATGATGCAAGCAAGAAAAGTGGCAGCAAGTCACCTTCCTAGGCCGGCCAACAGGTCTTCCAGTAGAGCTACGATAGGCACCGCGCCCTCGTCCTCGTCCTCGTCCTCCTCGGCCGCGGCCTCGACCACGGCCGATAAAAGCTTGAGGAGCAACTCCGAGAGTTTGCACTCCATACTTCTTCGGACGTCCTCTACGCCTAGGAGCGAGAGCTGGTGCTGTAGCATCCAGTACAGCTCCTTCTTGAGCAGGGAGTGAATTAGGACCTTGCGCAGCAGCGGCCGGGGCAGCAAAGGGAATCACGGTGGGTTTAGACTGGGCTTTGGGCGGCCTACCAGGTCGACGCTTCATCCCATTGGAGATTGCCGTCACAGATTTCGGCTTGGGCGGACGCCCGGGCCTCTTTGGCAACCTAGATCTCACAGTTCCCGGTGGACGGCCTCTCCGAGCAGCTGTTCCAGGAACACCAACCGCCTCTGCTACGGCACTCTTGCGAGGACGTCCTCGGCCTCGTTTCTTCACCTCCGTGGGCTCATCAGCGAGCCCTAGGGCAACCCAAACAGGCTCAGCATTCTGCAGATTTTGCGGCGCGTTGGGCATGGACTCCGGCGGCTGCTGCTGCTCTGGCTGAGCCGAGGCCAGAACCTGAGGCTGAGCCAGAGGTTGGGCCTGCGGCTGAGGCTTGAGCTTCGGTGGTCTGCCACGTCCTCTCTGCGCAGTAGACGGAGAACCGTCAGATCTAGGAAGTTTATAAGATTTTTTGACCATAACAAGGAGTCCATTGTTCTTTAAGCGCTGAAGGTGGTAGGTCAACATAGTAGGGTGATTCGGTGGAAGATTAGGATATGCTTGCTCTATGTATTTCGCAATAGCCCTCTTACTAGACCCATTTTTCTCCTTCAGCGCCTCAATTGCTGCATAAATCATCTAATAAAACCAAAAACGTAAATTAAAAAATTAAAGAATCTACCAGAGACGAAAAGAGACACGGCACTTTCTTCTCCGTGTGTTCAATCTCACCTCAGAATACGGAGGGAGGTTCTCAGTCAGAGCAGCATGCTGGGTGGAAACTGCATCAGAAGCAGTGGGGGCCGGAGCCGAATTCGCGACGGGTGCGACGGCGGCCGCCGCGGTGGTAGTGTTAGGGGCAGCAACAGCACCATAGTTGACGGGGAAGAGAGAGATTGCAGCCGGAAAAGTGGATGAAGGATGAGGAGGGATCGAGTTAGGGTCCATGGCTCGCGGATGAAGACGGATCGAAAGTAGATTCAAGAAAAATGGAAAATATGGAGGAGAGAAAAAAGTTATTACAGTGAGAGAAAGAGGAAGAAGAGAGAGAGGGGAAAGGGTTAGGTTTGGTGGTTTTATGAAGAAGAGGGGGTGTTGAAGAAAATAAAGCGGTGGTGGAATTTAGGGGTAGTGTGCCGTGAATTATGATTGATGATGATGATGGGATTGAGGCTAATCTCACCGTTGATAATTGTTCCTTTGTTTCAGATACCTGACGTGGACTTCATCTGTCGTTTCTTATCCTTTTCTTTCGTTCTTTTTAACAATCATATTTTAATCACGAAATATGGACGCCATTTATTTCTTAATTCCCCTTCTATTTTTCCTCAAGCCTCTTTTCTTTGCGGATTGGCCCCCGGGTTTATCTTGCTTTGTTAGTTATTTCCCCGTTTTCAATGTTTAATTATTTTCTTTTTCCCCTGGCAATTAATTAATTTCTTTAAATTTGTAATTTTATTACCTTCAAAATACATCTAATAGATGGTGGGTAATTATTTTGCTATTATTTCTCCCTTGTTTCATGAATAATTTTACTTAATTATACTCTTCTAGTCGTATTTGTAAAAGAAATAAATAATATTTTTTGCTAAAATAAAGATTTTTTTGTTGTAGTTGATATAAGACATTTATTTAAATGAATATATAATTTTACACTTAATTTATAGCTCTTATTTTTTTAAGACTTCCACTAAAAGTATACACATTTCATAGAGGTAACCTTATAAAAGTACTATTAAATTTCAAGACAAAGTTAATCAAATTTAAAATATTTTGTTAATTTCAGTGAAACATATTTTGAGTGTTGTTCTCAAACTGTTTATGATTCGAATTTACGGTACAAGTTTACGTTACTATTACGAGTCTACTTAAGTTTGCAAGATTGACTATCCGAGATACTATTTTTACATTTATACTTACAAAATCAGTATTAACTTACTCTTCAAATCGTGTTAACTATTTTTATCTGATCATACTCAATGGCTTTATAAATAAATTTTATAAAAATTTCTTTGTTAAATATGATAAATTATAGATGTTGATGGATTTAATTTCAATTATTTGAATTTAAAATATATCTAAATCAAATTGTTGTCATCTTTATATTTTAATTATTTAATTATACATTAGCAATACATATTTAATAATAAAAGTAAACTCTTATGAGTTTACCATACAATCTGTGTCATTATCACAAGCCTACTTAAACTCGCGAGATCAACAAATTTACTCATAACTAATACTCGTACTAAATATGTTTTGAAGAGTGTTGATATTTCAATTCATTGAATCCGGCATGTGCTTTTTCATAATCAAAATGAATGTTATATTAAATTCTCCACATCCAACATAAAATTCTACTAAATTTTTGCAACATGAATCAAATCAAGTATAAATACTAACATATAAGACAAAGAGCAAAAAGTGGTCCTAATTGTATCATTTAAGTGATTGTTATCACTTCTATTAACAAACAATGTACTTAATTCAATGGCAATTGTTATAAAGAGAATCCCTAATCCGTTTTTCTTTCATGCCATATTATGAATGCTTTTAATTCAATGATAATGTTAATATGATCCAAAACTCAATACTAGATTTTGGTTATTCATTGTCTTAAACATGGATTAAGTAAATGCGACTCGCTCAAGCACATTTCTAATTATCTATACTTTCCCTAATTAGTTAATCACATCCCATATGTAAGCAAAATCACATTATTAAAAAAATAGACATAAACATATGAAACAACAGTTCAAGAAGTTGGTACTCACTGCCAAAAAAAAAAACAGTTGGTACTCTCTCAATTCATTTGTTGTTTAAGGTTCACATTAGTTTAGAGAGAGGATAAGATAAAACTATAGATAAGTAAATAAGAGTATGTAGAAAGAAAAACTAGGCATTAAAATCTCAAAACAACTGGTAAAAAAAATTTCAAACCAACATTAATTATGAAACAATAACAAATATTTAAAACAGTAAAGTAATTCAAGGTTAAAAAAAAAAACCAGTAAGAGATTTTTTTTTACCTGAAAAACAATAAGTGCCCATTTAGTTCACAGAATCGAAAGTCATGTAATACAATGTGATGATAATTATATGAAATTGTTCGATTCGTCATTAAAAAAAAATAATGCATGTGCATAAAAACATTGGGTTTGATGACATCGAACATGGGAATATATGAAAATAATATAGCAAGAAACAAAATCATCCCTAACTGCACATATATGTATAATATACACATTGGGTTCATGATAATATTTTCAATTAGTGTAGTTTATAGTAATTTTTTAATATGTAATGGTGAAAATATTATGCATTGCACAAGTTGGGTTCATGGTAACTTTTAAATTTTTAATGGTGAGAATTGTGAAATGAAATTTTCCAATTTTTTTATTGTGGATTTTTTAACAAAATTTATGTAATTATTTATTTTTAATATTTAATTGTGGTAATTATTTAATATTTTATAGCCTTTATGGGTAGACACTTTGGTTGATTTAAATAATTATAATGGTCATATTGTCTTTTTCACTTGATTATAGGATGTTTGCATCTTTATTCTTAGTTCTAGTAGAGTAATCCTGATTACATCAAATAACATAATCAAGATTATAAAATGTAATCATCTTTGAACTATAAATTAGTAAGACATTTTGATTTGAATGGTATAGAATATTTGAAGTCTCGAGTGACATGAAATAATAATACTTATTCCTCAGGATGATCATAGAACCATAAAAGCCTCGCAGTAATCAAACAAATAAATACGACCAACAAATTTTTTAAAAAATGTGTTTTGGCGGACTAATCCACCACACACACAAAGACAACTGATTTTTTTTTTTTTTTTTTTTTTTTTAAAAAAAAAAACAATAGCTGAGAAGAATAATTTACAAAATGACGATTATTAATTATGATTTTAACCTATATATTGATGACAATTTTTTTTAAAAAAATCATGTACATTAAACATAATAGTATGTTCATGAATTAAAATTTATGAACTTATTGTTAAACAAATTATTTTTATATGGAAAAAAAAAAAAAAACAAGCGATTGCAACTAATTATTCCATGTCTCATCAACACTAAATCGCTAGAGGGTCTCCCATATTATATGAACTTGACCAATCCTTTAAAATTTACAAACCAAAATGAGAGGAGGGAAAGTATCATTTTCACAAAAATCTAATATTATTTTCCATACACTGAAGGACGGGTGCATGATGTAATTTTTTTATTTTTTTTTGGGTGGGAGGTAAATTTTATATTAGCATGTGATGAATGATACACTTTGAAGTGCAAATTTTTTGTTGATGTTATACTTTATTAAAGGCCGTTTGAATTAATTTGACTTTTACAGATAAATAAAACTTTTTTTTCAATTTGACTTTTGCCAAAACAAAAATTGAAACATGTATGGATGATTATTGAAAAAGCAAGTTTAAATGAAAAATGATATGAATCTTATTAAATAATATATACACATATATAATAAAAATAGTTAATTTATTATTGAAAACACTAAAATACATAATTTATTATCAAATGCTTCAGGTGACAAAATGCAATCAAAGAATCAAATTAAGAATAAGACAAAAATATAGTTAATTTTTTCCAATATGAGTTTTTAAGGAAAAAATATAAATTTAAGAGACAAAGTGAATTAGGATCTTATATTTAACACTAAATCAAATCTTCAACCAGTAGCTAGTAGCTACTACATTAACAGCAGGAGACAATCAAATGGACTAGCGTGTCTAAAGATGTGTTTGGTTTGAGGAGAGAGAAATATTTTATCTCATCCTAACCGAATTGCTTGTGGAAATTTTTCAATACTCCATAGCTACATTCCCTCTGTCCTTCACTTAGCTCCTTAATTGTTGTGGATCTGATGCCTCCGCCTCCCCTGCTCGGGCTCTGGCCAACAAGGGTCTCAAGAAGAAAGTTCTGCAGTCGCTCCCAAGATTCACCTACATGAACGGAAATCCAAATAAGTGGGTGGTAGCGTTGAAGTGCGCGATTTGCATGGTGGAGTTCGCCGATGGCGATGAGATCCCGGTCCTTCCTCAATGCGGGCACGACTTTCACATGGCCTGCATCGACACGTGCCTGTGCCTCTCTTGTCGGCAAATTCTGGCCAAGTGCCAGAGGTGCGAGCATTACTCGATGGGATCTTTCGAACAATTTATTTCTCATTTTTTTTCCCATGGGCAATTTGGTAAAAAAAATTCCCTCCCATCTCTTCCTTCAAACCAAACACACCCTAACTCATTTCTTTTTTTCTTTTTATTTTTGGTCAAAGACATTTAGAAAGGGGAAAATATAATATGTGAATTATGAATGTGTAGAAAATCATTAATTTGCCAACTGCATTGGAGTCAATTCCAAAACACAAATTTGGCTCACATTTTGAATTTGGGAAAAGCAGGGAATAAAATAATGGGAAAGCGCTTAAAATTGAAGGCGAAATTAAGGAGGGAGGAGGGGGAATTTGGGTAAAATTCAAAAATTAAGAAATGGGAATGAAAAATTGTGCCGCCACAATTTCAAAAGGGAGGGAAAGGGAAGACAGAGAGGACTGTGCATGGAAGTAGCAACTGATCTGAGGGCCGTACGAGTCCCAAGGAAAGATGATGGTCCCCCCCGCCCAATGTATCATTCATTTAATTACAGCGACAAAGACAAAAATATGATCCCCTCCTTCTCCTCATACTTCTTACCAACACTTTTCCTAATTACTCTTCTAATACCTTCACTTCATTAATTATACTTATTCTTCAACTTTTTCCCTATTTAACTACAAAATTACTCCCTCTCATCCTTATTACTTCATTTGGTTCTTATATATAACACACTAACTAATAAGATATTTAGTTCTTTTTATAAAGCACTTGTTTGTTTCCAAAGAACATTAAATATATTTTTTTTCCATATATATCCATCATTAATAAGGATGATGAGTGAGAGTAATAATTAATACTTCCTTCAGTCCTAATTATAGGAGAAAATTTGGGGGTTGGTTTTGGTCCTAATTATAAGACAAAGTTTTAATTTTTGTCAATTTCTTTCTAAAATACTCTTGTTTTATTCTCTTAAGTATGTTTGTGTAGCTGCATTTTTAACAGCACTTAGCTTTGCTTTTCTAAATGACAGATTTGTAAAAGAACTGCCTTTGTTATTATATCATCAGTATTCACTTGATTTCATGAATATTTTTTTGATATTCTTTTCTTTTCTTGTTTCTTTTCTTTTGTTTTTTAATACATTTAAAACTTTCTTTTTTAAAAAAAAAAATCAAAAATCGAGGACGCCCCTGAATCCCCCTACCATTGGTGTTCACCCTTCATACATTTTCTGGATCTGCCTCTGCATGTGGGTACATAGATTCTTCCCGTCAATGAAACTTTTAAATTGTTAGATTTTAATTTGTTTTTTGATCAGCTGAAGTTAATTTACTATAACAATGTGTGCGCATATATTTATATATGTGTGTATGTATACATAGATATGTGTGTGTGTGTCTATATATATGTATGTATGTATATATAGCAAGACTATTATTTCAATTAGAAAACATGGAAAGAAAAATTCTAAGTCGGAGAGATATGTCGCAGGGGTTGTTGATTCACTTTTATTGATGTCATTTAAAATTTATATAAGGGTATTTTAGAAAAATGAGTAAAATTAACTAATTTAATTTCTCTCCTTAATCTTTCCAAAATCGGTTAAATATGTCATATAATTAGGACCGGAGGAAGTATGATATCAGAGTTTAGTGTAATTAGTATGAGTAATATTAGAAATTACTTAAATTTTAGGACATATTTAATGACTTTAATTATTTTTATGATTTGTGATCTAATATACTTGTTAATTGATGCCTTATAATCAGAACAAGAGAGTGTACACATTCTAAAAAGACAACAATCTACCCAATAAAAATTACGGGTAAAATTATCCGCTCATGTAAAAAAATTAATGGTGTGCCACCTTATTTTTTTTTTGGTCAAAGAAGATACCATTAAAATAAACCTCAAAAGAGTACTATTACAAAGAGAAGAACTACACAACAATCAGAAAAATCAAATGACAACCATAGCGAAAAACAAAAACAAATGCCAAAGCACGTAAAAACAAATACAACGGAAAACCAAAAAAACAAGTAAACAAACTAGCCACCATCCAAAGCGAAACTGGAAAGTGAAGAATTATCAACCCCATCACAAGTCTTCTGAGCCTCCAGAGTTAGAAGAGATAACAAAGCGGGTGTTGGTCGTGCAACCCACCCAATAGGGCACACCCCTTTATAAGCATCAGCTGCAAGGAGATCCGCAGCACGGTTGCCCCCTCTCGGGGTAAAGGACAAGGAGAACCCAACCTTAGAAGACAAAGACAATTAACGTCCCGGATGATACTTCTACATCTCCAATCATACAAGTCCTAAGGTGACTTAGCCTCAATACAAGAGAGCGGGGATAGACAATCCGATTCAAAGATCACCTTATCAAGCCCAAGGTCCGAGCCGGGGCGAGCCCTCTTCGGGCTAAGGCTTCGATCATAAAAGCGAAAATAGATTTGACCTTATCCACAAATCCCCATCTAAAAAGCCAAGAAATCACGACAAATTACCCCAATAGCAAACCTTCATTCACATGAGAAGAAAAGGCTCCATCACAATTAATTTTAAGGCTACCAAGGGTTGGGGGAGACCATTTAATGCCAGGACTATCACAGCCCCTCGACAAAAAAGGATCCCTATCCCATTTCGCACTATTAGCCCAAAATTCAAAATTACTCCTCCGAGCCAATTCAATAACAAGATGCCGGGTTCGGCCGTTGTGGTCAAAGGTCATTTCATTTCTAGCCTTCCAAGTAAACCACAAAAGCCGCAAATCAAAGAAAGATCATGCTTACTCGCGAGGCGATCCCGTCATCAAAATCCACCACGCATTGAAGTTAGTGATTCGGAAACATCAACTCTAGCCCCAAGAGAAAGCCCAAACCATATGCATCGAGTCCAAGGACAAAGGAAAAATACATGCTCAACGATCTCCTCGCATCGCACATACCGGGCAATGGCTATGTTTGGACCTCCGTCGCCGAACCAAAGCAATGGTGGCAATTGCCTTACTTAAAACCCGCCATATGAATTGTTGTACACGAGGTATCACTTTAATCTTCCAAATCGAGTTCCAAAGATTGGGTGTGGATTACGGTCGAAGAGCTAGCTCTATTCACAAGAATGTAATTCCAGTTTTCCGACCGTGGTAGCCCAACTTCACCGTATACACTCCGTTCCTAGCACCACCACAACAACTTATCCTCCACCCATTAGAGGGGATAGGGATACAATAAATGGCCTTTTTGACTTCGGGAGATACATATTGGTTAATAGGCGAAAGGTTCCACCGCCCATCAATAATCGATCACGTACTCTACCATCTAAGATAATCGGAATGTCGGTGGTCTTTGGTCTCTCCGGAAAACCGCTCCCGGGACCCACGGTCACCCCATATTCGATAGCGATTCCATCGCCAATGTCCCACCTAAGATCCTTCTTGAGGAAATTTCTGCCATCTAAGATACTAGACCAACCCCAAGATGCCTTATAGCCTATCTCCGCATTAATGAAGTTTTGTTTGGGAAAGTACACACCTTTTAACACCCGAGCCCAAAGATCAGTAGGCCTTGTCATAAGCCTCCAAGCCGTCTTAGCCAAGAGGGCATCATTCATCATTAAGAGGTCCCGAAATCCAATCCCTCCAGAACTCTTACTACTGGTCATAGCTTCCCAAGATTTCCAATGAGTCTTGCCTCCGAAGGCATTGCCGTCCCACCAGAAGTTAGCTATAAGGCTATTGATTTCCTTACAAGTCTTAATGGGGAATCAGAAACAATTCATTAGATAAATCGAGATTGCCCGGATAACCGCTTTGATCATTACTTCACGACCCGAGAAGGATAGGAGAGAATGACTCCATCCTTGGATTTTATTCGCTACTCGCTTCCGATGTAAGCCAAGGCCCGATGTCTAGTTTTCCCCAAATGCTAGGAATGCCCGATATGTTCCTGGATCCTCTTTATCGGGATGTTCAACAATCTGCTCACCATACTTCTCACCGCGGGAGGAGTGTTAGAAGAGAAAAATACCGGATTTATCTAGATTAATAACCTGACCTGAGGCTGTGCAGTACAAATCCAGAATATTAGCCAAATTAATACAATTTCTATGACTAGCATGCATGTATAAGAGGGCATCATCAGCAAAAAAACTGTGAGTGAGAACTGGACACCCATTACTCAATTTAATACCTTTAAGCCGCTTGTCATTCTGGCTCTTACTAATCATAATAGAGAGAACCTCTGCAACAATGATGAAAAGATATGGCGAGAGGGGGTCTCCCGGCGAATACCTCTAGTAGGAATAAAAGATTTCACATTTTCCCGGATAAACGGATATTTAAACTAACAGCGCACACATTTCATAACAAGAGACACCCACTCCCGACGTAAACCAAATCGTAATAAGACATTCTCAATGAAATCCCACTCGACCCGGTGGCCATAAGCCTTACTCATATCCATCTTAAGGGAGAACTCATACTTACCTCCCGAGTACTTACGACGAAGGTAATGGTAAACCTCATGTGCTATAATAATATTATCATGAATACATACGGCGGCCGAGAACGAATGCACTCGATTCGGGAGATACACACATCAAGCAAAGGTCGCAACCTATTGGCCAAAATTTTTGAAATGATTTTATACGAGAAGTTGCAAAGGCCAATAGGGGCGAAAATGTGAAACGTGTTCCGGTTTATGAATCTTGGGGATAAGAGTGATGTTAGTCATATTAATCCCCTCTAAAACAATGACCCGCAAAAAAATCATTGACCATAGAACAAATAGAATCACCAATTTCGGACCACTGCGAATGATAAAATTTACCTAAAAACCATCGTCCCTAGCGCCTTTGTACTCCCAAGACTAAATGCAGCCGATTTAATCTCCTCCCTCGAAACAGGTAACATAAGACTGTGATTCATATCCTCATAAATTTTGGGGTCAATACAGTTCAAGACAACACCCATTGGTTGAGGACCAGAAGTAGCAAAAAGATTCTGAAAAAAACCGGCAATATTCTGGGAGATAGAATCCTTCTCCATTAACCAGTTGCCCATATCATCTTTAATACAAGAAATTTGGTTCCTTTGTCTCCTCTTGATACTAGATACATGAAAGAAACGAGAGTTTTTGTCACCAAACTTCTAACCAATTGATCCGAGAGCGTTGCCACCACCAATACTGTTCTTCTAACTCCAGTAATCTCTCCAGATCACCTTTTACCTCCAAAATCCCTCTAGCAATATCAGGAGTTCGCTCACTTAGTGATAACTCAGCCAGATGAGCCTTTAAAAGATCAATACGCTTTGCACTATTGGGGAACTCCTTCTTACTCCATGAAATAAGATTCAGTTTGCACCTCTTCATATTGCCTAGAAAAGACTCCAGAGACGAATTATCTTGCTCGAGAAGGTCCGCCAACTATCTTTTATTACCTCAAGAAAGTGACCATGAGAGGCCCGTGCAAACTTCAAAACGAAAGTCCCGAGTTTTCTTATAATTTTCGTATGCGGCATTGGATAAACAAAAGATGATGATCGAGGATCTAGCCGGGTCAATATTAAAGACCTGAAGAGTAGGGAACTGCTCTCTCAACTGCAAATTGGCCAAGGCCCTATCGATACGTTCATGGATAGTATCCGGACTATCACGGTTATTACACCACGTAAAGCTGGAGCCATTGTAACCCAAATCCTCTAACTCACAATCAACCACAAAACATTTAAAATTAAGAATTTTCCTCCAAGCTCTGGGCAAACCGCCACACTTCTCGATGGGGATAAGATGTCATTAAAGTCCCCAAGACACAACCACGAAGTCCTAATATTTTTACTAATTCTCCTGGACCTCTTGCCAACATAACATTCTATCATCTTCATCAAAGGGACCATAAATAAAGGAGATATATGTTGGAGTAGAAAAAGCAACAGACATCACACTCGTATGAATAATATTCGAAGATGAGAATAGAATATTAACCGTAAGCACATCCGACCACCATAGAGCCAGGCCCCCACTTCTTCCCACCGGATTAACTATCCATTCTTCATTAAAGCCACATCTACTTCTCACCTTTCTTACGTATCTCGCTTTCTGTTTAGTCTCCATTAAGAAGACTAAATGGGGTTTTTTCCGAAAGCACTCTTCCTTCGATTTACGGGTCAAGGCAACCCCCAACCTTGACAGTTCCAGGCTAATAGATTCATGGCGAACCGGTGGCCGGTTTCATCCAACCACCGCGTTACCCACGAGGTGGGTTCCATATCCTCGTCCTTTGCAATACCAAAGAACCATCCAACTCTCCGGAAAATCTATCTCAATAGGAGGAGGGGATTCATTAGATGAACCCATTCTTAACGCATTACCGAATGTCGGAGAAACTTTTTAACGATTTAAAACTTTTCCCGTCCCTTCTTCTCAATACCCACCGTAGATTTATCACTATTCGAGTCCCCCGCAAAATCAAAATTCAATTTTCTCGCATTTACTCAATTTTTCACACTCGTGGTCATCATCATAATGTCTCTTGATCTTAATTCCTTTTAAACCAGCAGACATAACCGAGATTGGGGATAATCCATTAAAAGGAATTATCGATTTTGCTTTGAGCTCATCACCATTTGGAAAGTCAATGCTGTATGGTTGGGAATTATCCAAAGTAATAGGACAAAATGCATCAAGAATGGGGGAACTGACCATTTGTGCTGCTGGAGTCTCTGGAATCGATGATTTAATCATTTGTGCTTCAGAAGTATCAGTTTCTACAAAAGTTGGGCCCACGATTTGGGAAGAAACGATCGACTCCGTTTGTATTGATGGAGAAGTGCGCTGGGTCTTGGAAACATGATGAAGAGGCCCATTAAATGTTTGTTCCACTTCCTTTGGCCCATTAATGGAAAATACACACACGGAGCTACACGCTGGCCTCTTTGAAGTTGCACCCAAATCCATACGCCTACTAAGTTCGATATGTCCAAGTCAATTGCACCTTTATCAACTATCTTCACATAAGAGGGCCCACCATGCATTTTCTCCATACCCTCTTTCCTCCCTAGCACATGAATGCTTTTCCCATGGTTTCCATTATTGAAAGAATCTCCTGACACTTTCAATACCGAGGTTAACAGCATGGGGGAAAATCCTGACACCTTCAACGGCTCCAACGGGACAACCGGCGACGGACTAGTTTGGGCCGAGAACATCATGCCGTCCACCGACCGTGACTCGCAGCTAGCAAGGTTGGTAACCTCCAACATCCAATCACTCCCGCAGAGTCACTACCACCGCATTTATCCACCACATTAAAAACGTCATCCCTATGCTCTTCATCCATTTGTTTTTCCAAATGAGTTTGAAAACCAAATTCGGCGGTTAGAGCCGATAGCTTCTTTATCAATAAAAGATGCCTCACACCACTCGCCATGCATATTTCCGCAGCCTCCTCGCTGGTTCGGACAGAGGAGTGGTGAGCCGCCTCCCGAAATCCTTCTCGCACGCACTGCTTTCGACCCACTACCTCGAACACCGACGACCATCATGACTTATCCGACCACAATTGTAACAAAAGGTCTCGTAGCCTCTCATACTTCAATGTAACCCAAGCGGGTCCCTTCTCCTTCCGAGGAATCCAAAAACCGAAACAAGGGACAATCTAAACTAATAATAGAACGCACTCTGATAAAGCTCCTGTCCAACCGGCCTTCCCTCAGTGGTTTCTCGAACATAACCGCCTTCCCTACAGAGTCACCGAGAGTCTTCGCATTGACATTATTAAAAGCTTCAAGAGGAAGCCCGTGAAACTGGACCCAATACGGCGCTTCATCAAAACTAACGTCCGAGAGTACCATGTAATTATCCCATACCTGAAGGTTAAGAAGGGATCCCTGAATCGACCAAGGCCTCCCTTTCAATATACGAGCATAGTCACTGATATTCCTAAACCGAAAACGGAAAATAAGCTGACTACCGTCAAGGACATGAATCTCCAGATCTTCGTCGATATTCCAGCCCTTCTTAATCATAGTAATAACTGCTTGAATATTTAAGCTTTTACTGGTGAGGACCTTCCCTACCATCGTTCCACCACACTTTGCGATTCACCATCGAGATCCAAACGAACGTGTTTCGCCTATGAGGACCGCAGCTTTGTCCTACCACCATTCCTTCCAAGCACCACCGAGCACTCACGAAAAACAAAGAAAACACAAGAGAAGAGGAAGGAAAGAAACAGGGATCAAGCTAGGAAAACAGGGAGGTTCAGGCGAACCCAAAGACTCTCACGAAGAGAGAAAAGCTCTCACACACGGAGAGGAAAACAAAAAGCGTGTGCCACCTTATAAATAAGACTCTATAAGTAGAACCACAAGAGTAATTCACAAGTAATAAAAACAGTTTAAAATATCAAATGTATCAAAAAAATTAAGTGATTTTCAATATTATTTTTGTTAATTACACTAAACTCCAACATCATTATTGAATTCTAATCTCTTTCACAATCCTTACTAAATATGGGCATGTATTAAAAAAACATTTGACCCTCATCAAAAAAGTGAAACAATCAAAGTGTCTAATAAAAAGAAATAAAAATATCTTTTAAAAGGTTTCTTGTAATAGGAACTAGAGGGGATATTATAATCATCACGGAGTTACTTTGAATTAGTTGGGGTTAAAATTTGCAGTGGAATTAGCTAAATGATTTTATGCCCCATTTGGTACGTTGGAATTGGCCTCATGAAAATGTAATTAGAATTGAATTCCATGTTTTTCATATGTGATTTACGGTTTATAATAACCACTTATGAAAACTATGTGTTAGAATTATAATTGAATTCCATATTGGAGAAAGAGCTTGTGGTGACTTTAATACTATGTTGTAACATTTCAGCGTCTCGCTTTCAATATTATTTGCTTTGGGCCTCTATCACCCCTCACAACTTTAAAACATGTCGAAAGGGGAGGTATCTAGACTCTTATAAGACATTTTTTGTTTTCCTCCTCAACGACGTGGAACGTAACACAGAGGATAAGCCCACTGAAATAGAAGGTTGTGGTGTAGTTACTTGGTGGTTGACGGTGGTTTGCGTTTTTCCAAGATTGGGGTCTCAAAGTTGGATTTGCAAATTAGGTTTTCGATAGAGGGCATTTTGATAATTTTTGCATAAAAAATATGTTTCATTTCCATGTCATAAAAAAGACACTTTTAACCTCATTTCCATTTCCATATCCATCTCTACCTCCATTTCCATCAAAAACTTTTCTGCGTGCCGGATGGGGCATTAGTCTTCAATATTTGAGTTGTTGTTTTAGACTACATCTATAATATTATTTATAAATCTTAAATCTAACTAACTCTATACTAAAATTTAACAACTCTCGAGCTTTACCTATATTTAATACACAATATACCCCATAAAACCAATGTCAACATAATAACAAGGTTCTGAAACCCGGACCGGTCACTGAACTGGTCAGGGTACTGGGTTAAAGGTTAGTGGGTCAGACCGGAGTCAACCCGGGTCTAGACCGGTGAGGTATAAAAAATTGGAAAATAATTAATTTCTTATCATACCAACCTAAATTTGACATACTATATATCATTTCAATACTTTGGATCAGTGGCAAAATAATCATATACTCTAATACCTGTGACATATTCAGATATTCTTAACAATTTTCGTTACACCTACATTTGACATCCACTTAGTAGAGCCAACCGAAAAGAGAGAAACCACAATAGCTTCAAGAAAACCAAAAAACGAATCCAAATTAAACCCATATGACATCCAAAAGTGAAAAAAAAAAAAAAATTGAGGGAGAAATTCAAAAAAAAATTGAAGGAGATTTTTTTTTTTAAAAAAAATGGTTTGACCCAGTGACCCTTGTAACCTGTTCGGGTTACCCCGGGTCAGTCTGGTTTTACCCTAAACCGGACCGGTTGGCCGGTTTTCGGTCTGAACAGACTGGTCCGATTTCACAAACCATACATAATAGCACAAAAATGAACCTTGCCTCTTTACCCAGTAAATAGATTAGAACCAGAGAAGTGCAAAGTTAAAGTCGTTATTTATTAATTCAACACCCTGCTAACACTTGTACACGTAGAAACAATGAGGCATAAATTTTTGTAAAACTAGTTGTCACTAAAATACTCCCATTGATCCTTATTATAGAGCACACTATTAATTCTCATAGGCTAAAAAATGACAATTAGGTCATTAAATTTATCCTAAAGCAATAAATATTTCAACTTTACCCCTCTTTAAAGATACAACTTGTTTTTTTTTCAACTTTAAGCCTCAATTAATAACAAGTGTAAAGTAAGAAAAATGTAATTAATGCCACTAGTGGAAAAGATTGTTTTTTAGACCGATTCTAGATCTAGTCTAGATACAGTCGGTCTAAAAAATCTGATACTTTTTAGAAAATCGATCTTAAAAATCACTTTTTAATATAGGTTTTTTAAAAGATAAGGTCTAAAAAGTAAGACTTTTAAAGACCGGTTGTGGACATTAACGGTCTTAAGAGTATCTCCATCGGTTTTTGCTTTCTGCCACAATAGATAAAAGCCTTGAAACTCCATGAGTCCAGATATCATACTCCCTCCGATTCTTACAAGTGAACTCCACGATTCCCCTACATTCTATCTTCAACCCAAAGTATCGCTGTTGTTCTCCTCTGTCAAACAAATGCCTCCTCGGCAATGTCGGTACATCTGTGCACACATCTACAACATCAAAACCACCAGTTACATCTTGTGTTTTATATGGTCTAAAGGTTCTGACAAGTATAAGAAATAGGAAGCTAAATGGCAACTTACTCTTCTTCTTTTAGTAATGGTTCCTGCAATATGTTTGCTCTTCATTTTCAGCATCACCTGTGTTGGAATTTTGGATCTAATCCCATGAGTTATGATTAAGAAGTAGGTTGGAGAAAAAGAGGAAAAAGGAAGAAGGAATGAGTGTGTGGATAGAAGCCCCACATTGGACAAATGAAGAGAAGAAAGAGGATATATAAGCCTTAACTTTGTTTCTCTAAATTAGGCCCTTGGGCCAACCCACTTTTGTGGAGGGGTAAGGACTTAGGTGAACCTTGGTACACCACACTCGTGCGCGTACTATCGTCCATCCATTTGGTCGGCTCGTCTCGGTTTGGTAAGTCGTGCGCTGCCCGCCTTCCCGGTCCAGTTCAGTTCGTGCATGTGAGAATTTTTTTTTTTATCCAAATAGTCCCTGAACTTTTGTTAATTCCTTTTTTGCCCCTCCGAGATTCTTCTAACTAGCGACTGTAAGCGGATTGTAATATCGAAATGTTGTGACTGATTCGTTCTAGTCGTTCGCTCCGTTTTGGTGCGTCTGTAGCAAGTCGTCATTCGCTTCTATTCGCTCTGTTTTGGCGTGTCTGTTTGCACAACGCACCAATTCGCCTCAAGAGTTGAGTCTATATGATCAATTTTCGTCGTCTATAAATAGGGTGTGCTAGTGACAGAATATCATATCTCAAGCACTCCTCTTTGCATACTGCATTCTTGCAATCATATTCTGTGCGATTCTGAAAGCAGACTCGTGTTCACTTGGGCTTCTAATTGAAAGTGTCATTATTTTGAAGACGAAAAATCCATTCTATTATAGGAGACAATGATTCATCAACCTTGGGCATTCGTATTGAGGGAGCAAACTGTCTTAAGGAGACAACGTACGTTAGGCATGGATTTCTTCAAAGTTCATTATCATATTTTGGCAGTTTTGTGAGTTTATTTTTGAGTTTTCATATTATACAGAATTATTGTATCTTTACAGTATATGCAATCTTAGCTGTACAAATTCTTGTTATTATTCAATTTCTACCTGTTTAGTATATTTTCCACAACAACCTGTCTCGTACGATGTATATAAACAGAATTTTTTTTCAATGAAGATCACCTGCATTACCCAAGAAAATGGTGTTGTTATTAATTCACGCATTATAAATGACAAACTATAAGTTAAGAGTTGGTGCAATAAGCAGCAAATTGATATAACCTTTACGGGTGCGTTTGAGCAGTTCAGTGCCTTTAGTGAGTAGTTCTTAGCTGTAGATGCCCAGAAAATTGTTAGCGTGATATGACATGGTCAACTGCGGACGTTGGAATCACTAACCAAATTGCAATTTGCAATTAGGCGAAGCCAAAATAGCTTGAATATTTTCTAGAAATTGCAAGAAATTATGATTATTGCAACAACAACAACAAAACAACAACAAGAAGAAATTATTAATAAACATAACTGGGGCAGTGGAAGGGTTGCGGCAAGATCGATAGCAAAATCAAACTTCAAGTAGCGTTTGGCAATTTCACGGGCATCGGTAACAAGCTCACCATGGCTGAAAATCCTAGAATTTGGGGCAACAAAGGCAGTAGGGGTGAGAAACGAGTGGGTGTGGCGCCCGGGGTAACCCGTGGCCCGCCCGTGTAAAATAAACGGGTACAGAGCACCCCATACCCATGATGAAACCCGTTTAACCCGTATAAAACGGGTACATGTATGCCTAAATGGGTCTAGGGAACCCATTTAGGCGTACTGGGCTTTTTATATAAAAAAAACAGGTTTTCTGGGCCCAGAATTTTTTTTCTTCCCAGAACAGTTTATTTTCATTTGCTAGAGGAATCAAGAGAGACGAGGAATATAGTAAACAAAAAGTGAAGGATAAGTTTGATTCTCAGTTATAAAAAGGTGGGATGGATTGTTTTAATTAATGAAAAAGAAAAGAATGCTAAGAGAGTAAACAAGGTTAGAGGCTTTAATTTAATTTAGAGGTTGGCTAAATTTACGGTCAATGATGTGTTATGATCAGGAAGTAGGAAGTCTGCGTCAAATTGTTTCATTTACGATTGTCTTTTTCGTAATCCATAATCCTTAAGTTAATAATATATTTTTTACAACCCTAAAAAATAAAAATAAAAACAAGTGGTAAAGAGAAACGAAAGATGAAACAGGATATAGGAAAGTGACAACAACAAAAAGTCTATCTGAAATCTGAATAATGAGATTGCAACGATGGAGCAAGCAACTGGGAATCTCAATCCAATGGGGGCAGATTTAATTCTATAGATCCAAACAAGAAAAGAATGAATGAAAGGAGACGACAAGTTCGAGTAATGACGAAAGAGATAACAACTAAGCAGTGAAAGAAACATGAAATAATGACAGATTCATCAATTCAACAGAACAATATTAATATTGAAGTTGGTGTGTGGAACTGAGAGAGATGATTCAGATGAGAGACGAAGAATGGAGACTGGAGATTTGGAGATAGTGCTGCAAGCCTGCGACTGCGGCCAGGGTTTGAAAATTTCGAATGGAAATTGCGTTTGAGTGTACAGGACTAACGCTTACGTCTGCACCCTGCACCTGCTCTGCGCCGCTGAGTCTTTGACCGAGAGAACTCCAAAGTCCAACCGTGAGGCTGTGAGGGTGAGGGGAAAAGAAACCAAAAAAAAAAAAACTAAACGGGTAACGAGCGGGCATGGGTGACCCGTGCCTCAACCCGTGACCCGCCCGTTGTTGGGATCCGTATACGCAGCGGAATTTTAAAAAAAAACTTACGAATCTCATCCGAGGATCGCTCAACCGCGTTTAGATCAAGGTTCGTTAGAATCATACCTATGCGAATTAATGAACATCTCTTTATATTTGAACACGTGGGCTACCTACTCGATCAACAGGAGCAGACTCTGCGAATCTCCTCCCTCTACCGGTATCCACACGAATAGCCTTCGAACACGGACGGCAGCGTGCTAGCGCCTTCAAACCTTGCGTCTCTCTAGGGTTTCTCGCGGCTTTCTAATTCATCCGCCTACTTAATACGACTAGATCAATATCTATTATAGTCTAAAACCCTAATAAGCCATATTAAAATATTCAAGATTAATCCAATCAATTTTGAAATTCGAATTTCAATTAAAATAATATATTAATTAAATCTATCAAATAGATCTAATCTAATATATTTATTTAATCCGAATTATAAGCCTACATATTTAATTTATCTTTATAAATTAAATATGATATATGATATATTTTTTATTTAATTAAATATGAGATACTATATCTCAATATAATTAAATATGAGATATTATATCTTTATTCGAAAATTAAATCGAGATACAATATCTCAATTTATTATAGTTATTTAATTTATCAAATAAATTAAATACTATATATAATATTATTATTATCTATAAATAATATCATTATTAATTTCAAATTTAATAATATATATATATTCATCCTAGATTAAATACAGTATTCATTAAATCTTAGACATATCTAAGATTCAATGAACCTGGACACTTTTGCTCGTGTTGGGGCTATTCTTGTGTGCGACTCTGCAAGCTCACATGAGATTGGCAGTGAGCCAATACTGTACCAGCCTACAAGTCGCAAGCGGCCTCTAGCAAGACATTGCGCCTATCCAATACATATGGGGATCGATGATACGATACAACCTATTGTACAACCATGTCATGTCCCTTTTGTCACGCGATAATTTGGTCAAGGATGAGGCATGGATAATGTCAACTTCCTGTTCTTGACCATTACTTTCTCGATTTTTGAGTAGTCTAATAATTGAAATGGAAACTCTTTTCCATCGTAGTATGGTCATACATTTCTCAAACTCACTCATCGAAGGGCCCAGTATTATCTCTCTACAAATGTGAGAGACAAATTCCATCTTGGCCATTCACATTCCTCTGCATGAAAACCACTGTTCCCGATCCAAGCCTTTATCATCACCCGGTCAAAGGTGGCTTTTGACTAGGTCAAAGATTAGCGACTCATCATGTAGGAATCCATGATGATCTCAGGTCAAAGGGCGTTGTGACGCGGTTATACATGAGAAAAGCTTATGACTTAATCCATGCAGCTTTCTCATAGTGGGTCGGTCCAGCACCTTGTACTCCTACAAGTGCCCATGACTTTGATTTGTATATTCATACCTTATCAAAGTCATACTGGTCTTATTTCATCTTCGCTCTTGCGTGGATGACCAACCAGGGACATTTAGGATAATCTATAAGATATATCTAAGGATCAGTTATCACTATAAACATGTAAATGAAATGATAACTAAATGGAGATGACTTGCCCCTAGGGCATAATTTCCAACACCAGTTATGTATAAACGGGTAACGGGGCAGCCCGTTCCCGTGACGGGCCCAATTTGGGCGAGTTTAAATCCGGAAAATTTCACGGGTTGCGGGCGGTTGGGCGGGTTGCGGGTCATTTGCTCACCCCTAAAAGGTAGTGTGAAATTTCATGATCATGTGGAGGACATAGAAGAGGTCAGAGAAGGAGCGAAGAAGAGTGACAGTGATGCTCAACTCCATATTGGCTTGTAAGCAGTCGAGGCCTTCGATGCTAAGGAGATACAAGTAAAGAGGGTTGATGAAAAGCACAATGAGACTAGTAACGAGGAAGATCCTGTTCCAACGGGTGACGATGTCGCTGTCGGGATCGAGGATCTGGTGGCGCCATAAGATGAGATAGGTGTGTTCCTTGTCAGTGGTGGTACTGGAGAAGGGCTTAGATTGGAGTCGCCTGAATTGGCGAAATTTGCTGGTCAGTGTGGATATTATTCTATACATCCTTCCATGGTGGATTCCGGGGTGAACGGATTTTGTGGCCGAGAACGACGAGAGAGAGAGGTACGAAGGGGGCTTGGTGAGTGGCGGGAGAGAAAAGATGGTGGGTTTGGTGAGAGTTTAAAGGAGGTGAAGGAAACGGTGTTAGATGTTATAAGGATAGTCACAGAGATTATGGTGGTGGGCGAGGCACCGATTAGAAGATAGTGAAGTTGCGGAATCAAAGTTATCGCTACAGGAAGAGAAGAGAAGAGAGGTTCAGAGAGCGAAATTCAATTTTCAACGTGATAAAAGAGAAAGTTCATCTTTTAGATTAGTTATTAGTAAAAGTCGGTTTTAAGAGTAATAAATATATTACTTTTTTATTCCGCATCTTTGAGACCGATTCTAATAAATAATCGGTCTATAAAGTTTCATTTTTTTAGACCGGTTATTTGTAAACATCGGTCTTCAAAGTAATATATATATATTATTTTTTATTCTGCATCTTTTAGACCGGAACCGGTCTAAAAAGTTTCATCTTTTAGATTGGTTATTAGTAAAAACCGGTTTTAAAAGTAATAAAAATTGTTATTGTTTATAATGAGGATAAAAAGAGTAGTTGTTAATTGTTATTGTTTATTTGATAAATTAAAATTGTTATGTGTTAAATTGTGCTTGTCGTTTGCTTTTTCATTTTTCATATTATATATAAAAAACATTTAGATAATATCAATATAGCATTTAATTATGAACTAATATTTAAAGACTTCATAGTAATTATGTCATTTCTACCTCTAAAATTAGATTGGCAAGATATATTTTTTGTCTTTCTCACTTAATTATAAATCTTTAATCTCAACTGATTTCCACACTCATTTCTTTTAGTAAAATAATACTCCATATGATCTTATATAAGAGCTACTTAGCTATAATTGAAACAAATTAAAAATGAAAAAAATGGTTAACTTGAACAAGCGTGACACTATTTCCTAAACTATTATTGTGTAGCATTAGATAATGTTGTGATTTATAAGTTAGGCAGATTAATTTGAGTAAAATAGTAAGTATAAAAAATAAAATGGATTGACATCATACCCTTCAAACAAGTTAAGATTAATGACAAATTTATAGAGTTCATTCTCATTTCCTAATTCTAGTATTACTTAAGACACAGTATATTTTTCACAAATTCAATTCTTGAATTAGTCCTAAAATAAATATAGTTTTTATATTTGTTAATCTTTCTAATTTACTTTTATTGATGCTCTATTAACAATAATAAAGGAGGAGAAAGAAGGTAGAATTAAAAAAGATAGTTCCGATGATTTATAAAATATATGTCTTATTAATTAATTTAATTAAATTTTTTAATTAATTAAATTAAGTAAATATGTATTATGTTATGAATAGGTGGAGGGAGTGGTATAAGATAGTACCATATATTTTTGTGGCCATCTTATATATTTTAACATATAGCCTTCTATCAATGATGATGTCTGTTTTTTGATTGAATGATGTCTGTTTAGTTTATTCGTGAAGCGTTGACCCATCAATCTATTGGGGCTTTCCTCTAGCAGGCTACCAAATGATGTGCCCATTTTTTATGCAATGATTATATCTTAACTTTTATTGTTATTACCCTCGTTTTAGGCTTAACTAAGTAAAGTTGGATCGCTTCACCAAAAGGAAAAAGTTTGATTCTGAAGTTGGTCATGAGAAGATATCCTAACTTTTAAGTCTTTGCAGAACGTTGAGGGTAATGAATGACGGCATTTTTACCCAACATCGGTATGACCTAGGAGGAAAGAAGATTTCACCCCGCTTTTTAGATCGTGGTGAAACTCTGACCCCTTTCCTAAAATTTTATTATATATAAAAAAACTTTTATTGCTATTGCATTTCTCTTGTTCATATCTGAAATCTATTTAACATTATTATTTAATATCAACGTATATAATCAAATTAAAAGAGTTGATTTTTTATGCAAGAATTTATATTTATCTGTGTGACTCAATTATTCAGAATTTTAATTATCGGCATTATTACTGGATAGGAAAATTATGAATTAATCAAATGAGGTAAGCAATTGACGCTACTGATCATCGTGCAATTGATTTTGTCAATAGACATTCTATATATTGATATATTGCTCGTTCTAATTCTTAATATATGACAGTATTTTTTAGACTTCATATTGATCGTAATTATAATACATGTTTTTATTTATATATCAATCTTTTTTTTTAATTTACATTACTTAACAATAATTAAAGACGAGAGATAATTTTTTTTTTGTTATTAACTATTATCCACGACATATATTATTTTATGTACCCATCTTTATAAACATCAATTTTATATCGTTACAGCTCCATAATTGCAGCTTCGCTTTAGAGAGTGCTTGGTTTAGTTTTTAAAAAAGTTATCTTAGATCATTTTATCTTAAATAATTTTGCATGGTACAAAGTACTCCCCTCCGTTCCTAATTATAAGAATATTTTTGTAGTATAAATTGCACTACAAAAGTATTTCTATAATTAGGATCGGAGATAATAAATTGGTTATATGAGTTTTGTCCCATAAAGCTTAAAATCACTTATTCATTAAAAAAAAAAGGTTTAAAAGCGCTTATTTTAAGTGTTCCCAATTCGAAGATTAGATCTAGGAAAATTTATTTAAATCGAAGATTAGATCTATCCGAATTTGTAAAAAAAGATCGAGAGAGTACTAAGGACCTATGAGGGATATCAATTAAATTCGCGGCTTACGCTTTTCTACCCTTACATTTAAATAATTTTTTTTTAAAAAATAAAAACCCACCCCCCACCACCACCACCACCGTCGGCCGGCCGCCCGGTGGTGGTGGGGGTGGGGGGGGGGCTTTTTTTAAAAAATATATATTTAAATGTAAGGGTAGAAAGGTAATTTCACGTGAATTTACATATCCCTCATGCGCCCTCCTTAGTACTCCTCGCCTTTTTTACAAATTCTATGACCTTCCTGGTTTTTACAAATTCATTTGGTATTTAAATGGAATTTTTCCTTAGATCTAATACCCTTTTTGACAATATTTTGGTTAATTGATAAATATGATAGCTTATTATTTTTCAAACCATTTTTTGTGTATGTATTTTAGTTATCACCAAAAACAAATGGTATGGAAATAAGAAATCAAACCAACCCTAAGTTTTTGTAAAGATAGAGAAATGTCAATGTGTTCTATTTTAGAATTGGACCTCTGAACATAAATAATTATTGAATCGTTGATATCACCAACATACCCAAAAAAATGAGTCAAATTGTCATTGATAAATGATGAGAAACGTATTACATTCATAAGGAAAATAAGGTATGTCACTTGATATGGAAATCCATATTGCCTCCTAAAATTAAGTTACTACGCATTTTACCAACTACTCAGGTACTTAACAAAAAAAGAGTTAGATTGTTATTGATAAATGATGAAAAACGTATTGCATTCATAAGGAAAATAAGGTATGTCACTTGATATGGAAATTCTTAATGCCTCCTAAAATTAAGTTACTACTTTAAAAGATTGTTCGACGCATTTTGCCAACTACTCAGGTACTTAACAAAAAAAGAGTCAAATTGTTATTGATAAATGATGAAAAACGTATTGCATTCATTAGGAAAATAAGGTATAATGTCACTTGATATGGAAATTCTTAATGCATCCTAAAATTAAGTTACAACTTTAGAAGATTGTTCGAACGATTTTGCCAACTATTCAGGTACTTAACAATAGACATATGATTATGAGATGTGTTATTTTTGTGGTAGTAGTTATGAATCCTTAAAACATTTGTTCTTATATATTGTCCTTGTTATCGAGTGTGTTGGTTTGTTAGCATTAGTGGTTTTAGAACAAATACAGATCATTACGATAGTTGATACTAACATGGTTACTAAATCACAAAGATAGATTCTAATTTTTTTTTCCCCACATATTTGCCTTTTCAATTATTAGAATCTTTGTGGTTTGCAACAAATCAAGTTTGTCATACAGGTATGAGAGTCTCTCCACAGCAAGTGATCACAATGGCCCAGTCTAAAACAACAGCTGTTACATCTTTGGTATTGCATCAAGAAGATCATGCGAGAGCTACTGTACAGAAGATCAACCTGTACATGACAGAGGACCACAACATTCTCAATGAAATTACCCTGCTCAGTGGACTGTCATCTTTAATTTTCACAAGTCAAGAAGGACACCACAAACCATACATATTTGCACGTGTTTTTTTTATCGCAATCCATTCTATGCGTGGCGGCTAGTTCTTAAAATCAAACTTGGAATACTCCATTTGCAGTTATTGGCACTACATTCATCCTCCTCAGAAAGCAGCAAATAGAACATCCACTTGCATTTTCTATTCATCGTAAACTTGTCAAACACTCCCATTTAAAAACCATTACTAACACAAAAGATGTTTCTTGGGACTTATCATACCTTCTCCAGGATGTATGTACCCTACTTAGATATTTTGTAGACTATGCTCTTTCCTTGGGAACAACAACATAAACCAGAGGTGCCATACATGAAGAATTTAATTGAAGTAAAGTGAAATAATCTAAGGTTTAATTTAGAATTTTGAAATGTTGCAAAATTTAAAAAATTATCTAACTACTTTAATTTTTGATTAAAATAAAAAATCTTCAATCCTTTGCTAGCCATCGGAGCTCCGACACCGGCAACCAAAGTGACCAAAGCTTTGGCGGCCTTTTTTTTTTTTTTTTTTTTTTTTTTTTTTTTTTTTGAATTTCTCACGCCAAAATTGTCATTACTGATACTTGAGTTATTAATAAGAATATTAAAGTTGTAAAATGCAAATTTTAAATTTTCATTTAAAAAAAACTAAGGGTGGTTAAATAATTTCTTAAATTTTGAAACATTTCAAAATTTCAAATCAGTCCCTTTAGAATTATTAAAATTCAACATATTTATTTATTTATTACCAATTTTAATTGTCTTTTTCTACCTTTTTTCCTAATTGTTTAATTATGTGTAACTTTTCTTCAACTACATATAAAATGGAAAAATTTGCACTTTGTTGAGAAAACATATTATATATATCTGAATATGAGCTATACTTGCTAAAAAAACTTGGATTATTAGATATTTTTTAGCAATAAATTTTATGATGCTAAGAAATTTTTTAACAAATTTTTCTTTTCTAAATATAAATGCAATTAAATATTTTGGAAGGCCCCCCGATGTCATTTTCCCCACTAGCTCTATGTCCTTCAGGAAGTGTAACATACAAGTATAGTGTATGGAAGTGAGGAAAATATCTTGAGCTGTCTTGTGTCCTTATCCCCCTATGCCAAATGGTGGGCCTCCTCACTTGCTTTAAGCCCTTATCATAGGCCGTTGCAAGTCCACGCCCAAAACTTTGCTTTCACATTAGTTGCTGGTCCATTCACGGGTATCCTTGTTTCACATTCACCAAAAGGACCGAGTCTTTGGATCATAATACCCAAACAAGGATCACTATAGAGCCAAAAGCCGGTCCAGTTGGTAGATAGCTGGGTCCCTTAAACATGACTAATGACATCACGGGTTCAGAAAAAAAAAAAGACTATGTGCATAGAAAAGGCGGATTTGTTGGAAAAAAACAAAACTCACTTTGGTGATCTCTATACCTCGGGAGGATTAGTCTCGGTTGGGGGTATTGTCTGAATTCTTAACAAAAAATCACCTACCTCCATACTTGGATATAGAATGGTGTGTATGTAGCTCGGCTTACTGTCCTTGCTAGAGATAGGGGTTTGTCCTTCATAAGAGAGTTTTTGCTTGTCATATAACGACTTATTGAACTGTAACATTCGATAAAGCTGGATTGGTTGGGTGAAACAATTTTTAGCATAATCAGCTTAGGGTGTTTGGGACGGTTTTTAGAGCCCCAAAAGTACGATTGACAAGGCAAAAGTCAGATTTACCGCTTTAGGCTTTTTTGGTGTGTTTAGGATGTCTTTTTATCAATTGGGCTCAGGGGAAAAAAAAGTTTCTTAAGCTATAAGCCAAAATTTCTTACTTTTAGCTTTTTCACCATGGAGAGAGAAAAACAGCTTATGAAAGAAAGATCTTAGATCTCACTTTTTTAAAATTTAAATACTATTATTCTGATCCTTATTATAAATCTATTCAAATGAAGATTTTTGTTTTGAACACAAATTCACTTAAAAGTTAATAATCATTGATTTCGATTGGAAATAGAAAAAAATATAAAAAAATTAGTTAAAATAAACTTATAATAAGAATCAGAGTGGCAAAGTTTTATGACAGTATTCTCATTTAGGTCTATAAAAAATTTAATTGGTGAGATTACTTGATAAATTTTCAAATTATGCTTTAATGGTCTATTTGATCTCTGTTGGAGGTGGAAAGTTGTGTTTATTGCTTAATGGTCTCTCTTGGTCTTGGTTCATGAAACTCATTTTCAGTTCATAGTTAATTAGTTATGTAATATTATTTGATAAAAAACTTTATATTTAAATGTTTTCTAATTTATTTGTGTTTATATTTATTAACCATATTTAATTATGGATTTTAGCATTGCTGAATTTTCCAAGTTAACTTTTTTACTTTTTTATAATTTTCATTTTCATTTTTCTCTTATAATTATCAATATATATATATATATATATTATTTATTATGATTTAAGTTTTTTTTTTCAGTCATTCTTCATCTAAACTTGTTTTTTAAAATAATCATCTAGACCAGTTTTAGTTTTAAAAATTATTTATACTACTATCAATCTAAACATAAAACACATTATACAATCTAATTTTTACCTAATCCTAAATTTGTTAAAGTCAGATTGCAAATAAATTATTTTTGCCGCCGCTATTCCAAACACACTCAAGTCTTTTGGTAACGGAATCAGTGACAATTTAGTAAGTCACTATGCATACCAGTTGGAACTCTTTTAATACTTAAGGGTGTTCCACTTCGGGAATTAGAACAATGAGGCCCCTTTTGGTACACACATTCATTCAGTGGGAAGGGAAAGAGAGATTAATAAATTCCTCTGTTTGATACGTATTTTGGACAAATTTTTGCGGAAACCTAAGTTCCCGGGCTCACCAATCTTCCCTTATATGTGGGAAGATCAGATCCCACCAAAATTGATGGGATCTCAAGTTCCTAGATAACATATTTTAAAAAATTTACCCCTCAAATTTAAACTTGGTGGCGAAGTTCGAATTTGGCGGGAAATTTGTTTACACAAGTTAGAACTTGATAAGAGCATATTTTTTTTTAAATTTTTTTTTTTCATTTTGAATTAATTACTTTTGAGGGTAAAATAAACATTTCTTGATTCTTTACCAACTACTTTTTTTTTTGAACTATAAGGCGGCAGGTACTAATGGTCTGAATTACAAAGAGCGGGATTGAACACACGACCTCCTATTAGTTGAGGACTACCCATACCACTAGGCTACAAGGCTTTTGGTCTTTACCAACTATTACCCCTTCATCTTCTTCCTACCAAATAACTCATCTTCCTTCATCTTTCAAAATCTTCCCTTCCATTCCTTTTCCTCCTTAATTTTTTCTGTACCAAACGGGGCCTTAGAGTTTTCTGATCTAGGTCATAGATGAGCCAAGACACAAGCTGTAACATCCTAATATTTTGACCAAATTTTTTAGTGTTGAATTTGGGGTGTTACACGAGCTTCACTTGATGTTTTATTTACGATTTTTATAAATATCAATCAATTTTATAAAGCTGCTTTGTTAATATATATTTTTTCAATACGTTAACTTTATAAAAATTCTGAGTTTTTTTTTTTTATATGTTTAATGTTTTATTTTATTTGAAACTTATCACCAAGCTAACTCATATCTAATAAGGCCCAGTTGGGCCTGGTTAGATCCATGTAAACACCCACAGTAGATTGGAGTCTGGCATGGTTACAGGTCATAGCCCAATGGTCTAAAACGATGGCAAACTGTGTCAGGTTAGAATTACAATAAGAATCAAGCATAATTCATAGGCGTTTAAAATGAAACCCATGGTAAAAAAAGAAGAAGTCAAACTAGATGAAGAAGGTCAAAGTATTTATAAATATCAGGGCATTGGGTGGATACATAACCATTTTTTTACTCCCTCCGATCTTTAATATAAGATATAGATATATTTACCTAATTTAATTATATTAAAGATGAAGTAGTTATTTTCCTCGATTCTCTCATTCATTCTCTTCTTTATTATTGTTGAGGGAGCATCAATAGGTGTAAATTAGGAAAAAAAAATTGACAAATATGAAAAATTTGTCTTATATTTAAGACCAATTACAACTCTCCAAATATGTCTTATATTAGATATCAAAAGAATATTTTATACTCCTTCTGGTCCTTAATATAAGAGTCAATTGATTTTTTTTAGAGAGATTAATGAAGTTAAATAAATAACTTAATCATAACATATATTGTTTATAAGTCACATAAATTAATTTGGTGAAAAATGATAAATATAAATATTATTGTTCTGGTATAGAACACAAATGTCTAGCTTTAGGCTTGCTAGTAAGTTAATATAGGATCTTTCACTCTTCTCTTAGATATCTATGGTGGAGATATCCAGGATAGATGGAGATCACGTAGCTTAAACGCAGGGGTTTTCACCCGAGGTGTGGGGTGTGTCTTTCTGTGATGCGATATGGTAAATAGGTTCGAGAGAATGTGTTCTTTGCACCGCTTGATCCTTCCTATTTATAGAAGGGTCCTCACCAAATAGCCGGCCACTTTACTTTCGATGTCCTTCCCCATTATTTATGATGATGGGGATCGTAGGATCCGAGTTAATGGGATCATGGGGCTGTCTTGTAGGAAAGCGTGTTGATGGGCGCCTTTTCTCGACCGGCGCCATTTATCTCGGTCCATAACAATTATAATATAACCTATTTAACTTTTTCAATATCTTTAACAAAAAGTTAACTGACTCATATATTAAGAATTAAAAGTAGTACAATTTAAATCCATATACACACAAAAACATGTCAATACGACATACTCATAGGATACTCCTAATATTATTCAATATCGATCTTCTGGGGGGAAAAAAAGCCCAGCTTCATAACTCATGCGTTGTAAAACCTTTTATTTAAGATCATCACTGAGAGTCTGAGATGACAGTACAAGTTTTAATAGTAATTATAACCTCTGCTTGATATGTGAGAAAAATATAATTAATTACGAGATATTATTTTTTAAATAGTATATTACACATAAGATTGATTGTGTCATGACAATTTTTTTGTTGATTTTTCGTTCTTCTAACTTTTTTTAATCGACAAAGTTTGAATCTTTGATCTAAATTAAATAGCTTTGACCTGATTTAAACCACGGTTAATTATCAAGTTTACGTTTCTTATCAACATATATTACTTCAGTCAATTGTTACTGCTAGAAATTAAAGATATCGTCATATGACGTCAAAAGAATTGAAAAAACTTGTAAGAGGATCGTCACCAAGTAGTTTATTGTTTTTTATTGTCTTTGTAATTGACAAATGATCAAGCACTTTATTATTAGGATGTGAGGCTGTTGATTACTTTGTCCATAAGGCCCACATGGATAAAGTGACAAAGAAATTACATGGAGACCTAATCAACAAGGTTTAGAGAAAACTACGCTCTGGTTTTATTTATAAGTCTCTTTTGACCAAATCACACATATCAAGGAGATGTAGTTAACTTAATGATCATGAGGTAAATTTTTAACTTTGACCTCATTTATGAAGGGGTATTTTTCAACTCTTTCTTCCCTCTCTATTTTCATTGGTACAATTAAGATGGACAAAATTGTCACAATTTCATTTATTACCTGAAAAATGACTTATAAATCGGATCAATTTTTTTAGTTAAAAGAGACTTATAAATTATCTGAAAAAGACTTATAAATAAGACTAGAGTAGTATAATTATAGTGGCCAAGAAATTTATAAAGGTGATGATTTTCTTGTATTATTATTGTTATTGGTTCAAATGAGTATGCTAATGATAATCTGATTATAGGATAACGACTAAAAAAGTGGGAGAATTTTATGTGTACTTATTTATATATATATATATAAATATAACCTATCAGATTGTAAATTTGGATGTGCAATTTTTATATGAAAACTAGTTATTTTACTATGTTTGGTTATCAAAATGTTTAATGAAAAATCTAATATAGTATCACTTGATTTAATAATAAAATAAGTTATCTATTGTTTGTTTTACTGTTTTTATTAATTTTATCAACATAATTTTAAAATTCAAATAGTATTTATTTTCTCAAATATTTATGTGCAGTCGTGAACTCTGAATTTTTAATATGACCGTAGTTGTCATTTCAAGACTTAATGGAAGTACTTAATGTCATTATTGAGTTACATGGCCCTGAGATGGCGTTGAACTTAATATTTTTCCAAAATAAGATAAAATAAAGAAAAAATCCTCACACCTTTTTACCTTCCTTTATGTCATGAACGTAGAATATGTGTTTTCTAAAATATCATAATTATATTTTTTTAATTATTTTATTCTCTCTCCTATTTGATTATTATTGAAGGAGCATCATTGTGGTAAATTTAAAAAAATATTAATAAATATAAAATTTTTGTCTTATATTTATGGGATAGGATATTGTCACTTCTATTTTTTGTTACTACCACTTTTTCACCGTTAGATCAATCTCAATAGGAGAAAGAAATGATAAAGGTAAATGAGATTCTGATCTAACGATGAAAAAGTGGTAGTGATAAAAAAAATAAGTAGTGATAATATCCTATCCTTATATTTTGAACCAAAATTAACTTTATAAATATTTTTATACTACCTCCGGTCTTAATTATAAGAAATTTAGTTGACTTTTTTGGAGAAATTAAGGAAGTTAAATAAGTTTACTTAATCATTTCATATGTCGTGTTTTCTTAGATTATATATTAGTTTATTAGTCAACCTATTTAGTTTAAAAAATAAATAAAAATATTTTAAGCTAATTTAGTTAGGTTCCTTAATCTCTTTAAAAAATTTAAAAAAATCAACTAGTCTAGAACCTAAACTAGTTGAGCTACCCTAATAATTAGGTCCCCACAGCCCACACCTCTACAGCAGACAGCAGTCACAGCACTAACGGGAGAAGGTCAAATTTGAAATAATTATAATAATAATATATTCAAACTTTAGACCTTTCGTGAAAGAAAGAATACAATTATCGCTCGTATCTCATTCAACTCTCCACCACACTTTCGGCATATTTTATTTTAACATTCTCCATGTTCAGCAATGGCATGTTTTTAAAATTCAGGAAATTAGGCACCCTACTTTTCTGCTTAAATTAAGGTACCAGTATGGTATATGTTTTTTTAAATAATAATTATTATTATTATGCTTGAGTTCTTAATGTTTCAATGTATGCGTAAAAAACTTACATATATTCTAGGTTTATTTTTTAGTTAATAATAAGTTTAGTTTCTATATAATACAAAAATACATATGAATTGTTTGCCTAATTGATATGGGTGTAGCTCAGGTGTTATTGCAAACTTGTGAATTGTGATCAACATGATGCACGTTCAGTGATAAATATCATTTATCGTCTTAAATATAAGACATAATTAATCTTTTTAAAGATAAACCGTAATAAATTATTTAATCATAATATATATTGTATATCATTATATTATATATCGGTTTATAATTTAGATAAGTTTATATAGGAAAAACAATAAATATAAATATTTTAGAGTAATTTATTTAGTTTATCTAATAACAAAAAAAAATCAGTTAATTTTTATATTAAGGATAAAAAGAAATATTAAATTAGTTTATAAACATTTTTGTTAAGCCGTAGAATGTGTACAGTTCACTAGACCAAATTATTAGCACTATGAAGGGTTACATAATCCATCGAACGTGACTTCATTATCATCACTGCGCCACCATATTGCAACACATTGATTGAACTGATTTCTTACATTGCCTTTAATTTGTCACAGCCTTTATATTAAAAAGATAAACAAATAAAAGAAAAAGAGGCTCAATCTCACATGAAAAAAGCGAGAAGTGCATAAAATCACTAGTACAATTTTTTTTTAAGACCGGACAAAAAATGCCTCATAAGGCCGGATTTGGAACCGGTCCTCGTTCTGATGCTCTTAAAATAACATATTTTTAAGACCGGATGAACGACCGGTCTTAAAAAAAAAATCATTTTTAGACCGAACTTTTGAAATATCCGGTCCTAAAAGTGTTTCAGAAATTTAAAAAAAAAAAGGAAAATCACTTTCAGGGCCCTTTTTGGAGAAAACCCCCCAAAAAAGGCCCTCATATTCTGACATTTCTGGGATTTTTCAGAATCTTGTGTGAGTTGTTTACGGGGCTGATATAGTTGTTAACAGGTAGGTCATTAACAACTAAATTAGTACCATTAATAACAATTTTCTAACAACTAAATCGTAAGATTAACAACTATATTAGTACATCCTTAACAACTATATCAGCCCCGTTAACAACTCCCTAAGATTCTAACAATCCCAAAAGGCCCTGTCTTTTTTGGGATTGTCAAAATCTGGGGCCTTTTTTGGGGGTTTTTTCTCCAAAAAGGGCCCTGAAAGTGATTTTCCCAAAAAAAAAACCCAAATGAAACAACTGGTCTCAAATCACCAAATCCAAGAACATTTGAATGTCCCTCCGTCATTAGCGACCAAAAACCAAGAGAAGATTGGAAGCAACAACAACAAGAAAAACAAAAAATGATTATAAAGTCCATAAATAAGAAAAAAAATAAGAAACAGAAATCAATATTCACCATGGAAATCGAATTTGAATTAATATAAAATCAGAGGTGAAATTGAAGTCTAGATCTACAAAAAAATCACAAGCTTAAAGCAACCAAATCTGAAAGCAGATCCTCTTGTCGGTGCTAACAAAGCTTTAAGCAACCAAAATCGAAGTCCACATCTGAGCACGAGCGGTCAAGGTAGGAATAAACAGACTTAAGCAAGAAGAGACCTGGATTTGATTTTAAGTCGGATCTATGCGAAGGCGGCGTGGAAGGAGCCATAGATCGAAGAGGAAGAAGCCGCCGTCGTCCGTAATCCTCAAAGTAGTACGCTTTCGCGTTCTTGCCGAGGATTGGAGTTGACGCCATCGCAAAACCCTCAAGCATCTCACCGCCAACGTTGCTAAGGATTTGATTATATGGCTCTTGGGACGACTTACGAAGATTGTGAGTAGGTTGGAGGAAAAGGATGACATTCTTGCGAGGATTTGACCCGTGAGGCTCTTGGGACACTCGTTGAATCTATAACTAAGCAAATGTTATATCACCAAAAAGACAAAGCAGACTCACGGACTTAACAGGTTTAACGAATTTAACTTTTTTTTTATATACACTTTTAAGACCGGTTTTTTGAAACAACCGCGGTCTTAAAAGTTTTTTTTTTAAAATATATTTATGAAATTGCCACCGGTCATTTTTTTTAATACTTTTAAGATCGGTTGTTTGAAACAACCGGTCTTAAAAGTGTTATATATATTTACGAAATTGCTACCAGTCAAACATTGTTTTTTTTACACTTTTAAGACCTATTGTTTGAAACAACTGGTCTTTATACTTTTAAGACTAGATCCTTTATAAACCTAGGTCTTAAAAGTGTTTCTATATATTTACTTAAATTGCTATTAAATACTTTTAAGATCAATCCTTTATAATCCAGTCTTAAAAGTGTTCTATATATATATATTTACGAAATTGACACCGGTAATACTTTTAAGACCGGATCCTTTATAATCCGGTCCAAAAAGTTTTTTATATTTACGAAACTGCCACCGATCATACTTTTTAAACCGGATCCTCTATAATCCAGTCTAAATGAGGTGGTTTTAAAACTTTTTTTTTTGGGTACTAGTGAATGGTGATGTGTTAAAAACAAATGACAAATAAAGTAAGTGATTTATTCAAGTTTAAATTTAGAGAAGCGCAATTATCAATATAGGAGATAACTTATAAACGACATATTCTCATTCTTTAAGTTAAACTAGTCAATTGCTTGGATACCTAACCCAGTTGAGAAGGACAGAGTCCAGAAAAGGCACCGGAAACTAGTGTCTAGTTATAAGGTTTCCCCAAACTTATACAAAAACAAATTAAAGTAAGTTAAAAGAGAACAAAAAATGTCCAATATTGTTTGTTAATTGCTATAAATAAACATTGCTCGTTTCTACACGCCACAGCTCTTATTTTATTTTATTATTATTATCATTAAAAAAATTCCCATGATATTCTCGCATCACTTCCATTTTTGTCTGCGTCTCCGCCCATATTTCTGTTTTTCTTTTACTTTTTTCTTAATAGATTTATTTGTTTTCCATCTCTACCGATCTCCTTGTTATTTATAAATTTATTAAAAATGAGACTAAAAATAAATGAAAAATAATAACTACTAATAAACAAAAACTATTCTTGATATATAAAATGATTTAGAACTATAATTGATATACTCTTCATCTATCTTTCATTTCTTAAGAAATACTAGTATTAGTATTTGTTATTGGTGGAGAATATTTCTAATATCACGAAAGTCATAGTTGTTGTGTAGATATTAGGAAAGTGAGGTTTAAGAAGCTTTTGTTGAGGTTTATTGTTGTTATGGACTCATATTTTTGGCCCAAATACGATACGGCCCAACAAAGACATATTGTAATTAAAGCCTTCCGCAAGACAATAAAACGCTAATCTAATTGTGATCTCGGCACTAATCCCGATCGTACATATAGTGGAGCAAAAGCATGTAGTGGAGCAGAGATTTGTCAGATAGTGGAGCAGGGCGATATGGGCTTGGAGGCACCCACAACCATCAGAACGAAACCCTAGGTAATCTCTATAAATAGGAGATTACCCACCGCGCGTCTTGTGCATTCGATTCATATCCTTTTATTATATTGTTACACTGTGCACACACCCCACCCCCTTTGGCTAATCGTTATTCTCGTGTAGCACAGTGATCATCTGATATTCTTTGGTGTCTTCCTCATAGACATAACTGAACATTCACTATCTCTTAGGTATTAACCCCTATATACACCAGAGAACCAAACAGATCCTATATCAATTTTATACTAACCAACCGTGGTTAGACATTTGTGTTTTTTGAATAGAACAATTTTGTTTCTGGATCCTTAACTAATTTAAAGTTTGATATTAAATTCTTAACATGTAAATGGAACAGAATAAACCAGAAAACCCGCGACATGGGATCTGAAATCTGACAAATTACTTGCAATGAGAAGATCAAATAACTTTATATGGATTATATAGAGCATAACATAACAAAAGGTACAAGGGGAAAAAAATAACTTGGCCAAAAAGAAAATTATTTATTTATACTTTGAAAATAAAAACAAACAGTCTCATCAAATATGTATCAATTATTATCCCTAATAAGAAAGTTTGGTTGAGAGATCAGATGACTCTGTGTTTCATCAAAAGGGTGAAGCTATAGTAGTAGTAAGGGAAGTGGGAAACTTTTGTTTTCATCAAAATATAGACTCCTCCCACTTCTCTATAAATTAAATCATGGGCTCTCATCACCATAATGTTTCGGTAATTTTAAAACTATGGTTTCAGAAACCATTTTCTATAAGTCGAGACAACTCTTCTCTCACATACTTACTTCGTAACTCATAAAAACTATTTTTCAAAAGCTCCAAACACATACTCAGTAAAAGCTTTATATCTCAGCAATAGAACGATCTTATACAAAATTATCGTCCAAATGAATGGTCCGGACAAGGATGTAACCTTCTAATTACGTGACTTGATTGTTCATTTGACCTTATGTTAAGGGAAGCTAGTTACTCCCTACTGTCCTTAATATAAGATTTAATTAAGAAGTTGATCTTTGTTTTTAAAATAATGCATGAATATAGGATCTATTTATCATATTTATTAATTAATATATCTTTTCTTAATTTATTCTATTAATATTTTTTCAATATTCAATAATAATCAAGTAAGAGAGAGGTGGAGGGAATTAAGAAAGATAATTAGGGTATTTTAGAAAAAACATTTGATACTAACAAACTTAATTAGTATAATTAAATTAGGTAATTAAATATTATATTAAAGATTAGAGGAAGTACGTACTTAAATTATGTGACCCACTAATGTCACTGAATATCATATTGATGAAACTATTATCCCATAGATATTCTCTCCAGGAAATATAGAATAATTTTTTTTAGACGATTTCAATCCTAAACTATTACTCTTTCAATCTTTAATATAAAACATATTTACCTAATTTAATTAGATTAAGGAAGTTAGTTAATATGACATGTATTTTCTAAAACAACATAATCATTTTTCTTAATTCTCTCATTCTCTCTTCTTTTTGATTACGGTTGAGGGGGCATCAATAGAGTAAATTAGAAAAAGAATAACAAGTATGAAAATTATGTCTTATTTTTAAGACTAAGATCAACTCTTCAAGTATGTCTTATAATAAAAGACCGGAGGAGTATTATACAACTAACTTGCATTGTGTCTACGTGTGTTGTACAACACGCTTTATTTAAACAAGGCTTAATACAATATTTAATCCCTTAAGTGTATCTTTATTTTAGTTTTGATCCTTCAAATTTCAATCCATTTAAAACATTGATCCTTATAATTTAATAAAAACCTAAATCATTTTGCCTCTTAGCTTGAAGAACCAAAACCCATGGTGTAAAATTTGAGCAACGTGTATTAACCCCTTATACAAATAACTAACTAATAGTTAGGTACTTAGGTGATGAGCATATAAAAAAAATGCAAGAAGGCATGCTTTCTATAGAGTTGCGTATAGTGTAACTTTTAATATTGGTGTGCGTGCAATAATGGGATCTATAATTGATACCCAACTTAAAAAATCATTTATATATATTGTAGGAAAAAACTGTTTTCACGTTTTTTACATATAAATGGTAGGACCCACATATATAAATTTAATTATATATATATATATATATATGTCCCCACCATTTCACGTGTGTGTGTAGAAATTCTTCTTCTCATGCAAATACGGTAAGTTTAAACCCCTATATATATATAAGAAAAATACTTATCATGTTGTAGGAGAAATGTATTCTCATGTCACATACACATGAAATGGTAGGACCCATACATATATATAATTACATTATATACATTATATATATGTGGGTCCTACCATTTCATGTGTGTGTAGGAATCTTCTTCTTCTCATACAACATGAGAAGTTTAAACCCCTATATATATAGGGGTTATCGTTTGTCATGTTACTTGACATAAGATTACGTCAAGTCACCCAAAACTACGTTGTTTTTGGGGTTAGAGGAATTAATGAACTCTCAAAACGACTTAGTTTTGGGGTTAGAAGAATTAATGAATGATCTTTTAGTAAAATTCATATAATAAATACAAAAATACAAAACACCCTTTATTAATTCCCTTAACTACCAAAATGACGTATTTTTGGGGTGACTTGATATAATCTTATGTCAAGTGACATAACAAATGATAAACCCATATATATATATATATATATATATATATTTCAAAGAAAGAAAATGGTTTCTTCCTATTTCCATACCAAACACCACAATGGTCCCCTTTATACTCGTGCAATCTCTTATCCAAATCAACATTCCCACTCCACAATAATTAAAGCACTTCATAGTTTAATTAAAAACATTTCATCTAGAACAAAAAGGATGTTAAATTATTTTGAAAACCATCAATATTATTATTGCTTAGATTGTATATTCTCACAAATAACGAAAAATGCTAGCATATGTGGCAATATACATGTGTGAACAAAAAAAAAAACCAATTGCATGTCTGGGTAGTTTTATCAAATTCCTTTGTTTCTTTTTTATTTTTTATTTGGTCTTCATAGTTTCATATGATCATTTTTAATTAATTGCATATAGTTTTTTTAAAAAAAATAGTTTAACATTATTTTTAATCAAGTTGTTGTAGTAAGAATTAATTAAGTGAAATAAGGACTTATTGATTCGTTTTGATATGTTATGTATATGTCTAAGCCTGAAAAACTTATAAACTGGCAAATTAAATACTTAAATTCCATGGAATTGGAGTCACTTGAAAGTTCAAGGCTTGGGGCTTTCATTGGGAACCATTTTCACTATCTATCTTTGGGATAGGTAGGGGAGCCCATCTTATCTGAATCGTCCGGATGAGATCCTGACGATTCATTTTTTTTTTTTATAATTTGATTATTTTTAAATGATAAAATTATTTTTTGAAAAAATATTTGTTAAGAGATTATCTTTATTTTAGATTCTTTACCCATTAAAATAATTTTTTTAAAAAAATAAATTTAGAAAATAAAAATCAAAAATAAATAAATCCAGATGAGATAGAGGATAGATATCATCTGAACGATCCAGATGAGATAGAGGATAGGGAGGCAAACCAAACCAATTCCCTTTCATTGACAGTAGTGGAGGTTATGGACTTAGGCCCCACCAAAAGAATATTATTTAAATAGATGAAGTTTGAACAATTAATTCCCTGTCAATTGCATGTGACGTGACGTAACCATTAGAAAATTAGATCTAATATCATTAAGTATTGCTAAGGTTTGAAAGATCCCACATTAGATCATTGAACATACGACTAATCGACTATATATCTTGAATTATTTCCTAATAAATCCATTAATTCTTTCATTGCATCAATTAGAAATTGAAGAAACATAAAGAATTGCCCATGAGATCATGCATTTAAAGAGCAAACATATTTTACCTTTTTTTGAATGAGTGTGCTTTTCAAAATTTGAAATTGTATATTTTGATGATGTCATTTATCATTTTAAACAACACACTGTTGGTGGAGGATATTAAAAATCCAAATATATGATATTTAAAAGTAACTACTAGTCAACTACTATTTTTAAGATATGTGATATTTAAAAGTTTAAGGGAAAATTACAAGTAAGGACCTAAAAATATCAAGGCAAATTGAAGACAACGACCGCTTATGCAAACTAAACAAGTAAAGCATGAATATCTCAGATAATAAATTTCCAAGAGAAAAAGCTACCAACTAAACCACGGATTGAAGATCATAAGCTCCGATACTCAAATTTCTTCTGCTAAATCAAATCACATGTTCACGAACTTCTCAGTGATCTTCTATGGAAACAAAAAGACATATATGACGTTGATGGCTCTGTACGTCCCCAACATCAAGCAGCTTGCAGAGGTGTGATGAGGGATTCTCAAGGCCATTGGTTGATGAGATTCCACAAATCTCTTAGCCTCCACACTGTGATTGAAGCAGAGATATATGCTATCATGTTAGATTTGAAGCTTGGCCATCGGATGGGTTTTCAGAAAGTCGTCCTCTACTAGGACTCACTGGAAGCTATCAACATCATTATGAGGGACTATCATGTGGACCACCCCCTTAGAGAAATTATTGGGGAGACTAGAGACCTGCTATTCAAAGATTGGAATGTAGAGCTTCATTACACCCCAAGAGATAACATCTCATGCGCATATTATATGGCCAAACAGGGCCATGACGCTCCCGCTGATGCTGACGTCATCCTTGTTCCATTCGTCCCCAGGGGATGCCTGTATATGTTTTTCAGAGACCAGCTGGTCCGCTTTTGTTAGCTTTTTCCTCTTTTCTTGTTTGATGTTTTAAGGACTAGATTTTCATGGTCTAGTCCTTTCTTCATCATCCCAAACTTTAGCTTGCCTGTACTTTTCCAAAAAAGAAAAGAAAAGAGGAGATATATAAAATACAGAAACCGTACGTTGTGGATGAAATCTAACAATTTATTGACACTCTTTGTGTTTCTCACTAATAAAATCTCTAAATATAAACTTGTTTTTTTAACGATCTTCTCTGAAGAAGAATACTGGAAAATCCCAAAAGGCCCGATTTCACGGATCCTTTTAATTTTCTTTTTAGATATATTATATAAATTTGTTTACAGCTCATATTTTATCTGATCCATAACATAAGTAATTTTAGCTGTTACAAACAAAAAATGATAGTAGTTGACTTATGTCAGTTGACAAAAAAAAATTCATTAATCATGCCTTAAATTCAATTTCACTTATATGAAATGAGGTTTTGAAGGAAATAGAAAATAGAAATTATCATTTTTAAGTATTAATTATATAGATAAATAATAAAATAATCATTAATTATTCTATCAAAATTTTTAGAAATGAATTGTATGAGGGAGTAATAATTAATTATCCATGAAAAAAACTCGAAATGGAGCAATTAAAGAAGTTCAATTATTGTGGATCGCGGACAGGGATCGCAATCATAGATTTTGGCAGCTTGTCTGGATATTTTATTTCAACCTCTTGCCTGTCTGGCGGCGATATTTTATAATTGGGAATATTATGCTATTATTCATAAGTCCCAAATAAAAGGAATATAATAGAACTGTCCCTTAAAATATTAAATAAATAGTGAAGTACTATAAGATATTTTTGCAATATATTCTAAAAGTGGAAAGTTCAAAATAACCTTATTGATTAAATAGAGAGAGGAAGTAGATGGTTGTGTATTTATTAAAAGTATTTTGGACTTTTCATATTTAGAATATATTACACAAATGTGGAAATCATTATAAATTTAAGATTTTAAGAGGTTTTTTTATTATATTTTTTCTTATCTAGGACATAGTTGCAATTTTCCCTTTTATAATCCACCACTCCATTAAAATAATCACTCCAACGTTGTCTTCTTGTCGTTGTCTCCTACGAGATCAATTTTCATTCACACATAAATCAAAATGATTTAGAATAACATTAAAAAAAAAACTACAATTAAGAAAAATTCCTTTTTAAAATAGTACTAGCATTGTGTTGAAAATTAATTGTCATTAAATACTAGAGGTGGAAATAGCTTTACCTAAATAGGTCCTTGTCTGCAATAGAGATTTAAAGTCTTAGCCTGTATATAATTTTTTTAGGCCTAAACCTAAACTTTTAAAAGGTCTGACAAATGTTGAAGCCTTTTTAAATGCTATTTAAAAAGAAGGAATTTAAATAGGCTTAAGAGCCTATTCTCCTGAAATTCATATATAACACTTAAAACTTATTAGTAGTCATACGTTATGTCATAAGATTTATTATCGTCATAATATAAGGTTGTAGTAATGAAAATAAAAGAATGTCTAATAACAATAATTATACGAGTAAATAGGGATAATAAAATCTCTAGGCTAGGCATTCTTTAGATTTTAGAAAATACATCAATTAGCCTAACATAGTTGTAAGAGCAAGTAGGCAAAGCCTGTAAATAGGGATAATAAAATCTCTAGGCCTTAAGGACTGCTTTTGGATTAAGATAGCCGAAGTGATTTTTTTTTTAATATATTTTTTGTAAATTTAAGACAAGATAAAAGTCAGATTGTAGATCACTTATATTTAGGCGCGATGGTAGAAGCTCATATGCACTATGAAAAACAAGTCTCAGTGACTTTTTCTTAAAAGTCAATTTTGGTCTAAAAGCTTATTTAAAAAAATGCTAACACAAATACCTTATTTTAGTTTCATTGTGCTCTTTAGCCCCCCATTGCTTTCCCAAACAAGTCCTAAATAGGTCAGGCTAAAATTTATATAGGTTATGCCATAGGCTCCTGTCAGGGGCCTGACCTATTTCCACGGGTGCCAAAAATAAGCACTCCTGTATATTTATTACAAATAACCAATTTAATTACTATTTTTTAAATATATATATATATATATATATATATATATTAGTTATTTAACCAGGGTTGATATAATTTATTAATTTTTTTAAAACATCATTTATATTAGTATTGCCTAATGAAAGAGGTCAACGATAAACTGCCCTTGTAAAAGTATTATCAAAACCCAACTTTGATATGTTTAAATTGATTGTATTAATAAAACCCAATGAAACAGGAAATTGATTGATATGTGATGCAAATAAAACACAATTCAAGGATCTAATCAGACAGTTATGAGAAAGCGAATTGGATTTCCATTTGCTGTTTTTTTTGGCCAAATTTCCTTCTACGTTTGCATTGACGGTCAACACAATTGGAAACTTGTTTGTTTGGTTTTCCTAAATGCATGCTTGAAGCAAAATCCATCTTTGTAATCATGTTTAAGGCAACTTGGCGCATATTTGGGAAATAATAAAACTATAGTTTCAGAAGATATTTTTTGTAAGACAAGATAAAACTTCTCTCACATACTTATATTATAAATCTTAAAAACATTTCTAAAAAGCTAAAATAAACTGGCTTTTAGAAAATAAGTAATATCTCATTTTATATATGTTTTGTCTAGATTGAGAGAGATGTCTAGCCCATTATTGATATTGATATTGGATCAGATAACTCTCTCCTAGGTATCTATGGATCATATACCTATGAGTATAGTAGATCTCTGTGCACGAATAGGCGTTAGCCAAAGGGAGTAGTGTGTGTGCAATGACGGCAGAATAATAATTGAGAGAGAGAATGTCCTTAACTTTTGGGTTTACCTCTTATTTATAGAGTTTACCTTAGGGTTAAGGTTTGGACTTATGGGCCTCTGTGCCTCCAAGCCTAAGTGATGTGCCGCCATATTTGTGTCACATAGATTACCCCTTGTTGGGCCACACATTAGATGAGCCTCATATATGAGTCCATAACAGTTGCCCCCCAGCCCGGTAGTCAGGGTCTCTGGGCTGCCAGGGTGCATTTATTATTTAACCCGGATCTCATATCCGAGTCGTTGCAACTTACCTATTACTTGATTTCCATTCAAGCTTTTATCCTAACTTCGGATTCATTTGTGCTCTACTTGTGAATTGCCCTTAGACATTTAATCCGGGTTTATTCGCTTTAGCACTATATATTCCCTTTCATGATTGTTCGGATTTCTTCTGCATTGAAAATCCAGGTTTCCGGGTTTATCTGTTTTGGCAACGGGTTTCCCCCCAATATGAATTATCATGAAACGGAATAGGCTCAATTTATTTGTCCCTCATTCGCTCTCTGATCTTGTTTGCGTTGATCTCGGTTTTTTATAAACATATGCTCAAGGAATCGGGATAGTATTTGAGAATTTATATAGACCCGAGAGGCTTCCGTTTCCTCTTCTTATATCACTGTGGCAACTTTACAGCTATCCGCCTTCGTCTGTCAGCATAAAATAGCCACCTTTTGTCATCTTCGATATTTGTGCGCATTTAATGTACATGTCGTTTTACATATTGCCGGATTACGAACCCGACTTATTCTTTCTGCATTTAACTTCATTGAACTTTTACAACCTGGATATCAAATTGGAAACTTGCTTATTCCGTCATGAACCCGGATATGCTGTCGAGTTTTATCTTCAACACAACAATAGGTTAACTATATGAGCTCAAACATATTTTCAGAGTTCTATTCAATGACTACCCTGGGTTCATTTATTCATTCCCCCATGCTTTATTTGCAACCGGGTTCAACTACCTTGAGTTCATTTATTCATTCCTCCACAATTTATCTGAAACTGGGTTCAACTACCCTGGGTTCATTGATTCATTCCTCCACGCTTTATCTGAAACCAGGTTTAACTACCCTGGGTTCATTTATTCATTCCTCCAAGATTTATCTGAAACCGGGTTCAACTACCCTGGGTTCATTGATTCATTCCTCCACGCTTTATCTGAAACCGGCTTCAACTACCCTAGGTTCATTGATTCATTCCTCCACTCTTTATCTGAAACCGGGTTCAACTACCCTGGGTTCATTGATTCATTCCTCCACGCTTTATCTGAAACCGGGTTCAACTACCCTGGGTTCATTGATTCATTCGTTCGCACTTGGCACAATTCGAAAAAATTGAAAACAACTTTCAACTGAAAATTGCTTTATTTATTAGATAAATTTGCCGATATAGTGGAAAATTGTGATTGAAACTTAAAATGGAGCTCGGATTTAATTGTAACAGACTCAATTTATCCACATTCCAAACAAAACAAACTTGACATTGAACTCGGATTTAACTGTGATAGACTCAGTTTATCCGCGTTCCAAACAAAACAAATTGAAAATGGAACTTGGATTTAATTGTAATAGACTTAGTTTATCCGGATTCCAAACAAAACAAACTTAACATGGAACTCAAATTTAATTGTAATAGACTTTTAGTTTATCCGCATTCCATGTTATTTTAATTAATTTCATTTCCTTTCGGAGGTGGACTCCTCCTCTTCTCCTTTCTCTCAGCATTAACTATCTCCATTTGCTCCAGCTTCAGATATTTCTTTGACCGAGTTCTGAACTTCTACTAGGGACTTGACGGGATCCTTATTAATTGACTTTGACAGGGATTACATAGCAAATTGTATTCTGATTTATAGGAATCCTTGATTTGTAGGGATTAGAAATAATCTTCATTAATAGTCATTATTAGATTTATAGGAATCCCTGATTTGTAGGGATTAGGAATAATCTTCATTAATAGTCATTATGAGCCATTACTATTGAGGCTCTCTTATCTTGTATATATATATATGTAACGTTTGTATATGAATAAATAGACACAACATTCATTCTTTCCATATTCCTCAAGTCACATGGTATTAGAGCCCAGGTTGTGTTCTCTTTAAAATATTTTTTTCTATACACATTTTTTTTAGTTTTCTCTTTCTTCACCCGTCACTCTTTCAGTTTTTTCTTATTTTCTCGAGACCTATTATCTCGATTGATCCTGTTTTTTCTCCTTTGCTCGAGACCTATTATCTCGATTGATCCTTTTTTCCCCCTCGTTTCTCGAGACCTATTATCTCGATTGATCCAGTTTTTCCTCATTTTCTCGAGACCTATTCTCTCGATTGTTTTAGTTTTTCCTCGTTTTCTCAAGACCTATTATCTCGATTGATCATAGTTTTCTTCGTTTTCTCGAGACCTATTCTCTCGATTGCTCCGTCCATCGCAATCATTTTTGCTTCTGCTCAGTGAGAGGCTATAGATCATTATTTTCTTGAAGATGAGTTGCTGCATGTGCAAGCTGCTTTCAGCCAAGCTGATTCTTCTTCTACCTTTCGGTCTACCGATCAACTTGCAGACATATTCACAAAGCCCTTTCATCCTACACGGTTTCATGAACTCAAGTCCAAGTGGGCATCCAAGACATCCATGCTCCGGCTTGGGCGGGGGGGTGACGGGGGTTACATAACAAATTGTATTCGATTTATAGGAATCCTTGATTTGTAGGGATTAGGAATAATCTTCATTAATAGTCATTATTAGATTTATAGAAATCCCTGATTTGTAGGGATTAGGAATAATCTTCATTAATAGTTATTATTATTCATTATGAGCCATTACTATTGAGGCTCTCTTATCTTGTATATATATGTAACGTTCGTATATGAATAAATAGACATAACATTCATTCTTTCCATATTCCTCAAGTTACAAGTTTTGCCAACCGAGATGAGCCATCCAAGTCGGCTACGATTAGGTGCACATGCACATTTTCTTGCAATCCATGCACTTCTAAACGACATCTTTAAAGCGGTCCAAATACTTTTGGAGCGTTCCCCCTGGTTGCTGCTTAATTTTGTAGAGAGCAAACTCGGACTTGTTGTTTTTTTCTTGTTGCAAAATTCAACAAAAACTTGTCTCCCAAATCTTCAAATTTTCTGATTGAATTTTTAGACAACGTATGAAACCAAGTTTGCCCAGCTCCTGTCAGTTTTGTAGAAAATATCCGGGAAATGATGGGCTCATCAATTCCCCTCACGTACATGTCCATATCGAAAGTATCAATATGGACTTATGGGTCCTGACTTCCATTGTACTTTGGCAAAAAGGACACATCCAAATCTTCTGGGTAAGGAGCATTCGCGATCTCGTCAGTGAACAGATTGTTGTTATGCTGCCCCCTACTGTACTTCCTCCTGTATGTCCCAGGAACCTTTTGCATCTGAGGTACCACATCCCGGTTTTGCTCTCCGTCATCCTGGTAATCCTCAGCTCGCTGGCTTTTCGTGAATAAAGGATCTGAACCTTGAACCTCAAGATGTCGAATCTGGTCTTGATTAACCATGTTTCTTTCAGCATTATTGACTCGAGGACCTTCAGCATTAACTTGAGCAGAGCCCAAGGTATCAACCTGGTTAAGGTTACTCTCATTCTGGTTCCCATTACGGGCTAGGTTCTCAATTCGTCTGAAACGCTCCTCCACCAACTGCATTCTTCTGATATCCTCTTGCCTCAGGAGATTGTTGCGCTGCTTTATCTCCTCCACTCACCTCAATATAGCATTGAACGCGGCTTGCATGAGACGAGCTTCCGGATCTGCATTTGGAACTTGTGGAGGAAGGCCTTGCTGCTGGACTTGTTGGACAATCGCCTTCTGAGGGGTTTCCGTGAATGCTGGGGAGGAAGCCGTGTCTGATACGTCTTCAACCAGCACTACATTATAATCTGGAACAATCATATCTTCAGGTTGCTGCTGACGCTGAGGTTGTTGTTCCTGATTTGCTGCGGTGGATCTTCAGGCAATTGTCCGTGCAAGGGCATCTGACTATTGCTTCTAGTATTAACCATCTTTGGTCGTAGGAATCAAAATTTATCGATTCGCCACGGTCGGTGCCAATGTTTTATCTAGATTGACAGAGATATCTAGCCCGTTAGACTAGTATATTGATATTGGATCAGATAACTCTCTCCTAGGTATCTGTTGATTAGATACCTATGAGTATAGTAAATTACTATGCACGAATAGGCGTTAGCTAAATGGAGTGATGTGTGTGTGCACAGTGAAGGCAAAATAATAATTGAGAGAGAGAGAGAGAATGTCCTTATCTTTTGGATTTACCTCTTATTTATAGAGTTTATCTTAGGGTTAAGGTTTGGGCTTATGGGTCTCTGTGCCTCCAAACCCAAGTGTTGTGTCGCTATATCTGTGTCACGTAGATTGTCCCTTGTTGGACCACACATTGATGGGTCTCATATATGAGTCCATAATAATATATATAAAAAAGTAATATGTTATTTTATTATAATCATAATTAGTATAAATATGTTTACAAAAACTTCAAGGAACTATACTATTTAGCCTCAGTCATGTATACTGATTTCTTATGTCAATTTTTTCATTTTAAAAGACAAGCACTAATAATCTAAGGCTATAAATGAGAATGAATTCTCAAACTTTCATTTTGAGGGGGTGTTTTTCTGTCATTAGATTCCAAATTCATTGAAATTTATGAGGTGAATTTTGAGTTGTATGTTTATATTTATAATTATACCTTTTAAATGAGATTATGAAAAATTATTTTCCATTTATAAAAGGGTTATCCCCCAGGCCTCATACCTATTTAACGAATCTTGACATTGGTCCATGACCTTTCTTTTAATTGTTTTCCATTGTTATGCTCTATACCGGGCAAAATACTCATATTTATTATTGTTAAACTCTCAAGTTGACTCTTCAAGTTTACCGTTTTTATATTTATAACTTATAAAAACGAGTCGAGTAGTCATTGGTAAACTTGTGCTGGTTATAAACTCGATTAAACTTATGAGTTTATACACCGAGTTTACCGTTTTTATGTTTCTAGCATACAAAATCGTGTGAACTTACCCTTAAACTTGTGTTAACTTTTTTTAATTTGATAATCGCTTCAACTTTAGATATAAATTTTATAGAAATTTCTTTGTTAAATATGATAAATGTTGATGGATTTAATTTCAATTATTTAGATTTAAAATATATTTAAATCAAATTGTTCTCATTTTTATATTTTGATTATTAATTATATATTAGTAATATCTATTTAAAAATAAAAGTAAATTCTTACGAGATTACATATAATAAGTACGTCTTTGTCATGAGTTTGACAACATATTGCTCATATCAATAATTTCATGTGGATTTGAATGTGAATTTAACAATATTAATTCCGTTAATGTGGCGTTAATAGCATCAAGTAGGCTTACATGTATGAACCAAATTCAAAACTAAAACTTATTAAAAAGTATAAGTAGCTGGATTGCGTTTAACTATATAAAAAATTTAAAAGGCAACTTAAATGAATGACAAAAAATTCAAGATCGCTAAGATCTTTTTTAAAAGACTAATATATTGAAGTTTTTTTAAAATACCAAATCGAAGACTGGAAATATTTTTTTAAGATCTTAAAATAATTTTTCAAGATCATGAAGTATTTTTTTAATACCAGTAAACATTTTAAAGTAATTTTTTTAGTGTCAGTCAGCATATTGAAATATTTTTTCAAGATCCTATAAATTTTTTGACACAAAAAAGTCAAACTTAACAATTACTTGGTGTTAGACACTCTTTTGGACAAATCATATGTGTATTTTTACACCTTAAAAGCTATGTCATTATTCCGTTAGTAAAAAAAAGTTAAATTTAACTGTCAAACTTAATTTTTACACCTAATTTATAACTACGTAGTCATTTTTACATTTTAAAAACTACTTGATATTAGACACGCTCATTTTAAAACAACGTATGTATATAAACTCAAAAATTAAAAGTTGTTATGGAGTGAATTTATTTCTTTATAAAATTATTTCTTTTTCCGCTCTGTTTTCTTAAGAACGATGTGCGGCAAGGATAGTTACGCTGAAAAGCAAACGCGGCGCTGTCTGGGTCACGTTGTCATCTCTCTCAACCCCCCCCCCCCCCCCCCCCCAAAAAAAAAAAAAATCTCAGAGTCAGCCACCCTTTCTGTTTGATATTTCTGGCTTCATTTTCCTTCGTTTTCTTCCGCACTCATCGGGGCAGTGTTAAAAAAAAAAATCAACTAATCAATCATCAATAGGAAAATCCACAAGTAGAATCTAAGTTTATCGGAGAAGAGAGAGAGAGAGAGAGAGCGAGCGGCCAATGCTGGATTAGACTGGTACTTAGTCAAAGCCGATCAAAGAGGAGAGAGTATATATGGGTGGTGGAACGACACTGGTGGACGGAATTCGTCGCCTTTTTCAACGTCGACCTTCTTCTGCGATCAAGTCCTCTGATGACGAGGCGAGCCACAATCATAACAATCACAATGCCGATCGTATGGCTAGTAGCAACAATAGCCACAAGTTCGTGAGAGATTTGCGCGCTCAATTGGCCACTCTTCCCATACAGGAGAGAGAGGAAGGCGAGGGGGTCGACGATGGGCTCACGATTGATGATGATTTTGATATCTCTGGCTTGAAGCATATCAAGGTTCCCACACGGGCGTACTTCGAAGCTGCTTCCATGGATCCTACAAAGAAGGTGTTTTCTCTTGTGCTTCCTTTCTTTATTCCTTTTTTCCTTCTCTTTACGGTTATTTTTTCGTATTGTTTTCGTTAGGGAAATCGGTTTTGCTGCTTTTTCTCTTTTGTCTGTGACCCGATTCTTCGATGGTCTTATGTTACGTATTTTTTCATTGTTTGATTCTTGAGTTGTTTTATTGTTTAGCGATTCGATTGGCTAGTGCCTCTCGGGCATTTTGGGTATTGGATTTACTGTACATTTTAAATTTAGGTTAAGATTTGGTTGGGCGGTTGTATCTCGTAAAATCCACTCTCAGTTTTGTCTGAGACTTTAAGAAGGGTAAAGAAATAAATCCCAAGGAAGTGAGCTTTTTTTTTTTTGAACGCTAAGGAAGTGAGCTTAAATTAAACGAAAATTACTTCCTAGAAGATATTGTAATTCTTATTTTTTATTTGTTGCTGTTTGTTGGGAATAATGACATTCAGCAACACGGTCGAGGACTGGATAGGAAGCCATGTTTCCATGTTTGCTTCATACTTGACTAAGAAAACGGTTTCACTATTTTCACGAAACAATCTATGCCAAAAATAAGTGAAAAATATAAAGAGATAATCCTTTGTGGCTATTTAGCAGTAATGGGCCATAGGCATGGGTTTAGCCTAATTCTGATTCATCTGCACCTATGTTATAATTGTAATGTTGTTAGCGTTGGACTTACCTCCTTTCATGCCTATTAATCATTAGTGACATCTCTAGTGAAGATGTATAAATTTTCATGGTCTTAGTAGTGAATGTGCTACGTTTTCTCGAACAGGGTATCTTAGATGTACTTACTTCGTAGTTTATGCTGCTAATTGCTCGTATTGGGTGTGTTTTGCATATTACACCATAGGAATCACTGTAGTTTAAACTAGTAATGTTTGAGTACTCCTTATTATTTTTATATTTCTACAATGCATTATGTTTGTAAATGACTTTTTACAGACATCAGAAACAGAGTTCTTCACTGAGTATGGAGAGGCAAGTCGATATCAGGTCCAAGAAGTTATTGGAAAAGGAAGTTATGGTGTTGTAGGTTCTGCAATTGATACTCATACAGGGGAAAAGGTTGCAATTAAGAAAATTAATGATGTTTTTGAGCATGTCTCAGATGCCACACGCATTCTAAGAGAAATTAAACTCCTCCGGTTGCTCCGACACTCTGATATAGTAGAAATCAAGCATATAATGCTTCCTCCTTCACGGCGAGAGTTCAAGGATATCTATGTTGTGTTTGAGTTGATGGAATCTGACCTTCATCAAGTAATCAAGGCTAATGATGATCTTACACCTGAGCACCATCAATTTTTCTTGTACCAACTTCTTCGGGGCCTGAAATATACACATTCTGGTATTCTTCTGACTATATTTCTTGGATTCTGCAGACAGTGAAACATAAATAACATACTTTTATATTTTCCTTGCAGCTAATGTGTTTCATCGTGATTTAAAGCCCAAGAATATTCTTGCTAATGCTGATTGCAAACTGAAAATATGTGATTTTGGGCTTGCTCGAGTTTCCTTTAATGAAGCACCTTCTGCTATATTCTGGACTGTAAGTAGTTTCCTGGACGTACCATGACAATATGTTTTTATTCATTGCTATTCTTTCCTTCAGGATTTTTAGTAGGAAATTGCAATAGATTCTCTATTTTTTGTACCTGAAATTACCTTTATAAACCCTGTGATGATTTATTTTACATTATCTTGTAAAGGACTATGTTGCAACTCGGTGGTATCGTGCGCCAGAATTATGCGGTTCTTTTTTCTCAAAAGTAAGCTTTTATCTTTGATACCTCATTATCCTTTGTAGTTATATATTATCCTCTGTAGTTTATATCATCTATCTTTTGCTGAAAATAGCAGAGGCATAGTATTGTCAATCATGCATGCCTAATAATCACACCACTCAATAGGGTGCTTCTCAATTCTGAGCTCTTGCATGATACATATATTAGGTAGTCTTGATATAGCTGATGCAGCACAAATCTTGTTTTTGCTCATGGTATTGATTGAGGTATATTTTTCTTGGTAGCAACTGAAATTTTGCTTAGTTGACTGTCTCTAGAAAGATAACCAAACAGTATGACAATGTTTCTGATGATCAGTAGAGCAGATTACCACATCTCTCTCTCTCTCTCTCTAAAATTTTGGTGGGGTGACATACTTAAAAATGTTCTGAAATGTGCATAATTTAAATCTGTCTTTTGCAGTATACCCCTGGAATTGATATTTGGAGCATCGGATGCATATTTGCAGAAATGCTCTCTGGGAAGCCATTGTTTCCTGGTAAAAATGTGGTGCACCAGTTGGATCTCATGACTGATTTACTTGGTACTCCTCCTGCTGAAACCATTTCGAGGGTTAGTCCGTCCAAAAGTAGTTTGTTATTTTCTAGCATTAGTTAGGTAGCATATGAGAAGCTGCAATAGTATTAATTTACAATTATACTTCTGATGTGTTTAAATTCTTTCCTACTATAAATTTGAAATTTGTCTAGTCGCAGTTTGGTGTCTAATTTGTACTGTTTTTGTTGTCCTTTTGTGAATAATTCATCTCAGATTCGTAATGAGAAGGCCAGAAGGTACCTTGCTAACATGCGGAAAAAGCAACCAGTTACACTTTCTCAAAAGTTCCCTCGTGCAGATCCATTGGCCCTTCGTCTACTGGAGCGCCTGCTTGCATTTGATCCTAAAGATCGTCTTTCTGCTGAAGAGGTCGATCTTCACTCACCTAATCATATGGCAACTGGTTATTACCAAAGTAGAAATTTTGTTGAGTGAAAGTGCTCTAAGATTGATGTGCAGAGATAATTTCTCGTGTTCCTTAACACATTTTTTCTTTGTGCTTGTGATTGCAGGCATTAAGTGATCCTTACTTTCGTGGTTTGGCAAATGTTGAGCGTGAACCAGCAGCTCCTCAACCAATTTCAAAACTTGAGTTTGAGTTTGAGAGAAGAAAATTGACTAAAGATGATGTTAGAGAGTTGATTTATCGAGAGGTATGGCCATACAGTTGATGAACGTTGCTTCAATAGTTTCTCCTTTTTTGCTTTGGTTGTAATCAAGGCGACATTTGAAGTGAACAGATTCTAGAGTATCATCCTCAAATGCTCCATGAATATCTGCGTGGTGGAGATCAGACCAGTTTCATGTATCCGAGGTAAAGCAGTATTGTAAATGCTGAGAATCTGAGACTTCCTATGTCTACCTTATTGATTTTAAAATACCTGTCTCCAAGTGTAGATTGATTTGTTAAATATCTTGCTCGAGATATAATGACAATTATATCTCACGGATTAAACTTCACGGATTGTTTCCTTATACAGTTTAATTAATTCTATCTGCTTTGCTGTGTGGCTTTGTCTACCAGTTTTTGCTACAATAATTTGAAGTTTTTTAATTCATGACCTCTACCTTCTTATTTAATGCTTGCATTTAAGGATTTTCTAAACACTAACTCCTCAGTGTAGGCATAGTTACATTTTCTGATCTTATAAAGGTTCCGTTGCTATTTTGTAAGAAGCGCCAGCCCAGATTGTTATTTAGCATATTATCTTAACTGGCTTGTTTTGACTCCTTAGCTTATGTTTTGCATCTGCTCCATTTTGGAGATCCTCAACTAGAATCAAATCAAAGTAGATGTCCCTATTTCATTACGGTAGTTAATTTCCAACTCTAAATTTTGTAACTGTCCAATCCTTATCTTACTATGCAGTGGGGTGGATCGGTTCAAGCGACAGTTTGCACATCTTGAGGAGCACTATGGCAAAGGTGAACAAAGCACTCCTTTGCAGAGACAGCATGCCTCCTTGCCTAGGTAATGCTTGGTTACAAAAATCTGGGGCCTTTGGCAGTTCTCAGGTTTAGACTAGTGGTATTTTCTTGATTCAAACCATGTGAAGTGATAGACTTTCAAAGTCATATGCATTGATTATGGAATATCACTTTTCTAGAGAACGAGTACAAGTTCCCATGGATGAAGCTGGTCAAAATAATGACTTTGAAAGGCGAAGCACCGAGTCTGTCGCAACAACTCTTCATAGTCCTGATGGGACTGAAGCTGCACAAAATGGACAAAACCAAGTTGGCTCCCGTAGCCTGTTGAAGAGTGCCAGCATCAGTGCCTCCAAGTGTGTAGGTGACAAACAAAGTAAAGATCCAGAAGTAATGAAATCTCTCTTCAAATTCGTGGATCTTTTTAACCATATTTTCTGCTTGTGTGTGTGTGTGTGTCTGCGGGGCCCCAGTTTTTTATCTCATGCTTTAGATGAAGTGGATTGGTATACGCCGAAGATTCGAAATGTTAGGACTTCAATAGAAAAATTTTCTGTTTTGATAACTGCCATGCAATTTCATTATATCCCGAGTCTAGATAATCTAGAGAAACCTTCCAAAGCTCTCTTACCCCTGTTCTTTTTAGTCTGCATTATTTTCTTGGAGAGATGCCTTCTATTTATTTTTTTGGTTTATCTGTAATAATCAAGGCATATTTTTGTCAAACTATAAATAACAGACATATGCTTTCAAGTGATCTCTGATGTTTTATATTCTAATTTATGCTAACGAGATACATTTTCTTGGTTGTTAATGTTGTCTAAATTCTTTTTGCCACAGGAGGAGCCTATTGAAGAGGTGAATGATGAGGAAGTAGATGGGTTGTCTGAGAAGCTTAATGCTCTTCGTGCTTAGAGCAAGACTGTTTCTTTAATTTGATGCTACTTTACAAAAGGCTTGGTGGTATTTACCATATGGCCCCTCTCTGAAGATAGGAAAGAAAGAAGACTTTTGTGCATAGTTGTTTGAAGTTTTGGTTTAAAATATTTCATGTTTTTTTGCCCCTCTAGTGCCTTGCCCTAGGACTCCATTGTAAGCTCCCTGTGGTTAACTATTTATGTTTTTATGGAGAAGTAATGTATACTACACAAAATTATTATAAAATAGCAGGGAATGGATGATCTTAATAACTTTAGTATCTTAGGGCTTGTTTGGCATAAGGGGCAAGGTGGGAAAAATGAACGGAGGGGAAAAAATTTGAGTTGGATTTGAAAAAAAATGTAAGTGGGGCTAAAAGTTGTTTTTATTAATTTTTTTTTACTATTTTTTTTTACATCTTCTCTTTATTAAAATTTTGAAGTTCCACTTCTTTAATTTTTTAAAATATAACTCAAAAAATTTCCGTCCCCTCCTCTCTCATTCCTTTCAAATCCCCCTTAAACAATATGGATTCTAACTCATTAGGGTTTGGATGATCTTATACTTTCGCCGTCCTTATTTATTTGTCCTGATTTGAATTTTTATTGTCTCTAAATTGTAAATAAACGTCATGTTTCTAATTTGAAGGTATAATTTGTACCACTCTGGTCCTATTTATAAGTCCCTTTTTGATCAAATAAATCAGATTGTGACAATTTTATCCATATTAATTGTACCAATGAAAATAAAGAGAGAATAAAGAGTTGAAAGGTATCTATTCATAAATGAGGGTAAAGTTAAAAATTTAGCCCATAATCTTGAACTACCTATATCTCCTTGGTATGTGTCATTTGGTCAAAAGAGACTTATAAATAATATCAGAGTGATACTTGTTTTTAATTAATCTCTGCTAGAAGGAGATCATTCAATAAAAGTGATTAAGATTAAAATAGGATGGACTCAGATGAAGGACAAAACTGAAAAAGGAAAATTAATCTGTCATAGTATGTAGATTTTGATTGTTTTGATCATTCAATACAAGTAAATAGGGACGGAGGAAGTAAAATGAACACAGTTTAATCAGAGAGAGAATGTGGCTGATGTGGGATCTTATGAAATCTGTTTGAGTGAACCTTATCTTACTCTCTTCCCAACTTTAACTGTATCCAATACTGAATTTAGTTTATGCTAACCAGAATTTTATTACACAGAACATTTTTGGCAAATCCCAAAACTCTGCATGTTTGATATTATACCTTCCTATAAAAAATTACATGTGTAAGCAGCAACAACAAAAATCAAATCAAATCTCTTAGATAAATTGTTAAATAGGAGCCAAGAGGTATCACTAACTAATCTAATTGAATGTTCTCTTTTGTTTTCTTCCACCTGACTACCCTTATATATTGGGCTCTAAACAACCTGATTTACCTTCCTCACTAGCGCCTCTAATGCTTTTTTTTTTTCCGTCCCATTTCAAACGATTTTTTACCAATTTTTTTTAATAGTTGCCACTTTAACCCTTGCTCGTATAAAAAAAAAGGAAACTTATTATAAAATAAAATTTTGTAATCCTTTCAAAAATGAACTTATGCATTTTTTTCTGTATAAAGTTTTTATTAACAAAAAACAAAGTATCGCTGCCCTTCAAAAGTTTTCATGCTTCCAGCCTCCCACCACAGACTAAGGATAAACATTTGTAAAGTACATTTACGTAAGTCGAGATAAAACACATTTCACATACTTACTAAATCACGTGGGAAAAATAGCTTCCACCGCTAATTCAGACGGGTGATGTGTGTTTGGATTAGCTTTTAGAGAATATCTTTTACGATTTACGCAGTAAGCATGTGAGAAGAGTTTGTTTCAACTTGCGGAAAAAGACTTTTGAAACCACTATTTCAGTTTTTGCCAAACACTTAACAAACATTAAAACAAGCTTGGACCATACGGAGTTCATTTTGAATATTCTATTATGAGTGTTTGCGTAACTCTAAAACAATGGTTTCAAAAGCATTTTTCCGCTTTTCATATGCTTACCTCATAAATCGTAAAAGCTATTCTCTAGAAGCTAATTCAAACACATTAAATGGAGTAAAATTAGCCTCATAAATTAAACAGAAGCCAGACGATTTGGGCTTGTACTGAATCTTTTGTATTTTATCTTCGTAACAAAAAAATAATTATATTCTTCAAATACAAAGTATATGTAAGTAAAAGTCGTACAAGGTGGCAAAAAATATAAAATAAATCATTCGTTCTCCTATAACAAAAAATAATAAAAATAAAATAACGATGATGGCGAATATGTAATTTTCCCACGAATTATAGGATTATTGCCTGGCTCCTCAGTCCTCTCCAATATTCACATTCGTGGGAGTAACAAAAGGACTCGAACAGAAGGGGACAACAAAACCCAACAACCAAACACACAAACCATAGCAATCCAAATTCCATTGAAGCATTTCAGCCTCTGGAGGAGAAAAAAAACCTTGCAACCAAACGAGGCATACCATAATCTCTAGCTTCCAAATCATTTTCATTTCTACGCATCTGGACTGAGAAAAACCATATCCAAGTCATACACAAGACGCAGAATCTGTAACAACAAATCACAAAGAAACATTTTAAAAGTTGGCCGTTGAAGTTGGGAAATCTAAGGCCCCCCTGAAAGCTGACATCTCTAAGGGCTCCATATAGGGACGGGCCTTAAAAATTATTCGAAGGGGGAACTATTGGCGGGGATACGGGGTTGCCCCCGATTTTTTTTTTTTAAAGAAAATTTTAAATATATTAAAAAATAAATAAAAAAAAAAAATCAAAAAATATTCATGAAATCAAGTAAATACTGATGATGTAATAAGAGAGGCAATTATTTTACAAACTTGTTATTTAGAAAAGCAATGCTAAGTGAAGTTAGAAATACAGTTATATAAATTACAATGAAGGTGAACACTTAATAAGTTCAAGTACATATATTTTAATAAAAAAAGTATATTACAATAAAAATAATTACAATGTCATCCTTCTGGCTTTATTTTTTGGAATTTCATCATAATCGCTTTATTATCAATCTTTATCAAATACATCTTTTTCAATATAAAGCGCACTAAACAATCATTCAACCATTAATTCCCCATCCGATTATGAACTACGATCTTGATGTATTAAGGGTGAAAGAATTATTTAAACATGTATTAATTATAATATATTTTTTTTAAAAAAAAAAAAACTCAAATCCAAGGGGGGCACTTGCCCCCTTGTCTAACACGTGGGTCCACCTATGGTCCATAGCCTCTTGTTGGTCAGCGCCTCCAGTCAGAATCCTCCATAGGAGGAGTATCTTTTCCGATTGGCCAACTCTAAATACAATAAGTGCCATTGTAATGTGGCATGAGTCGTTAGAATAAGGACATCACAACAAAAAAAAGAAGTGATAATTGGAGTTAGAAAACTTAAAGCCTTATAAACCTCATTTTTCTTATTCGTCTCCTTAACGTGAGACTCATAATAGAGGGAGGGCAGGTTTCAAAAATTTTGTCAACAATGGGCCGAGGTTGCTTGAGGTAGCTCTGGAATTCGTTTTCTCACCAATTCCAAAATTACACAGAAAGCAAACTCCGGAGCTGCACCAAGCTACCTTCACCATTATTGAAGATGCCAACATACATTTTCCACAACTCTCACAAACACACTTGCTTTTCAATGTTGATCACCAAAATTCTGTGTTGTGCAGCTTATATAGGCAGGAAGGTTGTCTGACAATGTACTCCATCCAAGCAGGTAATTTGGTGAGATATGCTAATTAATTAAAGCTGGATTCTCATTTATTTTGTTGGATTTTGATGCTTTCAATTCCTAATATAGCTCGGATTATAAGTTAATTGTAGGAGAAATTTTTATTCTAAAACGGTTGTCAAATTCGTGAGTTTAAACAAATTCAGTGATGTAAACTCGTATTATAAACTCAAATCGTAAATTCGTAAGAGTTTACTTTTATAATCAGATATGTATTAATAGTGTATAATTAAATAGTTAAAATATAAAAACATACAACAATTTTATTTAAGTATATTTTGAATACAAATAACTAAAATTAAATCCATCAACATTTATAATTTCTTATATTTAATAAAGAAATTTTCATAAAATTCATATATAAAGTCTTTGAACATGATCAAATCGAAAAAGTTAATACAAGTTGAGAGTGAGTTAACATGGTTATGTAAGCTAAAACTGTAAAAATGATAAACTCGTGAGTTTAATTGAGTTTATAATTGATACGAGTTTACCTGCTACTTGACTCGATTTAATAAGGTAAAAACGTAAAAATGGTAAATTCGGAGAGTCGAATCACAAGTTTAACAACAAACTCTCAAATATAAGTCAGTTGTAGGGTTATAAATGACTGTTTTTCCCCCTATTTTATCCTTATTTAATTCTCATTGGAAAGAGAGAAAGATGAAAGAGAGGTGATAATGATTTGTTGATGCAATAAGGAAAAAAACTTTACTAGTAAATTTGAAAATTTTCATCAATTTAATGCATTTATTGATCTGTGAGAATGAGTAACACATTATTTATAAGGGATATGATATTGTTACTACCAATGTTACTACCACTTTTTCACCGTTAGATCAGAATCTCATCAGAAGAGAGAAATGATAAAGGTAGATGAGATTCTGATCTAACGGTGAAAAAGTTGTAGTAACATTGGTAGTAACAATATCATATCCCTACATATAATCAGAAACAAATTGGTCTTTGTACACCATTAGCCATGAAAGTGGTGAATGTGTTTTAAGAAACATATATGGAGGGACAATTTATTTGTCATATTTATAAGTATATCATTAAATTTTGGGTTAAGGTGTATTTTTATCCCAAAGCAACCATTTAAAAGCGCTGGGTGTTTAGAAGTTTTCATTTTGACCATTTATTTATTGTTATGTGAGTAGACTTTATTCTCATTGGACATGGTGTATAATAAATAAGGGTAAAGTTGATAAATTATTAAATTTTGGGGGAGAACTAGTAAGATTTAGAGTTTTTATTGATTTCTATGAAAGTGAAATACATTGAGTTTTATAAGAGGAGTAAAAGCCTAGTAAGGAAATTTACAATAGATGTACATTAATGTTAGGACATTGGAAAATGGTTTTACTAATATCTGTGAGATCCAAATATCCAATGGTAATATACTTTATTTCTACTTTTGGTCCTAATTATAAGACCTAGTTGATTTTTTTTAAGAGATTAAGGAAGATAAATAAGTTACTGAATCATTTCATATATTGTGTATCCTTAGATTATATATTAGTTTATTAGTCAAACTAATTTAAAAAATAAAATAAAAATATTTTAAAATAATTTAATTAGCTTCCTTAATCTCTTCAAAAAAATCAACAAGATCTTATAATATATGAGTTTCAAACACATAAAAGGAAAGAAAGAAGGAAAGCACGCAAATGAAGATACTGACAACATTGTAAATTTCAACACGTAAAAAGGAAGGAAGGTTTTGTATAATTTTGGCATGTATATCTGGATATAAATCGCCTTGAAATGGCGAAAAAATGTCTACAATTTAATTTCTAGGTTATGCTATTTGCCTAGATTCATTTTCGTACGATGTATCTAACTAAAGTACTATGAACAATATAATTTCTAGGTTATGATGCTATTAGCCTAAAAGTCTTAATTGCCTATTAATTTGAGTGCATGCACCTAATCTTCAACACATATTGTGGATGGATTGTTTTCAGTGAATTTCCCAGTTTTGTTGTGAAAAAGATAAGAAAAGTATTCTATCAATCGGTGAAATTTCTTTAGAGTTAAATGACATTTTTATCCTCAAACTATTCTCTTAGGAATACTGAGGGCCCATTTGGATCGCGGAAAATTGGGGGAAGGAAAAAAAAATGAGTATTTTCCATCGCGTGCGGCTGTTTGGTTCGCATTTTCCGTCGAACTATTTTTCGGCGGCGGGGCGATTTTCCTTTATACATATGAAAATGGGTTCCCACCAATTTTGGTGGGAACCATTTTCCAGCGAAGATAGAAAATCGAAGAAGACGAACTTACCCTTTGCGAGCGCTTCTTGTGTGTCTTCAATCCGCGAAGAAGTCACGGTGGTGATGATGGCGAACCCAACTGCCTCCTGCATTTTCGGTCGAACCAGATCTTGAGACGCGAGAACTGCTGTTTGATCATAGAATTAGTCTGATCTTGTGACGGAGTTAACGATTTTCATAGATCAAGAATTCTTGGTAGCCATCAGAGGAATCGAATAAATCCAAGTCGAAAAATCACAGGCCAAAGATCTAAGATCGAAGATCTGTTGTTCTCTCACAGGCACTGCCTGGCAATTCTCGAGAATTGCCTTAGCAATTCTCCATGAGAATTGGCAATTCTCGAGAATTGTAGGGTATTTTATCCTTTTATTTATTTATTTAAAATTAAGGGCAAAAAGGTAATAATATTTTCTTTTAGGGGTAAAATGGTATTTTGTCTTGTTTTCTTACTTTATTTTCTTTCGACCAAACAAAAATTTTCCTATCAATCTATTTTCTTTTCCAATGCCAACCAAACACATGCAAAATATTTTCCATTCCATTCTTTTCATTTCCATTCCCACCTTTTATTTGATCCAAACGGGGCCTGAATATCCTGAATTATTAAGTAGTGCAACGTTAAATCAAGACCAGACGAACTCCATCATGAGATGAGAACCCTACCCACTTTTTGAGATTGGTAAGGGATCCATTTCCACTAAATTTAACATGCCATTGGTCAATATATAACTTATGGCAGAGGATTCTCTCTATATGCAAAAAGGCCAGAGTAAAAGGAAAATATTTATTGCGCTGACACGTCAAGTCCATTTTTCAGTGAATGTTGATCTTCTTTCTTTAACAGAGTGTTTAGTTTGAGGGGAGGAGAGGAGTTTGACCAAATTGCCCCCAATCCCACCCTCGACAAATGCTTCTTCCTTAGCCGCAAAACTCAACGCCCCACTCCTCGCCAGATTCATCGATTTCCTTTGATCTCTCTGCTCCGTCTCTGATGGAGCCCCTCTTGTGGAAGACCATTATTTTTCCCAAAAGCCACCGGAAAAGCCTGCATTGACAAGAAACCCGCGGCAACCATGAATAGAATGGTTCCGACTGGAACCCATATCGGACTTGATACGGTAATCAAAGGCGTGAAGAAGATCAAATCGACAACGGTGCTGGTGACGATTAGGCCAATAAGGAGGAGAGAGATGAATCTGGTGATTAAAAGCATCAAGAGTCTGATAAGTTGGACGGAGTTGGGAGTATGATGATGAGGTCTTTGGAGAAATGTGGATGAGGAGGTTGGGGTCTCTCATTGTGGACTGAGATTGTGAAAGTATCAGCCATGATCAGAGGAGGTGGAGGTTTTTGGAGGAAGAAAGGAAAGAGTGGTTGTAAATTTCTATGGGCAATTTGGTTAGAAGGAGATAAAAATTTTCTCCACCCCTATCAAACCAAATACACTCTAAGTACCAATATTTGAATTAAAGTACACTAGAGTTACTAATAGGAGTTGGTTTGAGGAAAATGGATTTTAACTATTTAAATACCAGGTCTTGAATTCAAATTCGTGTTGCAGAAAAAACATTTGGAAGAATTATATTAAGTTCAATAATGGTTAAATTTAACTCAATCAAATAATAATATAAAAAACACCTTAAGTTCAATTAAAGGCAGTGTCTTGAAATATTACGAGGTAGTATCATTCAGGATATGCCCCTTGATATTCCAATGCATCTCTCTAACACAACTTTTATATTTTAAAATAGAAAAAGGAAAATGGACAAAGTTAACAATAAACATATATGTAAAGGGCACCTCACAACATAAAATTTTTAAATGTGTAAAATTGTAAATGAAGGCTACAATATGAAGCAATTTTACCAAAAGGTGTTTAACTTTGCTTAACTTCCGTTAAATGACAGTTACATGGGTCCCACAGTGTCCATGGCAAATCCTCTCTTGTTTAATAATTAAAGTATCACGAAATAAGGTGTTCCTTGATCCTTCACTCTAGGCCTTGTTTGGTATAGGGAAGATCTCAGGAAGGAAATGAAGTGTAAGGAAAGGAAAAGAAAATTATGTGGGAACTTAAAAATGTGAGTTGTTTGGTATACTAGGGAATGAAATTTAAGTTGAAGAAAAATAAACTATTTAATATGAAAAATTGAGTGTTGGTTAAGGAGGAAAAGTATGTGAAATTCCCACAATGCTCTTAAAATCAAAAAAGGAAAAAAAAAATGAATGATTTTGTCGTTAGAACAGTCCTGACATTAACGAACCCTAGAAACGAAATCGTGTGTGATGGTTGATGGAAAATCGAAGTAGACATCGATGGGAAATGAAATTGCGACGAGGAATGGCTTCCGCAGGTGACGACTGTTAGTTCTCATGTTTTTGATGTTTTGATTATAATAATTATAATGAAATTGAACCTTAATTTTCGATGAAAATTTGAAGTTTTAATTTGCCTCTAGTCAAATTATATGTGCATCGAGTTATCTTGCTTGAATATTTGAAAATTCATATTCGCGCCTTAAGGATACCTCAAATCATTTATCTAAGTGCCTCAAGGCATGTGAGTATTTTCGTTTTACCTCCAGCGTCAATTCACTAATGGCAATCTTGTTATTCTTGCTAAAATCAAGTTTTGCCTCTAGTCACTTATTTATTGCCTCAAGGCAATATGACTCTAGGCATCCATGTTTGACTCAAGGCAAAACATTACTTCACCCATTATCACGCTATCTTTGTTTTTGCCTCCATTCATCTATTATGCCTCTAGTCAAAGACTTTGTCTCTAGGCAACTTGACTCAAGGAACTCTATTATGCCTCTTGTCACTTATTATTTGCCTCAAGTCATATGACTCAAGGCATCAAATACTTGATTCTAGGCAATTTGTCAAAATCAACCAAAACACGTTATTATCGTCTTTGTCTCAAGTCATTTATTATTTGCCTCAAGTCACATGACTCAAGGCATCAAATACTTGACTCTAGGCAAGCTTGTAAAAGTCTTTTTTTTTTTAATAACGTGTTTTACGTGAATTGCCTCTAGTCACTCCATAATTGCCTCTAGGCAATATGACTCAAGGCACCCAAAGTTTGACTCTAGGCAACTTGACTCAAGGCATTGACAAACACGTTAACTAGCATATGTTTAGTTGCTCTCAATCCGCCAATTGTGTATAACATGTGACACAATTTATCAAACGTTACTCGATACATCCTAATTTGGTTGAAGCATGTGGTGTCACTATGATAAATGACAATTTTATATATTTTATCTCACCTTAATCATTTATTTTTGGGATTATTTTGGGCTAATTTGGATATATTAGATAATATTTGGATTATTAATCAATTTTAGGAAATAATATAAATCAGAATTAATTATAAGATTATTGGGCTTTGTTACGGACCGGAATAGGGCCCAATACCCTGATACCCAACGATATATCACATATCGATCTACCTATAATAAAGGGAAATCCTATCTCAAATATAATCGAGAGATCTATCTTATTTAAAGATAGATTCGACCGTTATGATCTTAGCAGCGATGGATTACGCCCCACACTATCCCACCCGGCGACACCCTATAAATACGAGAGGTTAACCCTAAGGTGCACACACACACACACACACTCTTTGGAAAGATACACACCACCCCTTAAACGCAGCGTGTCGCCCGAACTACGCGACTTTGATCCTCTTAGGATACGTGCCCTGCGCGTCACGCCTGATCGATCAATCCCATTCCATATAAAGAAACAATCAAACAGCGCTACCATCGCGCTAATTGTTCTTAAGTTCACACCGGAACATTGGCGCCGACCGTGGGGAATCGGTAAACTTCGATTCCTACGACCAAAGATGATCAATACCGAAAGCAACCATTTATTCAAATTTAAGATTTTCACGATCCGACGGGTAAATCGTTCTCTTGCTTGAGATACGGCTGTCTACTTCTTTGAGGCATGATTCCACACTGTTAGGGTTCGATCACCTGGTTGTATCGATGATGTTCACATCCTTCGCGATGCAAGGTTAGCGGCATCAAATTTATTTGCTCCGCCATGAATCCTAGCAGCGCCGCCAGGTTGCTCCTGTGATGGCCACCAGGAATCGCGCGAGAGTGGGAATGATTGACGGGTTAGACACGAGGTCATCGTGATTATTTAAGCTCGCGATAGAACCGGGATACCTGAAATCGGCACAGTGACGGAGTCGAGGTACTGGGAATAAATATTATCTTTCTCAGTTTCTCAGGAAAAACAGAATCGCAAAGGAGGAATGGCCACGGTCCTGAGAGAATACACCTCGGCCTCGGTCTCAGCCGAGGGTTATCTCGGCATAACTAATCTCGGCCTCTCATCTCCAATACGGCAAATCAAGGTCATAACGTAATCTGATTTTCAATGTTAATAATAACTCAATCTGAGTTTCAAGTGTGAAGGCCGGGATAAATAAAAAAATTCTGGGATGGAATAGTGGCCGAGATATTCATCATGTAGTGGCCGGGATTCTCTTTAATGCCTCAGGAGGAGGGTTTAGCTTCATTATTGGATGACTCGTACTGGGAGTGGCTGTCAACCAGTCGTACCTGCTAAGAAGGATGGGTGCCGAGATTACCACCTGAACTGCCGAGGTGTATATCTCCAAGATGCCGAGTTTACTATCTGGGAAAGATTATTTTCTGACGTCCAAATGCACCACCTGGACCTAACATGGGTGGATTCTGTTGCAATAATTCAGATTATCCGCAGAAGCCACGACATGATCATTTTTAGGCGATAGGTTACCTATTATCTCGGCAGAGCTTTACCCAGAGTGCGAGTTTGGAAACTCTAAACAGGAGTCCTCAAAAATATGTTAGCGGTAAAAGCTCTTTACATTTGCCACGAGGCACTCTTGCAACGATTAAGGAGAGGCTGAGGAGGATCAACTACCACAACAGCCTTATGATCAATATCGGCTTGGGAAGATTCTTCAATGCTTGACTGAGGTTCAAGTTCAGTTGCCAAGATGTTGATCTCGGAAAAGCAAAGTGATTCAGATGTCCAGCACACGGGAATTGATTACGTAGAGGCCGAGAAAGTAGAAACGCTTGAGAGGAATGGATCTGTTACAAACTACATTGACTTAGAGGCATAATTTCATGCTCTTTCTTACACTTCAAATTCTTCTTCCACCCTCTGGTTCTGAGGATGAGGATTTAAATAATGGGCATCCTCTAGACATGTGTGATGATGCTAGCAATGGACCACCATCACTGAGCTTATCTGCAGAAGAAAAGCGAGTAGGAATACCAATTCAGTCTTGCATGGTTTTCTACCTTTCTGACTTGTTCGACCAAACGGGATTCAATGAAGAGCTCAAGGCTAAGCATTTTGGAGGGATATTAACATACCGATTGGAGAGCAAAAGTTCAACAGTGCAAAATAGAGTCGCGTAATACGAGGAAAGGTCCTTCTCAATTTATCTTTGAGTATTTTTAAGACTTTATTGATTGTCTAATCTATGTTAGCGAAGCTATATCTGTTCAATAGCATACTGATGCAATTGATGTCACTGATATGATCATTGAGAATTGTATATTGACGTTATGGCTATATCTGTGAGTAAGATTGAGTTTTGGTAGTTAACTCAAGAAATCAGGATATGCGGCACTATGTCCGTTCTTGGTTGAGAAAGCATGTTTGGGACGAGATGTCACAAAGGAATTGGAGTGGATGCTCCAATTTTACGGAATAAAGTCTCGACAGAGAATGAAGATGTTTTCATTTTATCCTCTAGTTGGGCTATTGAGTATTGCTGGTTATTCCATTAAATCTGGGCTATTGGCTATTGAGCGTTGCTGATTATAGAATGAAGAAGATATTGGAAATGGCCTTTGTGTGAATGCGGACGATCTTCTAGTTTTTAACTCTTCCTCCAAGGCCACAAATTTACTCTCTCAACTTCTATACTCTGTCAAATGAGTTTCCAAGTCAATGATTTTTTGAGACAAAATATGTTTTTCATGAGCAAGACTTTTAAAACTTGTTTCCAAAATTCCACACTGATGAGCAATATCATTGCTTTTAGCTGTGCAACTGGCCTTGTGTTCATTTAGGGAGTGGATATCATTCATGGCATTCTGCAGCCAAGAAGGAGTAGAGTCTTTGCTGCTCAATCAGAAGGGTATTGATGAATTAAAAGAAAGCATGGATTATTTCCTATCTGCCATGCCAGGGCGCGGTCATGTCAGACAAATCTACAGAAAATTAAAACGTCCAGATAAGCTATATTTTTTCTTGGCTCCTATTTTGCTGCTGCTCAACCAAGACTCTGATTTTGTTGATAGGGACAAGCAAAGAATCCTGAACAAGGCATTGTACACGATCAACGCAGTAATTGTTTCTTTGGTATATAATGCCATGTTCACAACTCTCTATAATAGGAGCCACTTAATTGGTTAGTTGGTGCCACAGGGGAAAAATCCTCCTTGAAGGCCTGTATGCCATCAAATCATTTAACTGCTCTAGTTTCACAAGCTCTTTCTAGTTTGTGGGTGAATCAAATCGTAACCAAATAGTAATAGAAAAATGCCAATTCCCAGAGTCATTAAACCATGGAGATGATAATTGGTTTGGGCCCACTAGTTGATATACAATTCTTATTTATTAACAATGGATTTTTCCGAGATGACTCTGCAGTGAGAAGTATTGGTTATCATGAAAGGAAGCCTTTATATGAATTATTCTAGAAGTAAAGGCATGCTGTTGGTGGATCAGCAATTGTCAATCAAATTCCAATGCTTGCGGTGTTGTCAATTCCTTGTCATAATTGGATGAGAGCTATATGGTCTGCCTCATGTCTTGGGTTTCGAAGCTTTGAGTCATCTACTCAACAATGGATACCTTGGTTAAAAAGAATATTTATGACAAGAACCAGTTGAAGCTTTGCGATGATGAGGAATAACAACATCATATGGGTTGGTTCAGGTTTGCCTTGTTGTTTAATTTCGGGATGTTGGGTAGTAAAATTTCCCTTGACAAATACATATTACCCTTACGTCATTAAAGCTAGCTTGTGGTGACTTAAGTAATGATTCAACTGGGCTAAATTATTCATAATACTCTTAAGTTGATGGGTTGTCACATGAATTTACTTGTTAGTTCACTGATCAAGTTGTATGCAGAAGATGGCTATATTCATGACGCAAAATGCCTGATTTGATAAAATGCCTAAAAAGGATGGCATTTTGTGGAATGTCATGCTCAGTGAAAGCGTTAAAAATGGAGATTCTAACAATGCTTGTGGAACTTTTAGAGAAATGAAGAAATTTGATAACCCAATGTAGTCACATATGGTTGTACTTCATCTCTATGTGCCTCAAAAGGGATACATTATTATGGCAGCCAAGTTCATAGTTCAGTTATTGTTAGTGGTTTTTGAGTTTGATTCCCAGGCAGCCAACACACTGCCAGCTATCTGAACTGTTTTCATCAAACAAGGGAGTTCTGCACGTGAATGGATTTAATCCCTCTGCTTCAGAGTTGGAATGCCATGCAAATTCAACATCCAATAATGCAGATAAGATCCTGCTAGATGCTACCCTCCCTAATCTGGTTGAGGACTCCGGTGAAGCTAGAATATCTAATTATCAAAGAATGTTCAGGATTGAGGCCTTTTGAAGCTGCGGAAGATACAGATTTCTCTTGCCTCTAAACTGAAAGGTACTTTTGCCCAATGTAGCAAATGAAAATAAATTATCTTACCTGAAAAATGCCAAGACAGCGTTTCTTCACGAAGAAATTGTCCCAATTTGAGCACAAGTTCATCTCCCAACAATTCGAATTTTGCTTTGAAGAATCAACAGCTTTTTCCAAATACGCTGGGTTGAAGAATATGAAGACGACTATGTCGCCAAGCGGACCCGGTCACACTTAATACAGTTAAACTAAATGTATTGCATTTAAAATCCGAGTTCCGTGGTAAAGTTTTGCGGCAAAGGAGAAAAGATGGAACCCGGTTACACTGTATTCAAGTTAAAATCCGGGCTCCGCGTAAAAGTTCGGCAAAGGAGTCCACCTCCAAAAATGAAAAGAAGCTGGACCCGGTTACATCGAATCTGGTTAAAATCCCGGCTCCATGTGAATTATTGAAGGCAGACCCGGTTACATCAAACCTGGTTAAAATCCTGGCCCCGTGTGCATTTTTGAAGTCGGACCCGGTTAATTGAATCTAGTTAACGTTCGGAATCCGTATAAAGTTTTGAAGTCGGACCCGGGTTACACTGATTTCAGTTAAAATCCGGGCTCCACGTAAAAACAAATCAAGGGTTACAACACCCATCCCGGATAAACAAGTTCCGGATTATATTTCAGACGAGGACGGAACCCGATTACACTTAATACAGTTAAAATCCGGGATCCGCCTTGTTTCGAAGATGGACCCGGTTATACCAAATCTGGTTAACAACCGAGTGCCATCGAGACAGTTAAAACGTGTTCCCTTGGAAACGACGTGTTTCCTCGGGAGCACGACGTGTTCCCTTGGAAACATATGTGTTTCCAAGGGAGCACGCAGAAAACCAAGATTATGGCAAAAACGTACTCCTCCGGATGCGATAATGCCCTCATTATGACAAAAACTATCGATAGTCAAAAATACACCGAGGTATCACACCCGGTCAGAATACACCGAGGCATATAAGCCCCGGTCAAGCAAAAATCCCAAAAGAAGGGATTACACCAGGGTTACCACACCCAGGTTGCGTATAGCCCGATTTGTGGCATTACTGACAGCCCAATTTGCGGTACTACACCCGGGCTACCACGCCCCGGTTCGCGAGACGGTAAAAACACCATCTCTTTTAAAAAAGATGCATCAAAAAATGCTCCTAAATAGGGAGGTGAATTGTCACGCAGCCCCGATCAGCCGACATGTACAAACCGCGCGTTCGAGACACCGCGATTGTGCATCGACATTTTGCCCCTATTCGGATAAAACAACCCCGGACACCATATCCAGATCTCGGTAGCTCGGGTTACTCCCCTACCCCTTTCCCCCGAAGTCAACCTATCGGAAGAAACACTTAGCGACATCGCGCATATAAAGGCCCCCGGCCCGCCATAAAAAATAGAATGTTAACTTAAGTAAAGTTGACAAGACAAACCGATTGGTTGAAATCAAGTTTATATATAATCAAGGTAGCAATGTTTACAAAGTTACAATTACAAACCCTACGACGATACACCTAAGGAACAACAAAAAAAGACTCCGGCTCTTAACTTGGAGGAGCAATGTTTTCCGAAGGGACCACCTCGGCCCGGAGCGATCTCGAAGTCCCTTCTCCACCATCATCACCCAAAGAAGGATCTTCCCCCACCTCGAACCTTCTCGTCAAACGACCCGGATCTCGAAGTCACTAGGAACGACGGTTGCGGACCTCTCCAATCCACGGAGGCCGGGTGTCGGGGAGGTCATGATGGCGAAGTCGAAAGGGTTTCAACCTCGAAGCCAAGCGACCATCTGACACTACCTCGGGATTTCGAAAGCAACGGCGGGAGTACCGACCTTTGAGATACTACCTCGGGTCCAGGAGTCGGATAAACAACCTTGGGTTCATGAATCGAATAGGTTACTCGGCATAACACCTTGGCCTGAGGGCAAGAGTGCATCCTGGTCGGAAGAACCGAGTGCACCACGGCAGCCCAGAACCCTTGACTGCCAGGCTGGGGGACGACAAGACAAGCGTGGCACTGTAAAGCTGACAGCAATATAAGCAAGCCCGAGATCCGTTCCTCTTCAGGATAATTTGGTTTGGGAGAACCCAGTGTTACAACAAACAGGCCCGGTGAGAATCCGGAGATACAACAAACTAGCCTGGTAGCCCGGTGACAAAATCAGGATTCGGCACACCTCCGTAAAGTACCTCGGATCTAGAGATCCGGCCTCGGATTCTTGAGAACGTAACCTCCATGGCCGAGGTAAATAGTGAATTGGTTCAAACCTTCACAGAACGACACCCGGTAAAGGATTGGTAATACCTCAAACTACGTAGGCTGTGATCCCTTACTAGGGTACGTAGGCCCTAGGCGACATTCCTAGGTCAAGCCCGGTCATTAAAAATCCAACATGCTAGGCTAACGGATCCGATCAACCTCGGTATCGCACCTCGGGCGAAAGTACCGGGGCATGATACATCTCGGCGGTTCAAACACTTGAGCTACCGAGTCCGGGGGCAATTCGATCGAATGCAAATGAAGCGAATTCATCAAAACACGGACAAAAGAAAATCAAGTTGGAACAACTCGGATACGAGAGATCTCGACTTCGAAGTTAGGCAAACCGCCTCGACATTACCCCGGATCTTGGAGACCTTACCTCGGATCTTTGAAGTAGACAACTTCGATAGCCGGGTCACCACCGGATTCAAACGCAGCGAACCATCTCGCACTACTCGGGATATGTGAGATAAGACCTCGGATCCTCGAAGTAAGCCGCCTTGACGGCCAGGATCAACATAACAAAGCTCGCAAGGTAAGGCCCACGACCGTCGCTTGTCAAATTGGATAAAAAAGAACTAACGAAACCCCGAGGGCTCACCATCGACCGAGACCGAGGCAAGCAAAAACAAAGAATGAGAGAAAGACAAATTTTTCCCGCCTTGGGAAGAAAGTATCGCCTAAACGGGCAAATCGGCGGAATACGAAGGAATCCGAATTCATCAAGATGGTGGCAATCACGGCGGGGTCCCCGCCTTGAAATCAAGCAAGTTCCCAATAAGACCTCGATCTTCGAGACGTTACCCCGGATCTTCGAGACAAGACCTCGATCTTCGAGATACTACCTCGGATCTTTGAGCGGCAGACTACTACCTCGGATCTTTGAGACATTACCTCGGATCCGGGAGTAAAAGACTTCTGGTCGCCCGGGACCCGAATAGCCCAACCCGACAATGCGCGATAGACATACGAGATGGTAAGGTTCACAAAAACCTACCCCGATAACCCGGGGAACAATATACATCCCTAAGCTCGAAATCTCAAACTACCTAGGTTTGGGGGCATCATTACGGACCTAATAGGGCCCAATACTGGATGGCCCAACAGCAATATATCACATATTGGGATCTACCTATAATAAAGGGAAATCCTATCTCGCCTATAATCGGGAGATCTATCTTATTTAAAGATAGATTCGACCAGATTATGATACTAGGGCAGTGGATTACGCCCACACTATCCCACCTGAGGCACACCCTATAAATACAGAGGTTAACCCTAAGGTGCACACACACACACACTCTTGCTGGAGCATACACACCACCCCCTTAGCTAAACGCAGCGCGTGTCCTCGAACTACGTGGACTTTGATCCCTCTTAGGGTACGTAGGCCCTAGCGTCACGCCTAGGTCAAGTCCGCTCCATATAAGCAAACAATCAAACGGCTAGTCCATCGGGGCTAGCGTTCGGTTTCACACCGAACAGGCTTAAATATTGATATTCCGATTAATATCTTGTGATTAAATAATATTTCTTAAGATATGATAGATTACGATTTTATCATATTAGAGATCCTATGGTGCAGAATTTTTCAGGGAAGCTAGAAAGGAATCCAATGGTGGAATTTTATTGGCTTCTGAAATTTTGATGGGCTCAAATTGTTATCCAAAAATCTATCTCTTTGTCCCTATTAATTGACCTAGCTGCATACTGAACTGATCACGCTAAGACCTGGCCGCCAAATTCACACTCACGCTGACGCTCTCTTGGACATAATTACCTGCCGGCCATAACCCGAACCAGAACAAAAAATCTCTCAAGTTCGACATGTCGGAGGATGACGACGATTACTGCGACGACGAGCTGGATGATGATTTTGATGATGATGAGTTTGACGATGATGAACTGGATGAACCCCCACTTCATCTGAAAAAGATGAAACCTACTATGGGGAACGGTGCCCCCATGATGCCCAACGACATGAATTTATCTGAGAGTGAAGCTGCGAAAGTGAAGGAGCACGGGGACGCCATATTTTGGTGATGCTTTAATCATTAATTAATAGAGGAGTCGCCTTTGACACGTGGATAGTGTAGGACCCATGTGTACTGCCAATTAACAGAAGTTAAGCCAAGTTAACACATTTGGTTAAAATTGTTCTACCATTTTGGTCATATTTATAAGTCACTTTTGACCAATTCACACATACCAAGGAGAGGTAGTCAGTTCAATGATTATGGAGTAAATTTTCAACTTTACCCTCATTTATGATTGGATACCTTTCAACTATTTCTTCTCTCTATATTTTTATTGGTATAATTAATATGGGTAAAATTGTCACAATCTCATTTATTTAGTCAAAAAGGATTTATAAATATAGCACCATAGTGGTATATTGTAATCTTTATATATATATATATATATATGGTATAATGTGCCCATAATATACAAGTAACGCTACACTACAACCACAAGTACTCATACCATTAAGTAGAGGCATGAGATGGGACTTACGCTAACTTCTTTTTTAAGGAACAATCAGTTTATTCTTTTGATGTTGTCTGGTGACACAACCTCAACATTTCAAGAAAATAATATTATTCTATTATACTTTAAAATATCTGAATTCATGGTTGATGTGAAAGATTTAAACTTTAATTCTACTTAAAAAAGGATTAAGTAGTAAATCTGTCCCGAAAGTATACGCTAATAAACAATGTTGCCTTAAAATTTTTTGGGTCTTAATGTCGCAACGGAAGTCTAACAACGTAGTAATGTTGCCCCCTTCATTAACTGCTCAAATTGTCAAATGTTAGTTAACCCCATTACGTTGATGTGGCATATCTATGTGGCACCCTTGTCACTTTTTTTCCAAATAAGATTTACCAGTCAAATAATAAGAAAATCGCCTTCCCAAAATCGTGACCTTTACAAGCTGTTTCTTCAATCGCTCCTTTTGGAAAATTACCCCCAAGCTGCTTCTTCAATCAATGGGAAAATTATGGTTGCTTGATCTGGGAAGATTACTAGAGGCAAGAGACCGAGTCTCGTGGTGCAATCTGAGGGGTTTTTTTTCCAAAAAGAAATTCAAAAAATAGAGCAGATTCAAATGATCCATGGGGGTAATTAAACTTGCTTTATTTGTGAAAATTATAAGGTCGAGATCTCTTCCTCCTCTGCTCTTGTCGAGTGGCTGACAAGCAAAAAAAAACGCGGCAATGATGCAACATGATGTTTGAAAAGGTGAAGGGGATCCGATTAAGAGAGGAGAAAGAGGGAGAGGGAGAGGGAGATGAAGGGGATGAGAGAAAGGAAGGCGCCTGGAGGGGGAAGAGAGAGTGCGATTCTAGCAAAGATGGAGGGAACACGTCTGAAGGTAGAAGAGAGAGTGATATCTATGACAACGAAGGGAACACTCCGACTCCTCCCCTTCTCTCCACCTGCTCCCACCGCCTCTGCCTCCTCTGTCCCAACAATCTAGATTGCAATCTAGTAGTCAATGCATGAGAGTGAGACGCTGGGGGTGTTGAGTTCAGGGATTTTCTAAACGTTGGCTCCGGTGACCAATAGGCCAAAGGCATTCACTGTCGCAACATTCTTGCACACGAAACCGTTTATTTTGCCAGCACTAAATGCAAGTGTGATGGAATACTAATGGCGAAGGGAGAGGTTTGACGACGTCCTCTAGTTTAGTCATCATCGTCCATGGAAGATGATACTCGACGCCCTCCTTTCCGTTCATTTTCACCGAATTTTCATTGAGAGGATGAGAGAGGGAAGAGGGTTTCATTGAGCGGTTCGATTTCGTCCATTTTGTTAGATCTTTGCTGTCATACCTTTAATGGCAAAAAGAACTAGGGAGGGAGGAGGGTTTCATTGACGGAATCCAAAGAGAGCCAATTTCATTCATTGTCATCGAATCTTTATCGAGGTATACAGGAGAATTGTTGCAGTGAGCAAATAAGTGACATGGCTAGTGGTAGGGCGACGACGTTGAGTGGCTAAGAGGAAAAAATTTTGAGGGAAGACAATGAACACAGGAGAAAGGAGAGGGAGGAAATAAGAAGAAGACAGAGAACACACTGAGTGGCTAGGAGATGGTGATGTGGATAAGAGGTGGAGAGGATAGAAGAAGTAGGTGGTGATGGGGTGACAATTTAAGTTCCATGTGAGAGTACCACATGTTTTTTTAATAGTGTTAACGAGGAGGGTAATATTGTTATGTTTTTAGACTTTCGGGGCAACATTGAAACCAAAAAAAAACTTTCATGACAATATTGTTCCTAGACGTACACTTTCAAATGTATTTGTTACCTAATCCTTTAAAAAAAATATTGTTATTTGAACATATATAAATATGTGTGCATTCCAACATCTAAGTCACATGTAAAAATAACTAGTTCCAATTTATGTTTGATATAACTTTTAGAAGGGGCAATTGAGCTTATTTACTATTTCAATTGGGTTTATGGTTTTTTTTTTTGTTTGGATGAATTTTTTTCCAAATTGGGCTTATGGTGTAGATGCTCTTTATTTGAAAAGCCATTTTTTCTGACTTATGAAATAAAAGCTTCTTATTTGAACTGGCTTATGGAGTAAAAACTACTTATATAACCACCAATCTAAACATAAATCATATTTCATAATTTAACTTTGATCCAATCTGACTTTCGTAGAAGTTATTTTTTCCACAAATATCCCAAATAAGCCGATGAGGTTTGAAAAATTGATTTGAGTAAAATTACAGGCTAACTTTAATTTTGAGTCCGATCTTTGAATCCGAACTTTGAATTAGTACTATATTTTAGCGCCTGGGGCCCATGGCTTTTGGAAAATTGAAAAAAGACGAGAAACAGCAATAAAGTGCAACAAAGCATTCCAAATTTAAACAGCCGTCTTCACCTTCGTTGTCTTCACTCCCTTCCTTCCCCCCAAAATTCAAATCCAAAACCCCACAAAATCACAAGTTTCAATCTTTCTTCAGAATCTCATGGGTTGTGTCTCTTCTCATCTGGTCAACCACAACGACGAGTTTCCTCAACTCGGTGGTGCTTCAGCTCTCGGCCACCACATCGTCTCTCTCACCTCCACCACCTATGGCATCCTCAACCTCGATCCTCCTCAATCTCCAACCACCGTACCTACACGCTTCAACCTCGGCTCAACCTTCTCCAGCCCACTTCGCGAACACAAGCCCCTCCGGTCCGAACCGGAGATCATCAACTCTTGGGAGCTCATGGCAGGTCTTGACATAGACAGTTTCCGATTCTCTCCTCTGCCTCCACCACCCAAACCCTCCACCACTAAAGATTCAGCCTTTGACAAAGAGAACTCGAACCCAAACCAAAACATGAAACCCGGTTCAGTCAAGCCATCACTGGACTGGTTCGAGAGAATTTGCCCGCCCAATGGGGAAAACAGAGTGGTGATCTATACGACGACGTTGAGAGGCGTTCGGAAGACTTTTGAAGCTTGCAATGCTGTGAGGGCTGCGATTGAGAGCTTTGGAGTTCAAATCTGTGAGCGAGATGTGTCAATGGATCGAGGGTTTAGAGAAGAGCTGAGGGAATTACTTACAGGGAAGGAGGAAAAGCAGGGGATTGTGCCTCCAAGAGCGTTTGTGAAGGGAAGCTACATTGGTGGGGTTGAAGAAGTATTGAGGATAGTGGAGGAGGGTTTATTAGGGAAGCTTCTAGAAGGTCTTCCCAGGAAAAAAGCTGGCTCAGTTTGTGAGGGTTGTGGGGATATTAGGTTTTTGCCTTGTGATAAGTGTAATGGGAGCTCTAAGAGGGTGGTGATGATGAAAGAAGAGATGGGTCAGAAGAAACAGAGGAGGACGGTTGTGATGAGGTGTACTAACTGTAATGAAAATGGACTAGTCATCTGCCCAATTTGTACTTGATTATTATTATTAGTAGCATAACTTTTCCATAGGTTTTTTTGTTATCTCATTCCTTATGTTCTTTGTAATAGTCATGGTGATGTTTCTCATTTCACCATTTTTACGACTCACAATCACAAATATATTTTTTCCCCTTTTAAGAGGAATGAACTGACTTGCTAATGTGAGGACAAATATGTGCATGTTGAGGATTAAGAAGGTTGAGGTTTGTGAATATGCAGCCTTCAAATTTTTAATAGTTTTATAACTCATATTCAAACCATCCAATTCTATTGGTGTTGAAAAAATACATTCATGCAAGTTAAAACAAATCTCATTTCATAAACTTATTTCGCATATTGTAAATCACGCTGAAAAAACAGCTTCTATTATTAATCCAAACATGCACCAATTCAATCATCTCCTCGTTTCCACTTTTCATCTTGAATCAGAGCTTTCCAACAAACATATCCAAAAATCACGTTCCAACGTTCTTCAAGCCTTCTTCCTTCTATCTGCATCCATTTTGTTAGTTCCTTTTTTTTTTTGCTAAAACATTTTGTTGGTTCCAGTTAATCCACTGGAATATATATTTTTGCAAAATGGATTTTCAGTGGCATGTAAAAGAATTGGGTGTTGGTTTAAGCTTAAGGGAGGAGATAGGATATGAAAAATATTAATGGCCCACAGTGGCGCATTAGTTGAATCTTCCCGCACATATGGCCAGCACAGGCGAATTGCAAATTCACAATAAAGAGGGACTGTGTTCTGTTCATCATAATCAATCAGAACGTTACTCGCGTCTTGTGTTTCTTCTTCCTTCCTCAGTTGGTTTTCAGTGTCGGTCTCTGTTATTAGTCACCATCTGCAAGCGGCTCCTAAGAAGTCCCACATCGGGGAGTTAACAGAGCCTTCAAGCGGAGAGCAGATATAAAAGCCAAGCGGAGACACATTACAAAGCATACCTTTCTCGGCCTTTTGGCTAAGATCAAGTGTAGTATCTGTTCTTATCAGTTTAATATCTGATACGTGGGCCATCGGCCCACTCGATATTAAATTACTTTTTTAAGGGGAGGGTCCACTACAGTAGCTTGCTACTGGGATCCTCGGTGTCGCCCATGTGTTGCACTATTTCATGGGCCTGGCGCACCCCACCAAACCCAAGTATTAAATCTTTTTAGCACATTAAACTTATTCTTTCCGATGGTATAGAATAGAAACTTTAAATATCAATAAATGTACAGGCTGCAACAAACGTTGCGTCCCAAAGGCCCAAGCCGTTTTGGCGTGGTGTTGAGATTTCGCCTTTTCAGTCCAAGGGGTGCCCAAATGGAGTTAAAGTTTCAGTATGTTATAAAATGTTGGACAATTCACCTAAACTTTTTTGTACCAAAAAAAAAAAATGTTGGACAATTGAACTTGTAGCCCCTTTACATCCATTAAGTACTACTACTAACATTCGCATAACATATATTTGATGGGGATTTGGCTTCTATCAGATGCAGCTGATGCTTTTCTTTTCTTTTTTTTTTTTTTTTTTAAAAAAATGTTTAGGTACTGACTGATCTTAAAAAGATATTTCGGATACTTGACGCAGATTTAAAAAATACGTCAAATTTTTGAAAAATTATTTTAGAATCTTGAAAAAATATTTTAGAGATCGACGTGTCTTAAAAAGCGTGCTTTAGAATACCGACGGATTTAAAAAATACTTTGAGAAAATTTTTTAGGGTACTGACAGTTAGTTCTCATGTTTTTTATGATAACAATTATAATATAATTGAACTTTAATTTTCGATGAAAATTTGAAGGTTTAATTTGCCTCTAGTCAAATTACATATGCCTCGAGTTATCTTGCTTGAATATTTAAAGATTCATTTTCGCGCCTTAAGATACCTCAAGTCACTTGATAAGTGCCTCAAGGTATTTCTTTTCACTCCAGTATATGTTTCGAAATAACATTATGTTGAACTTTACCTTTTGCTCTACTGAAAATCTATTTTAATGGCAAAATCGTAATTATGTTGAACTTTACCTTTTGCCTCTAGTCAATTATGACTTGCATCAAGGCATTTCCTTTGCTCTAGGTGCATATAACTTTCGAAATAGCTCTTAATGACAAAATCGAAATTATGCTGAAAATCTACTTTTAATAGCATAATCGTAATTATGTTGAACCTTACCTTTTGCCTCTAGTCAATTATGACTTGCCTCAAGGCATTACTTTTTGCTCCAGCGCATATGACTTTTGAAATATGATCCAATGGCAAAATTGTAATTATGCTGAAACTCTCCTTTTACCTCTAGTCAATTAGTGAATTACCTCAAGGCAACTTGACTTCACCTTATTCATGCCTCCAGTCAAGTCGACTTAGCCATTCCCAGTTATATCCAAGTCTTACCTCTTGTTAACATAACTCAAGGCATAAATATATGACTCAAGGCAAGTCTTCTTATATTTTTCCAAACTAACGTCTTTTACGTGAATTGCCTCAAGGCAACTTGACTCAAGCCACTTTATTCATACCTCCAGTCAAGACCATATGCACTATTTCGAATGCCTCAAATCATTTATTATTTGCCTCAAGGCAACTTGATTCAAGTATTCTCTTTATACATCCAGTTAAATTTCTAGCCTCAAGCCATGACCTCAAGGCATCAAAGACAAACTCGACCAACACGCTACCTTGCTCAAATCGACCTTGCCTCAAGTCAATATGCCTCTAGGCATATTATTTTTAACTAGAGTCATATCTTTCGAATTTTCAAATCACCGTCTCCGGAAAATCAAAATCAACTAATTATGATTTTGTTTCTTCAAATCATTACTCATTACTATTCTTAAATGGTTTTAATCAGTTTGCTAATGAGTTTCAGGTGATTATATCATGGATTAACAACAAATTATCATAAAGCAATTTATATGTCAGAGAAGCATTAAATGCAGTTGCCAAAACCAGTGATAACCTCGGCAACCTTTTCTCTTATCAATGTAAAGAATTTACTGATATTCCACTCGCGCATTAAATGCTATTTCTCAACGGGCAAAACAAAAGGAATGAAGAATGTTTGCGAAGAACAAAATCATTAACTACGAAAGTGACCAACGAAGCTTCACCTATCTAACGGCTATATTCAAGAGTCACAATGGAATCATTCAAGCTTCACCAACGGTCATTAATTGCAACAACTATAAATACCAGAAGCATTAAATTCGCCAACCATTGAAACGCTGTGCATTCAATTCGAATTTATTACAATCTACTGTTTCATTAACTTCGCTAATATCTTCGGATATTTCGGTGTACTTCAGTGTTTATCATTTATCCACTCGTGAAGAGTTTCTAAACATTTATTTGATTATTTGATTTGTAAAATCTTAAGGTTGTGGAACCTTAAGTGTGGGTATACAATTACAGCTTGTAAGGGGGAGTGAGTCCTAGTGAGAGGATCATTCAAGTACAATGTGTAATTGTCATTGCTTTGAAAGATAGTGAAAATCCCAGGTGTTCTGGGGACTGGACGTAGGTCGAAGAATTAGACCGAACCAGGATAATCTCTTGTGTCTTTTTGTTTATTCTATCAGTCTTTGATTTTTATTGTTCTTTAGCAATCGGCGAAAGAATTTTATAATCACCTATTCACCCTCTCTCTAGGTGATATTCCATCTTCACGACTGATACTAAAAATATACTGTAGGATATTTTTTTCAAGATCCTAAAATATTTTTTCAAGATCATGAAATAATTTTTCAAGAGATCATGAGATATTTTTCAATACCAGTTAGTATTCTAAAGTTACTTTTTAATGTCAGTCAGTACTTGAAATATTTTTTCAAGATCCTAAAATAATTTTTCAAGATCATGATGTATTTTTTTAGTACCAATCATTATCCTGAAGTATATTTTTAATACCAGTCAGTACCTAAAACAATTTTTTTTTTATTTATAAAAAAGCATCAGCAAAACGACACAATTTTTCCGCAAAGAACCGCAGCGGATGTTATTTGCATCGGATAGAAGCCAAGTCCATTTGATGGATGACAAAATGCAAAAACTCAAGACCCACTAATAGAGCATCACATAATCAAAAACCATGTTTGCATGCTGTTTTTTAAATTAATTTCCAGCCGTGGCACATCGGCTCAGTGATGGTAGACAAGTGAAAATTTATGGAGAAATTTGAAAGAAGCTATTCAACATGCTGATGTTCTAATTTTCATTAAACTTCAGCCTTTCCCTATTTAAACAAAAACTAGATATAACCTCAAAAGTATGGAGAAAATTTGAGGAGAGAATGGAAGATTTTGAGGGGTGGGGTAAGAAGGCTTGAGAGAAGATGAGTTGCTTGATAGGGAAGAAATGAAGGAGTGGCAGTTGGAAAAGAATTAAGAAATACATATTTTACCCTCAAAAGTAATTAATTCAAAATGAAACGACAAAATGTAATTTTTTTTTTTTATAATTCGAATTTGATATGAATTTGCTTGCATTAAATTCAAATTTATGGGTCAAAAAATTCGAATTTTATGATGAAACATTTATTTTGTGGAAAAAAAAGAAAAGAATTTGTCTAAACTATTCTCTTGTCAAATTCGAATTTGTTACATAAATTCAAATGAAATCATATTTTCTTGCCTTATAGAAATAAATGTTTTATGAGGGATAAATATATCCAAAAGCTTCACTGTTTATAGAGGGAATTTGGGTTCCCATAATTTTGGTGGAACCTTATTTTCTTATCTTTAAAGGAAGATTGGTGGGGTCGAGAACTTGAGTTCTCGGAAGATTTGATGCTAAAAATATACTAAATAAGGGAACTTACTCATCTTCTCTTCCCACTTATTCTGCATATCAAACAGGCCCTTATATGCTTTTAATGAGTTTCATGAGTAATACTTTTGTGAGCTCTTAAACAACTTTTTTTTTTTTTTTTTTGTAAAACATTAGAGCAAGATATATGAAGCAAATTTCAAAGGGTTGTAGACATCAAATAATTAGTTTGGACCTCTATTCATTATAGGAAATGATTATCAGCCTTGTTAACATCTTAACTAATAATAGTAATTAATGATTTTACATCTCCAACACTAAGGTATTCTTAACATCAAATCACATATATGAATTAGATGCACATAAAAAATCCGAATGAATTCACATCACAAAGTAACTTTCTTGGCCTTTCAGTTAAGATTAAGTGTAGTATCTGTTCTAGTTGTGTGCGCCGTCGGCTCCCATGAGTGAAGTCCATGTTATTTGAAAATTGTTTCATGTATATTTTCTTGTTCTACAAAAAGCTTTGCTTGCATCTGGGAACTTGATGGTCCTTCCTTCCATAACCCACCAAAATAAGGCCTATATAAGTACTCCTCTAGTCTTAAATGTAGGATCTAATATACAGTGTAATTACTATAAATTAATTTCTATATTTCGGACTGAAAATAATATTTTTTTTATTGTATAGTTGGTTTGATGTGCATCGTGTTTTGTTAAGTTTGGACCGTTCTTTTAGCTTACCTTGAACCGGATTTTTGCAGGCTCTTTATAACATCCTTTTTTGGCTTCTTAGAATGTTGAAATTAATGCAAAGCTTTTTTTACAGATCCCTTAATCTCGGTGATGTCAATTATCAAAGTTATCTAAAAATCCAACAATTCTTATTGTTTCTTCCATATTCATTTCAAGCTGCTGTGATATTATATCAGATGACAGATTCAATCTCATCTTGTAGGATGTGAAGTACCCAATCCTTGAGTGAGTCGGAGACAACATTATATAATGATTTAAGAATTGAGATAACATCATACCTTGAAGAGTACAAATTCCCAGGATTAATTCAGTATCACTCTGGTCCTATTTATAAGTCCAGTTTAACCAAATCTCATATACCAAGGAAAAATAGTTACCTCAATGATTATGGGGTAAATTTTCAACTTTACCCTCATTTACGATTAAGTATTTTTCAACTGTTTCTTCTCTCTCTATCTTTATGACTACAATTAATATGGGCAAAAATGTCACAATCTCATTTATTACATGAAACTGGACTTATAAATAGGACCAGAGTGGTAGTAGTTTGTGCAGATTAAGCGAAGCCAAATCATGGGAAAGAAAGGGCCGACTTGATTGCACTAGATCTTCAATTCTTCATTTGTAAGAAAAGCAGTGTTCGTAAACTAGGACTGTGTTCTGGTTATCATAATAAATCAAAACGTTACTCCTGTCTTGTGTTCCTTCTTGCGTCCTCAACTGGTTTTTAGTCTCTGTTTTATTATTACTCACCGCTGAGGGCTTTGATGTTTTGCTGTCTGCGGCTCCTAAGAAGTCCCACATCGTAGAGTAGGCAGAGCCTTCAAACCGAGAGCAGATATAAAAGCCAAGCAGACACACATTACAAAGCATACCTTTCTCGGCCTTTTGGCTAAGATCAAGTGTAGTATCTGTTCTTATCAGTTTAATATCTGATACGTGGGCCATCGGCCCACTCGATATTAAATTAATTTTTTAAGGGGAGGGTTCATAACAGTAGCTTGCTACTGGAATCCTCACGCGTCGCCCGTGCGTTGCACTATTGCACAGGCCTGGCGCACCCCACCGAGCCCAAGTTTTCAAAATTTTATCGTGGCTAATAATATGGGTCGGTATTGCAACTCATGGTGAATGCATAGAACAGGAATTATAGTTGAAGACTTGGCTCCTCATTGTGCGTGTTTGGGCAACGGCCCAATGGTACTAAATTTCGAATATTTAGCCTAATAGTGCCTGAAGACAATTTATGACTTTGTGTATCCTCCTCCATATTCTGAGCAAAAAAATCAACCTCCATACGCTCCATAACCTAACCTAGGTGTGAAAATACGTCGTCCTTATTAGTCTTTATTAGGTGGCCTATAATCCGACCTACTTAGGGCCTTGTTTGGAACTATTGGTTCAGGAGCGTCCAACACAATTAACTATTAAGTGGACCAAAAATACCAAAAAAAGTTTTACTTAGGAGCGTCCAGCACAACGCCGTTAGACAAAAGTTAATGTCCGTTATCTAAGGTCTTAGACGTAGCCAACTAACTTTTACTCCATGAAATACCGCCACAAAAATTCTAAATTTAATAAGTTTTTTCTCCATTGTCATTATTTAAAACTACTTGTATTATCTATGGATAAAAATAACTTATTCTTCAATTTTTCAAAATTATAATTTGCTAAAATAAAAAAAAAATTTAATTAAAAAATTTAATTATATGATTTAAATAAAACTCAAGGTATTTTATAGTTTAATTTATATGTTAAACAAAATATATATATATATACACACACATATGATTTATTTTTAATGGATATCTATATTGATACTTAATAATATAAATCCTAAGAACTTGATGATATATTTGTTAATTAAATGATCTATTGATTATTTGTGAGTTGTTGACAAAAAAAAGAAAAAAGAAAACTTAAGAGGCTTGATGAAAGACGATTTAATAATAGGTTAAAGAAAGCGAATTTTAATGGGTTAAGGAAAGAACTTGACATACGAAAATTTGATTAACATTAAATGAATTTTTTAAATTACATAAATTTCTTCTAAAATAAAAATAAATCATATATTTTTTTGTTTAACATATATAATAAACTATAAACCATTTTGATTTTTATTTAAATCATATAATTATATTTTTAATTAAAATCTTTGTTTATTTTAGAAAATTATAATTTTGAAAAAAATTGAAGAATAAGTCATTTTTGTCCATAGATAATACAAGTAGTTTTAAATAATGACAATTGAGAAAAAAATTATTAAATTTAGTAAAATTTAGAATTTTGTGGCGGCGCTCCCCGAGTAAAAGTTCGTTGGCCAATAACTGCACCTTAGATAACTGGACATTAACTTTTGTTTAACGGCGTTGTCTTTGACGCTCCCGAGTAAATTTTTTTTTGGTATTTTTGGTCCACTTAATAGTTAATTGTGTTGACGCTCCCTGACCAATAGTTCATTGGTAAAAATGCACCTTAACCCATAAATGTATAAATAGGCTAGGTCTGACCTGTTTTAGAGCTGGCGATCAGGGCTGGCCCTCCAGGGCCCTGAGTAAGAAAAACACATGTTTTTCAAAGCCCGGCCCGAGAGCACAAAATTACTATTCCAAATTTTAACTATTTTTCCTCCACTTTTTTTTTTAAAAAAATATAATTAGTAAATTACAACACTAATCATCCAATAAATAAGATCAATACTAATTCATAATCAAAAGCAAACTATGTTCACAAATAACTCACATAAAACATAAAAAGCATATCACTAAATGACATTAAGTACGATGACTATTATTGTCATCATCTTTGTCACTATCATCGATTTTAACGACATTTGATTGTTCTTCACTTTGAGTAGTAGCCTTTGGCTCATGAGTAAGAATATCATGAAATTCTTCTCCTGCATCATGAACACATCCATAATCTTTATTTGTAACAAATAATAAATCAAATCATAAAATTAGAGTATAGTTATTATGTATTTGTAGTTAAATGGATAAATAACTCTATAAAAAATACAAAAAATATATAAATTAATAAATTTAAAAAGGAAAAAAAAGAAAAAGCTACAGTGAAAAGAGCCTCCAGGGCTAACCTGAGGCCCTCCAGGGCCGGCTCGTTTAAGCCCGAGGCCCGTCAGGGCCAGCCCTCCAGGGCTAATTTCAAATATCTCGTCCATTTTTCAAGCCCCGCCCTTAAAGGGTAAGGGCTTAAACGGGCCGGCCTGATGAGTCTGGCCCGTTTTGCCGGCTCTAACTTGTTTACACATTAGATAAATATAATTATATTTATATCATATAAATAACATAATATTTATTATTTTTCATTCTTCTATTCTAATTTCAAGTTATATTTTTGAGAAAAACACTTTTCATGTTGTAGGATAAGTGTTTTCTCATGTCACACACACATGAAATGGTGGGTGTAATACCCGGACATTTCTTTGTCTGGAAATCATATTGAGATGAATAAATTACTATTTCTTATAGGTAAATATGTAGTCTCAAATAATAAGTTATAATTAACTTATTTTGTAAGGTAATTATAATGAAAATTAGAAAAGAAAAAGAGCTAAAATCCATGAAAAATGTATTTTATAAGGCATAAAATGGTCTGAAAATATTATAATAAATCCCTTATGGCAACAAATATTGACGAAAACTTAGGGAGTATGTTGTCTCTAACTTTAGGAATTTTTGGGATTATTTCCTTGGAAAATTGAGAGGCATAAATATAATATTATTAAAAGCACTTTTTGGCCCCATAATTTTTAATATTTTACATAGGATATAAAATACCAATGTAAGTAAAATAGTTGTGAGATAATAATTTATCCTAAATAATAAAATTATCAAAAATTAGTAAATGACTAATTAAGTAATTAATGGCTAATTGTTTTGATTAAGGTATAAAAAAATTAATTAAGAAATAATAAATTAATTAAAAAAAAAAGAAGAAGAAGAAGAAGAGGGGAGGACGTTTTTTTGTCCAAAAAAAGAGAGAAAAATATATATAATAATAATAAAGTAAATGCAGTAAAAACTGAAAATCTTTACAAATTGGAATAGTTGTGAAGATGTGAAAATCCCGGAGAAATTATAAGGACTTATCTCGAAACCCACATAATTTAACCTAAAAAATAC